>CM046952.1:46086860-46702215 GCA_025698515.1 Gossypium sturtianum
AGCACTTATGTTGATTATAATTTCATGAAAACTTACTAAGCTATATGCTTACCCCTCTCTTTTTCCTCTTTCCTTGTAGTTTCGCCAAGTTAGCTCGGGCATCATAGAACGTCGGAGCTCGGATCACACTATCAACTGTTCTTTTGGTATAGTTGATCGTGTGTCAGGGTCTTAAAAATTTATATAAAGAATGATCGAGCCTAGAAACTAAATATGACAACGATTGAGGCAAGTGCACCTATCGAACAGTAGTATAGCTTAGTGGCAAGACCGGATTGTCGAACACCGAGGAACCAAAAGTACTAATACTGACTTTCTTTTTATTATTTAGCCTAAGAATTAAGGGAATTGTTGTTTAATATAAATTAACTAACTACTAAGCTAAGGATGCTAAGACACAGAGAATGAATTGGGGAAAATACTTGTGGGAAAAACCAATTGATTAAGACAATACCCGAGGAAGAATCCACCTAGACTTCACTTGTTATCTAACTCGAACTGACGATTTATTCACTTGACTTGATCCGTAGGATTCCTAATTTATATTAATACCTCTCTCGAGGCTACTAACGTCTAACCCTAGGTTGATTAATTGAAATCTCTTTCTAATTAAAACCCCTAGAGTTGCATTAACTAGATCTATGGACTCTCATATTAGGTTTCACCCTAATCCGACAGATTTTCGTCATCCTATCTCTAGGTTTGCGATCAACTCCGCTTAACTATGCTAGATCTACTCTTAGACAGGGCCTATTCCTCCTCTACCTAAGCACATCAATACTTGAATCAATATCCTGAAATATCAAAGAAAGAATTAAGAACACATAGTTAAGAACAAATCAAGTAATTATCATATAGTTCAGAAAACAATAACAAGATTCGTCTTAGGTTTCATCCCCCTCAGGTATTTGAGGGGTTTAGTTCATAATCATAAAAGAATACATCTCAGAAGAAAAGATAAAACAAAACATAAGAAAAACCCTAAAACCCCTGAAGGAAATTGAAAGGAAGATCTTTTGTCTTGAGTATAACTCGGCTTCTTGAGATGAATCAACTGGCTTTCTTCGAGTAAATCCCACAATTCTGACCTCTCTGGCTTGGCTCTTTGGCCTAGTTGGATGCCCCCCTCAATGTTGGCCTCTAGGGTGTTTATATAAGCTTTTGGAAAGTCTTTCTTTGCCTCTAAGTACCCTATTCCGATTAGAATTCCTCTTTTCCATGGCAGGGACACGCCCGTGTAACACGCCCGTGTAAATCGAATCCAGGCCGTGGTCAAGCCTGCTAAAGGGGCACGGTCGTATGGCTTGGGCCCAGGCCATGTTGATTTCTTACTTTGGCCCATTTGGCCCGTTTTTGGCCCGTTTCTCGTTCTTTTCATCCTCCGGTGCTTTCTTAAGTATAAGACATGAAATTAAAGGATTAGGAGCACCAAATTCCACAATTCAAGGGATAAATCATCCAAAAGTATGCTAAATGTGGGATTAAAATATGTTTATATTACGGTTTATCAATAGTAAAGTTAATTCATTTTGAGTATGGCATGTATAGGAACTTAATCATTTTGTGTCATGTCATATTTGAAGGCCAAAGGGTTGGCTATTAATGTTTTACACTCATTTTGTAAAGGGCCATGGTGAATTGGCCAATATTGTCAAGTTTATGTTATAAAGTTGATGAGTTTAATGAAATGAATGCCCATGCAAGTAATTGAGTAAAATATAGGTGGAATGAATGATAATTTAAGGATTCTTAATAGTTTAATATTGCTATGTTATGTGCTACTTGTGATGAAATGAATGAGTTTATGTTCCAGGGTGGCAAAAAGGTTTGGAAAATAGCCTCTAAGTGTCCATACAGGTAGACACACGGGCGTGTGTTTTTAGGCCGTGTGTCCCCTGCATTTTAACTACGAGAATTTGAATCGTTACACGGGCCAGCACACGGGTGTTTGCCTAAGCCGTGTGCTTCTTAAGGGGTTGCTGACGTCATAAACAGAATACCCCTAGTTTTCACACACGGGTGAGGACACGAGCGTGTCTAGGCCGTATGAAGGACACGGGCTATTGACATGGGCGTGTGTCTGGCCGTTTGGAAACCCTTGTAGGTTTGAAATAAAAAATAAATTCTACACGTGCTAGGGACATGGGCGTGTGAGACCACACGGCCTCCCCACACAGGCGTGTCCCAAGTCACACGGGCGTGTGACCCCTGTTTAGGCAAAAAATTTCAAAGAGTGTAAAAGTTTCCGGTTGAACCCCGTAACCTTTTGGATGTATGTTTAAGGCCTCGTAGGCCCATGAAATGTATGTTATTAGTAAGAAAGAAAAGTTTTAAGATGGAATGAAATTTTATAGCCCGATATTACATGTTCAAGCAAGGTTAAGTATGGTAATGCATCATATCCGGTCTCGGCGTCGGACATGGGTAAGGGGTGTTACATTGATTATCTACCTTGATCACTTGGACAATCGAATTACTCACCGCTTCTAGTAAGAATTTTTTGTAAAAGGATCCTGAGAAACCTGAGAGCTGGATCCAAAGCACTAAATGATTCGGAAGGCTTTGAGAAGTATTGAACAAAGATGACCATGGCTGAACTGTTAGGTATTGGTCATAAATCATCCAAGGACCTTAAATTAGTGCCTTGTTATAATCTTCTTTTGACTGAAACTTAACGAAATAGTAATCATTTTCTAAGTTTGATAGCAAGCTAATTTTGGGTGTTTAATGTACTTATTTTTTATGAAATTTGGAATAGAATGCTACTAAGCTTGTGATTTCTTGTTTAAATTTTGTCAGGACGCAATTGGACTGTCGAAGTTCAAATAAACAAGCAAATTGGGCTAAATTGCAACGAAAAGTAATAAAAGGGGCCAAATTGAAAAGTTACAGAATTAGTGGCTCATTAATAATCAGATTTTGAATTTGTCAAACTCTATAAATGGAAAAAAAAATCTGATTTTAGTTGGTTGCTAGGCATAACCTTAGGAGTAATCATGCTAAATTTAGCATATGAGAAGTGTATAAATACCTTGTAATGGTGGCATGGAAAGACACACATGAAATTGAATTACAAACAATTTTTTTCCCTTTTTACGCATTTGTGGCTAAGCTTTTGTTCCCTTATTTTTGGTTCAATTACTCTTAAGTCCTTTCTCCTTCTCACATATCACCATTTCAATTAAATTCATTCTCTTAATCCAACAAAGCATGATTAATCTCATGCTCAACTAAACCCCATTTAGCCTTAGGTCGATTGTCATTTCGGTCGAAAATCATGAGATATGAACCCGCGCTAAAACTTTACAATGCGGTATTCATTATCTCTGTAACATCCTGGAAAGGGCCTATGCATTTTCGATTTAATTGTACGAAGTAACATGTTTTATGTACTAAGAATAAATTTTGAACAATTTTGGAAACCTGAAAATGTATGGAAATGTTAAGTTAAAAAAAAATGGAAAGTGCACATTTCTGGAAACTTGGAAATGTAAGAAAATGTCAAGTTTACAGAGCCGAACGAAAATTTTTGGAAACTTAGAAATGACTTAGAAATGTCGAGTTTTAAAGTTTAAAAGAGGAAATTAAGGCAAGGTGGCCTTAAAAGAAAAAGTTTGTGAAATTTGACACACAAACAGGCTTGGAAAAGTGGCTCAAGATGCCACTTAGGGCCTCTGGAAATGGCGCCACATGCAAGGTGTTGGGCACAGGTTCGAGTCACTTGGGAAGCAAATAAAAGAAGTTTTATTTTTGCTTCCAGAGGCTGAGGTGGACGGCACATGGCTAAATTCTAGGAGTTTTATCCCTTTTATTTTATTGAGGATAAAAGATGATAAATGAGGATTATTCTTTAATTTTTAAAATAAAGAGATAAGGAGGAAAATAAGGGAGAGTGATGGCCAAGTAAGGGAGTCTTGGCCTAGTAATTTCGACAATAGGAGGAAAAGAGAGACCATTCTGCATTATTTTATTTTTCTTGAGAGCCTCTGCCGAATTCTCTCTGCAACCCTTTTCTTTTTCTTTTCAATTCTCCAAAAAGCTGAGAGTAAGATCCCCTAGTCTTGCTGAAATTTCTCCATCACTCTCTTCTCTTTTTTTTTTCTGTGCTGAAGCCGAATCTTTCAAGAGATCATCAAAAGCCGAAACCAAGTTCCATTAGCCATAGCCGATTTCAAAGGGGAAAAATACGAGTTTCTGGGATTTGATTAAATCATCAAATCGACACCAAGGTAAGCTTTAAGAATACAAATCCTACTAGGATTTGGTTTTCTAGCCGAATAGGCTTTGTGCTAAATAGTAAGTGATTAATCAATTGTAGGAACTTGAAATCTAAGGCGATGAGATCGATTTGGGATTTCAAAGTGAAGTGGTTAAGCAAATCAGTGTGTACCCACACTACTTCATAATATGTTTTGTGGCTATGTATAATTAATATATGTGATATTAAGAATATGAAAGTGGCTAAGGTACCATATTATGGTACAAAGTACTCAGTGCACGTTTCCCTCTGCTACTAGGATTATGACCTATGTTAATTGTAACATAAGAGTAAGAATAAGAATGTGAACTCGCATATTTATGCATATTATTATATGGGGCATATGGGTTATTGAAAAGGGGAAGTGAATGTGGTGACCTAAGACCACGAACGCGGTGACCTAAGACCGCGATATCCGAATGTGGTGACCTAAGACCACGAATGCGGTGACCTAAGACCGCGATATGGAGTGTAGCGGAAGGAGGGTCAACTTAGTAGTCCCCACGCGGTGTGCAAGGTTGGTACGGGGATTGTAGCGGATGGCTTATTAGGTTTGGGTTTGGGAATGCATCATAATTTGTATGCTATGATATGAATGCGTAACATTTGTATGCCTGATTCTATTTTGATTTAGTGTTTGTGTACACATTGAGTCTGTTTGACTCACCCCGTTGGGGAATATTTTTCGTGTGATGATCGGTGATGGACGGGACGGCGAGAACTTGTGGTGGCCATGCTCACTTGAAGTTTATATTTTGTTTTATGGACTATTAACTTTTAAGCACTTTAAATTATTAGGGATTTTATTTGAAGTAATAAGGCCATAGTGAACTCTTTTATTTCATTTTTATTTATTATGTTATTAAATTTTATTTATTAAAGATTAAGTTAATTAAATTTAAAATAAACCCTACATTTTTGTCACCTTAAATAAATGGATTTCAATATAAGATAAATTGGTTTTCAACACAAGCCCAACCCAAAACAATTTTTTTAAAATCGCACAAATTTTCCCTAAGTAACAAAAAGAACTTTGAACCGGTTTACTTGAGGAACATACCAAATCTGGTCAAAGCTCGTGGGCCGGGTTTGGGGTGTTTCAGTTTGGTATCAGAGCCCAGTTTTTAAAACTCTCGGCCTGTGGGCCAAGGCCCAAAACGTTTTCAAAGCGAGCCCAAATGAGTTTTTTTTTTGAAAATATTTTATGAAACAAGCGGGTTTTTCGGCATGGCACCTAAAGTCTCAGACCATGATCCACGGTAAGTACCCTAACTATTTGTGTGATTATGTGTAATGAATATTAGAAGGGTAGAAAAGGAATGGAATGTAGAATAGCGTGATAGGAACTTGAACCCTAGGACTAGTCTACTCAAACACAAACACATAAGACTTAAGGAACGTTAAACAAACCCATGGCTAAGTCACTAAGTTAGGGTGTGGTAACCCCCGTGCGCATGTCTAGGATTGGATCCGGAAGAGCCTAGTATTTAAGCAGTCCTAGTGACTCACCTCCTCTTCACAGGAATCCTACCTGGTGCGTAGCTTCGGTTCACCCTAACCCAGAGGGCTCAGTAGGTGTGGCAAACTCTGTGCGCATGTCTAGGAATGGTTTCGGTGGGAGCTTGGTATTTAAGCGATCCGCGTGACTCACCTCCTCTCCACTCGAACCCCGCTGGTGCGTAGCTTTGGTTTACCCCGACCAAGAGGACTCGGTCATAGGCTAAACACAATAACTAAAACCCGAAAGGGAATTAGCCGTGTTTTTATAAAAACAACAAAACCCTAGTTTTAGAACTCTTAAAACTTTCTTCTAAATTCATGAAAACCATCTTTACAAAATTTTCCGAAAGATTTCCGATTTATACAAAAATGCCCCTAGTGGTAAAATTACCAAAATACCCTTGGTTTATAAAATGACCAACTACCCAACAGTTTTGCCAAAATTTCATTATTTTATCAATGTTCAAAAACCCTAATTTGCAAATTATCAAAAATACCTTGAATTTTGGAAATTTCAAAATTGCCCCTAACTTATAAAATTACCAAAATGACCCTGATTTCTAAAATTTTCGCAACATCACCGTTTTGAAAAGTACAATTCTCAAGAAGAACCCTCAAAGTTTTGCAACCTTTGAAATATCCCTGATTTATAAGATTTTACAAATTTACCCCGGCTTGGAAAAAAAATTCACCAAAATACCCCTGAGGTCCAAAATCACCGAAATACCCCTGGATTTTAAAATTTTTCAAAATACCCCAGAAATTTAAAAATACCAAAATACTTTATGAAAAAATCACCATGGAACTTTTTCCTTTTGAAAAATTACGAAAATACCCCTATAGGACAGAATTACGAAAATACCCCTAGGTAGTGGAAGAAAAAAAACAATAACAATGAAAACTACAACCTTTCTCTGAATGAATGAGAGTTCATGATTGTTTGATGGATGTATGGATGAATGAATGGAAAGACTGTGTGCATTCGAAAGAACCACTCCTAAAACTCTTTTCATAAAATTTTTTCGCGGGTAATCAAGTGAAACAAAGACTAATTCATAAAACTTCTTAATCAGATCACGACGTTAGTGTAACATCCCAAAAATGGGGTTATTTGGAATTTAATTATTTTCTTATTATGAACTGCTGTGATATTATTAATGGAATAATAGAGCTTAATTTAAGGCTTTGAGTGTGCCCGGTTTGATAGAAAAATTTCAGTTTTAACTTTAAAAGTAGGGAGCCTTAACAAGTGGGTGTTATAAGAATAAATGGGGATAATTTGGACATAAGATGAGCCTAGAATAAGTGGCAAAGTAAGCCCACTTAAGAGCTAGCATGTGACGCCACAAGGGATAGGGGAGAGCCTTGGTTGAGTCACAAAATTCCCTTTCTTTTGCTCTTTATTTGGACTGGCACAAGGGAGAGAAATTCTCTCCTTGAATTCTTTTTATTATTATTAATAAGAGATAATATGAGCTTTTAAAATTTGGTTTTTATTTGGATAATAAGGAGGCTATTTTACTCATGGATTATCATGGGATTAATTAGAGATGGCAAGAGGAAAAATAGGAATTTGGGGTATTCAAATTAATTGGAATACTTTCAAGGGAGTTTAGCCGAATTTGAACTCCTTGTTGAAAGGAGTGGACGGCAAGGTGTTGGGGGGGGATAAGGCCGAATTTGCCTAGTGATTTACTTCACAAAATTCGGCTAGCCTTCACTTCTTTTAGATTTTCTCTCATTCTCCTCAAGCAAAAACATCATTTCCATATAACTTTTCCTTCTTTTTGGCCGAATTCTCTACACCCTCTCCAACCTATTTCCTTTTCTTTTCTTCTCAAAGTCCAAGCCTTGATTGATAGTGGAATCAACCATAGCCAGAACCTACACCTTACCCTTGGCCGAAATCCCTTTTCTCCTATTAAACTCTCTCTAGCCGAATATACATCTCATCTTGGTGCCAAGTTTCTTTTCCTATCTTGAAACACCTTGGCCGAACAATAAAGGTAGGATAGACCTCTTGAATCTTCCTTGGCAAACGATTTAAGAAAGTAAGTATCTAGGCCGAATGCCTATTGTTCTTCTCATTCATATTACATCGACTTTTACAAGAGTAAGTGCTTGATTTTTGCAGAAAGGCTCCTAAACACTTTGTAATCGATTCCTTTTAGGTACTTCGGGATCTCAAAGTAGTGAGATCGGATCTTTCATTCCTTAACAATCGGATTTGGGTAAGTAGTGGTAAGGTTCTATTCTTAGTATTTAATTAGTATTCAATTAAGCCGAAGGCTATTAGTTTTACTTGCTAATCAATGGTGATTGACGAGCAGATTTGGGAATCAAGTATTGCGATTAGTATCCAAAAGTGTGAAGGTAAGAATTCGGGTTCACAAGGAACCCTCTCAAATTAATCGGTTGGCCGATTAGGCCATAGTACTAATATGGGTATTTGGCGAATATAGGGATCAAGCAGATCTAGGGTGGCCAACGTTTCTTTTCGGATTTAGAACATCCAAGGGTGACAGTGTGTACATACACACTTATAATTAATTAAATGTACTAAGCTGTGTGTGTGCTAACTAAGGATCTGTGTAGATTCGGGATTAATACCATGAATGGTATAAGCAAGGAAACAGTAAGTCCTTGTTGACTATGAAATATTTTAAGATGCTTTTGGGAAGCATGGTGTGTCAGTACACGTTGCTTATTGTTGATGATAAAACCTGTACATGTGATTAAGTACATGGTAGCATAAATTATGTGATATAAATGTTGATGTGGGATTGATGAGTGGAGGGCGGTGATATTTCGTCTTTGACGAGCACGGTGTTTTGGTAACACACGCGTGACTATATGTCACCAGAGGTTTGGTACCTCCGAGGTTTGGTACCTCATAGCGACTCGTCCACGTGGTTAACACCACCGTAGGTTGGCCCCACTTGAGATATGGGATCGCCCGCGGTGATTTGGTATCACACGATGGGTTGGCCCCATCACCCGATTTGTGTCCACGGACACCGGTGCTTTGGTAGCACATCGTGACTATATGTCACCAGTGGTTTGGCACCACCGGTGTTTTGGTAACACATTGTGACTACGGTCACCGGTGGTTTGGTACCACATGGGGTAGACAAAGGCGTTTGGTTGGCTAGGTTGGGTGCATGGCTTAGTACATGATGATTGATTATATGTGTGTATGAAATTGCTTACATATGGGGAAGGGTTACATCATCTGAGTCTTGGTGACTCACCTTCTCCTTTAACATTTTCAGGTGACTCGTAGATGGCGGTTGAGGAGCCGGTTGGACTCGAGGTGGCCATGCGATGGACTTAAATTCTTGAACTTTAAATTTGGTTATTTTTATTGTGGTTGTAATAAGGCCTCCATAAACTTTACTGTTGTTATTTCTTATATGTTGGATATTTTATTTAAACTATATTATTAAATTGAACTAAAATCACATGTTTTCTTAAATTAACACGAAAATGTTTTATCGTGCCATCGGGCACACTTGAAATTTGTATAATAACCGGACTTAATTAAACTTCCAAATTAAATCTAAGTATAGTTTTGGCAAGATAACCAAAAACGAGGGGTTTTCAACAAAACTTAAATTGGTTCTAGATGGTGCTCAAAAAGTTTTTCTCCGTAGCAAATCAAATTCGGTCGTAATGTTTGGGCCGGGTTTGGGTTGTTACAAAATTGGTATCAGAGCCCGGTTCAAAACTCGGCTGTGGGGGCCCAAGGCCCAAAAATGTTTTTGGTAGGCCTTATGGAATGATTTTTGGTTTTTGAACAGCATGGCCCGGTCTCCGGCACCAATCCGCCCTGTAAGTACATCTAAACCTCTTGGTGAATTATATTACAGTAGAAGGGTAGGAAGCATGGGAACGTAGATAGACTTATAGGACTTGGACCCTAAGGTTAGATTACTCAAACACAAACGAAGCATAAGACTTAAAGGACTAAACCAACCTATGACTTAGTCAATGAGCTAGGTGTGGTAACCCCTGTGACGCATGTCTAGGATTGGATCCGGAAGAGCACAGTATTTAAGCGGTCCTCGTGACTCACCTCCTCTTCGCAGTATCCTACCCAGTGCGTAGCCAGTGCTCACCCTAACTCGGAGGGTTGGTGGTGTGGCAACCTCCTGCATGCGCATGTCTAGAAAGGTTCGGTGAGAGCTTGGTATTTAAGCGGTCCGCGTGACCCACCTCCTCTTCACTCGAATCTGCACTGGTGCGTAGCTTCGGTTCACCCCGACCGGGAGGGCTCGGTCATAGGCTAAACACAATGATTAAAACCCAAAAGGAATTAGCCTGTTTTTTTTTTTGAAATAGAATGAAACAACAAACCCTAATGTTTCCAAAACTTGTGCAATAACTTTCTCAAATCCTAGAACATTACTTTTATAACGTTTTCTCGAAAAACTTGACTTGTGAAAAATTACAGAAATACCCTTAGGAGTAAAATTACCAGAATGCCCCTGACCCATAAAATATTAATTCAATGGTTTTGCCAAGAATTTCAACTATTTTACAAATATTGAACAACTTAGCTTTGGAAATCATCAGCAAAATATTTTGGTTCTAGAAAATTACGAAAATACCCCTGTAGGAAAAAGACGAAAATACCCCTGGGTTAGAAATGGGCAGAAATGTCCGATGAGCGAATAGGTATGGAAAGTATTAAGGAATGGATGCATGAACTTCTTTGTGAACTAGGATAGGAAACTGAAACATTGTTTGCTCGAAAGAATCTCTGATTAAACCTTATCCATAAAATTTCTTCGCGAGTAATAAAGTGAAACAAATGCTAACGCATAAAATTTTTCTTAATCAGATTAAAAGCGCGGTAGATAGAATGAGTTCTAGAGGACGTGGATGCCGTGGACGTGGTAGGGGTAGGATGGCGTATCCGAACCCGTCAGTCGTCGGGACAAGGTTCGAAAATGAGGTACCATCGCCACCACCACCTCCTACTTTTAGAGGCGAGAGCCGGATCGAGCCCAGGGTGGTGGCGGTATCGCAAGTCGTGTTGCGAGTTTTGGGAGATGGTGGTCGGGTGGTGGAAATGTGGGAGCTCGGAAATGTCCCCGAGCGACTCCGATCTAACTGAGCGGAGGTATTCCGAGGTGTGTCGGGAGTGGCACCCAGTGCGCGTGGAATCTTGGCTAGAGTCAACCTGAAAGAATCATGGATGACCTTGACCGACCGAGGAAGAAAAAGCTGAAAGGGCAAAGTGTCACTTCTAAAGGATGAAGCGTATCGGTGGTGGCTTACGGTTCGAGATGGGGTTCACAGCAGATGAATTGACTTGGGAATATTTGAGAACCACCTATCGGAAGAAGTATGTGGGTACCGGCTACACCGACGCTTGCAGAGAGAAAGGCTTTTTCGGGATTAGTGCAAGGAACTAAGTCAGTGTCGGAATATGAGGCGGAATTTTTAAAGGTGAGTAGGTATGCGAAAGGCATCGTGTCTCATCGAACATGAGCGTGTGTCCGCTTTGAGGACGGACTCAGAGATGATTTAAGTTACTCGATTGCCCCACAAAGAAAGTTCGTGAGTTCTCATCCCTAGTGGAGAAGGCTAAGGTAGCCGAAGGGATCAAGGATTTGTGAGGCAAAGTTATAGTAGGAACAATCGAAGAGAGGATTTGGGTCAACTGGATCAAGCGGTAGTGCTCGAGAAGAAGGCTAGCCCAAGTGGGCCCAATCAAAGCGGCAAGGCCCACGACTACTAATCGAGGCCGACTCGGTGTAACCGCTGTGGAAAGACCCATTGGGGAGGTTGTTGGACCCGGTGACAAAGGATGTTTTGAGTGTGGGTCTTTGGAGCATCGTGTCGAGATTGTCCCCGAAACTAGCTAAGAAGCGACCGGAGGGGCGAGGCAGGTGCTCGGGATAGAAATGTAGGACCACGAGGGGCCGTGGTAATGGCAGAGGAAACAACGGTCCTAACCGAGGTCGTGGAACTCAAGGCGAGGTGCGAGCAAACACGAGAGGCTAGGCACTGGCTTAGTTTACGCAGCGAGGTGTCGCGAGGAAGGTGACGCACCGGATGTCATAACCGATGCGTTTCTAATTTTTGGTTTTCCTTATGTTGCATTGATTGATGTGGGCTCGACGCACTCGCACATTGCTAGTAGTGTGGTAGGAACTATGGACCTAAACTCAAAGCGCTTCTAGGGAGATGACCGTAGTTAGCCCTTTAGGTCACTCCGTAGTCGTAGATAGACTTTATAGAGGCGTACTCTAGAACTTCAAGGGGTAGTATTTGTAGGTGATCTAATGGAACTACCGTTTGGGGAGTTCGATTTGATCCTTGGAATGGACCTGGGGTGGTTAAGTATCAAGCGAATTTGGATTGCGCGACCAAGCGCATGGTTCTTAAGGCAGTGAAGGTGATGAAGTGGTTATGATAGGAGATAGAAGAAACTACCTATCCAATGTAGTGACCGCCTTGAAAGGTGAAAAGATGGTCAAGAAGGGTTGTGAGGCATATTTGGTTCAAACCGTGCTTTGGAAGCTAAGGGGTTAGTAGTTGGAAAGGTCCGAACGGTTGGGGAATTTGTGATGTGTTCCCAGAAGAACTTCCGGTCCGCCTCCCGGATCGGGAAGTCGAGTCGGTATAGACTTGCTACCGAACGGCACTGTGTCCATAGCACCATACCGAATGGCACCAAAGGAATTGGTGGAGCTAAAGGCTCAAATTCAAGAGCTCTTGGATAGAGGTTTATTCGACCAAGTATATCTCCGTGGGGAGCGCTGTGTGTTGTTTGTCAAGAAGAAGGGCGGTTCTATGCGGATGTCCATCGACTACCGTCAGTTAAACAAGTTAACGATCAAGAACAAGTATCCGTTGCCTCGGATCGATGACTTGTTTGATCAACTGAAAGGTGCGTCGGTATTCTCAAAGATTGACCTTAGGTCAGGATATCATCAATTAAAGGTGAAGGAGGTCGACGTCACAAGAGGCGGCATTCGAACTCGGTATGGGCATTTCGAGTTCTTGGTGATGCCATTCGGGTTGACCAATGCACCGCGGCATTTATGGACTTGATGAATAGAGTATTTCAACGAAGACTTGGACCCGATTCGTCGTAGTGTTCATAGACGACATATTGGTTTATTCAAAGACGTAAGAGGAGCATGACAAGCATTTACGGATAGTTCGCAAGTGTTGAGGAGAAGCGATTATATGCCAAATTCGAAGAAGTGCGAATTTTGGCCGAGGGAAGTAGCTTTCTTAGGGCACGTGGTATCGGTGAAGGAATTAGAGTAGAGACCCCGCAAGATTGAAGCAAGTATTGGAGTGGAAACCACCTAGGTCGGTGGGTGAAATACGAAGTTTTACGGGTTTAGCGAGGGTATTATCGGAGATTCGTGGAAGGATTCTCTCTAATAGCAGCGTAGATAAACAAGTTACTAAGGAAAGGTGTTCCATTTGTATGGACGGAGAAGCGGCAAGGAAGCTTTGATAAGCTAAGGAAAATTTTGTGGAAGCTCGGTTTTGGTACGACACCAAGCGGAAAGTTATTCTGATCTATTGTGATGCATCTCACACATGGTTTGGGATGTGTGTTAATGCGAGGATGGGAAGGTAGTAGCCTATGCATCCCGCCGATTAAGACCGCATGAGGTTAACTACCCAACGCACGACTTGGAGTTAGCGGCGATCGTCTTCGCTCGAAGATATGGAGATATTACCGTATGGGGAGAAGTCGATAGTCTACACGGATCACAAAAGCTTGAGGTATCTTCGACTCAAAAGGATCTCGAACCGAGGCAGCGTCGGTGGATTGAACTACTAAAGGATTACGATTGTTCAATTGAGTACCATCCGGGTAAGGCTAATGTGGTACGAGCGCATTGAGCGGAAGGTTGTGACGGACTTAAGAGCAATGTTTGCTCGGTTGAGTCTATATGATGATGGGAGTCTTTTAGCGGAACTCCAAGTAAAGCCGACTTGGATTGAGGAGATTAAGGAAAAGCAGTTAGTGGATGAAGGCTTGAGCGCTAAGAGGGTACAAGTTCAAGATGGTGGTTTGGAAGGGTACAGTCTGTCTAGTGATGGAGTGCTTTGTTTTCAAGGATGAGCTTGTATGCCAAGGGATACGAGAATTAAAGCGAGAAAATTCTCCAAGATGCACATAGCAGCCCATACGCTATGCATCCCGGGGCGACAAGATGTATGGAGATTTGCAGCTTGATTACAGTGGCACAGGTTGAAGCGTGAGATAACGAGTTCGTAGAGAAGTGTCCGACGTGCCGGCGAGTTAAGGTGAACATCGATTACCATCGGGACTACTTCAACCGATAAAGATCCTCAATGGAAATGGGAGAGGATCACCATGGATTTCGTTAGTGGGCTACCCCTCACGCCCAAAGCAAGAAGGATGCGATTTGGGTAATTGTGGATCGCTCGACTAAATCAGCTCACTTCATGCCGGTGAGAATGGACTACTCACTACGAAGCTAAGCGAAGCCGTATGTGGGTGAAATAGTGAGGTTGCATGGTGTGCGGTGTCGATTATCTCGGATAGGGATCCCGATTCACGTCAAGGTTTTGGAAAGCGTTGCATCAAGCTTTGGGTACACGGTTAGATTTGAGACGACTTTCCATCCACAATCGACGGACAATCGGAAAGAGTAATACTGATTTTAGAGGACATGTTAAGAGGTTGTGTCTTGGATTTTAGTGGTAGTTGGGAAGAGTACCTACCATTAGCGGAATTCGCTTATAACAATAGTTATCGTTTAGTATTCAAATGGCTCCATACGAGGCTCTATATGGACGAAAGTGCCGTACTCTACATGTTGGGACGGAGTTGGGGGAACGACTAGTTCGGGTCCGTAAGTGGTAACCGAGACGGAAGACAAAGTCAAGGTGATTCGGTCTCGTCTCAAGGAAGCATCAGATAGACAGAAGTCTTATGCCGATCTCAAACGCAAGGAAATGGAGTATGCTGTGGGAGACAAGGTCCTTCTGAAAGTGTCGCCTTGGAAGAAGGTGTTGAGATTTGGACGAAAAGGGAAGCTAAGCCCAAGGTTCATCGGGCCATATACAGTTGTAAAGCGAGTAGGACCGGTAGCTTATCACCTAGAGTCATTTGCGTGAGCCCGAATCGATTCATGACGTATTTCATGTATCAATGCTTTGAGGCAGTATCGGTCGAGATCCTTCGCAGACGTTGTGCCAATAGCAGAGATTGAGGTGAACTCGGATTTATCTTTCGAAGAGGAACCGGTTCAGATTGTAGACCGAGATGTGAAGGTTCTACGTAGAAAGGCAGTGCCTTTAGTGAAGGTACTATGGCGGAACCACGGAGTGGAAGAAGCTACGTGGGAGCCCGAGGAGGTGATGCGGCAGCAATATCCCCATCTCTTTTGATCAAGGAATTTCGAGGATGAAATTTATTTTAAGGGGGGTAGAACTGTAACATCCCAAAAATGGGGTTATTTGGAATTTAATTATTTTCTTATTATGAACTGCTGTGATATTATTAATGGAATAATAGAGCTTAATTTAAGGCTTTGAGTGTGCCCGGTTTGATAGAAAAATTTCAGTTTTAACTTTAAAAGTAGGGAGCCTTAACAAGTGGGTGTTATAAGAATAAATGGGGATAATTTGGACATAAGATGAGCCTAGAATAAGTGGCAAAGTAAGCCCACTTAAGAGCTAGCATGTGACGCCACAAGGGATAGGGGAGAGCCTTGGTTCGAGTCACAAAATTCCCTTTCTTTTTGCTCTTTATTTGGACGGCACAAGGGGAGAGAAATTCTCTCCTTGAATTCTTTTTTATTATTATTAATAAGAGATAATATGAGCTTTTAAAATTTGGTTTTTATTTGGATAATAAGGAGGCTATTTTACTCATGGATTATCATGGGATTAATTAGAGATGGCAAGAGGAAAAATAGGAATTTGGGGTATTCAAATTAATTGGAATACTTTCAAGGGAGTTTAGCCGAATTTGAACTCCTTGTTGAAAGGAGTGGACGGCAAGGTGTTGGGGGGGGATAAGGCCGAATTTGCCTAGTGATTTACTTCACAAAATTCGGCTAGCCTTCACTTCTTTTAGATTTTCTCTCATTCTCCCTCAAGCAAAAACATCATTTCCATATAACTTTTCCTTCTTTTTGGCCGAATTCTCTACACCCTCTCCAACCTATTTCCTTTTCTTTTCTTCTCAAAGTCCAGCCTTGATTGATAGTGGAATCAACCATAGCCGAACCTACACCTTACCCTTTGCCGAAATCCCTTTTCTCCCTGTTAAACTCTCTCTAGCCGAATATACATCTCATCTTGGTGCCGAAGTTTCTTTTCCCTATCTTGAAACACCTTGGCCGAACAATAATGGTAGGATAGACCTCTTGAATCTTCCTTGGCAAACGATTTAAGAAAGTAAGTATCTAGGCCGAATGCCTATTGTTCTTCTCATTCATATTCTGTCGACTTTTACAAGAGTAAGTGCGGATTTCGGCAGGAAAGGCTCCTAAACACTTTGGTAATCGATTCCTTTTAGGTACTTCGGGATCTCAAAGTAGTGAGATCGGATCTTTCATTCCTTAACAATCGGATTTGGGTAAGTAGTGGTAAGGTTCTATTCTTAGTATTTAATTAGTATTCAATTAAGCCGAAGGCTATTAGTTTTACTTGCTAATCAATGGTGATTGTGAGCGATTTGGGAATCAAGTATTGCGATTAGTATCCAAAAGTGTGAAGGTAAGAATTCGGGTTCACAAGGAACCCTCTCAAATTAAGCTTGGTTGGCCGATTAGGCCATAGTACTAATATGGGTATTTGGCCGAATATAGGGATCAGCAGATCTAGGGTGGCCAACGTTTCTTTTCGGATTTAGAACATCCAAGGGTGACAGTGTGTACATACACACTTATAATTAATTAAATGTACTAAATCTGTTGTGTGTGCTAGCTTAGGATCCGTGTAGATTCGGGATTAATACCATGAATGGTATAAGCAAGGAAACAGGTAAGTCCTTGTTGACTATGAAATATTTTAAGATACTTTTGGGAAGCATGGTGTGTCCGTACACGCGTTGCTTATTGTTGATGATAAAACCTGTACATGTGATTAAGTACATGGTAGCATAAATTATGTGATATAAATGTTGATGTGGGATTGATGAGTGGAGGGGGTGATATTTCGTCTTGCCGAGCACCGGTGTTTTGGTAACACACTTGTGACTATATGTCACCCGGAGGTTTGGTACCTCCAGAGGTTTGGTACCTCATAGCGACTCGTCCTCGTGGTTAACACCACCGTGGGTTGGCCCCACTTGAGATATGGGATCGTCGCCGGTGATTTGGTATCACACGATGGGTTGGCCCCATCACCCGATTTGTGTCCACGGACACGTTGCTTTGGTAGCACATCGTGACTATATGTCACCAAAGTGGTTTGGCACCACCGGTGTTTTGGTAACACATTGTGACTACGGTCACCAGTGGTTTGGTACCACATGGGGTAGACAAAGGCGTTTGGTTGGCTAGGTTGGGTGCATGGCTTAGTACATGATGATTGATTATATGCTGTGTATGAAATTGCTTACATATGGGGGAAGGGTTACATACTGAGTCTTGGTGACTCACCTTCTCCTTTAACATTTTTCAGGTGACTCGTAGATGGCGGTTGAGGAGCCGGTTGGACTCGAGGTGGCCATGCAGTGGACTTAAATTTACTGAACTTTAAATTTGGTTATTTTTATTGTGGTTGTAATAAGGCCTCCATAAACTTTACTGTTGTTATTTCTTATATGTTGGATATTTTATTTAAACTATATTATTAAATTGAACTAAAATCACATGTTTTCTTAAATTAACACGAAAATGTTTTATCGTGCCATCGGGCACACTTGAAATTTGTATAATAACCGGACTTAATTAAACTTCCAAATTAAATCTAAGTATAGTTTTGGCAAGATAACCAAAAACGAGGGGTTTTCAACAAAACTTAAATTGGTTCTAGATGGTGCTCAAAAAGTTTTTCTCCGTAGCAAATCAAATTCGGTCGTAATGTTTGGGCCGGGTTTGGGTTGTTACAGTTAGAAATGAGCTCTAGAGAACGTGGTCATCGTGGACGAGGTAGAGAAAGAATGACGGTGTCAGAACCCGTTAGATCGGGTCAAGGGTCTAACAATGAGATACCACCGCCACCACCACCACCCCCTATTTGTTGGTGTTGAGCGAGAAGCTCGGGACGGGGATGATCTTTGTGTCGCAGGTGTCTTTGTGAGTTTTGGAGTTGGTGGCAGTGCGGGAGGAAATTCGGGAACCCGTAAGTTCGGCTCGAGCGGCCCGAGCTAATAGAGCCGAAATGTTTCGTGGAGTATCGGGTGTGGCACCCGGGTTCACCGAGTCTTGGTTGGAAGCAACAGAGCGCATCATGAATGAGCTTGACTTGACCCTTGAGGAGAAGTTAAAAGGAATGGTGGCCTTCATTACGCGATGAAGCGTATCGATGGTGGTTGACTGTTCGGGATGGTGCCACACCGAGGATCCGACACGGGAATATGTTAAGGAAGCATTTCGGAAGAAGTATGTGGGAACCAGGTATCTTGATGAGCAAAGGAAGGCATTTCAGGGTGGTTTAAGGGAACAAGTCCGTGGCGGAGTATGAGGTGAATTTCGAGGTTGAGCCGATATGCTCGAGGAGTAGTGGCAACCGATCATGAGCTGTGTCCGTTTTGAGGTTGGGCTAAGGGATGATCTCGAGATCGTTGATAGCACCGCATCGGGAGCGGGAGTTTTCTACTTTGGTAGAAAAGGCCAAGGTGGTCGAGGAATCAAGGATTCTACAAAGCAAGGCTATGGATAGGAATAGGCCCAAAAGAGGTTTTGAAAGCGTCTGGAAAGGTTCATAAGAGGCCTAGAGTTGATGGGCCGCGAGGTCAGCAAGTTGGTTCAGAAAGGCGGTATCGACCTTGTGATGTGTGTGGAAAGAAGCACTTAGGAGAGTGCTGGAAGAAAACAGGAGGATGTTTTAGATGTGGGTCCAAGGACCATGTGATCAAGGATTGTCCTAAGCAATCAGATGAAAGCCGACCAATAGCTCAGAATGTTAGTCAGACTGGTAGAGGAGGACCGCACCTCAACGAGGTCGTGGTTCGAGTAACAGAGGTAATGGTGCTTGGCAGAGGGCCGTGGAACACAAGGCGAGGTCTTTGCTACGTTGAGGCAAGGCAACCAAGTTTGGTTTATGCGGTTCACGGAGGGAAGATGGAGCGCGTGCGGACGTTATAACCCAGACGTTCTTTATTTTTGACAAGCCCTATTTTTCTCTAATTGATGTGGGCTCGACCCATTCCTATGTTGCATGTAGTGTAGTGGAAACACTAGGCCTAGACTCAACCTTCCGATAGGTAGATGGCGTAGTAAGCCCATTAGGCCTAAGCGTAGTGGTGGATAAGATCTTTCGGAATGTACCCCAGAGATTCGGGTGGGAGTGAACTTTCGGGCTGACTTAATGGAACTACCTTTCGGGGAGTTTGAACTTATACTTGGAATGGACTGGCTAGTAGAGCACCGAGCCGTGTTGGATTGTGCGGCTAAACGAATGGAACTAAGGACCCCGGAGGATGAAGTAGTAGTAATGATCGGAGAGAGAAGAAACTACCTATCCAACGTAGTTTCGGCGTTGAAGGCTGAGAAAATGGTTAAGAAAGGGTGCAAGGCGTTCTTAGCCTTCGTAAGTGCGTTAGGTGGAAAGGAAGAAGGTGTCAGTGGAGTTAGAACGGTGAAAGACTTTGAAGATGTATTTCCGGAGGAATTACCAGGAATACCCCCAGATAGGGAGGTGGAGTTTGGAATAGACTTACTACCAGGAACAGCTCCTGTGTCAATCGCTCCATACCGAATGGCGCCAAAGGAGTTAGTTGAGCTCAAGGCTCAAATCCAAGAGTTGTTGGATCGTGGGTTCATACGACCCAGTGTGTCTCCATGGGGAGCACCAGTTCTGTTTGTAAAGAAGAAGGGTGAAACTATGCGTATGTGCCTAGATTACCGTCAGTTTAATAAGCTGACCATCAAGAACAAGTATCCTTTGCCAAGGATCGATGACTTGTTCGATCGGTGAAGGGGCCGCAGATATTCTCAAAGATAGACTTAAGGTCGGGATATCACCGATTGAAGGTGAAGGAGGCAGATATCCATAAGACCGCTTTTAGGACAACATACGGCCATTTTGAGTTTGTGGTGATGCCGTTTGGATTGACAAACGCTCCAGCCGCGTTCATGGATATGATGAACCGAGTTTTTTCAACCCTACTTGGATAGGTTCGTCATTGTGTTCATCGACGATATTTTGGTGTATTCTACGTCTGAAGAGGAGCATGATGAACATCTTCGAGTGGTGCTACAAGTGTTAAGGGAGAAGAAGCTCTATGCCAAATTCAGCAAGTGTGGATTTTGGCTTAAGGAGGTGGCATTCTTAGGGCATGTGGTATCCGCAGAAGGAATAAGAGTGGATCCTAGGAAGATCGAAGCAGTGTTGGATTGGAAACCACCTAGGTCCGTGGCTGAGATTCGAGGTTTCTTAGGTTTGGCAGGCTATTACAGAAGGTTCGTAGAAGGATTCTCGTCAATAGCCGCGCCTTTGACAAAGTTACTAAGGAAGGAAGTACCTTTTGAATGGTCTGATAAGCAACAGAAGAGCTTTGACAACCTTAAGAAGGTGTTAACGGAGGCTCGGTGTTAATTGTGGGAGGTGGGAAGGATTTTGTGGTGTCTTGTGACGCTGCATACGGGATTAGGATGTGTGCTAATGCAAGAAGGAAAAGTAGTCGCTTATGCGTCTCGACAACTAAGGCCTCATGAGGTTAACTACCCAACTCATGACTTGGAAGTGGCGGCAGTGGTTTTTGCCCTTAAGGTTTGGAGGCACTACCTCTATGGAGAAAGGTCAGTGATCTACACAGACCACAAGAGCCTTAAGTATCTGTTGACTCAGAAGGAGTTGAACTTGAGGCAACGAAGGTGGGTGGAGTTGTTGAAGGACTACGACTGTTCGATAGAATATCATCCGGGCAAGGCGAATGTGGTAGCTGATGCCCTAAGTCGGAAGGTTGTGTCGGATCTAAGGGCTATGTTCGCTCACTTAAGTTTGTACGATGATGGAAGCCTGTTGGCAGAGTTGCAAGTCAAGCCCACATGGCTGAAGGAGGTGAAAGAGGGACAGTTGGTTGATAAGGATCTAAGTGTTAAGTTACAACAAGTACGGAACGGGGAATTAAAGGATTATGGCGTTAATGATGAAGGAGTATTGTGTTACAAAGGAAAAGTCTGTATGCCGAAGGACAAGGAGTTAAGACAAAGGATTCTTCGGGAGGCGCATAGTAGCCCTTATGCTATGCATCCCGGAGGCATTAAGGCTGCATGAGAGATCTAAGGGAACAATTTTGGTGGTCCGATCTTAAGCAAGAAGTGACTGAATTTGTGGGGAAATGTTTGACGTGTCGCAAGTTAAGGTGAACACCAAGTTCCATCAGGATTGCTTCAACCAATCGAGATTCCGCAATGGAAGTGGGAGAGAATTACCATGGATTTCGTTAGTCGGCTTCCCCTTACGCTTACTAAGAAGGACTCGGTATGGGTGATAGTGGACCGTTTGACTAAGTTCGCGCACTTCATCCCGGTAAGAGTTGACTATTCTCTTCAGAAGCTGGCTAAGTTATATGTGGCGAAAATTGTGAGGTTACATGGTGTACCAGTATCGATCATCTCCGAAAGAGACCCAAGGTTTACGTCTCGGTTATAGAGGACACTTCATCAAGCTTTAGGCACTAAGTTGGACTTCACTACGGCTTTTCATCCACAATCAGACGGGCAGTCTGAACGAGTTATACAAGTGTTGGAGGATATGTTGAGGGGCTGTGTGATGGATTTCGAGGAAGTTGGGAAGACTATTTGCCTTTTAGTGAGTTCGCCTACAACAACGACTATCAGGCTAGCATTCGGATGGCACCATATGAAGCATTGTATGGTCGGAAGTGTAGAACTCCTACTTGTTAGACCGAGTTAGGAGAACGTCGAGTTTTGGGTCCGAGTTAGTGGTCGGCAAGAGAAGGTTGAGATGATTCGAGCACGATTAAAGGAAGCCTCGATGAGGCGAAGTCGTCACGCAGACCTTAAGCGGAAGGAAATAGAGTTTGAAGTGGGAGACCAAGTGTTTCCGAAAGTCTCGCCTTGGAAAAAGGTAATGAGGTTGGTCGCAAGGAAGTTAAGCCCAAGGTTTATATGGCCCTATCAGTGCATGAAGCGAGTTGGAGCGATGGCATACCAATTGGAGTTGCCACCGAGTTATGGCAGATGCACGACGTATTCCATGTATCCATGCTACGTCGTTACCGATCGGATCTGTCTCATGTGGTACCTATCGAAGAAGTAGAGCTAAGGCCAGACTTATCCTACAAGGAAGAGCCGATTCGGATATTGGAACGTGATGTGAAAGTGCTACGGAGGAAGTCAGTTCCTCTAGTCAAGGTGTTATGGAGCAATCATGGATCGGAAGAAGCTTCGTGGGAACCAGAAGAGGCAATGCGACAACAATACCCTCAATTATTTTAGTTAGAAAATTTCGAGGACGAAATTATTTTAAGGGGGGTAGAATTGTAACATCCTGGAAAGGGCCTATGCATTTTCGGTTTAATTGTACGAAGTAACATGTTTTATGTACTAAGAATAAATTTTGAACAATTTTGGAAACACGAAAATGTATAGAAATGTTAAGTTAAAAAAATGGAAAGTGAACATTTTTGGAAACTTGGAAATGGATGGAAATGATTTGGAAATGATTCAAAATAGGAAAGTGCACATTTTCGAAACTTGGAAATGTAAGAAAATGTCAAGTTTACTGATGAGAACAAAAAATTTTGGAAACTTAGAAATGACTTAGAAATGTCGAGTTTTAAAGTTTAAAAGAGGAAATTAAGGCAAGGTGGCCTTAAAAGAAAAAGTTTGTGAAATTTGACACACAAGCAAGCTTGGAAAAGTGGCTGAAGATGCCACTTAGGGCCTCTAGAAATGGCGCCACATGCAAGGTGTTGGGCCTGGGTTCGAGTCACTTGGGAAGCAAATAAAAGAAGTTTTATTTTTGCTTCCAGAGGCTCTGAGGTGGACGGCACATGGCTAAATTCTAGGAGTTTTATCCCTTTTATTTTATTGAGGATAAAAGATGATAAATGAGGGATTATTCTTTAATTTTTAAAATAAAGAGATAAGGAGGAAAATAAGGGAGAGTGATGGCCAAGTAAGGGAGTCTTGGCCTAGTAATTTCGGCAATAGGAGGAAAAGAGAGACCATTCTGCATTATTTTATTTTTCTTGAGAGCCTCTGCCGAATTCTCTCTGCAACCCTTTTCTTTTTCTTTTCAATTCTCCAAAAAAGTGAGAGTAAGATCCCTAGTCTTGCTGAAATTTCTCCATCACTCTCTTCTTTTTTTTTTTCAGGCTTTGGCCGAATCTTTCAAGAGATCATCAAAAGCCGAAACCAAGTTCCATTAGCCATAGCCGATTTCAAAGGGGAAAAATACGAGTTTCTGGGATTTGATTAAATCATCAAATCGACACCAAGGTAAGCTTTAAGAATACAAATCCTACTAGGATTTGGTTTTCTAGCCGAATAGGCTTTGTGCTAAATAGTAAGTGATTAATCAATTGTAGGAACTTGAGATCTAAGGCAGTAGATCAGATTTCGGGATTTCAGTGAAGTGGTTAAGCAAATCAGGTGTGTACCCCACACTACTTCATAATATGTTTTGTGGCTATGTATAATTAATATATGTGATATTAAGAATATGAAAGTGGCTAAGGTACCATGTTATGGTACAAAGTACTCAGGTACGTTTCCTACTCCTACTAGGATTATGACCTATGTTAATTGTAACATAAGAGTAAGAATAAGAATGTGAACTCTGGCATATTTATGCATATTATTATGTGGGGCATATGGGTTATTGAAAAGGGGAAGTGAATGTGGTGACCTAAGACCACGAACGCGGTGACCTAAGACCGCGATATCTGAATGTGGTGACCTAAGACCACGAATACGGTGACCTAAGACCGCGATATGGAGTGTAACGGAAGGAGGGTCGATTTAGTAGTCCCCACGGTGTACAGGTTGGTACGGGGGAGTGTAGCGGATGGCTTATTAGGTTTGGGTTTGGGAATGCATCATAATTTGTATGCTATGATATGAATGCGTAACATTTGTATGCCGATTCTATTTTGATTTAGTGTTTGTGTACACATTGAGTCATTTGACTCACCCGTGGGGAATATTTTTCGTGTGATGATCAGTGATGGACCGGGACGGCAGAACTTGTGGTGGCCATGCTCAGCTTGAAGTTTATATTTTGTTTTATGGACTATTAACTTTTAAGCACTTTAAATTATTAGGGATTTTATTTGAAGTAATAAGGCCATAGTGAACTCTTTTATTTCTGTTTTTATTTATTATGTTATTAAATTTTATTTATTAAAGATTAAGTTAATTAAATTTAAAATAAACCCTACATTTTTTGTCACCTTAAATAAATGGATTTCAATATAAGATAAATTGGTTTTCAACACAAGCCCAACCCAAAACAATTTTTTTTAAAATCGCACAAATTTTCCCTAAGTAACAAAAGAACTTTGAACCGGTTTACTTGAGGAACATACCAAATCTGGTCAAAGCTCGTGGGCCGGGTTTGGGGTGTTTCAATCTCTCTGGTATATGGGATAGTCATATTTGTCCCTTAAAGTTAATCCAATTTCAGCTCAAAGTGCACATTGGGAGGGAGTTGTTTTAGTGTACAGTTGGGAAAACGAGTCGGTCGTCTACCATATTCGAGTTCCCGAGAACAAATTGGTGTGTCCAATTGGAAAAAGCTAGTTGGGTTCCGTCAAGGGAGATGGTGATCGTATTTAAACGACCCACGTGATTGAGGTCGTAAATTTGAGTTGGGGTTTCCTAGATTGCAAGACTGATGAGATCTTAAATTGCGGACACGTGTTACATGGTTAGATAATCGGTAAGGGTTGATTTGCAGGTCGTACCAGAACAAACTACACAAGGAAGAGTTGGCAGTTGAAGCGTCCTTAATCGCTATAACCAACTTATCATTTGGAAGAAAGAAGTCCACTTACAACAATCAATTCGAGTTCGTGTATACCGAGGCTAAGGTTAAGCATTCACGTATTTGATTTACCAACGTAATTTAAGTTAACTTATTTTTTGCAATTATCATTCCGTTTTTATTTTATTTTATTTTATATTTGTTTTTTGTCAACTAAATTCCCTTTTATTTATTTTTCAACTCTGCACGTATAGGTTGTGGGCGCGACAACTGCCTAGATTCAGGAATTTGGTCATGTAAATAGGAAAATTAGGAATCCTAGTCCCTGTGGAATCGACCCTACTACTTTATACTATTTTTTTAATTCAATTAGAGCGTAGGAAATTATATTTGGTGGTTTCGATGCCCATCAAATTTTGGCGTCGTTGTCGGGAATTGGAAATAATTCTAATTTTCATTTATTTTACTTATGACCAGGTCAGGACCAGAGACCTTGGAGTTTGAATCGAAAATTGAGAAGTTAGCTCGAACATTGTAAAGAGAAGCTATTCGACGCAGAAAATAATCGCAAGTAAAATACGAAGCACTGTCTTACACGGAAGAAATTGAGGATACACACAGTGAACCAAAAGAAATGGCGAATCAAATTGTTTGACAGCTCACTACAGCCCCGGCTGAGCAACAATTGCTATGTATAACTTATCCGACGAGGGGAACACCATTTAAAATAAAGTCAGACTTAATTCATTTACTTCCCACTTTCCGCGGTTTGCAAAACGAGAACCTCTACACTCATCTTAAGGAGTTCCACATGGTTTTCCTAAGTATGAAATCTCATGGGGTAACCAAAGATCAAATTAAACTTCGAGCTTTTCCTTTTTCGTTAGCTGACTCTGCTAGAGAAAAACTATTTTATTTACCTTCAGGATCTGTTAATACATGGTCTGATATGTCTCGTTTGTTTCTTGGCAGGTTCTTTTTAGCAACTCATACAACTAAATTAAGGAAAGATATTTTTGGAATACTACAAAAGGAGACTAAATCATTTTATAATTATTATGAGCGATACAAGAAGTTGTGTGCAAGTTGCCCACAACATGGCCTAACTGAATGATGAACCATAAAATTAACATATTTAAAGCCCACATTTAATATGCTTTTGGATGATTTAAGCCTCAATTTATGTAAAAAGTTGCTCTTAATCCTTTCTTTTCATGTTTTATACTCAGGAAAGCACCCGATGACGAAAAGAAAGAGAAACGGGCTTAAAACGAACTAAATTGGGCCAAGCCACAAAATCAGCACGGCCTGGACTTCAAGCCACACGGTCGTGCCTCCTTAATTATCTAGAACACGGCCTAGCCACGATTTACATGGCCGTGCCTCATCAACGGAGTCCAACACGACCTGGCCACAATTCACACGGGCGTGTGCCATGGCCGTGTCCCTGCCGCGGGAAAGAGGAATTTTACTCGGATTTGGATGCTTGGAGGCAAAGAAACACATTCTTAAGTCTACTTAAACTCCCAAATAGGAATTGCACTCAAATTAGGATACTTGGAGGCCAAGTAACACATCTCAAAGCCTATATAAACACCATAGGGGGCAACTTAATCGGGGAGTTCGGCAAAAGCCTTCTGCCAGGGCTTTTGTCAGGGCGTCGTGCTAGGCCAGAGAAGGCAGATTTGTGGGGATTCACTCAGGGATAGCCAGTTGATTCATCTCGAAAAGCCAGAATTCTACTCAAGACGGAGGATCTCCTTTTCAATTCCTTCAGGGGGTTTTAGGGATTTCTTATGTTTTGTTTTATCTTTTCTCTTGAGATGTTTTCCTTTATTGTTATGATCTAAACCCTTCGGATACCCGAAGGGGATGAAACCTATGATGAATCTTGTTATTTGATTATTTGAATTATATGATAAATACTTAGTTTGTTCTTAATTATGTGAACTTAATCCAAATCTAATGTGCTTAGGTGGAGGAGGAATAGACCCTGCCTAAGAGTAGATCCAACATAATTAAGCGGAGTTGATCGCACGCCTAGAGATAGGGTGACGAGATTTTTCCGGATTAGGGTGAAACCTAATATGGGAATCCATAGATCGATTTACTGTTATTCTAGGGGGTTATTATAAGAGAACGAGAGTTCAACTAATTAACCTAGGGTTAGACGTTATTGGCCTCGAGAGAGGGTTTAATATACGTTAGGGAGTCTTACGGATCAAACTAAGTAAATAAATCATATGGTTCAGTGATAGATAACAAGTGAAGTCTAGGTGGATTCTTCCTAGGGTATCGTCTAAATCAACTGAGTTTTTCCCAAGTTATTTTCCAAAATTCATTCTTCTTTGTCTTAGAGTCTTTAGTTTAGTAGTTAATTAAATTAGATTAATAAACAACTTCACTTATTTTAGGCTAAATAATAAAAAGAAAGTTAGTATTAGTACTTTTAGTTCCTTTGGGTTCGATAATCCGGTCTTGCCTAAGCTATACTACTGTTCGATAGGTGCACTTGCCTCAATCGTTGTCAGAGTTAGTTTCCAGGTTCGATCATTCTTTTATAAATTTTAAAACTCTGATTTATAGCGATCAAGTTTTTTTGGCGCCGTTGCCGGGGAACTAAAATATTAAGAAAGCTCTATTTTTATTACTTTAGCCATTTTTTTATTTTCTGCAATTTATTTTTTATTTTTTTATTACTTTGCTAAATTTTTTTTTATTTGATTTTGACAGATAGAGGAGATGGCACTGAATAACTATCAGTGGCAAGTTACGAGGATAAAGCCAACAAAAGCAGCCGATATCTACGACCTCGACCCAGTAACCAGGCTATCAAACCAGTTAGAGATGATGAATAAAAATATTGATGATTTGTGTAGTCTCCCGCAGGTACATCCAGTTATGCAACATTACTCAAATCTAGGAGGCGTGGCGAATCCTGAGTACCCACCCTACAGATATGGCATGAAGAACGAACAAGTCCACTATATGGGTAACTACTCTAGACTTCAAAATAATTTTTATAGTGACACTTATAATACAGATTGGAGGTACCATCCCAATTTCTCGTGGGACGATTAAGGCAGCCAAAGAGAGGAACTTCCTCCAAATTTTCAACAACCACCTCACCAACAGGAAGATGAGTCGAACCTTGAAGAGACGCTGGCAAAATTCATAGCAAACACAGAAGCACGTCTCCAAAATATAGAAACGAAACAAGAAACATCGATTCAAGGGATCGAGGATCATTTAGGTCGACTGTTATTGGTCGATCTTAGAACAACCACAAGAAAGCTTGCCAAGCAACACTGAAACTAACCCAAAAGAGCAAATTCAAGCTGTAACAACTCATGAAAGTGAAAGATTAGTGGAATCTGACCCAAGGCAAGATCCTGTGGTAAGTGAAGGTAAGGTTGAGGTGATCTATGAAATACCAAAATCGGCAATTACAGAGTACCATCCTCGTGTACCATATCCCAAGCAATGAAGAAGGACAACACAGAGGAGCAGTTTGGTAAGTTTTTTAAACTTTTAAAGAAATTACATATTAACTTACCGTTTCTCAAGCTCTTTCAGAGAACCCGATTATAGAAAATTTTTAAAAGAGCGGTTGACAAACAAACGGAAGCTAGACGAGGAATCACATGTGGAGCTAAACGCAATGTGCTCGGCAATTCTACAAAATAAAGCGCCACGGAATTAAAAGATCCGGGGAGTTTTACAATTCCATGTTTAATTGGTAGTTTATCTATTGATAATGCTTTAGCTGATTTAGGGAAAGCATCAATGTTATGCCTTATAAAATGTTTAAACAACTAGGTCTAGGGAAACCGAGACAAACCAGGATGAGCATTCAATTAAGCGATAAAACTATCGTAATTCTTAGGGTATAATTGAAAATGTTCTAATCAAAATTGATAAATTCGTATTCCCAGTAGACTTTGTCGTTTTAGACATGGATGAGGACAATTCGATCCCTTTAATTTTAGGAAGACCCTTTCTAGCAACCGCCAGGACTAAAATTGATGTTGAGTACAGGAGAACTCATTCTTCGGATATAGGTGACGAATCAATCGGTTTACAAGTTCTTGACTCGGCGTAACATCGATCGATGAAGGTGAGAAACAAAAATCAGTTGATAATCAATCTGTTCAAATTTCACCGTAGGAACAACCACAGAACTACGAACCTGAGCTGAAACAGGAACCTTGTGTCAACAAAGAAGAAGCATATGAGGAATGAAGCCTTGAGATCAACAAACTAAAAGAGGGGAAGACACACTTTAAAGAGGAGCCGAGACCGCACGAAGAAAAACCAAAGGAACCCCCAGGCAAGCTGATAGGAACAACAAATCACTTCAAAATAGGGGATCAGGTATTGTTGAATAAGGAAGACCCTTGAATCGCCAATTCAGACCTCAAGACAAACGAAGAAATCACTTTTGAGGTACTTAATGTCTTCCTATACGGGACAGTCGAGGTAAGCAATCCTAAATTCAGCACTTTTGAGGTAAACACTACTCGACTTAAATTTTATATCAAAAATCTAGTTGATCACATGAGGAAGGATTTTCACCTCCTCAAACCACCTTGACCATACGAATGAGAGGTAAAGTCTAGCTTAAGACTATAAACGAGCGCTTCTCGGGAGGCAACCCGAGCACTAACCCTATTAATTTTTACATTTTTTATTTTACTTTTATTTTTCATTTTAGCACCTAACCATAAACTAACCAAAGTACAGATTTCCATGCTCACACGGCCTTGCACACGGCCGTGGCCGTGGCCGTGTGAAAGCCAGAAGGAAAAACCACGGACGTGCTAGTAACCGTGCATGACAAAGAATGATTTCTTTTCCCAACACGGGCTGCGATAAAAAGCCACGCCCGCGCCGACTTCCCGTGTGAGGTTTGATAAACCGTAAAAGTAACATATTCCAAGCCCACATTTAGTATGCTTTTGGATGATTTAAGCCCTAATTTGTGTAAAAAGGTGCTCTTAATACTTTCTTTTCATGTCTTATACTTAGGAAAGCACTCGATGACGAAAAGAACGAGAAACGAGCTTAAAACGAACCAAGTTGGGCCAAGCCATGAAATCAGCACGGCCTGGACTTCAAGCCACACGGTCGTGCCACCATTCCTACTAGAACACGGCCTTACCACGACTTATACGGCCGTGCCTCATTCAACAGTCTCGAACACGGCCTGGCCGTGATTTACACGGGCGTGTGCCATGGCCGTGCCTCTGCCGTGGAGAAGAGCAATTTCATTCGAGAAAGGATACTTAGGGAGAAAGAAACGTGTTTCAAAAGCCTATAAATACACCCTAGGTACCAGCTGAAAGGGGGGCGGAAAGCTAGGCTAAAAAGCCAAGCCAAAAAGGTCAGATTTGTGGGAATCACTCGAAGATAGCCAGTTGGTCCATCTCAAGAAGCCGGAATTCTACTCAAGACGGAGGATCTCCTCTTCAATTCCTTCAGGGGGTTTTAGGGATTTCTTATGTTTTGTGTTATGTTTTCTCTTGAGATGTTTTCCTTTATTGTTATGAACTAAACCTTCGGATACCTGAAGGGGATGAAACCTATGATGAATCTTGTTATTTGATTTTTGAATTATATGATAATAACTTAGTTTGTTCTTAATTGTGTGAACTTAATCCAAATCTAATGTGCTTAGGTGGAGGAGGAATAGACCCTGCCTAAGAGTAGATCCAACATAATTAAACGGAGTTGATCGCACGCCTAGAGATAGGGTGACGAGATTTTGCCGGATTAGGGTGAAACCTAATATGGGAGTCCACAGATCGGTTTATTGCTATTCTAGGGTGTTATTATAAGCGAACGAGAGTTCCACTAATTAACCTAGGGTTAGACGTTATTCGCCTCGAGAGAGGGTTTAATATACGTTAGGGAGTCTCACGGATCAAACTAAGTAAATAAATTATATGGTTAAAGGTTAGATAACAAGTGAAGTCTAGGAGGATTTTTCCTAAGGGTATCGCTTGAGTCAACTGAGTTTTTCCAAAAGTTATTTCCCGAATTAATTCTTTTTGTCTTTGCGTCTTAGCTTAGTAAGTAGATTAGTTTTAGTTTAACAACCATCACTTTATATTAAGGATAAATAATAAAAAGACGGTGAGTATTGGTACTTTTAGTTCCTTTGGGTTCGATAATTCGGTCTTGCCTAACTATACTACTGTTCGATAGGTGCACTTGCCTTTAATCGTTGTCAGAGTTGGTTTCCAGGTTCGATCAGTCTTTTATAAATTTTAAAACTCTAATTTACAGCGATCAAGTTTTTGGCGCCGTTGCCGGGGAACTAAAATATTAAGAAAACTTTATTTTTATTACTTTAGCCACTATTTTTATTTTTTGCAATTTATTTTTATTTTTAGTTTTAATTTTAAATTTTCTAAATTTTCTTTCTTTCTTTTCCTAGCAGGTACCTCTAGTTTATGACTAGAAGGAACCCGAGAGGACCTTTAGGATACGACAGTGATATTGAAGCTACCGCTCGAAGAAATTGCTGAGAAATTAGGCGAGCCCTAAATTACCAATGAGAGCGAGAAGACCGATCCAATCCTACTGAAGGGATGGACGAAAATAATCCACCACCACAAACGATGTCGCGGATCGAATGCTCCTCGTACTATGTATGATTATGCTAAACCTCATTTAACGAGAGCGAGAATCGAGTATTGTTAGGCCTGCTATAGCTGTTAATAATTTTGAATTAAAGTCTAACACTATACAAATGATTCAACAATTTGTTCAATTTGATGGTTTGCGTGGCGAAGACCCAAACACTCATATAGCTAACTTTTTAGAATTCGCGATACCTTCAAAATAAATGGCGTTTCGATGATGCCATACGTCTTGATTATTTCCCTTTTCACTAAGAAATAAAGCTAAAGCAGTTGGTTAAACTCGTTACCACGAGGGTCAATCACTACATGGGAACAAATGACCGAAAAATTTCTATTAAAATATTTTCACCTAGCCAAAACGGCCAAGTTCACGAAATGATATATCTTCTTTTGTGCGGATGGATTTAGAGACATTATACGACGCATGGAAGAGATACAAAGATCTCTTGAGGAGATGCCCACACCACGGATTACCATTGTGGCTCCAAGTCCAAACTTTTACAACGGTGTGAATCCTTCAACAAGGCAATTAATTGATTCAGCCACGGTGGAACCCGAATAATAAAACTCCGAGGCGACCTACGAGTTTATTGAAGAGATGTCCCTGAACAACTATCGGTGGCAAGTTACAAGAACAAGGCCAACAAAAAACAGCCGGAGTTTACAACCTCGACGCAAATAACCATGCTATCAAATCAAGTAGAGTTGATGAATAAGAAGATTGATAGTTTGTGTTCTTCGCGAGTAAATCCGAGAATGCTGATGCGACACAAGTGGAAGCTGTGGCAAATTCTCGAGTACCCACCCTACCAACCGAGCACGAGAGAGCGAGCGGATGAACTATATAGGTAACAATTTCAGATCTAATAATAACCCATATAGTAATAATTATAATCCAGGTTGGAGGAACCACCTAAATTTTTAAGTGGGGAGGACAAGGAAATCAAGGAAATCAAAGACAACAACCTCTTGAATTTCCAAAATCAGCCCTATCCACGGGGAAAAGAAGCCGGAGTCTTGAAGAGACGAACAAATTCAAAGCATCCACAGAAGCCCGTCTCCAAAAAAATGAGGTAACGCTCAACACCCAATAAACATCGATCAAAACGATCGAGAACCAAGTTGGAGGACTTACAAAGGCAATCGGGGAAATTACCCAGTCAGTCGGAGAAATTGCAAAGCTATTATTCGAACGACCACAAGGGTGTCTACCAAGTAACACTGAAATTAATCCTAAAGAGTAGATCCAAGCCATAACAGCTCAGGAGAATACAAGGGTAGATGAATCCATCCCAACACAAGGAAACGAGGTAGAAAAAGGTAAAGTTGAGGTAACACAAGACAAGCCAAAACCGGTAATCAAGGAGTACCAACCTCGCATACCTTACCCTGAAGCATTAAAGAGAGACGACACAGAGGAACAGTTCGGTAAATTTCTTAAACTTTTAAATAAATTACACATTAACTTACCACTCCTTGAAGCTCTTTCGCAGATGCCAGATTCTAGGAAATTTTTAAAAGAGCTTCTGACAAACAAACGGAAGTTAGACGAGTCGTCACATGTGGAACTTAAAGCAAAGTGCTCAGAAATTTTCCAAAATAGACTACCACCAAAGCTGAAAGATCCAGGGAGTTTTACAATTCCATGTTTAATTGGTAGACTGACTGTTGATAATGCGTTAGCTGATTTAGGGGCAAGCATAAATGTCATGCCTTATAAATTGTTTAAACAATTAAGTCTAGGGAAACCCAAACATACTAGGATAAGCATTCAATTAGCTGATAAAACTATTTTAGAATTCCTAGGGTATTATCGAAGATGTTCTTGTAAAATTGATGATTCGTTTTTCCAGTAGATTTTGTTGTCTTAGACATGGATGAGGATAATTCGATCCCCCTAATTTTAGGAAGATCCTTTTTAGCAACTGCCAGGACTAAAATTGATGTTGATGCAAGAGAACTCATACTTTGTGTAGGAAATGAGACAGTCACCATCAAGGCTCTCGATTCGGCTAGAACATCGAGTAATCAAGGTGAGAACGTAAATTCTACTGATAACCATTTGGTTAACCCTTATTTTCGGGAAGCACCACCAAAGAATACAACTGAACCCGATCCTAAACCCCATGCCAACAAAGAAATAACTCATGAAGATCGAGGGATCCAGTTCAATGATCTAGACGAGTGGAAGACACACTTTAAGGAGAAATTAGAGATACACGACGAAGAGCCAGAACCACACGAGGAAAAATCGAAAGAGCCCCCAGAAGAGCTTATAGGAACAACAAACCACTTCAAAATAGGGGACAAGGTACTGTTAGACGAAACAGACCCTCGAATATCTCCTCCGGACCCTAACACAAACAAAGAAATATCTTTTAGGGTAACCAGTGTTTTCCCATACGAAACAGTCGAGGTAAGTAATCCTATTTTTGGTACTTTTACTATAAACGTATCTCGACTTAAATTTTTTCACAAAGACGCAAATGATAGCATGAGGAAGGACTTTCAACTCCTCAAACCACCCTGAAAAAGCAAACGGGAGGAGAGTCTAGCTTAAGACTATAAACGAGCGCTTCTCGGGAGGCAACCCGAGCACTAACATAATTTATTCTCACATTTTGCTTTGAATTTATTTTTCTTTTCTTCTTTTCTTTCTGAACACGTAGTTATAAACTAACAAGGGGTGCAGAATTCAGGACACACTGACCTTGCACACAGTAGTGGCCGTGGCCGTGTGTACCTCAAGAATCTTGGTACTAACATGGCGGCGGTACAAGTCGAGAATGAACTAATTTACCGCAATCACGGACTCAACCACTCTCACGACGCACCGACAAAGTGACACGGCCGTGTGCTTGGCGGCCGTGTGAGGCTCTTGACTTGCCAACCACGGGCTGAACACGCCCGTGCCATCTAACCGTGCTAATATTCGACTTATCGAACACAAGGCTGAGACACGGCGTGGGGAACCAACACGCCCCAGAGAACACGGCCGTGAGGCGGCCGTGTGAATCGACACACCCTCAACCCACGGGCGTGGGAAACCGCCAGACCTAAAATTCTATTTAAACATCATACCCTTTTCATTTCTCTTCTTAACCCACTTCTTTCTTCTTTCCTTCTTCCATTCTTTCCTTTCTTTTTCCTTTTTCCTAAGAAATCCTTAGACTCTTGAGCCACAAAAATATCATATCCATGGCAAGGAAGCGTAAGAGGCCAATCTCCCCAAAGGAGATCGATTCACATGAGTTCATGCCGGCAGCTTCATTTGAACAACAAGCCAAGGATATTTGAGGCTATTTAGTTTTTATTTTATTTTTCTCTTTTGCTTAAGTTTCCTTATCTACACTTCTCTTCCGCTTAAATTATTTTATTCTATCTTAGTTTCTTTGACTTAGGAGCTAAAGGCTGCTTGGGAATCACGCCACTTCCACCACCCCAGCACCTCCGTGACCGTAGAAGTCACATCCACCTCGCAAACCATACACCAATAACGATTCTCAAGCCCTTTTACCTTTTAGTTTTATTTCGTTTACATTTTTGTTTCCTCTTTCTTTACTTTTATTTTCTTTAATTATATATTTAGTTTATTTTAAATTTGTCTTAATAAATCCTGGCTAATCCTCCACGAGTTCCCCAATTTCTTCATCTAGCGCAGAACTCGTGAGCATCCACCACATCCAAAAATGAGCCCTCCAACTTATCTTTCACCACGACCATATCCTCCAAAGAGATCCTCCATTCATTCAGGAAGTGTCACTCTCTCCCCTCTCTTTTGATTTTACATACTAATTGTCATTATATATCTTTGTACATTGAGGGCAATGTACATCTTAAGTGTGGGGGGTGAACAACCTAAAAAGATACCTAACAAAAACCCTGAATTGAGTCTTGTTTGAAAGTAATTTACTCATATTACTAATTAGGATGAAATTTCTGATGATTTATGATTTTTATTGATATGTTTTAGATTAAGTCATTGATAATTGTGCATTGATAATTAAATTTGAAGAATACTAGAGAATCAAGCATGATAAGTCTATTTTTCAGAAATTAAAAATTTTCTAGGTTGTCGAACTAAGTTTAAATATTACTTCGAAGTTTGAAATTTACGAGGTTGACATCAAAATACCCATAATTTTTGTGAGTTTTTGAGCCTTATAGAGCATACATTCTTTTTCTTGCTCAATTTATTGATTATGAGTATGTCAACACTGATTTGTTATTCTAGAACTCGCATCGATTATACATGTCGAGATCACATTTTTTGATTTGAAACACAAAGATGATAAAGGCACCTAGGATCTAACCCACTTACTCCATAAAAAGCCTACCTTCACATATTAACCCCTAGTGAACCCCTTTTAATCCTAACAACCCTAATTATTGACTCACCCACTGATATTAACCCAAAACCCCTTTGTTTTTGTTATCACCACTCCTTTTGACTACCCTTATATCGAGATTTGATTTGATTAATATCCTAACTATGTTTTCTATTTTAGTTATGTATTTTTAGTTTGTTCTTAAAAAAAAAATCAAAAGTATATTCATTATTCATTATTAGTTGTGATTAATTGAGCTTATACGCTTGAATTCCAGATATCGAAGAAGAAGCTCGTATTATTAGTATTATTAGTTTTCAATTGATGTAATTATTATTAGTTCATTAGTTCTTAGTTGGGTAATTTGTCGATTCAATCTCGATTCTAACCCTCTAATTCAGCCTTTTTCCACACCTTAACCCTAGCCCCGTTACAACCCTAACAAAGACCTTTTGATTTGTGTTTCATCTCATATTTTAGTGGTGGAGATTTGATTTTCATGCAAGCCTATGGGATTAACTCTTCATGTTTGACTTTTGAGTGCCTAAATTTTGAACCTTAAACACTTTGAGTGATTTGAGCGAATCTTTTGTGAGGATGTCAATCCTTGTCGATTAGAATCGAGGTAATTATTTAGATAAAGGAAACACCTATGTTTTGTGCTACAGAATCTATGACTTATACTGTTTGAAATTTTAGGACACTTTGGATTGGATTATCCATGTATAAATTATCTATGAATTAGGATGAGACACTATCAATGACTATTATGAATTGAGGAAAGTTCATTTTAATTGTAAGTTGAGAATTTTGCTTGAGGACAAGCAAAAGCTTAAGTGTGGGGGTATTTTATAAACCGTAAAAGTAACATATTCCAAGCCCACATTTAGTATGCTTTTGGATGATTTAAGCCCTAATTTGTGTAAAAAGGTGCTCTTAATCCTTTCTTTTCATGTCTTATACTCAGGAAAGCACCCGATGACGAAAAGAACGAGAAACGGGCTTAAAACAGACCAAGTTGGGCCAAGCCACGAAATTAGCACGGCCTGGACTTCAAGCCACACGGCCGTGCCACCATTCCTACTAGAACACGGCCTTACCATGACTTACACGGCCGTGCCTCATTCAACAGTCTCGAACACGGCCTGCCCGCGATTTACACGGGCGTGTGCCATGGCCGTGCCTCTGCCGTGGAGAAGAGCAATTTCATTCGGGAAAGGATACTTAAGGAGAAAGAAACGTGTTTCAAAAGACTATAAATACACCCTAGGTACCAGCTGAAAGGGGGCGGAAAGCTAGGCTAAAAAGTCAAGCAGAAAAGGTCAGATTTGTGGGAATCACTTGAAGATAGCCAGTTGGTCCATCTCAAGAAGCCGGAATTCTACTCAAGACGGAGGATCTCCTCTTCAATTCCTTCAGGGGTTTTAGGGATTTCTTATGTTTTGTGTTATCTTTTCTCTTGAGATGTTTTCCTTTATTGTTATGAACTAAACCGTCGGATACCAGAAGAGATGAAACCTATGATGAATCTTGTTATTTGATTTTTGAATTATATGATAATAACTTAGTTTGTTCTTAATTGTGTGAACTTAATCCAAATCTAATGTGCTTAGTTGGAGGAGGAATAGACCCTGCCTAAGAGTTGATCCAACATAATTAAGCGGAGTTGATCGCACGCCTAGAGATAGGGTGACGAGATTTTGCCGGATTAGGGTGAAACCTAATATGGGAGTCCACAGATCGATTTACTGCTATTCTAGGGGGTTATTATAAGCGAACGAGAGTTCCACTAATTAACCTAGGGTTAGACGTTATTCGCCTCGAGAGAGGGTTTAATATACGTTAGGGAGTCTCACGGTTCAAACTAAGTAAATAAATTATATGGTTCAAGGTTAGATAACAAGTGAAGTCTAGGTGGATTTTTCCTAAGGGTATCGCTTGAGTCAACTGAGTTTTTCCAAAAGTTATTTCCCGAATTAATTCTTTTTGTTTTTGCATTTTAGCTTAGTAAGTAGATTAGTTTTAGTTTAACAACCATCACTTTATATTAAGGCTAAATAATAAAAAGACGGTGAGTATTGGTACTTTTAGTTCCTTTGGGTTCGATAATCCGGTCTTGCCTAACTATACTACTGTTCGATAGGTGCACTTGCCTTTAATCATTGTCAGAGTTGGTTTCTAGGTTCGATCAGTCTTTTATAAATTTTAAAACTCTGATTTACAGCGGTCAAGGTTACTAACTTATTGAGCACGGGCGAGACACGGCTGTGCCCTACAACCGTGCGAGGTTACTGACTTGACGAGCACGGGTTAAACACGCCCAATCTAAAGGACCGTGTGAAGAATACACGGGCGTGCTACGAGACCCACGGCCGTGGTAAAACACCTAAACCTGCCCAAAATTCAAAATCACGAAAAACATGGACTGATTAAACTCGAACAAGGGCGTGGACCCTATCACTATTTAAATATTTACTTTTATTTCTATTTTTATTTTTATTTTTTATTTCCATTTTTATTTTCATTTTCATTTTTATTTTTATTTTTATTTCCTTTCTTTTATTTTCTTTATTATTTTCTTCTTGTTATTCATTCCATTTAGATTTAGCTTAGGATACAAAAGAAATTAGGATGGCCGCCGAGGACTCAACCGATTCGAGACGCTTCCCACGCTCACCTCCAATCCTATCAGGTTTTTTTCATTGGCTTCATCCAAAATTCAGGAAGTTTCCCTTCTCTCCCCATCTTACGATTTTATGATTATTGTGATATTATCTACCTTTGTACATTAAGGACAATGTACATCTTAAGTGTGGGGGTTAACTATAGTATTATTTGAAAATCCTGAATTATGCCTTGTTTGAAAGTAAATTACTCATATTACTAATTAGGATGAAATTTACGATGATTTATGATTTTTATTGATATGTTTTAGATTAAGTCATTGATAATTGTGCATTGATAATTAAATTTGAAGAATACTAGAGAATCAAGCATGATAAGTCTATTTTTTGAATTAAAAAATTTTCTAGGTTGTCGAACTAAGTTTAAATATTACTTTGAAGTTTGAATTTTCTGAGGTTGACATCAAAATACCCATAATTTTTGTGAGTTTTTGAGCCTTATAGAGCATATATTCTTTTTCTTGCTCACTTTATTGATTATGAGTATGTCAACACTGATTTGTTATTCTAGAACTTGCCTCGATTATACATGTCGAGACCACACTTTTTGATTTGATACACAGAGATGATAAAGGCACCTAGGATTTAACCCACTTATTCCATAAAAAGCCTACCTTCATAATTAACCCCTAGTGAATCCCTTTTAATCCTAACAACCCATTTATTGACTTACCCGCTAATATTAACTCAAAACCCTTTTTATTCGTTATCACCATCCTCTTTAACTACCCTTATATCGAGAGTTGATTTTGATTAGTTGCCTAACTATGATTTTTACTTCAGTAATTTATCCTTTATTATGTATTTAGTTTGTTCTTAAAAAAAAAAAGAGACGAAGTATATTCATTATTAGTTATGTGATTTAACGAGCCTATACATTTAAAATCCAAATATCGAAAAAAGAAGCTCGTAGTGTTAGTATTATTAGTTTTCAATTGATGTATTTATTATTATTAGTTCATTAGTTCTTAGTTAGGTAATTTGTCAATTCAATCTCGATTCTAACCTTCTAATTCAGCCTTTTCCACACCTTAACCCTAGCCCAAGTTACAACCCCTAACAAAGACCTTTTGATTTGTGTTTCATCTCATATTTCAGTGGTGGAGATTTGATTTTCATGCAAGCCTATGGGATTAACTCTTCATGTTTGACTTTTGAGTGCCTAAATTTTGAACCTTAAACACTTTGAGTGATTTAAATGAATCTTTTGTGAGGATGTCAATCCTTGTCGATTTCAAATTAAAGGTAATTATTTAGATAAGGGGAGACACCTATGTTTTCGAGCTACAAAATCTATGACTTATACTGTTTGAATTTTTAGGACACTTTGAATTGAATTATCCATATATAAATTATCTCTGAATTATGATGAAACACTATCAACGACTATTATGAATTGAGGGAAGTTCGTTTTAATTTTAAGTTGAGAATTTTGCTTGAGGACAAGCAAAAGCTTAAGTGTGGGGGTATTTGATGAACCATAAAAGTAACATATTTAAAGCCCACATTTAATATGATTTTGGATGATTTAAGCCTCAATTTATGTAAAAAGTTGCTCTTAATCCTTTCTTTTCATGTTTTATACTAAAGAAAGCACCCGATGACGAAAAGAACGAGAAACGGGCTTAAAACGGGCTAAATTGGGCCAAGCCACGAAAACAGCATGGCCTGGACTTCAAGCCACACGGCCGTGCCTCCTTAATTATCTAGAACACGGCCTAGCAATGATTTACACGGCCGTGCCTCATCAACGGAGTCCAACACGACCTGGCCACGATTCACACGGGCGTGTGCCATGGCCGTGTCCCTGCCGCGGGAAAGAGGAATTTTACTCGGATTTGGATGCTTGGAGGCAAAGAAACACATTCCTAAGTCTACTTAAACTCCCAAATAGGAATTGCACTCAAATTAGGATACTTGGAGGCCAAGTAACACATCTCAAAGCCTATATAAACACCCTAGGGGGCAACTTAATCGGGGAGTTCGGTAGAAGCCTTTTGCCAGGGCTTTTGTCAGGGCATTGTGCTAGGCTAGAGAAGGCAGATTTGTGGGGGTTCACTCAGGGATAGCCAGTTGATTCATCTCGAGAAGCCAGAATTCTACTCAAGACGGAGGATCTCCTCTTCAATTCCTTCAGGGGGCTTTAGGGATTTCTTATGTTTTGTTTTATCTTTTCTCTTGAGATGTTTTCCTTTATTGTTATGAACTAAACCCTTCGGATGCAGAAGAGATGAAACCTATGATGAATCTTGTTATTTGATTATTTGAATTATATGATAAATACTTAGTTTGTTCTTAATTATGTGAACTTAATCCAAATCTAATGTGCTTAGGTGGAGGAGGAATAGACCCCCGCCTAAGAGTAGATCCAACATAATTAAGCGAGTTGATCGCACGCCTAGAGATAGGGTGGCGAGATTTTTCAGATTAGGGTGAAACCTAATATGGGAATCCATAGATCGATTTCTTTGCTATTCTAGGGGTTATTATAAGAGAATGAGAGTTCCACTAATTAACCTAGGGTTAGACGTTATTCGCCTCGAGAGAGGGTTTAATATACGTTATGGAGTCTTACAAATCAAACTAAGTAAATAAATCATATGGTTCAGTGTTAGATAACAAGTGAAGTCTAGGTGGATTCTTCCTAGGGTATCGTCTAAATCAACTGAGTTTTTCCCAAGTTATTTTCCAAAATTCATTCTTCTTTGTCTTAGAGTCTTTAGTTTAGTAGTTAATTAAATTAGATTAATAAACAACTTCACTTATTTTAGGCTAATTAATAAAGAAAGTTAGTATTAGTACTTTTAGATCCTTTGGGTTCGATAATCCGGTCTTGCCTAAGCTATACTACTGTTCGATAGGTGCACTTGCCTCAATCGTTGTCAGAGTTAGTTTCCAGGTTCGATCATTCTTTTATAAATTTTAAAACTCTGATTTACAGCGATCACTGAACAATCACTTCTTCAGTATTTCTCTGAGGGATTACTCCCTATAGAAATGAAGATGATTAATGCCGTCAGTGGAGGAACACTTGTTAACATGACTCTTCAAAGAGCAAGGGAATTTATTTCAACCATGGCTACAAATTCGCAACAATTTCGACCAACTACAAAACCCACGAGGGTTTATTGCCAAAGTACTCCAAACTTAGAAGATAAAATTGACAAGCTCACTAACATAGTTCAAAATTTACTTGCAGGAAAAATGAACCCAACTCAGTTGTGCGGGATTTGTGCCATGCCTGAGCATCCAATAGACTCGTGTCCAATTTTACACGAGGATACAATTGCACAAGTAGATGCCATTGGGAACTTTCCAGGGCCACCTCAAAGGCGTTATGATCCACATTAGAGTAATTACAATGCAGGATGGAGGAATTGCCCAAATCTGAGTTATGGATTGAATCAGTGGTACAACCAATGCATCAGCCAAGGCCACCTCTGCATCAATAGCTTCAAACTCCAAATTCATCCATTGAGACCATTATGGAGACGTTAATCGTTAGCAACGAAAAGTTCCAACAGAAGATGGAAATGCACCTATAAGAACTAGATTAGCAAATGAGTAAGCTTACGCTTACGGTAAGTCAATTGGAGTCTCAAGGGAAGTTTCCATCTCAAATAGAGCCGAATACTCAATAAAATGCAAGTGCTATGACATTAAAAAGTGGAACGATTTTGGAGCCAGCACCTAGCACGAGGCGTGATCATGACATCGAACGGGAAGAACAGAAACTTGAACCAGTAGCTTCCACGGAGTTGGCACCGTAGAAACCTTTCGTGGTACCACCCCCATTCCTTAGAAGGCTTGCCTTGTAACAACCCAAACCCGGCCCAAACACTACGACCGAATTTGATTTGTTACGGAGTAAAACCTTGTGAACACCATTTCGAAAAAACATTTAATTTCCATTGAAAACTCCTCGTTTTCGGTTGTCTTGTCAAAGCTACCCTTAGATTTAATTTGGAATTTTAATTAAGTCCGTTTGTTACACCAGTTTCATGTGTGCCCGATGGCACGAATAGACTTTTTCGTGTCAACTTAAGAAAACAAGTGATTTTAGTTCAATTTAATAGTATAATTTAAGCAAATATCCCACATAAAAGAAAATAACACAAATATAGTTTATGGAGGCCTTATTACAACCAAAGTAAAAATAAGCAAATATAAAATTCTATAAATTTAAATCCACTGCATGGCCACCTCGAGTCCAACCGGCTCCTCCACCGCCATCTACGAGTCACCTGAAAAATGTTAAAGGAGAAGGTGAGTCACCAAGACTCAGTATGTAACCCTTCCCCCGGTTAATACAACGTTTCATACACAACATATAACAGTTAATTATGCAGAGTATCGTGTACCCAACCTAGCCAACCAAACACCTTTGTCTACCCCATGTGGTACCAAACCACTTTGGTGACCGTAGTCACGATGTGTTACCAAAACTTTGGTGGTGCCAAACCACTTTGGTGACATATAGTCACAATGTGCTACCAAAAGCACGGTGTCCGTAGACACAAATCGGGTGATGGGGCCAACCCATCGTGTGATACCAAATCACCGGCGCGTGACGATCCCATATCTCAAGTGGGGCCAACCCACGGTGGTGTTAACCACGGGGACAAGTCGCTATGAGGTACCAAACCTCTGGAGGTACCAAACCTCTCGGTGACATATAGTCACGGTGTGTTACCAAAACATCGGTGCTCGTCAAAGACGATATCATCGCCCCTCCTCTCATCAACCCATGTCAAGCGATTAATAACAGAACATACATATATCACATGTGTCAAATAATCCATGCTTCCCAAAAGCATTATTATCAATCTCATACAAATAGAGACTTACACGGGATCGCTTGTACCATTAAGGCACTAACGCCCTATCTACACAGAAGTGATTTACACATAACATACACTTAATACACTTTATTAACTATTATAAGTGTGTATGTACACACTGTCACCCAGAATAATCTAAATCCCAAATGAAGAAGTCGGCCACACTTAATGTCCTTGCCCCTATATTCGGCCATTCATAAGGGTTAGTATCCTAGGCCATTCGGCCAAAACCAAAATATTAGGAGGGGTTCCTTATGAACCCGAGATCTTACCTTAACACTCTTTGCTATTATCAACCGTACTTGATACTCGAATCTGCTCGTCAGCCATCATTGATTAGCAAGTAAACCAATAACCTTCGGCTTTTAAACAAATTGCTAGAATAAGGAGATTGATCTTACCACCACTTACCGAAATTGAACACTAGAGATCAGGCTGTGAGTCGACTGTTTTACTTCCCTGAATACCTATAAGAAATCGGTTACTAACCGTTTAGAAACCATTGCCGAAATCGGCACCTCTCCTTGTAAAAGAAATCGACAAAAAAAAGAGAAAAGGGAAGATGGACATTCGGCCAAGACCACTTACCACCTTATGAACCGATTGAAGGAGAGTCTAGAGGAGATTACTCCTGCTTGCTATTCGGCCACGTCTTGGAATATGAAGAGGGGAAATTCGGCTATCGAGTAAAGAAAAAGAAAGGAAGACAAATGAAGAAATCGGCACTTCCAATGGTATATTCGGCCAGAGAGAGTTAATAGGGGAGGAAAGAAGTTTCGGCTAAAGAGCTTGAGAGAACAAAGAAAATAAAAGAGCACAGGGGAGAGGGGTTAGGGTTTTTCGGCAACTAGCAAGAATGGAAAAAAAACCAAAACAATGAGCTAGGGTGGGGTTTTTATAAGCATTCGCCCCCCCTTCAAGCTTGCCATTCAACCTTGGCAACAAGGAGTTCAACTCCCACCAACTCCTAATTTTCCTCTTGGCCATTCATTTGATTTAATTCAAATAACTTTGAATTAATAAAAATAATCTCCTAATATTCCATCCATTATCCTTGAATATCTTCTCATTATTACTATTATTAAGCACATAAAACTCTCCTATTATCCTTTAATAATTACACCTAATAAAAGAGTTTGAAGGAGAAAAACTCTCCCCCTTGTGCCAGTCCAAATAAAAACAAAAAGAAGAGGATTTTGTGACTCGAACACAAGCTCTCCCTTGCTCCTTGGTGGCGTCACATGTAGCTCTTAAGTGGGCTTCTTTTGCCACTTTACCAAGGGCTTTTTAGTGTTAAATTACCCACATTTATTCTTATAACACCCACTTACTAAGGCTCCTTCTTTTAATGATTAAAAACTAAAATTTCCTACCAAATCGAGCCAACACAAAGCCTTAAATTGATCATTATTATTCCATAAATAATGGCACAGCAGTTCATACATAAGAAAAATAATTTATTCCCAAATAGCCCCGTTTTTGGGATGTTACAGTTCTACCCCCCTTAGAATGAATTTCGTCCCGAAATTCCTTGATCAAAAGAGATGGGGGTATTGCTGCCGCATCACCTCCTCGGGCTCCCACGTAGCTTCTTCCACTCCGTGGTTCCGCCATAACACTTTTACTAAAGGCACTGCCTTCCTACGCAGAACCTTCACATCTCGGTCTACAATCTGAACCGGTTCTTCCTCAAAAGATAAATCCGAGTTCACCTCGATTTCTGCTACTGGCACAACGTGCGAAGGATCTGACCGATACCGTCTCAGCATTGATACGTGAAAGACGTCATGTATCTGACTTAGTTCTGCCGGCAACTCTAGCTGATAAGCTACCGGTCCCACTCGCTTCACAACGATATCGGCCCAATGAACCTTGGGGGCTTAACCCTTTCCGTCCAAATCTCAACACCTTTTTCCAAGGCGACACTTTCGAGAAAGACTTTGTCTCCCACAAAGATACTCCACTTCCTTGCGTTTGAGATCGGCATAAGACTTACGCCTATCCGATGCTTCCTTGAGACGAGACCGAATCACCTTGACTTTGTCTTCCGTCTCGGTTACGATTCTGGACCCAGAACTTGTCTTTCTCCCAACTCCGTCCAACATGTAGGAGTACGACACTTTTTCGTCCATATAGGGCCTCGTATGGAGCCATTTGAATACTCGCTTGATAACTATTGTTATAGGCGAATTCCGCTAATGGTAGGTACTCCTCCCAACTACCACTAAAATCCAAGACATGACCTCTTAACATGTCTTCTAAAATCAGTATCACCCTTTCCGATTGTCCGTCGATTTGTGGATGGAAAGTCAGATTGAAATCTAACCGTGTACCTAAAGCTTGATGCAACGCTTTCCAAAACCTTGGCGTGAATCGGGGTCCCTATCCGAGATAATCGACATCGCACGCCATGCAACCTCACTATTTCACCCACATACACGGCCGCTAACACGGAGTGAGTAATCCATTCTCACCGGCATGAAGTGAGTTGATTTAGTTAGGCGATCCACAATTACCCAAGCGCATCCTTCTTGGTGGGCGTAAGGGTAGCCCACTAACAAAATCCATGGTGATCCTCTCCCACTTCCATTGAGGATCTTTATCGGTTGAAGTAGTCCCGATGGTGACCGATGTTCACCTTAACCTGCGACACGTCGGACACTTCCCTACGAACTCCGTTATCTCACGCTTCAACCTGTGCCACGAAGGCCCATTTCCGCAAGTCTCCATACATTTTGCTTCCTCCGGGATGCATAGCGTATGGGTGCTATGTGCATCTTGGAGAATTTTCTCGCCTTAATTGCGGATCCTTTGGCATACATACCCGTCCCTTGAAACAAAGCGCTCCTTCACTAGATGCATTGCCCTTCCAAACCACCGTCTTGAACTTGTACCCTCTTAGAACTCAAGCCTTCATCCACTAATCGCTTTTCTTTAATCTCCTCAACCCAAGTCGGCTTTACTTGGAGTTCCGCCAAAAGACTCCCATCATCATACAGACTTAACCGAAGCGAACATTGCTCTTAAGTCCGTCACCACCTTCCAGGCTCAATGCGTCGGCTACCACATTAGCCTTACCGGATGGTACTCGATTGAACAATCATAGTCCTTTAGTAGTTCAATCCATCGACGCTGTCTCTCGATTGAGATCCTTACGAGTCGAAGATACCTCAAGCTTTTATGATCCGTGTAGACCATCGACTTCTCTCCATACGGGTAATGTCTCCATATCTTGAGAGCGAAGACGACCAGCTGCTAACTCTAAGTCGTGAGTTGGGTAGTTAACCTCATGCGATCTTAATTGACGGACGCATAGGCTACTACCTTCCCATCCTGCATCAACACACATCCCAAGCGGTGTGAGATGCATCACAATAAAGCGTGAATAACTTTCTGCTTCAGTCGCACCAAAACCGGAGCTTCAGTCAAAATCTTCCTTAACTTATCAAAGCTTTCTTGCGCTTCTCCGTCCATACAAATGGGACACCTTTCCTTAGCAACTTAGTTAATGTATTTGCTATTAGAGAGAATCCTTCCACGAATCTCCGATAGTAGTATCTGCTAAACCAGAAAACTTATATTTGACCACCGCCCTAGGTGGTTTCCAATCCAATCTTTGCTTCAATCTTGCGAGGGTCTACCCTAATTCCTTGGTGACACTACATGACCTAAGAAAGCTACCTCCTAAGCCAAAATTCACACTTACCGAATTTGGCATATAACTCGCTTCCCCCTCAATACTTGCGAACTATCCGTAAATGCTTGTCATGCTCCTCTTACGTCTTTGAATAAACCAATATGTCGATCTATAAACACCCACGACGAATGGTCCAAATCTTCTTTGGAATACTCTATTCATCAAGTCCATGAATGCCGCGGCGCATTAGTCAACCCGAATGGCATCACCAAGAACTCGAAATGCCCATACCGAGTTCGGAATGCCGTTTTGTGAACGTCAGCCTCCTTTACCTTAAGTTGATGATATCCTGACCTCAGGTCTATCTTCAAAACACCGAGGCACCCTTCGTTGATCAAACAAGTCGTCAATCCGAGGCAGCGGATACTTATTCTTGATCGTTAACTTGTTCAAGCGACGGTAGTCGATGCACATCCGCATAGAACCGTCCTTCTTCTTGACAAACAACACAGTGCTCCCCACGGAGATATACTTGGTCGTATAAAACCTCTCTCCAAGAGCTCCACGAATTTGAGCCTTTAGCTCCACCAATTCCTTTGGTGCCATTCGATGCGGTGCTATGGACAAAGTCGCGTTCGGTAGCAAGTCTATACCGAATTCGACTTCTCGATCCGGGAGGCAAACCGGAAGTTCTTCCGGGAACACATCAAGAAATTCCCCAACCGTTCGGACCTTTTCCATTACTAACCCCTTGGCTTCCAAAGCACGATTTGAACCAAATACGCCTCACAACCCTTCTTGACCATCTTTTGACCTTCAAGGCGATCACTACATTGGATAGATAATTCCTTCCGATCTCCTATCATAACCACTTCATCACCTTCTACCGTCCTAAGGACCATGCGCTTGGTCGCAAGATCCAACCTTGCTTGGTACTTAACCAACCAATCCATACCAAGGATCAAATCGAACTCCCAAACGGTAGTTCCATTAGATCGACTACAAATGCTACCCCTTGAAGTTCTAGGGTACGCCTCTATAGAGTTTATCTACGACTACGGAGTGACCTAAGGGGCTAACTACGATCATCTCCCTAGAAGCGCTTTGAGTTTAGGTCCATAGTTCCTACCACACTACAAGCAATATACGAGTGCGTCGAGCCCACATCAATCAATGCAACATAAGGAAAACCGAAAATTAGAAACGCACGGTTATGACATCCGGTGCGTCACCTTCTTCGCGACACCTTGCTGCGTAAACTAAGCGGGTTGCCTAGCCTCTGTGTTGCCCGAACCTGCGCCTTGAGTTCCACGACCTCGGTTAGGACCGTTGTTTCCTCTACCATTACCACGACCCCCCTCCGTGGTCCTACATTTCTATCCCGAGCACGGTTACGCCGCCACGTCGCTTCTTAGCTAGTTTTTGGAGACAATCTCGACGCGATGCTCCAAAGACCCACACTCAAAACATCCTTTGTCACCGGTCCAAAGCAACCTCCCAATAGGTCTTTCCACAACGATTACAGTCGGCCTTTGATTAGCGATTGTGGGCCTTCTTCACTGATTGGGCCCACTTGGCCTAACCTTTTTTACGAGCACTTCCGCTTGATCCGGTGACCCAAAACTTCTCTTCCGATTGTTCTTACTATAGTTACGCCTCACGGCCTCCTTGATTCCTTGGCTACCTTAGCCTTCTCCACTAGGGATGAGAACTCACGAACTGCTTTGTGGGGCAATCGGTAACCTTAAATCATCTCGAGTCCGTCCTCAAAGCGGACACACAGCGCTCATGTTCAGTAGCCACAATGCCTCTCGCATATCTACTCGACCTTAGAAATTCCGCCTCATATTCCGACACGGACTTAGTTCCTTGAACTAATCCCGAGAAAAGCCTTTCTCTGCTGGCGTCGGTGTAGCTAATGCCCACATACTTTTTCGATAGGCGGTTACGAAGTACTCCCAAGTCAAATCATGTTTGTAGCCCCATCTCGAACCGTAAGCCACCAGCGTCACGCTTCATCCTTTAGAAGCGACACGCCTCTTTCGACTTCTCTTCCTCTCGAAGTCAAGGTCATCCATGATTCTTTCGATTGACTCTAGCCAATATTCCATCTTGACCTGGGTGCCACTCCGACACACCTCGGAATACCTCCGCTCCGTTAGATCGGAGTCGCTCGAGGACGATTTCCGAGCTCCTACATTTCCACCAGCCCCACCACCATCTCCAAGACTCGCAGAACACGACTTGCGATGCCGACTCGCCACCGGTCTGCTCCGGCTCCTCAGCTCTAAAAGTAGGAGGTGGTGGTGGCAGTGGTACCTCATTTTTCGAACCTTGTCCTGACCTGACGGGTTCAGACACCGTCATCCTACCCCTACCACGTCCACGGCGTCCACGTCCTCTAGAACTCATTCTATCTACCGCGCTTTTAATCTGATTAAGAAAATTTTATGCGTTAGCATTTGTTTCACTTTGTTACTCGCGAAGAAATTTTATGGATAAGATTTAATCAGAGATTCTTTCGAGCAAACAACGTTTCAGTTTCCTATCCTAGTTCACACAAAGAAGTTCATGCATCCATTCCTTAACACTTTCCATACCTATTCACTCATCGGACATTTCTGCCCATTTCTAACCTGTGGGTATTTTCGTCTTTTTCCTACGAGGGTATTTTTGTAATTTTCCAGAACCCAAAATATTTTGCTGATGATTTCCACAGCTAAGTTATTGAATGTTTTATAAAATCATTGGAATTTTGGGGCAAAACCATTGAGTTAATATTTTATGGGTCAGGGGCATTTTGGTAATTTTACTCCTAAGGGTATTTCTGTAATTTTTCACAAGTCAAGTTTTCCGAGAAAAACATTGTATACGTAGTGTTCTAGGGTTCAAAAGGGTTATTGGACAAGTTTTGAAAACACTAGGGTCGTGGTTATTCATTCCATTTCAAAAAACAAGGCTAATTCCCTTCTCGGGTTTTAATCGTTGTTTTTAGCCTATGACCGAGCCTTCCTGGTCAGGGTGAACCAAAGCTACGCACCAGGCAGAATTCAAGTGAAGAGGAGGTGAGTCACGCGGACCGCTTAAATACCAAGCTCTCCTTTGAACCTTTCTAGACATGCGCACTGAGAGGTTACCACACCACCGAGCCTTCGAGTTAGGGTGAACCGAAGCTACGCACTGTAGGATACCGCGAAGAGGAGGTGAGTCACGAGGATCGCTTAAATACCAAGATCTTAGGATCCAATCCTAGACATGCGTCGGGGTTACCACACACCTAGCTCATTGACTAAGTCATAGGTTGATTTAGTTCTTTAAGTCTTATGCTTCGTTTGTGTTTGAGTAATCTAACCTTAGGGTCCAAGTCCTATAAATCTATCTACGTTCCATGCTTCCTACCCTTCTACAGAATATAATTCACGAAAGGTTTAGATGTACTTACAGGCGGATCGGTCTGCAGGAGACTCGGGCCATCGCTTAAAAACCCAGAAATCATACCATAAGGCCTACCAAAAACATTTTTGGGCCTTGGGCCCCCACAGCCGAGCTTTGAACTGGGCTCTGATACCAATTCTGTAACAACCCAAACCCGGCCCAAACACTACGACCGAATTTGATTTGTTACGGAGTAAAACCTTGTGAACACCATTTGAAAAAACATTTAATTTCCATTGAAAACTCCTCGTTTCGGTTGTCTTGTCAAAGCTACCCTTAGATTTAATTTGGAATTTTAATTAAGTCCGTTTGTTACACCAGTTTCATGTGTGCCCGATGGCACGAATAGACTTTTTCGTGTCAACTTAAGAAAACAAGTGATTTTAGTTCAATTTAATAGTATAATTTAAGCAAATATCCCACATAAAAGAAAATAACACAAATATAGTTTATGGAGGCCTTATTACAACCAAAGTAAAAATAAGCAAATATAAAATTCTATAAATTTAAATCCTTTGCATGGCCACCTCGAGTCCAACGGCTCCTCCACCGCCATCTACGAGTCACCTGAAAAATGTTAAAGGAGAAGGTGAGTCACCAAGACTCGATATGTAACCCTTCCCCGGTTAATACAACGTTTCATACACAACATATAACGATTAATTATGCAGTATCGTGTACCCAACCTAGCCAACCAAACACCTTTGTCTACCCCATGTGGTACCAAACCTTTGGTGACCGTAGTCACGATGTGTTACCAAAACACCGTGGTGGTGCCAAACCACCTTTGGTGACATATAGTCACAATGTGCTACCAAAGCACCGTTGGTGTCCGTAGACACAAATCGGGTGATGGGGCCAACCCATCGTGTGATACCAAATCAACGCGAGACGATCCCATATCTCAAGTGGGGCCAACCCACGGTGGTGTTAACCACGGGGACAAGTCGCTATGAGGTACCAAACCTCTGGAGGTACCAAACCTCACGGTGACATATAGTCACGGTGTGTTACCAAAACATCGGTGCTCACGTCGACGATATCATCGCCCCTCCTCTCATCAACCCATGTCAAGCGATTAATAACATGAACATACATATATCACATGTGTCAAATAATCCATGCTTCCCAAAAGCATTATTATCAATCTCATACAAATAGAGACTTACCGGGATCCCCGCTTGTACCATTAAGGCACTAACGCCCTATCTACACAGAGCAGATTTACACATAACATACACTTAATACACTTTATTAACTATTATAAGTGTGTATGTACACACCTGTCACCCCGAATAATCTAAATCCCAAATGAAGAAGTCGGCCACACTTAATGTCCTTGCCCCTATATTCGGCCATTCATAAGGGTTAGTATCCTAGGCCATTCGGCCAAAACCAAAATATTAGGAGGGGTTCCTTATGAACCCGAGATCTTACCTTAACACTCTTTGCTATTATCAACCGTACTTGATACTCGAATCTGCTCGTCAGCCATCATTGATTAGCAAGTAAACCAATAACCTTCGGCTTTTAAACAAATTGCTAGAATAAGGAGATTGATCTTACCACCACTTACCGAAATTGAACACTAGAGATCAGCCGTGAGTCGATCGTTTTACTTCCACGAATACCTATAAGAAATCGGTTACTAACCGTTTTAGAAACCATTGCCGAAATCGGCACCTCTCCTTGTAAAAGAAATCGACAAAAAAAAGAGAAAAGGGAAGATGGACATTCGGCCAAGACCACTTACCACCTTATGAACCGATTGAAGGAGAGTCTAGAGGAGATTACTCCTGCTTGCTATTCGGCCACGTCTTGGAATATGAAGAAGAGGGAAATTCGGCTATCAGAAAGAAAAAGAAAGGAAGACAAATGAAGAAATCGGCACTTCCAATGGTATATTCGGCCGAGAGAGTTAATAGGGGAGGAAAGAAGTTTGGCTAAAGAGCTTGAGAGAACAAAGAAAATAAAAGAGCACGGGGAGAGGGGTTAGGGTTTTTCGGCAACTAGCAAGAATGGAAAAAACCAAAACAATGAGCTAGGGTGGGGTTTTTATAAGCATTGGCCCCCCCTCTTCAAGCTTGCCGTTCAACCTTGGCAACAAGGAGTTCAACTCCCACCAACTCCTAATTTTCCTCTTGGCCATTCATTTGATTTAATTCAAATAACTTTGAATTAATAAAAATAATCTCCTAATATTCCATCCATTATCCTTGAATATCTTCTCATTATTACTATTATTAAGCACATAAAACTCTCCTATTATCCTTTAATAATTACACCTAATAAAAGAGTTTGAAGGAGAAAAACTCTCCCCCTTGTGCCGTCCAAATAAAAACAAAAAGAAGAGGATTTTGTGACTCGAACACAAGCTCTCCCTTGCTCCTTGGTGGCGTCACATGTAGCTCTTAAGTGGGCTTCTTTTTGCCACTTTACCAAGGGCTTTTTAGTGTTAAATTACCCACATTTATTCTTATAACACCCACTTACTAAGGCTCCCTTCTTTTAACAGTTAAAAACTAAAATTTCCTACCAAATCGAGCCAACACAAAGCCTTAAATTGATCATTATTATTCCATAAATAATGGCACAGCAGTTCATACATAAGAAAAATAATTTATTCCCAAATAGCCCCGTTTTTGGGATGTTACATGCCTAATGTAAAAGGGAGTTATAAGAGAAAGAAATCATAGAGACATTCTGGAAGGTAGAAATTAACATCATCTTACTCAATGCGACCAAATACGTTCCACATTATGTGAAATTCTTAAAAGAGTTGTGCACTGTTAAGGACCAAGATATGTTCTCTATATTCTGGAAAATAGTTAATGCTGGAATTAAAAAGGCCATGTGAGATTTAAGTGCATCTATTAACGTTATGCCTCTATCTATTTATAATTTGCTAAACACGAGTCCTTTGAAAAAAACAAGGGTGATCATTCAGTTAGCGGACAGGTCAATTGTGTATCCACAAGGGGTGTTGGAAGATGTCCTCGTCAAGGTAAATGAACTATTTTTTCTTGCATATTTTTACATCAACAATATGGAGGATGACAACTCGAAAAATTCCTCTGATATTCTACTCGGGAGACCATTTTTAAGCACCGTGCGTACGGAACTTGATGTTTGGAGTTGAATACTCACTATGGAATTGATGGTGAATGGTTAAATTCAATATTTATGAGGCGATAGGCCACTCTTGTACAATGGTTAAATTCAATATTTATGAGACGATAGGCCATTCTTGTAAAATGACGAATGTCTTTAGTATTGATATTATTGAACCATTGATAAAGTTACTTTTTGAATATCATGAAGAGGATGAAATACAAATTGTACTTTACAGGAGTTTAGATTTCAATGCTATGGAAAAAATTTGAAAAACTAGTAACGATCGAAGAACCAATTCGTGAAGCTATTATTCTTATGGAGGCATCATAGTTTTCCAGAAATCAAGGTAAAAATTTTGAATTGCCTCATTCGCAAACTAAACTTTTTCCTTCCGTTTTGTAAGGCCTGGAATTGGAACTCAAACCGTTACCAGAACATTTAAAGTATGCCTTTTTGGGTGATGGAAACACTTTACCGGTAATAGTTTCAAGTAAACTTTCGAGTCTTGAAGAAGAGAACTTGGTTCGGGTCTTAAGGGACCATAAAGAGGCGATCGAATAGATGATTGTCGATATAAAAGGTATAAGTCCCTCAACATGTATGCATAGGATTACGATTGAAGAGAATGCAAACCGGAAAAGAGAAACTCAAAGACACCTTAATCCACTAATGATGGAGATCGTGAAAAAGGAAATTCAGAAATTGCTAAACACCGGAATGATATACCAAATTTCTGTAACACCCCAAACCCAGCCCATGCGTTAAGGCCAGATCTGACATGTCACATGAGAAAAATACTTTTAAGTCCTATTCATTCGTATGTAAATATATAATGATTTAAAATTAAATAAAACAAATTCCCCCATTTAAGAAATTCTTGACAAAGTATTACTGAATAGAAGTTTGATTGATAAATCGATAAATTTGAACTAATGATTTTAAAACCATATCTTTTGAAAAGAGTTGATGATAATTTAAGAGAAAATTTCTGAATTAAAATATTTATGAAAGTTTATTATGAAATCCATTTGTATAACCATTTTAGAAAAATGTTTATTTATGTTTTTAGAAAAAATCTCATTTAAAATACTTAGAGCAAAATATAAAAACGTCAAACATAAAACAAAATAAAAATAATCCAGATGCCTTATTACAACCTTAACTCAAAATAGTAAAGTAATTAAGTGTACTAAAAAGAAACCCAAAGTCCAAATAAACCGTTTTTGTAGTATGGCCTCCACCGAGTCATCCATGGCCCAAGTCCCCGTCACTGAGCATTACCTGAAAGGAAATAAGGAAATAGGGTGAGTTACTAGAACTCAGTGTATAACCCCCTTATTGTTGTCCATTGGGCCTGAAACCCATATAGCAATATTTTGGGCCTAAGCCCCTTTTTACATAATAATGTATCAAATAATTTATATGAATGTAATGCAAACCCAAACCAACCTAATAATTCATCTGCTACACACCACCCGTACCATCCAACACACCTGTGGGGATCAAGTCAACCCACCCCGCCAACACACCAATCGTAGGCATTTAGCCATTTATATCAAATTCAAATTGTGGACAAGCCACCAGAATAACAGAATATCGTGGCTTAGCCACCGCGGACAAAATGTGACAGAGTCACCAGAATATGTGGCAGAGCCACCAAATTTCACTTCCCCGATCATCAATATCCCAATCCCATGCAACTTATGTAAATGCAACATACACCGTAAATCATGATATTTACAATATAACCACGATAATTAATAACTCAGAGATTTATTACAAACAATTTGGCCCATTAACACTTTACAAAATCGGTCCATTAGGGCATTATATCAAATCGGCCTATTAAGCCATATATTGGATCGGCCCATTTAGTAATATATCAGATCGGCCCATTAAGCAATATATCAAATCTGCCCATTAAGCAATTTATCAAATCGGCCCATTAAGCAATTTATCAAATCGGCCCATTAAGCAATTTATCAAATCGACCATTAGGGGCATTTTCGTAATCCGGACCTTTAGGGGCAATTTCATAATTCTCACAGTGTTATTACTGATTTTATCACTTTTATCAAAATAATGTATTTTAGGCCAATTTTTCCGATTTACACCATATTACGATTTTAATCATAGCGATTTGTTTCTAATACGATATCAACCTTAAACCCACGAAAAACGGTAAGCACTAAGCCTTCTTGCTCGTCGACACCTAAGATATCGTAACACTCTATTAGTCAACATACGTGATTTATTAATCAACTCTAAAATAAACGATCTAACTTGTTTACCCTCGGAATCGTGAACAACCACAATCTGACGATTCTCCTCAAATGATGGTCCACAACCCGGTGGAAAATCCCGAACCGTTGATACCTCAAAATTGTGAATGACTTCGAATAGTCGATTCTCACCGGATGATGGTCCACAACCCGGTGGAAAATCCTGAACTACCGACACTGCCCTTCGCTTGAACTTAGGAGTGGGAATTGCAAATCCGCTCCTTTTGTGTTCACCACTTGCTTTTTCTTTCAAGTCAGTACTCCTAGTCTCCATCGAGTAAATTTTTAATCAAACGATATTACGTTGATAAGTAATTATTGACTAAGAAAATGGGTCGGCTTACCACTAGAATCATATGATCAACAAATGGATAGATCAAGCGATTAAGTCCCTAAAAATATAATCAATTAGTCCCATCCACAATTAACCCGATAACAACTTAAACGAATCAAGAACGATTTCAAATAATCCATGATATCCCTTACCTTATCGATATTGGATCCAATTTCACCGTTTGGTAAAGGGCTAGGAAAATACACGACCACCCACTAGAACACTACGAAAAGAGAGGGTGATTAAAAATATGAATGAGAGTAAGATAACATCATTTCGGTTAAGATCAGAATTTACAACCGAATAATGATAAATCCTATTCGGTTAGAAGGAGAAAGAAAAAAAATATAAACATAGAAAAGAATTTACTTACCGATTTAATCGAAGAAAAGAGTGTTAACCAAATGAGAAAGAAGTTATGATGGAGTGATTTTGAATTGAGAGGTTCGGCTATAGAGGAAAATAACCAAGAGAATGTGATCTTAAAATGATGTCGATTAGAGAAGAAGAAGAAAAAGATCGGTGAAATGGTCAAAAGAAAAAGAATGGATGGAGAAAAATGCTTTGGGTAGTTTCGGCTATCAAAGGGAAGATGAGCAAAGGTGAGTGTTTCGGCCAAACAAAAGAAAAAATAGTGCACAATTGTGCTAGGAGGTTTCGGCCAAAGCAAAAAGGAGATGGATTTGAAAAGAAAACACAAATGGTCAAGGAGTAAAAAGTGTACCTCTCATGCACCAAAAACTAACAAAACGGTCTAAAATGAAAAGAGAAATTCGGCTATCCCCTCCCCCTAACAAAACCGTGTAGTATTTTTGACATTAAGGTCAAAAATTTGGCCAACCAAACTTTCCAAAGCAAATCCCATGAAAAAGGCCACATGTTCCCCTTACTTCCCTTTTTCTTTTGATTCCTTTCCTTACCTTCATCCTTTCCTTAATTCATTAGCCACCTTGCCAAAATTAAAAATTCCACCTTGCCATATATACATCTTAGCCGACACTTAGGGAAAGAATACCAAAAAATAGTCAAAAAATTTTGTACCAAGTGGGATTCGAACCTCTTCCCTCAAAGTACTTCATGTGGCGCCATATCCCCTTTACCATAAGATCATTTTATGCTTTCATTTTACTCACCTATTTCCATAAACCTTGATGCCACTTACTATTTCTCCTTAATAGGCTAAAACACAAAATTTTTATTAAGGCCCAAATAAACCCCGAGCCTTCTCAGAACCCCTAAACATACAAAATTAATATTTTTAACTAGCTTAACACAAGAAATAATGCAACACATAAAATACTAAATTTTAGGATGTTACAATTTCTAACAGTAACTCAGTTAGCTCGGTTCATGTAGTGCCTAAAAAAACTGGTGTGACTGTAATTAAAAATTCAACAAGTGAATTAATTCTCTCTCAGGTCCAAAACGGGTGGAGAGTTTACATAGATGACAAGAAGTTCAATGCTTCAACTCGAAAAGATCATTTTTCAATTCCTTTTATTGATCAAATACTTGAACACTTAGCTAGTAAATCTCACTATTGTTGTCATGATGGTTATTCAGGGTTTTTTCCAGATTCCGGTAGCACAAGAGGGCCAAGAGAAGACGATGTTTACGTGTCTTTTTGGCATATTTGCCCATAGAAGGATGTCATTTGGATTTTGCAATGTGACGACCACATTTCAGAAGTGTATAGTAAGCATATTTTCTGACTATGTCGGGAAAATAATAGAGGTATTTATGGATGACTTCACGGTGTCTACTAATTCTTTCGATGAATGTCTGTCAAATCTCACTAACATATTGGAAAGATGCCTAGAATTTAATCTCATTCCGAATTATGAAAAATGTCATTTTATGGTTAACAAAGGATTAATTCTAGGACATATTGTCTCTGCTGAGGGGATTGCGGTCGATAAGGCCAAAATTGACGTTATTAACTCACTTCCATACCCCCACGACAGTGAGGGAAATTTGTTCTTTTCTTAGTCAGGCAAGTTTTTACAGACGTTTTATTAAGAATTTTTTAAAGATTTCATGACCATTCTGTAACCTCTTGCAAAAAGACAAGGAATTTGAATCCAATAAAGCATGCAAAGACGTATTCAATACTCTCAAGCATAAGCTTGTTTCAGCTCCCATAGTGCAGCCACCCAATTGGGATTATCCGTTCAAGATTATGTGTGATGCAAATGAGCACAGTATAGGAGTCTTTCTTGGGCAAAGAATCGAAAAGGAACCCCTGTCATCTATTATGCCTCTAAAACATTAGATGTTACCCAAAGCAACTATTCAACCATTGAAAAAGAATTAGTAGCAATTTTTTATGCTTTGGAAAATTTTATATCATATTTGTTGGGCACTATAATCATTATTTTCTTTGACCATGCAGCTCTAAAATATTTGATTGGAAAGAAGGAAGCGAAACCAAGATTGATTAGATGGATTCTACTTCTACAAGAGTTTGACATTGAGATAAAAGACAAGAAATGGTGTGAGAACTTAGTAGTCGACCATTTAAGTCGATTGCCGCTCTCAAAAGGCGATACACCGCTGAAGGATGATTTCCTGGACAAGAATCTATTTTTGGTATAAGCAGTTTACCCATGGTACGCAGATATGGTAAATTACCTCACTACAGGTATTACCTCTTTTGACTTATCAGGCTTTTAAAAGGAAAAAATCAAATAAGATTCACAGTATTTTATTTGGGACGATCTCTACCTATGGAAACATTGTTTTGATCAGGTAACCTGATAATGGGTCATAGAAATCGAGGTGCAATCTGTTCTAGCCTTTTTTCATTCTTACAGTTGTGGAGGGCATTTGGTCCTAAATGTATTACACATAAGGTACTTGAGTGTGAATTATATTGGCCATACATTTTTCGTGATGCTTACTTATTTTGTAAGACTTGCGAGAGATGTCAAAAGGTGGATAACTTGAGCCGAATGAATGAAATGCCCCTCACGCCTATACATGTGTGCAGAATTTTTTATGTATGGGGCATTGGTTTCATGGGTCCATTAGTTTCCTCATTTGGTAATATTTATATTGTGCTCGTTGTTGATTATGTGTGGGTAGAAGCTAAAGCTACCTGTTTTGATGATGCTAAAATTGTAGTGGAATTTTTGAAAAATTCTATTTTTTCCAGGTTTGGCACACCAAGAGTATTGATAAGCAATCGAGGAACACACTTCTATAACAGGATAACCGATGCACTATTAAAGAAGTATAGGGTAAAACAACGAGTGGCCACAGCTTATTACCCACAAACAAATGGTCAAGCAAAAGTTTCGAATCGTGAAATTAAGTCGATTTAGAAAAGACAGTGAAACCGAATAGGAAGGACTGGATCCTACGACTAAATGATGCATTGTGGGCATACGCATGGCTTACAAAGGACCCATAGGCATGTCACCTTACCGACTTGTATTCAGTAAACTATGTCATCTTTCGGTAGAGCTAGAACACAAGCCATATTGGGCTGTCAAACAATACAACATGGAATTAGATGCCACAGGTGAATATTGAAAATTACACGTTCAAGAGCTTGAAGAAATCTGGCGTGATGCATATGAAAATGCCCAAGTTTAAAAAGACAAAACCAAGGCGTTTCATGACCAGAAGATATCTCGTAAACAATTTTTAGTTGGACAGAAGGTGTTACTTTAGGATCGCACGCTAAGGATCTTTGCAGGTAAACTTCTAACCAAATAGCTAGGTCCCTTCATTATTACTCAATTGTTTCCTCACTATGCATAGAAATAAAGATTTTAGGAGTCCGAAAAATGCTTCAAGCTTAATGGACAAAGGTTGAAACCTTTTTACGAGAACTTCTAGGTGCATGTGGTGGAAGAATTAATTTTCGAGGAGCCGAATGATTAGATTCTCAAGTCGTCGAGCTAACGACGTTAAACAAAAGCGTAGTTTGGGAGGCAACCCATATTTATTTATTTTAATTTATTTAATTTTGAATTTAGTTTAATTTTATGTTAAAAATAAAAAATAATAAGATTATTATTTAATCTATTTTAATGTGTTGTTTTCTCGGTACGATGGTAGAGGCTGTCCTTTTTCATCCAAAAATAAATAAGACTTGGATTTCTATGGCATGGCATGCCTTGTCAAATTTCAGTGTTGCCATTTGCTGAAACATACACCCAAGATTGAACCGGCTAGGACCAATCCGAACTGGCAATAACCAACTCGAACTGCCCGAACCACCATCCGCCAAATTAAACATACATGGGGAGTACACTTGACCTTTCTTTTTATCTTTCTTTTATTATTGCGCATTGAGGGCGATGTGGGCTAAGTAGGGGGATTCGTAGAATAAGCAATGCTATTATTTGATTTTCATTGCATATGTTAATTCTTAGATTGAGATTATTCCTTAGTTTGTTTGAAATTGAGCCATTAATTCCTATGCTTAGTTAATTCAAATGGTTGGGTGATTCATGAATAATTGCTTATTGCTTATTTTGATTGACAAGTGTTTTATAGAATTGAAAATATTGTGGTAAAATCAACATATCAAGAAAATTGTTAGCTCTTTACACTTGCTTAATAAAAATACTCGAGTATCAGATAAGTAATTTTATCTTCTGTAAAAAAAAAAGAGTTGAAACGGTAAAATATATATACATACTCCGCTAATGGCTTAGTTATGAGTGAAGATTTCGAAAATCTGACCAAATTGAGTAACCGGAATGGCGTGCTTGGGTTTTCATCTCATTTCGCGTTAAAAGAATCGAGTGACGAACCGAAACTTACAACACTCCGCTAATTGAGCTGCCATGAGTAAAGAAAATTAATCTATTTGGAGACGTGTCAAAATTGAGTAACCAGGGTGTGGTGCTTGGGTTGTCATCTCATTTCTCATGTTGAAAATTCTGATTGAGAATGATTGCCTTGCAAGTTTGATTTAAGATTTCATTTAGTAAAGTAGTTGATTTTTGCATAATGTTAGAATTTTATAAAATGCTTGTTGGTTAAACCAAGAAATTGCTTATTCATGCTTCACTTAAATTGTTTGCATTATTCTTGGTTGTAAAAGGAGACTTGATTAAGAAAAATTGACAAATTATTTCTAGTATGAGAATACACAACATGCTTAAGGACATGCATCGGTTAAGTAGGGGGATTTGATAGCAAGCTAATTTTGTGTGTTTAATGTACTTATTTTTGGTCAAATTTTGAATAGAATGCTACGAAGCTTCAAATTTCTTGTTTAATTTTGTTAAGACGCAATTGGACTGTCGAAGTTCAAATAAACAAACAAATTGGGCTAAATTGGAACGAAAAGCAATAAAAGGGGCCAAATTGAAAAGTTGCAGAATTAGTGGCTTATTAAAAATCAGATTTTGAATTTGTCAAACTCTATAAATGGGAAAAAAACTAATTTTAGTTGGTTGCTAGGCATAACCTTAGAAGGAATCATGCTAAATTTAGCATATGAGAAGTGTATAAATACCTTTTAATGGTGGTATGAAAAGACACTTGAAATTGAATTAAAAACAATTTATGTTTTCTTTCCCCTTTCATGCATATGTGGCTAACAAGCTACTGCCATTTTTTTGTTCCCTCATTTTTTGGGTTCAATTGCTCTTTAATTCCTTTCTCCTTCTCACTTATCACCATTTCAATTAAATTCATTCTCTTAATCCAACAAAGCATGATTAATCTCATGCTCAACTAAATCCCTTTTAGTCTTAGGTCGATTGTCATTTCGGTCAAAAATCATGAGATATGAGCCCGCGCTAAAACATTACATCATGGTATTCATTATCTCTCTAGTATTTGGGATAGTCACATTCGTCTCTTAAAGTGAATCCAATTTCAGCTCAAAGTGCACGTTGGGAGGAAGTTATTTCAGCATACAATTAGGAAAACGAGTCTGTCATCTACCATATTCGAGTTCCCGTGAACAAATTGACGTGTCCAATTGGAAAAATCTAGCTGGGTTCCATCAAGGGAGATGGTGATCGGATTTAAACGACCAATGCGATTGAGGCCATTAATTCGAGCTGGGCTTTTCTAGATCGCAAGGCCGCCAAGATTTTAAATTGCGGGCACGTGTTACGTGGTTAGATAATCGGTAAGGGTTGGTTTGCAGGTTGTACAGGAACAAACTACACAAAGAAGAGTTGGCAGTTAAGGCACCCTTGATCGCTATAACTAGCTTATCGTTTGGAAGAAAGAAATTCACTTTCAAGGATCGATTCGAGTTTGTGTGTACCGAGGCTAAGGCTAAGCATTCACATATTTGATTTACCAACTTATTTTATTTTCGCAATTATCATTCTGTTATTATTTCATTTTATCTTATATTTTTTTATCAACTAAATTCCCCTTTGTTTATTTTTTAGCTTTGCACGTATACGTCGTGGGTACGACAACTGCCTAGACACAGGAATTTAATCACATAAATAGGAAAATTAGGAATCTCAGTCCCTGTGGGATCAACCTTATTACTCTATACTACTGTTTAATTCAATTAGAGTGTAGGAAATTAGATTATTAAAGCCAGTTTCCCTTCCAAGAAGCTTGCTGATCACTGTTTTCACCATACTTTTTTGAATCAGTGTGTACTCTCTCAGAGCACTTGATGTCCGGAATTCTGTTCATCGTCTTTGTAACAACATCACCATCAAGGAGTTCAAAATCATCCGCCTCATAATGTTCCTTCACACTTTCATTCAAAACCCAACCTAGTAGTTTGTCCTTAAACGAAGCCAATTTTTAACCTCCATCATTAGTCCCCATATCACCCACATTCAGTGGATCATCATCCCGCCAGCGGACTTTCTTGGTTGCCCTTCCTACCCTCGAACCTCCTAACGGTAGCGCCATTTTCAAAAGATAAGACAAAAAATACTACATTAATTTTTGTTACTATATAGATTCCAACTTTATAAAGGTTACATTTCAAAAAGAAATAATAAATATAAATATAAGGTTAAATTCTGACATTAACCCTTATATTTTTATAAAATTTGAGATTTAATCTATATATTTTAAATTTTAAAAATTCAATCCTCATACTTTCAATTAAAAATCTTAGTCTAATTATTATTTGTAACACCCCTAACCCGTCACCATCGCCTGACTGGGTTTGTGGAGCATCACATCAAATAACTAAGCAATTCATAACTTAAAACTTCTCAAACTTTAAAACAAGTTTAAAGGACCAAAATATGATTTAAAATTACTTAATTAAATATAAATTTCATAATTTTTAAAGTTTAAAGTAACTATTGAAAATTCGTAGTTGGTACCAATACTGTATCGATACCTTTTTGAAAATCGATACTAAAATACTATACTGTTTTCATTTAAAAACAAAGGATATCGATAATTATTTTAAGGTATTGATATTTTATGGTTGAGTATCAATACTTAAATAAAAATCGATACCATTTTGACATTCTATTTTTTTTTTTAACTTTTTCACAAAACCAAGTATCGATACCAGATGCCAAATATTGATACCTAAGTTTTAAATGGTAAAATCTCAACTTTAATAGCACAATTCATGCCTTAGCCACCTAACAACAAGAAACAATAGATCTTGTCTATATATAACCCTTCAAAACACACTCCAAAACATGTCAAATCAATCATTCTATAAATTTAGCCAATATGCCATTAATAAGCACCACAATTCACACATCAAAGTTTGGTTCAATTCAAAATTTCAATTTCACTCATTATGCATATATCACATACCAAATAACCTTTTCAAGAACATACCATTCAACCATAAATTACCTAATACCAAAAGGGCATGCATAAGTATCCAATACCACATATTTACACCATTATTTACAAGCCATCAATTAGAATATTAAGACACAATTAAGCTTGGCACAAATCCAAAACAAACCAAATTGCCAAGATAACATTCAAGCCCTATTACATGTCATTTATAACCATATTCCAAAATAACCAAAAACTACCAAAATGATGGATGGATAGTGTGATTGAGCTCTGACGATATTCCAACCGATTGAGCTTTTCGATGATCTACAAAACAAAGGAAACAACTACATAAGCAACTAATGTTTAGTAAGCTCGTATAAATGGAAATCAAACTTACCGAATATAATATGATTTAAATCAAGCATAATCTCATTATATCATGAGTAAAATTTCCTTCCCTAATACAACCACCTCACAAGGTTAGTAGGTGAATAGATAAACCTATAATTCAATCCCATTTCATGAAACATAACTCAATAAGAAATCAATAAACATATCATCCATCATGTAATCAATTAATACACTTTTCCTTTTAAACACATACACCAACATTTTCCATTCTATCTTATAATATAACATAAACCTTTTCATATACATACATATTCAAATGAAACCTTTATCACCCATTGAACCCAATAGAATGTTATCAGATACTCAGGAAATGCTCACATGAGCTGTGATTGTAACCTGTAATTGTATATGCTCACACGAGCTGTGAAATGGGCTTGCTTGTAATAGCCCGTTTTCAGTGAAATCGAAACAGTGGTTTCGGGACCACAAATTCGAGTCCGAAAAGAAAAATTATTTTAATATTATTTTATGGTCTGAATTATGATAGAAATATCAAATGAAAATTTTGTTAGGAAAATTTTACCGATTACATGTTTAATTGATAAAAGGATCAAATTGCATGAAATGTAAAAGTTGAGTTCTAGTAGCTATAAGTATCAAATAGCTATGGAATTGAAAAATTGGAGGTCCTTATATGGAAAATAGAACATTAAGAGGAGTTAGTAGATAAGTATGATGATTCCTCCATGGAAAATTAAATAAAGAAAAGGACTAAATTGGAAATAGAAATAATTAAAGACGATAAAAATCTAATATCATCTTATTTCATCATCTTTTCCAAATTTAAAATATGGAAACCCTAGCCATGGAGAATTGAAGAAAGAGAAACTTATTTAGCCTAATTAGGTAAGCATTCTTGTCTCGTTTTTAGTAATTTTTATATTTCCGAGATCGTAATAACTTAATCTAGCTATCTCGAGGGTTAATTTGCAAAGTTATCAAAGTATTAAAATTTTTCCATGGATGAGTATGCTGAAAATTTAAAGTTTATGGTAGAAAATGAAAGGTTGTTGATAGATAAACAACTTTTGTAAAGGAAATTTTGATGAAATTATGATTTAGGGACTAAATTGAAAAGATATAAAATTCAAGGAAAAATTCTAAATTTTTTGAAATACATGGGCTGCAAATTTTATATGTAAAAATATATTAGGCTTGGAATAAGGATTAAATTGCATGAATTTCATTTTCCGAGCCTAGGGACAAAATCGTTATTAATTAAAAGAATAGCGGCAAAATGGTAATTTTGCCTAAGATGTGAATTGGATCAAATTGAATATGAAATGTATTAAATTGATGTTAAATTCATTCGTATATATCCGGATAGACCAAATACGGAGTTAGAACGAGGAAAAGAGAAAGTAGTGGATTAGTAACTTTTGTGTGCACGAACATTGTCAAGGTAAGTTCATGTAACTAAATTGTAAAATTATATGTTTGAATTGAATGTTATGTATGTGTTGTATAATTGACATGTATGAGATTCAGTCACATATCCGAAAATTTCCAATAAATATTAAGTCCTGTTTAGATAAATAAAATTCGATAGATACAGGGTTTCCAAATTGGTTGTGGTCCAGCATATGTTGCAGACACAACACAGCTCGAAAGGGCGTCCTGTTACTAGCCCTCTCAAGCTTCCCACTATATGGTTCTTGTGAGCTTTCCGTTAATAGCTCTTCAGAGCATCCCGATTGGTTGTGATCCTGCATGTGTTGTGGACACACCGTAGCTCTTATGAGCGTCCCGATATATGGCTCTTCATGAGCTTCCCAATTAAAGGCTCTTTGTGAGCTTCTTGATTGATGGCTCTTCGGAGCTTCCCGACATGGCTCGCTTGAACTTCCTGATATATGGCTATCTGGAGCTTCCCGAATAATGGCTTTTCAGAGCTACCCGTTATTGTCTTGTATGAGCTTCCTCATTATGGCTCTTATGAGCTTCCCGTTTTACAGCCTAGATAAGCTTCCTGTTACATGGCTCACATGAGCTTTCTATTATATGGCTCGAGAGAGGGCTTCTTGATTATGTTCTCTAATGAGCACCTCCGAATATGAATTGATGGATTTCAGATTCGTACACTTCATGTGTACTACCCTTGTATCCAACAATATTTTAAATGATTCAACGGGTAAAGTTCCGAAATGAGATGAAATGAATTCAAGATGAATTACTATGAGAAATATTTGAAGTACAAAGATATGATATGTACATGTTCACGGATACTTGAAGTGATAAATACATGTATGTGGAAATTGAATATTGATGAACTCACTCATGTTTCTTGGTATTTATGTGAATTACATGACTAACATGCTTAATGAGGATATGTGTTTAGGCAATTGGCAAATTGGTTTGAGAATGTTTAGTTAGCTTACCTTAAATGTGAGATAAATGGTAAGTTAATTTCCTATTATACGAACTTACTAAGCATTAAATGCTTACTTTGTTTTATTTCCTCTATTTTATAGTAACCCGGAAGCTAGTTAAGGTTGGAAGTTGGTCGGAGCCACATCACACTATCAATCGCCCTTTTTCGGTATATTTATTAAATCAATTTTGGTATAATGGCATGTATAGGTTAGTTTGGCCATTGATGACATGTAAATGTTTTGTTGTGATTAGCCATTTGAATGGCTTATGTTTGATACATTTTGATATATATAAGTATATGGCCTTATCATGGTTGATATGTGTTTTGGTATAATTGATTAATGGTTAACTAATAGGTAAATTGTAACATGGCTTGAGTTGGTATAATTGGTATAGATATGAATATATATATGTAAGTGATCAAATTATTAAGCATGGATACTTGATTATATAAGATGATGTGATATGCATAAGTCTTGGTTATAGCTTGATTCAAATGTGTTATATTGGATTGAGAATGTGTTTAAGTGTTAATGTAGGTGGAAGACAAGTTTGGGTGAGAAATAAGGCTTGGAAATGGCCTTATTTTGTCCACATGTGTAACACCCCAAACCCGGCCTAGACGTTACGACCGGATCTGACGTGTCATTTTGAAGAGATTTTCGAAATTTGGACTTGTTGATAATAAAATCCGTATTTAAGTTAAAACCCATTTAGCTTTTATTGCTTGAGAAAAAAATTCGACAGATTAAGTTATTACAATCTGAAAATAGCTTATCAAAACGATTGCCATATTTGTTACCGTTGATTTCTTAAACAGAATAATACCGCGGAAGCTTCTCTACTTAAAAACCTTGAAGTTTAAAATGCGTGTTTTTCTTGAAAACAGTTGTTATTTTGAAAACTCTTTTGTATCTGTTTGGCAGTTTAAAACAAGAAATCAAAGCCCAATTAAAAATTAAATCCACCAATGGCCTTATTACATAATCAATAGCCCAATATGAAAATTAAAATTAAATAACTAAGTCTAAAGCAGAACATCAGCGATCATGTGGCCACCTCCGAGTCCCTCATGGCTCCAAATCGTCTAAGGCTGGGGATTACCTGTACAATTAAAAAGAAAGGGTGAGTTTACGAAAACTTAGTGTGTAATCCTCTATCGGTCGAAGAATAACAATATGCAAGATATGATCTAGGCCCAGAGCCCTATTCAGTAATAGTGTAGTGTGGGCCTTAGCCCAATACAAGAATGCAGATGGGCCTAAGCCCAATCTGAGTCGATGCGGTGCAAATATGCAACCCACCCCAATCTAGCCAACACACCACCCGTACCAACCAACACACCATGTGGGGATAAAATCGACCCACCCAGCCAGCACACCAATATCGCAGCATAGCTGCCAGTAATAATAACACAATAGAGCTGCCAGTAACAGTATATGTGGCAACGCCACCGATGAATGATGAATGTGGCAGAGCCACCCGATCTGAGACTTCCTCCATATCAGAATCCCAACCCCATGTAGTATGTCATGTCATAAATAGTTAGTGTATGCAAAGTGTCCTACTCAGTACAGTCTGGCAAATAACATACACTCATTAGTCAACCTACCTCTAGGGGTAAAATGGTCATTTCCATCTATTAGGGGTAAAATAGTAATTTTACCCTTTAGGGGTATTTTGGTCACTTTACTTATTGTGGGGTCTCAGTGCAGATAACGACCTCTCCGAAGGTCTACAGTCACCTCGAGCGACACAGATGACCTAAATGGTCATAACGGTGTAAATGGGCCCAAGGCCCATTATTTGGCCCAAGTGGGCCCACACGCTCGTGTGGCCCATTTAGCCAAGTCTGATCCACGGCTATGCGAACTACATAGCCTGGGGCCCAAAGATTTGCCACTTATCGTGGATTTTATCGTGTGGGGCCCACGAGCCTATTGGGCCCACACGGCCTATTTCAGCCAAACGAGGTCCATATCGGCCCAAGAGCACGAGAACACTCGTGGTAGCCTCTACAGTCTATCGCCCACGATTTGTGGGCTCAGTTTACCACACGAGCGATCGCATGCTCGTGAGGCCTCAAATGTCGTAGTTTCGACTTTTCGGCTTTCGCTGATTCACAGTAGAGAGGGGTGTGACTACACACCTGTTTACGCAACGAACAGATTACCCCACGCGCGATCAACCTACATTCATCCCAAAACAATCAATCCCTCATCCTTTAGATCATTAACACTAAAGCCCCAAACCAATATCACCACTTACCTTGACCGAAACCTATGCGATTATTACTCTTAGATCGCTGGTTGAAAATGATCTCACCCTTCTTCTCGATTTACTGCGCATATAACGGATTTCATTAGCAATAATCGTCTAATACAAGGCTTGAATTGATACCCATAGTCTAAAGAATTAGAGTTAGAGCAGATTGGGTGTTCGGCCAATACTACAAAACAAACCTACTTACCCCACAGTATTCGGCCAAAGAGGTATTCGAAGAAGGAAGCAGAGATGTGCAGAGAAGCAAGGCAATCGATGCTCCACCGATTGTTAGAGACTATCATCCAAATGGTTTCGAAATAGCAAGACAAGATTTATGTTATTCAGTCTATATTGGAAAAGCAGAGAAACAAAAGAGAGGGGAAAAGATGAGGTGTAGGATTTGGCTTACCAAAGTGTTATGAACAGAAGAGAAGATCGCCGCCCACTACCAAACCGACTGGCATAGCAGAAAAAGAAAAAGAGAGTCGGCCACTCAGTCAAAAAGGAAAGGAGGAAATTTGAGAAAAGATGAAGGAGAAATAAGGGAGAAGAATGAATTCGGCTGAAAGGAAAAATAGCAGAGAAAAAAAGAACCCAAAAGGTACCGGGAGGCACTTGACTTACCAGGAATCGACCAAAGTGACTTACGATGCCAAGACACAAAAGGACAATTCGGCCAGGGAGAAACAAAAAGAAGAAAATAAAATGCCAAAAGAAAGAAGCTGAACAAGGACTATACCCAAACGAAATCTCTGCCGAAAATCTGAGTAGCTAGACACAAATTCGACAGAACTCTCCTCTCACTCAAACTCCTTGATTTTCTCCTTGAATCTCTCCCTTATCCCTCCTTGAATCTCTCCATGACCAGTTCAAACACCATTCAAATCTAATCAGACTCCCCTTAGCTGTGTTTCAGCCCAACTCTACTACCTACACAGCTCAAGCAGCAAAATAAATACCCATTGCGCAACCCAGGACTTGAACCTCAGACCTTACAGTTGCACAACACGCCACCTTGCCACTAGGCCACAAACTCTTTTTGTGTCATAAACAAGCACTATTATTTATAAAGCCTATATGCCAATATCCAGATTCATTTAAGAGAAAAACTAAAAAAATTGCAAAAGCCAAGACTTGAACCCAGGCTTCTCCAACACTCCCATACACACCCAAATCACTTAGACATTAAACCAAACAAGCATTTTTTGTCAGAACATGCAAAATTAAAGACCCTATATTTTTGGGGCGTTACAACATGGACAAAGACACGGGCGTGTGTCTCAGCCGTGTGTGACACATGGCCTAGCATAGGGGCATGTCTTTTGGCTCTGTGTCCCCTGCATCATTAAAATTTGAAAATAGAATGCTCAAAATTGATCACATGGCCTGACACACGGGCGTGTGTCTTGGCCATGTGACCCTTGCACCTACACACGGCCTAGCGCACGGGCGTGTGACTTGGCCATGTGACCCAAGTCAGAGAGTTACACGGGTACAGACACTAGCTGGGACATGGTCGTGTGAGCCACACGGCCTGACCACACTGGCGTATGTACCCTGCACCTAGGAAAAATTTTGAAATTTCACAAAAAATTCTCTGGGTACCCGGATTAGTCCCGACTTTTTTCTAATGAATATCTTGGGCCTCGAGGGCTCATATAAGAGACTTTATGAATAATATCTGACATGAATGTTAAATAATATGAAAAGTTTTTATTTGATCTGTTTATTTTGGTAATGCTCCGTAACCCTGTTCTGGCGACGGATAAGGGTTAATGGTGTAACATTTATTGGTATCAGAGCTACGATTTTAGCATGTACGAGTCTAGCTATACATGCCATTATATAACTTGTGATAGTGTGATATCTCCTGACCATTTTAAACATGTTTTTGATATAGTAATGTCGTCCAACCAAGCTGAATCCGAAGAAGCTGAGAACAATGTTCAAGCTTCAGTACAAAAAGCATCCTCGAGTAGTAAAATGCCCGTATCTGAGGGCCGGGGAGGAGAGGCTAAAGAATCCTTCTTCCAAATGATGAATGAGTGGTTTACTAAATATGTAAGAACAAATACGGCTGTACAACAACCTGTACCCCCTCCTGTTTCTCAACTGGTTCCCAATATGCCTCAAGGTACAGAACTTGTTCGAGCCGGTAAGCCTCCTATTGATAAAATCCTAAATATGGGGCGGAAGAATTTAGAGCTACAACTATAGATGATCCGAAAATGGTTGAACTTTGGTTGGAAAAAACTATTAGGGTTTTGGATGAATTATCTTGTACAGCGGCCGAATGTCTAAAATGTGCTCTATCTCTATTAAAAGATTTGACTTACCAATGGTGGAATACACTGATTTCTATTGTACCAAAAGAGATGGTCACTTGGGAATTCTTCCAAACTAAATTCAAAAAGAAGTACATCAGTCAGAGATTCCTGGATCGAAAATGGAAGGAATTTTTAGAGCTTAAACAGGGGCATATGGCGATATCTAAATATGAAAGAGAATTTGTCTGACTGAGTAAGTATGCCAGAGAATGTATTTTGACTGAAATCGCCATGTGTAAGCGGTTTGAAGAGGGTTTAAATGAAGACATCAAGTTGTTGGTTGGTATTCTTAATTTTTTTTGTACTGGTCGAACGAGCACATAAGGCTGAAGAACTGAGCAAAGAAAAGAGACAGGCTGAGATGGAAGCCAGAACTTCGAGTAAAAGATTTATGGGAAAGTCACAACAGCCGGTTTCAAAGAAATCAAAGAAATATCATGATCGTTTTACCACCTCTACGGGGTATTCTGGGAGAGACAGAAGTATTCAACGCTCTAATATGATATCTCAGGCTACACCTGTAGCAAGTGCAGGCAGTGTTGGAAATCCCAGACCCAAATGCAAACATTGTAATAAACTGCATTTTGGTGAGTGTCGCATGAGAAGTGGAGCCTGTTTTAGATGTGGTTCCTTTGACCACTATTTGAGAGATGCCCAAAAAAGCATAAGAAAGACACTGTTCAAACTTCAAAGCCAAGCAATATAGCTACCAGAGGTAGACTACCTCGTAATCCCGTAAATGTGAGTGGTAGTCGGGGTACGACAAAAGATTCCATTGTAAAGTCTGAAGTACGAGCACCAGCAAAGACATATGCTATTCGTGCACATGAAGATGCTTCTGCACTCGATGTTATTACTAGTACATTTTCTCTTTTTTGATACTTATATAATTGCTTTAATTGATCCTCGTTCTACCCATTCATACATTTGTACGAATTTAGTGTCCAATAAAAATTTATCTCTTGAGTCCACTGAATTCGTGGTTGAAGTATCAAACCCCCTATGCCAGTATGTGATGGTGGATAAAATTTGCAAAAATTATCCATTAATAGTACGGGGTTATTGTTTCCCGACTGATTTGATGTTATTGTCATTTTATGAATGTGATGTGATATTGGGTATGGATTGGTTAACTCAGCATGATGCAGTGGTAAATTACAAACAAAAGCATATTGTATTAAAATGTCTTAATGGTGAAATGCTCTGTATTGAATCTGATAAAGTGGACGGGTTATCTAATGTGAAATCAACCATATCAGTGCAGAAATATATCAGAAAAGGGTATGATGCTTATCTTGCTTATGTGTTGGACACTAAAGTATCTGAGTCAAAGATTAAGTCAGTGTTAGTAGTCTGTGAGTATTCTGATGTATTTCTAGAGGAATTACTCAGATTACCTGTAACACCCCAAACCCGGCCCAAACACTACTACCGGATCTGGTATGTCACTAAGGAATTTTATAAAATTGTCACACTTTGGAAAATAAGTATCAGGTTTAATCATTTTAACCGGAAAGACTTAGTAATTTAATATTCTGTATAAAATGTAAATTCAAATGATACCTTGGTGAATTAGGAAAAAAAAAACTAAGTTGTTACATGCCTTAGCTTAATTTTAACATGAAATTTTAAAGTCTAATAATAAAAACCCAACATGAAACCCAAAATAAATATGAGTCTAGTGGCCCATGGCCTTATTACATTGAAACTTAAAATCCTCTAAAAAGAAAAAAATATTAAAATAACTGAATAAGGAAAAGTCCTTTGCTGAATCCAAATACTCTCTTGCATGGCCACCATGCGCTCCTCTCCAGCCCGGTCCGATGCACTAGGTGCTACCTGAAAATGTTGAATAATAGGTTGAGTCGCGAGACTCAGTGTGCAACCCTCATGCACCATTAGATTTGGGCCTTAGCCACACGGAACAGAATAACAGTTTAGTATATAACAAAAATTATGCAAGCCCAACCCAATCCTAGGTTTCCATCCGCTACACACCACCCTTACCTGCCAGTCACACCATTGGGGATTTCTACAATCAACCCACACCGCAACACACCATCGATGACAGTCGTGCCGCTCATCGTCAGATCATGGCCGTAGCCACTACAGTAGGTCATGGCAAAAGCCACTACAATAGGTCACGACAAAAGCCGCTACAACAGGTCACAGCAAAAGCCGCTACAACCGGTCACTTCCCCTTTCTTCAAACCCAACCCCATGCAATCATAGAAATTGGCATACTTATCACATATGTCATCTTAATAGGAACATTCACTTAGGAATGACAGAGATCACTAACCTGGTGATTCGCTTTTACCCTCCTTGGGTTTCAACTGTTATGCCGGGATTTCGGCATTTTACAGAATATTTCATATTAATAAACATACATATTTTTTTTTAAACAGGCAATATAAATGGTGTGGAAGTGTTACACACCTGATATCGCGTAGTTTTACACCCTTATTCAATATCCTTACTATCTGGATCTACAACCCTTAGTCTGAAACCTTGCTCAAAAGCCGAAAGAACACGAAGATTTGGGCTCCCCTACATTCGGGCAAGGGTTAATAAATACCCGAATTTACACATTTAAAAATTAATCGATCTCCTTACTTTGAAATCCCAAAAGTAACACGATTCGCGTGTTACTGAACTCTGACTTAGAGATCTATGCGATTGACTCCTCTTCAAATCCCGGAATGCCGAAAATAAGAGAAAAACTCAAGGTTAGTTTCCCTATAGCCATTCGGCTAGAGTCTCTAAAAAAACCCGGAAAGGATTGAAGCCTTATGAATCGATACTTACCTTCAGTTTCCTTCGAGATTCAGCACAAGCAGATACCACAGAGAGGATTCGGCTTCTAGGAATGAAGATTCGACTATGATGAGACTTCGGGAAATAGAGACTAAACTTTTGGAGATTTCGGCTATGGAAGGGAATAGTGGTGTAGTTTCGGCTTTTAGTGAATGAAAGAAAAGATGAAAAAATGGGTAGGGAGAATTCGGCTGGCACTCAAAAGAAAATAGAAAAGAGAGGAGAGAAAATAAAATAATCAAAAGAGAGTTTCCCGAAAAGAAAACCCTCAAAATTTCGGCACTCCCACACTTAAACACTCAGCCGAAATTTCCCACCTCAATAGGCATCCTACATTCGGCCAACACTAGCCTCCTGGATTAGCTCCTCATCTTTTCCCTTATCTCTATCAGAACACCTACCCAAAAGTGCCCTACATTCCACCACTACCTCCTTCCTTTATCAGCTTATTATCCACATATTAAAACATTAAAAATCCCTATTTTCTAGCCTTGATGCCGTCCCCTCCTTGCTTCTCCTAAGTGCCGAATTTGGCCCCAAAACTTGGGCTCCAAGCGACCACAAATTGGGCTTCTCCCTTGCATATTGACGCCACCTAGAACTCCTTTCTTCTGCGTCCCATCTTCTTTGGGCCACAACCCAGTATGCCATTTAAACTACCAGAATTTATTTTAAGCCCTAAAGTGACTAAACGGAATATTTAATCAAGGCCTCAAACCAAACCTAAACCCAAATGCACCTCTAATTCTCAACTTAACACATTAAACATGTCTACACATTAAACGCATAAGCCCAAAAATTTAGGATGTTACAGTTCTACCCCCCTTAAAATAAATTTCGGCCTCAAAATTTACCTGATCAGAAGAGATAGGGATATTGCTGTCGCATAACATCCTCTGGCTCCCAAGTCGCTTCCTCTGCACCATGGTTCCGCCACAAAACCTTGACCAAAGGGACGGACTTCCTTCTCAACACTTTTACGTCTCGCTCCACGATTTGCACTGGCTCCTCCTCAAAAGACAAATCTGGCCTTACTTCAATCTCTTCCACCGGCACAATGTGCGATGGATCAGAACGATAACGTCTTAGCATCAAGACATGAAACACGTCATGTATCTGCTCCAACTCTAGAGGCAACTCCAGTCGATACGCCACTGGTCCCACACGTTCTAATACCCGATAAGGTCCAATAAACCGGGGACTTAGCTTACCCTTCCAACCAAACCTCATTACCTTCTTCCATGGAGAGACTTTCAAAAAGACTTGGTCTCCCACTGCAAATTCCACCTCCTTACGCTTAAGATCCGCGTACGATTCCTGCCGATCAGACGCTTCCTTCAGTCGAGCCCGTATCAACTTAACTTTCTCCTCCGTTTCCAAAACTAGTTCTGGACCCAACACCTAACGTTCACCCAAATCTGTCCAACAAATTGGGGTTCGACATCTCCTTCCATATAACGCTTCATAAGGCACCATCTGAATACTAGCTTGATAACTGTTATTATATGCGAATTCTGCCAAAGGTAGATATTCCTCCCAACTACCCTTAAAATCGATGATGCAACCCCTCAGCATATCCTCCAAGATCTGAATTACCCTCTCAGATTGACCATCGGTCTGTGGGTGAAAAGCGGTACTAAAGTCTAACCTTGTTCCCATTACTTGATGAAGAGCCTTCCAGAAACGTGACGTGAATCTAGGGTCCCTATCTGATATGATCGACACCGGTACACCATGTATTCTCACGACCTCAGCCACGTACAACTTAGCCAACTTCTGCAGAGAATAGTCAACACGAACCGGTATGAAGTGAGCAGACTTCGTGAGTCGATCCACAATCACCCAAATTGAATCCTTCTTAGTGGGCGTAAGGGGTAACCCACTAACAAAATCCATCGTGATTCTCTCCTATTTCCACTGCGGAATCTTCACCAGTTGCAACAACCCCGAAGGCAACTGGTGTTCCGCTTTCACCTGTTGGCACGTTAAGCACTTACCCACAAATTCCGTTACCTCTCGCTTCAGACCTGGCCACCAAAATTTCTCCCGCAAATCCCGATACATCTTAACTCCTCCAGGATGCATAGCATATGGACTACTATGCGCCTCCCGTAAAATCATCTGTCTTAACCCCACATCCTTTGGCATGCAGACTCTCCCTCGGAAACACAAAACTCCATCACAATTCAAGCTATAGTCCTCTACTTCACCATTCTACACTTGTCGAATTCGAGTACTCAAGACGTCATCCAGAAGTTGCTTTTCCTTGATTTGACTTGTCCACATGGGTCTTACTTGAAGTTCGGCTACCAGACTGCCATCCTCATACAGGCTAAGATGAGCGAACGTCGCCATTAAATCCGCTATCACCTTACGACTCAATGCATCCGCCACCACGTTAGCCTTACCCGGGTGGTACTCAATCGAGCAGTCATAGTCCTTTAGCAGCTCGATCCACCTTCTCTGTCTTAGGTTCAACTCTTTCTGGGTAATGATATACTTCAGGCTCTTATGGTCCGTATAAATAACCGACTTCTCCCCATACAGGTAGTGCCTCCAAATCTTCAGAGCGAACACTACCGCCGCCAATTCCAGATCATGTGTAGGGTAGTTCAACTCATGTGGTCTTAACTATCGGGACGCATATGCAACCACCTTTCCATCTTGCATCAACACACAACCTAAACCTGTGTGTGACGCATCACAGTAGACGGTAAATTCTTTTCCCGCCTCTGGCTGGATTAACACTGGCGCTTCCGTCAAAATTCTCTTCAGCTTCTCAAAGCTCTTCTGCTGTTTGTCGGTCCAAACAAATGGGGCTCCCTCCCTCAACAACTTCGTTAAAGGTGCCGCTATCAATGAGAACCCTTCAACAAACCTTCTGTAATACCCGGCCAATCCCAAGAAACTTTGAACTTTCGCCACAGACTTCGGCGGTTTCCAATCCAATACGGTTTCTATCTTCCGAGGGTCCACCCTAATTCCCTCTGCAGAAACCACATGCCCTAAGAAAGTTACTTCTCTTAGCCAGAACTCACACTTATTGAACTTTGCAAACAACTGCTTCTCCCTCAAAGTTCGTAACACCACACGAAGATGTTCATCATGTTCCTCTTCTGACGTGGAATAAACCAAGATGTCGTCGATGAACACCACAACGAACTGATCAAGATATGGCTGGAACACCCGGTTCATCATATCCATAAATGCTGCTGGCGCGTTCGTCAACCCGAACGGCATCACCAAGAACTCATAATGACCGTACCGAGTCCGAAACGCCGTCTTATGAATGTCTTCCTCCTTTACCCTTAACTGATGATAACCCGACCTTAAGTCAATCTTAGAAAAGATCGAAGCTCATTTGAGTTGATCGAACAGGTCGTCAATCCTTGGCAGTGGGTACTTATTCTTAACCGTCAACTTATTTAGTTAACGGTAGTCCACGCACATATGCATGGATCCGTCCTTCTTCTTCACAAACAGGACCGGGGCTCCCTACGGAGACACACTCGGTCGGATAAATCCACGATCCAATAGTTCCTGAATCTGAGCTTTGAGTTCCACCAACTCCTTCGGTGCCATTCTGTAGGGAGCAATGGACACCGGAGCCGTACCCGGAAGTAGCTCTATTCCAAACTCCACTTCGCGATCCGGGGGTAATCCGAGCAATTCTTCAGGAAAGACATCTGTGAAATCCTTGACTGTTCGAACCTCATCGACAGTCACCTCCTTAACGTCCAAAGCACTGATAAAGGCTAGAAACGCATTACATCCCTTCCGAATCATCTTAACAGCTTTTAATGCGGACACTACGTTGGACAAGTAATTCCTTCTTTCTCCTAATACAACCACCTCCCCGCCTTCCGGGGTACTCAACACCATGCGCTTAGTCTCACAATCCAACTTAGCACGATGTTTCATCAACCAATCCATTCCTAAGATAAGGTCAAACTCTCCAAATGGCAATTCCATTAAGTCTGCTGGGAACACCACTCCTTGAGTCTTTAAGGGTACATTTCTAAACAATTTGTCCACTACCCTAGATTGTCCTAAAGGACTAACCACAGTCATCTTCCTAGAAGTTGTTTCAGAGTCTATACTTAGGGTCTCAGATACCGAGTATGCAACGTAAGAGTGAGTTGATCCAATATCGATCAGAGCAAGAAATGGTTTATCAACAATAAGAAACGTACCGGTTATGACATCCGGTGCGTCACCATCCTCCTGTCGGCGAGCTGCATAAACCAAACCCGACTGCCTTGCATCCACATTACCTGCACCCCTACCAGGTGCTCCACGACCTCGACCAAATCCATTTCCACCTCCGTCGCCCCACGACCCTCAGTCTTGGTGACCACCTCTCCCACCGATCGAACCTCGTCCGGTGGCCGCACACGATCCACTGTGGACAATCATTAATCTGATGCTCCGTGGATCCACACCTAAAACATCCACCGGTTTTCCTTCTACACTCTCCATAATGCGCCTTCCCACAAAAAGGACATGATCGATTCTAGCCCGTCGGAGCACGAGCTGGCCCATCAGACCTAGGCCTTTTCTGAAAATTTTCTGATGATCCCGATGGCCCAAAACTTCTCTTATTCTTACCCCGATCCTTATCCTTTTCTTGTCTTTCAGTTCTCTTCACCTCTTCAGCTATCTTAACCTTCTCCACCAGAACAGCAAAGTCTCTCTCTCGCTGCGGTGCTATCAAAACCCTTAACTCATTCCGCAGTCCATCCTCAAACCGTACACAACATTCATATTTAGTTGCTACCATTCCTCGAGCGTAGTGGCACAAACGCAGAAAATCTGCCTCATATTCAGCCACAGATTTACTTCCCTGCACCAAATTCAGAAATGCCTTCCTCTGTGCATCCACATAGCTGGCCCCAACATACTTTCCTTGGAATGACTCCTTAAAGAAATCCCAATCAATCCGGTCTGCAGCAGTACCCTCCTTTACCGTGAGCCACCACTGGTAAGCCTCGTCTCGAAGAAGAGACACGACCCTTTTCAACTTCTCCTCCATTGTGAAGTCTAGGTCATCCATTATGCGCTCACTTACTTCTAGCCAATACTCCGCTGTGTTAGGGGCTACACTAGAAACACCCCTAAACATCTCCGCTCCGTTGGCTCGGAGTCATTCGACCTGATTTTGTGCTCTCACGAACACGTGCTCGCCCAAAGACTCTTTCTAGAACCCTTAACATAGCCTCGAGATATGCATCATCTCCGCCGTGCAGTCCTGAAATTCTTCCTCCACAGCTGGTGGTACCGGCATCTCGTTTCCAGATCCATGGCCAAACCCTACTGGTTCTGACACAGTCATCCTACCCCTACCATGACCACGCGGCGGACGTCCTCGACCCCTTGTACTCATTCTTCCGATTGACGTTTATCTGATTAGAAATTTTATGAATTAATAAGTTTCTTCCAGCGATTAACCACGAGCAGTCTTATGAGCATGTAGTTTAATAGTAGTTCTTTCGAATCGAATTACATCTACAAGTTTAGATCTTAAGTTTGTCTCCTAGTTCTAGGAAACACATACATTCAATCATTTCACATCAACATACAAATAGCATCCACGAACTTACCTTCATCACCTAAGGGTATTTTCGTCATTCCACTACCCAGGGGTATTTTCGTAATTTATCCTACGGGGGTATTTTCGTAATTTTCAAAAATAGGGTTCCTTTGTAAAATAAGGTAATTTTGCATTTCGGGGGTATTTTGGTAATTTTACAAATCAGGGATATTTTGGAAAATTTTTACAAATCAAGGGTATTTTCAAAAATTTTACAGAACTAAGGGGGTATTTTTTTAAAAAAAAATAGGGGTATCTTAGAGAATTTGATTTCAAAAGAATAATAGTGGCGTTCAAGTGTTTGTGGTTTTTGATTGATGTTGTGTGTTGTATGTTTTTTTTAAAACAGTTGACTTTGTAAATCGGGGTATTTCCGTAAATTTAGGGGTATATTTGCAAATCATGGGTATCTTGGTAGTTTTCAAAATAAGGGTATTTTAGTACTTTTGTGAAAATAGGGTGGCTGGTCCCTTTCGGGTTTTAGTTATGGATTTTGGCCCGTCAACAAATCCTCGTGGCTAGGGTGAGCAAATCACTACGCACTGCAGGTTGGATTCAGCGAAGAGGAGGTGAGTCACTAGGGATCGCTTAAGTACTGTGCTCTTAGGATCCAATCCTGAACATGCGCATGCTGTTGCCACACCCTAGTCTTGCGACTTGTCTGAGGTTTGTTCGGTTGGATTAAGTCTTATGCAATTGAGAGTTGTTTAACAAGGCCTAAGGTCCATCAAGCTCTAATTAAAATAATCTACATCCCATAAACCCCATCAAGCCCACATACTTATATACACACAGTGAGTCCAGAATACTTACCTGGCGGACTTGGGCTGGAGACGCAGGTGCCATGCCGAGAAAACCCTCCTGTGTTATTTGTAAACATGCATGTTTTCAAAACCCATCTTTAGAAAACGTTTTGAGCCCAAAATCCCCAAAGCCGAGTTTTGAACCGGGCTCTGATACCAACTTGTAACACCCTAAACCCGGCCCAAACACTACTACCGGATCTGGTATGTCACTAAGGAATTTTATAAAATTGTCACACTTTGGAAAACAAGTATCAGGTTTAATCATTTTAACCGGAAAGACTTAGTAATTTAATATTCTGTATAAAATGTAAATTCAAATGATACCTTGGTGAATTAGGAAAAAAAAAACTAAGTTGTTACATGCCTTAGCTTAATTTTAACATGAAATTGAAAAGTCCAATAATAAAAACCCAACATGAAACCCAAAATAAATATGAGTCTAGTGGCCCATGGCCTTATTACATTGAAACTTAAAATCCTCTAAAAAGAAAAAAAATATTAAAATAACTGAACAATGAAAAGTCCTTTGCTGAATCCAAATACTCTCTCGCATGGCCACCTTGCGCTCCTCTCCAGCCCGGTCCGATGCACTAGGTGCTACCTTAAAAATGTTAAATAATAGGTTGAGTCGCGAGACTCGGGTGTGCAACCTCATGCACCATTAGATTTTGGCCTTAGCCCCAGTAATGTAATATGATTTAGTATATAACAAAAATTATGCAAGCCCAACCCAATCCTAGGTTTCCATCCGCTACACACCACCCTTACCTGCCAGTCACACCATTGGGAATTTCTACAATCAACCCAAACCGCTACACACCATCTGTAACATCCCAAAATTGGGCCTAGTAGGATTGGGCCCATTGGGCCTGGAGCGCAGAAGCATTTTAAAATTTTGAGAATAAGAGAACGGCATTATTTCAAGTTAGACTTATTAAGAAGGTAATTTTAGAAAGTTACGAGGTTTCTATGAAGTTCCGGGTTCAAGTTGAGCCTTAGTAAAATTTTGTGTTTAAGCCTATTAAGGAGAGATAGTAAGTGGCATCAAGGCTTATGGAAATAAAAGAGTAAATTGCTAGCATAAATGAGCAATTGGTAAAAGGGTTATGGCGCCACATGTAGTACCTTAAGGGAAGAGGTTTGAATCACTTTGTGTGCAAATTTTGACTTATATTTTTGCACCCTTTCCTTAAGTGTCGGCCAAGAGGCATTCATGGCAAGGTTGACTTCATTATTTTGGTAAGGTGGCTAAAAGAAAAGGCAAGGTTGAAGTTGGGAAAGGAATCAATTAAATAAGGCATATAAGGGGAACAAGTGGCTTATTTTGTGGAGAATGCTATGGAAAGAATGGTTGGCAAAATTTTGACTCTTATGGCTTGAATGTGGACGGTTTTGGGGGCTAAAGGGGTGAGAGCCAAATTTTGTTAGTGTTGGCAAGGCTTTAGTGCTAGTTTTGGGTCAAATTTCATTATGCAACTTTTGTGACATTTTCTCTTCTCTCCACATATCCCTCTTGCCGAATTTTCAACTTGGAGTGTGCATATTCTCTTCTTCTTTTCTTCTTGTTGCCGATTGTACACCAACAATTGAGAACAAAAGTTGTTCTTTCATCTTTCTTGGAAATCAAGCTAGTGAACCATTCTCCTTCTTCTTCCTTCTTGTCTTTTTCGCAAAAATCCTTCAAGCATCTCTTCTATTCTAATCCTTTCCTCCATATCCGAATATTGTGCTCATTACTTCTCTATAGCCGAAACCTCCATTTCTTCATTAATCTTTCTTTTTCATTCGAATTGTCACTCACCCCTTGACCAATCGGTAAGTACTCTATTCAACTTTTTATTTTTTTTCTCCTAATGCCGAATCTATGTTTTGGTTTGGGATAGTCATATTGACCGAGACCATCATTTTATTCTACTCTCTCAAACGAGATCATTCTCCCTTTTGTAGTATTCTAGTGGGAGACCGTGTATTGTTCTAGCCGAAGTCAAACGGTGGAAATTGGATCCAATATCGATAAGGTAAGGGGGTTCATTTTTGGATTTTTCGTTATATCTCTATTTGGCTATGTTGCAAATCGGACTGAAGTTTCGACTAATCGACTATATGTTTTAGGGACAAATCACTCGATATATTTCCGCCTTCGGATATAGTGGTAAGTGATTCAAGTGTAAGTGATACGAAATCTTTTGGAAATCCGAGGCTAACTTTTGGTTGGTATTGTTCTAGGTCATCGACGAGTGGTTCGTTAGGAAATCAAAATAAGGTGTGTAATCCCGTACCTTCCGAAAACATGTTTGTTATGGTGTGTAATCTCACATCTCTCTAAAATTTTGTATGATATGTTCTGTGAATTGGTCAAAATACTGAAGAAAACTGAAAACCGGCATCCGTGAACACTCGGGCGTGCAAATGATCCTAATGGTAATCGTATTTCGTAATAAAACAGTTTCGGTCAGAAACAGTGATGTGTATTTGAAAAATCACGAAAAATAGGAGAAAAGGAATTACAAAGTGAATAAGATATCATATTAAATCTTACTGTGTCTATTTTAATATGGAAGAAACGGAGAAGGAAAAGGATTTTTATATTCTGAGATATGTTAATTTGAGTGAGACTGGTTCTGAATGACTTCGTGGTTCCCTGATCTGTCTTGGAAAAATCGTATAAAATTGTACAAAGTGAATTAAGGGTTATAATTCATATGTATGGATTCATTAGTGAGCCTATTTTCATTAGAAACAAGTGGGAGAAGTATATGAAAACTTTATAGTGAGATATTTGAATTTTGGGTAAGAGAGGTCAGAATTGTTGGACAGTGAAACAAGGGAATCTTTAAGGAATAAACTGTACTAAATGGCTAAGTCAAAAATTCTGGAAAATTATAGTAAGAAGATATATGAGTCTAGTCTCAAGGAAAATTTACGGAGTTAGATTTCGAGATTCCTAACTCAAGTTATAGTCAATTTAGTTAGTACGACGCAGATGGACAGTTTCGATTTTTATGCTCCACATTAGTAGTTAAGTCTAGGTTGCGAAATTTCCAAAATACCCTTAGGTTGCAAAATTACCGAATTACCCTTAGTGGGTAAATTATCGAAATTACGAAATTGTTATATGGGCCAATCTGATATTTTGATAAATGGGCCAAATTGATATTTTGATAAATGGGCCAATCTAATATTTTGATAAATGGGCCGATCTGATATTTTGCTATATGGGCCAATCTAATATTTTGATAAATGGGCCAATTTGATATTTTGATAAATGGGCCAATCTGATATTTTGATAAATGGGCCAATCTAATATTTTGATTAATGGGCCAAATTGCTAGATTGATTAATGGGCCAATTTGCTAGATTGATTAATGGGCCAATTTGCTAGATTGATTAATGGGCCAATTTGCTAGATTGCTTAATGGGCCGATTTGCTAGATTGCTTAAGGAGCCGATTTGATAAATTACCATATGGGCCAAATTGAGAAATGGGCCAACTTGTAGTATGGGCCTTATGTTGAAATTATCATATGTAAATTGTTAAGCTTTGTTTATGTATACATGATTGCATGGGTTGGGATTAAATTGAAGAGAAGTTCTGGTGGTTCTACCACAATCTAGTTCGGGTAGCTCTGCCACAAATTCTAGTTCGGGTGGCTCAGCCACAAACATTTTAAATGGCTTTATGCCTGCGATTGGTGTGTTGGCGGGGTGGGTTGACTTGATCCCCACAGGTGTACTGGTTGGTACGGGTGGTGTGTAGCGGATGGAAATTTTGGCTTGGTTGGGAATTGCATTGCGCATGCATTTTTAATTACTATATTGTTAAATTCGTTAATGGGCTCAAGCCCAATAAAATGCTTTGATGATATGGCCCAGTGGATTTGGTAAGTGGATTACTCACTGAGTTCTTGTAACTCACCCCCCTTTCTCTTAACCCTTGTAGGTAATGCTTGATGATATGGACTTGGGCTATGGATGACTCGAGGGAGGCCATACTTCGGAAATGGTTTATTTGGACTTTAGACTTCTTTCTCGTTTATTTTATTACTTTACTATTTTAGGTTAAATGTTGTAATAAGGCCTCTGGACTATTTTTATTTTTGTTTTTTTTTTGTTGGGATGTTTTTATTATTTTTCTTAAATTGTTTAAAAAGGGGAATTTTCTAAAAACTTAAACAATGGTTTCCAAAATCGATTAACAAATGGATTTCAAAAGAAACTTTTATAAATATTTTTAATACGGATATTTTCTCTCGAACTATTAACGATATTTTCAAAATACTTGGATTCTCTTTCGAATTTTCAACGTCGATTTCAAATGTCACAGTTTTGTAAGATCATTAGTTCAAATTTATCGATCTATCAATCAAATATTTGAGGTTAGTAGTATTTTATTAAATCAAACTTGTTTTCTTGATTTTTAACAAAGCAATATTTTAGTACGAACAAAAAGGGTTTAACATGTTTTGCTCGTGTGACATACCAAATCCGCTCATAACGCATGGGCCGGGTTTAGGGTGTTACACCATCGATGGCAGTCGTGCCGCTCATCATCAGATCATGGCCGTAGCCGCTACAACAGGTCATGGCAAAAGCCACTACAACAGGTCAAGGCAAAAGCCGCTACAACAGGTCACGGCAAAAGCCGCTACAACAGGTCACTTCCCCTTTCTTCAAACCCAACCCCATGCAATCACAGAAATCGGCATACTTATCACATATGTCATCTTTATAGGAACATTCACTTAGGAATGAAAGAGATCACTAACCTGGTGATTCGCTTTTACCCTCCTTGGGTTTCAACCGTTATGCCGGGATTTCGGCATTTTACAGAATATTTTAGATTAATAAACATACATATTTTTTTTAAACAGGCAATCTAAATGGTGTGGAAGTGTTACACACCTGATATTGCGTAGTTTTACACCCTTAGTCAATATCCTTACTATCCGGATCTACAACCCTTAGTCCCAAAACCTTGCTCAAAAAGCGGAAGAACACGAAGATTTGGGCTCCCCTACATTCGGCCAAGGGTTAATAAATACCCGAATTTACACGTTTAAAAATTAATCGATCTCCTTACTTTGAAATCCCGAAAGTAACACGATTCGCGTGTTACTGAACTCTGACTTAGAGATCTATGCAATTGACTCCTCTTCAAATCCCGGAATGCTGAAAATAAGAGAAAAACTTAAGGTCAGTTTCCCTATAGCCATTCAGCTAGAGTCTCTAAAAAAACCTGGAAAGGATTGAAGCCTTATGAATCGATACTTACATTCAGTTTCCTTCGAGATTCAGCACAAGCAGATACCACAGAGAGGATTCGGCTTCTAGGAATGAAGATTCGACTATGATGAGACTTCGGGAAATAGAGACTAAACTTTTGGAGATTTCGGCTATGGAAGGGAATAGGGGTGTAGTTTCGGCTTTTAGTGAATGAAAGAAAAGATGAACAAATGGGTAGGGAGAATTCAGCTGGCACTCAAAAGAAAATAGAAAAGAGAGGAGAGAAAATAAAATAATCAAAAGAGAGTTTCCTGAAAAGAAAACCCTCAAAATTTCGGCACTCTCAGACTTAAACACTCAGTCGAAATTTCCCACCTCAATAGGCATCCTACATTCGGCCAACACTAGCCTCCTGGATTAGCTCCTCATCTTTTCCCTTATCCCTATCAGAACACCTACCCAAAAGTGCCCTACATTCCACCACTACCTCTTTCCTTTATCAGCTTATTATCCACATATTAAAACATTAAAAATCCCTATTTTCTAGCCTTGATGCCGTCCCCTCCCTTGCTTCTCCCTAAGTGCCGAATTTGGCCCCAAAACTTGGGCTCCAAGCGACCACAAATTGGGCTTCTCCCCTTGCATATTGACGCCACCTAGAACTCCTTTCTTCTCGTCCCATCTTTCTTTGGGCCACAACCCAGTATGCCATTTAAACTACCAGGAATTTATTTTAAGCCCTAAAGTGACTAAACAAAATATTTAATCAATGCCTCAACCCAAACCTAAACCCAATTGAACCTCTAATTCTCAACTTAACACATTAAACATATCTACACATTAAACGCATAAGCCCAAAAATTTAGGATGTTACATTACTGCCGGTAAAAGAAGTGGAATTTTCTATAGATCTTGTTCCGGGGACAACACTTATATCAATAGCACACTACAAAATGGCTCCTACCAAATTAAAGGAGTTGAAAACACAGCTGCAAGAACTGACTAACAAAGATTTTGCTCGACCTACTTCTTTACCTTGGGGTGCACCGTTTCTGCTTGTTAAAAAAAAGGATGGATCCTTGAGATTGTGTATTCATTACCAAAAGTTAAAAAAAGGTCACAATCAAGAATAAGTATTCACTGCCCCATATAGATGACTTGTTTGATCAGTTGAAGGGTGCTACAGTATTCTTGAAAACAGATCTTCATTCTGGTTATTATTAGTTATGAGTGAAAGACTCGAATGTACCAAAAACAGCCTTTAGAACCAGGTACGGGCATTATGAATTTCTTGTGGTGCCATTTGGTTTAAGAAATGCACCCGCAATATTTATGGATCTAATGAATAGAATTTTCAGACCGTATCTGGATAGATTTTTGGTGGTATTTATTGATGACATCGTGGTGTATTCTCGAGATGAAAATGAACATGCTGATCATTTGAGAATTGTTCTGCAAACTTTGCGTGAGAAACAACTGTATGCTAAATTCAGTAAATGTGAATTTTGGCTCCGGGAAGTTGGTTTTCTAGGACATATAGTATCGACTGAAGGCATCAGAGTTGATCTGAATAAAATTTCAGCAATTGTTAACTGGAAACGACCGAAAAATGTGTCTGAAGTCAGAAGTTTTCTGGGATTAGACGGTTATTATCAGAGATTTGTACAAGGATTCTCGATGATAGCTTCGTCGATGACACGGCTATTGCAAAAAGATGTGAAATTTGAATGGACTGATAAATGACAATAGAGTTTTGACAGATTGAAAGCCTTGTTGACTGAAGCACCAGTTCTAGTTTAGCCTGAATCGAGTACGGAATTTGTAATTTACAGTGATGCGTCTTTGAATGGTTTAGGCTGTGTTTTGATGCAAGAAGGTAAAGTAATAGCCTATGCTTCTAGACAGCTAAAACCACATGAAAAGAATTACCTGATACATGATTTAGAATTGGAAGCTATTGTTTTTGCACTGAAAATTTGGCGACACTATTTGTTCGGTGAAAAGTGTCATATATTCATCGATCATAAAAGTTTAAAGTATCTGATGTCGTAGAAATATTTGAATTGAGACGACGCAGAAAGTCTCTGTTTGTTTTGAGAGCAATGAATACCCGATTGTCATTGTCTAATGATGGCTCAATCTTAGCTGAATTAGAAGCTAAACCGATGTTTCTGCAACAAATCTGCGAAGTTCAGAAAAATGATAATGAAATTCAGGCTAAATGAGTACAATGTGAGTGGACATCTGATTCAGAATTTTAGATTGGATCTGATGATTGTCTGAGATTCTGGGGCAGAGTCTGTGTACCGAAGAATTCGAAACTTGTACAGAAAATTTTACGCGAAGCTCATAACGGTAATAAGTTTGTTCGTCAGGGGAGTAATAAAATGTATAATGATTTGAAAAAGATGTACTGGTGGTTGGGAATAAAGCGTGATATTTCTGAATTTGTATCTAGATATTTGATATGTCAACAAGTTAAAGTTGAACATCAGGTACCTTCGGGATCATTACAGCCAGTCATGATACTGGAATGGAAATGAGAAAGAGCTACCATGGATTTTGTGTCGGGATTACCCCTATCTTTGAAAAAGAAAGATGCCATTTGGGTAATCGTTGATCGTTTGACAAAATCTGCACACTTTATTCCGGTACGTACGGATCTCTCCCTGGATAGATTAGCTGAGTTGTATGTTTTTGAGATTGTCAGATTACACGGTGTGCCAGTTTCTATTATTTCTAATAGAGATCTGCGATTTACATTAAGATTCTAGAACAAGTTGCAAGAGGCCTTGGGTACACAATTACATTTCAGTACTGCATTTCATCCTCAGACTGATGGCCAGTCCAAACGTGTAATACAAATTCTTGAAGATATGCTTCGGTGTTGTGTTTTAGAATTCGAAGGCAATTGGGAGAAATATTTGCCGTTAGTCGAATTCGCATATAATAACAGCTATCAGTCAAGCATTAAGATGGCACCATACGAAGCTTTGTATTGTCGTAAATGTAGAACTCTGTTGTATTGGACTGAGCTCAGTGACAAAAAGATACATGGAATTGATCTAATTCATGAAACCGAAGAAAAAGTTAAAGTGATCCGAGACAGCTTGAAAGTAGCTTCCGATAGTCAGAAATCTTATGCGGATCTTAAACGAAAAGAAATAGAATTTCAAGTTCGTTATAAAGTATTTCTGAAAGTTTCACCCTGGAATAAAGTTCTTCGGTTTGGCCGTAAAGGAAAACTAAGTCCACGTTTTATCGGGCCATATGAGATCACTGGAAGAATTGGACCTGTAACACCCCAAACCCGGCCTAGAAGTTAGGCCCAAATCTTGAATGTCACATTAAAGGCGCACTTCAAAACAATTTACTAGTTAACCATTTAAGGCCCAAAAGCCCAAAACAAAAGATTATTTCGAAAACCATATTAACACTTTAATAATTTCATGAAATTTCTTAAGTGGGTAGTTGAAACAATAATAATAATAAACCCAAAATTCAAGTCAAATAGGAGTTACATGGACTTATTACAATCTAATGAAAAAAACAAAGTATTTAAAACAGAATCATTTGAATAAATTAAAACATTTGAACAGCTTGTAGTGTGGCCATCTCCGAGTCCTCTCCCACGTCGAGCCGTCTATTCGGGAATACCTGAAACATTAAATTAAGGGTGTGAGTTTCGAAACTCAGTATGTACAACCCTTGGCAATCAAATCACATACAAATATCCACGTTGGGCCTAAGCCCTAACAAAATCGGTGGTCTTGGGCCTTAGCCTACAATGACCTCATATCATATCATATCGTATCATTTATAAACAGATAATGCAAAACCCACCCCAAAAATCCATCCGCTAAACACACCATTTCCCTTCCAACCTTATGACACTTGTGGGGAATTCTAGCTCGACCTACCCCTCCGCTACACACCAAGGGTAGCCCAATTGCGGTACTACCGAACGTTGCAGCAAAGCTGCTAATCATATGTTGGGCTTAAAGCCTTCTGTGGATCCATACCATACGGCTATGCGATCCCGGATCCATACCATACGGCCATGCGATCCTCAAATCTTCCTCCGTACCATAATTCCCACCCATATGCATCCTAAGCAGAATATCATATGAATGCATCAAACACAAAAGTAACATCCACAAACCCATATTCATCACATAAGGGTATTTTCGTCATTTCACTACCTAGGGGTATTTTGGTAATTCTACCCTACAGGGGTATTTTGGCAAATTAGGGGTATCTTGGTAATTTTACAAACATGGGTATTTTAGTAATTTTACAATATAAGGGTATTTTAGTAATTTTACCAACATAAGGGTATTTTAGTAATTTTCCAACATAAGGGTATTTTAGTAATTTTCCAACATAAGGGTATTTTAGTAATTTTCCAATATAAGGGTATTTTAGTCCCTCTCGGGTTTTAGTTATAAACTTTGGCCCATAAACAAGTCCTCGCGGTTAAAGTGAACAAACACTATGCACCAGGTAAGATCTCAGAAAAGAGGAGGTGGGTCACTCGGACCGCTTAAATACCAAGCTCTCACTAGATCCAATCCTAGACATGCATATGTCGGTTACCACACTCTAACTAATCGACTTGTTCACAGACATGTTTAATTAGATTAAGTCTTATGAAATTGAAGAGTTGTTCAAACTAGGCCTAAGTCCATAAACCCTAGCATATTTGTCTACGTTCCCATAAAGCCCATCAAACCCAAATTCCAACCTTACGACCCATTAGGCCCAAAGCTTATCGTATGGCCTATTAGGCCCAAAATAATTCCAAATCGTGTATCATGCGTGACTAACTCAATATGTTTAAAAAGCCAAACCATTTAATCAAACTTAGCCTCAGGGCCCATCGGGCCCATTTAGCCACTTTCGGCTTTTCAGCTTTTCGGCATTGCCGATATCGTGTGTGTAGTGTTTGAACACACCTGGTAACCTTGTGTGCTACGAACTCCTTAGTCACGAACCTACAATTGACATCACCTAACGATTAATCATAACTTAAGATGCACTTTATCAGAAACCGAAACCTCACCGTAACCTTACCGTGTGCCTTACTTTCTAGTAGCCCCTTCCTTTGCTACTATTGGCGATTATCCTGTAGATCTGCATCCAACACCTATATCGTCAAAACCAAGTGATCCATATAGATCATAAATCACCCCTATGAGCCACAATAGATTCGGTCACTTATTAAAACTCTAACTGAATCGAGAATACTTACTACCTTGATAACAATCCTTACCTACCGCGCTTGCGATTGCTGAGCCTCACCCTTGTTAATACATGGTAACGGCTAAGAGGGGTTAGATAGCCCTTCGGCTTTTAAGAAAACACACTAAAAATTCAACTAAGCTCTTACCAAAATCTTCCTTTGATCCTGCGACTTAAGTCCGGCTTTTGAGACTAGAAAGGTGACAGAGGCAATTCGGCAACACTTGAGGGAATAAGAAATAAAAGTGATTTGGCTAGAACCGAGTGGTGAACCAAAAGGGAATTTGAGAAGGGAGAGTATGAAGAATTCGGCTATGGCACCCTTGGAGAAAGAAAAGAAACGTCTGAGCCTCACACAAGTGGAGAAATTCGGCTAGAAGGAAAGCAAAAATTTGGCTTTAACCTAGGAACTTAATTCGGCACTTATATTATAGCCGCTGGCCGAAAATTCCCTTCCCTCAGAGTCCAATTCGGCACCACTATATCCACCTCCCAATCCCTATCTTTTCTCCCTTATCTTCACCTTAAATTTCTCTCCTGAACACTCCCTTTTAGAGTCCCCTCCAACGCCAACTCCTTTTGTCCAGGCACAAAAATAAAACTCCTTAATTTTCCCTTCCTAGGCCTCTAACCTTGGACCTCCTTAACTGCTTAACACGCCACCTCATATCCCCTATATGACGCCACTTACCACTGGACTACAAGCCCATTTGTGTCCTCTCTTCTCTTAATCTGCTTATGAGGCCTCATGTCTGGGACTAGGGTCCACTAAGTGAGAAAAATAAATTTTTCCCTAAGGTCACCCCTAACTCTAAGGCTTCAATTAATCCCGATACTATCTTAATAATATTCTAAGTGATACTTATATCTTAAAAATTTTAGACGCTCCCATTCCCAAGGCCCATTGGGTCCAATTCTTCTAGGCCCAAATTCGGGGTGTTACAGGACCTGTTGCATACCGGTTGGCTTTACCACCTGAATTAGAAAAGATTCACAATGTTTTTCACGTGTCTATGTTACGACGGTATCGGTCAGACCCTTTACATGTTATCTCCCCGACAGAGGTTGAGATTCAGCCCGATATGACTTATAGTGAAGAACTGATCAAAATTCTGGCACGTGAGACGAAAGAGTTAAGAAATAAAAACGTAGCTTTAGTAAAAATCCTCTGGCAATGACACGGAATAGAAGAAGCTAATTGGAAACCGAAGAAAACTATGAGAAAGCAATACTTGAACCTCTTTACTGGTAAGATTTTCGAGGACAAAAATTCTTTAAGAGGGAGAGTTGTAACTGCCCGTTTTCAGTGAAATCGGAACACTGATTTAGGGACCACAAATTCGAGTCCGAAAAGAAAAATTATTTTAATATTATTTTATGGTCTGAATTATGATAGAAATATCGTATAAAAATTTCGTTAGGAAAATTTTACCGATTACATGTTTAATTGATAAAATGATCAAATTGCATGAAATGCAAAAGTTGAGTTCTAGTAGCTATAAGTATCAAATAGCTATGGAATTCAAAATTGGAAGTCCTTATATGGCAAATAGACCATTAAGAGGAGTTAGTAGATAAGTATGATGAATCATCCACGGAAAATTGAATAAAGAAAAGGACTAAATTGGAAATAGAAATAATTAAAGACGATAAAAATCTAATATCATCTTATTTCATCATCTTTCCCAAATTAAAATGATGGAAACCCTAGCCATGGAGAATTGAAGAAAGAGAAACTTATTTGGCTTAATTAGGTAAGCATTCTTGTCCCGTTTTTAGTAATTTTTATATTTTTGAAATCGTAATAACTTAATCTAGCTATCTCGGGGGTTAATATGTAAAGTAATCAAAGTATTAAAATTTTTCCATGGATGAGTATGCTGAAAATTTAAAGTTTATGGTAGAAAATGAAAGGTTTTATAGATAAACAACTTTTGTAAAGGAAATTTTGATAAAATTATGATTTAGGGACTAATTGAAAAAATGTAAAATTCAAGGAAAAATTCTGAATTTTGTGAAATACATGGGTTGCAAATGTTATATGTAAAAATCGGTTAGGCTTGGAATAAGGATTAAATTGCATGAATTACATTTTCCGAGCCTAGGGACGAAATCATCATTAATTAAAATAATAGCGGCAAAATGGTAATTTTGCCTAAGATGTGAATTGGATCAAATTGAATATGAAATGTATTAAATTGAAGTTAAATTCATTCATATAGATCCGAATAGACCAAATACATATTTAGGACGAGGAAAAGAGAAAACAGCGGATTAGTAACTTTTGTGTGCGCAAACATTGTCAAGGTAAGTTTGTGTAACTAAATTGTAAAATTATATGTTTGAATTGAATGTTATGTATGTGTTGTATAATTGACATGTATGAGATTCAGTCACATATCCAAAAATGTCCGATAAATATTAAGTCCCGTTTGGATATATAAAATTCGATGGATACATGGTTTCCTAATTGGTTGTGGTCCAACATATGTTGCGGACACACCATAGCTCGAAAGAGCATCCCGTTACTAGCCCTCTCGAGCTTCCCGTTATATAGTTCTTGCGAGCTTCCCGTTAATAGCTCATCGGAGCATCCCGATTAGTGGTGATCCTGCATCTGTTGTGGACACACCATAGCTCTTATGAGCATCTCGATATATGGCTCTTCATGAGCTTCCCGATTAAAGGCTCTTTGCAAGCTTCTTGATTAATGGCTCTCCGGAGCTTCCCAAAATGGCTCGCTTGAACTTCCCGATATATGGCTATCCGGAGCTTCCTGATTAATGGCTCTTCGGAGCTACCCATTATTAGCTCGTATGAGCTTCCTGATTATGGCTCTTATGAGCTTCCCGTTATACAGCCCGGATAAGTTTCCCATTACATGGTTCACATGAGCTTCCTGTTATATGGCTCTAGAGAGGGCTTCCCGATTATGTTCCCTAATGAGAACCCTCGAATATGAATTGACAAATTTCAAAGTCGTACACTTCATGTGTACCACCCTTGTATCCAATGATATTTTAAATGATTCAACGGGTAAAGTTCCGATATGAGATGAAATGAATTCAAGATGAATTACTATGAGAAATATTTGAAGTACAAAGATATATTAAATGCCATTGATGACATGTTAATGTTTTTTTGTGGTTAGCCATTTGAATGGCTTATGTTTTGATACATTTTGATATATATAAGTATATGGCCTTATCATGGTTGATATGTGTTTTGGTATAATTGATTGATGGTTAAATAATAGGCAAATTGTAACATGGCTTGAGTTGGTATAGTTGGTATAGATATGAATATATATATATAAGTGATCAAATCATTAAGCATGGATACTTGATTATATAAGATGATATGATATGCATAAGACTTGGTTATGGCTTGATTCAAATGTTTTATATTGGATTGGGAATGTGTTTAAGTGTTAATGTAGGAGGAAGACAAGTTTGGGTGAGAAATAAGGCTTGGAAATAGCCTTATTTTGTCCACACGGGCAGAGACACGGGCGTGTGTCTCAGTCGTGTGTCGGCACAGGGGTGTGTGTTTTGGCCGTGTGTTCCCTGCATCTTTAAAATTTCAAAATAGAATGCTCAGAATTGATCACACAGCCTAGCACACGAGTGTGTGTCTTTGCCGTGTGACCCCTGGACTTACACACGGCCTAGCACACATGCGTGTGACTTGGCCGTGTGACCCAAGTCAGAGAGTTACACAGGTACAGACACGGGCTGGGACACGGCCGTATGCCCCATTTTGAATGCCCACACGGCCTGAGACATGGACGTGTCTCTTGGCCGTGTGAGCCACATGGCTTGAGCACACGGACGTGTGTACCTTGCACCTAGGAAAAATTTTGAAATTTCACAAAAAATTCTCTTGGTACCCGGATTAGTCCCGACTTATTTCTAATGCATATTTTGGGCCTCGAGGGCTCATATAAGGGACTTTATGAATAATATCTGACATGAATGTTAAATAATATGAAATGTCTGTATTTGATCTGTTTATTCCGGTAATGCTTCGTAACCTGGTTCTGGCGACAGATACGGGTTAGGGGTGTTACACTGCTCACACGAGTTGTGGGTTTGGATGTTAAGCTACCCAATGCTGCTCACACGAGCTGTGGAGAATCTAAAAAAATGCAGGATCTTAGAAATTGGTAAGACATCCAAGACCAGCACCCGAATCTGTATAACCTCTAATGGCATGTCATTTGTATCCTAGGTATTCTCAAGGTTCAAACAGGAAATTTTCTATATTAAATCCTTTAGCTTCTTTCCATTATACATTTTCTAATATAAACATTTATGACACTCACTTTTTGTCACATTTATTCATCAATTAAAATAACATTACAATTTAATCCAACTTACTAATTAGCAAATTTGTATTCAATAAAAGTTATACAAAGCATAACCTCAAACAATCATCTATCTATATTGAAAATTAACAAGTATACCACTATACGAACTTACCTCGACTACCACGGTTGCAAAAATAGAATCGACAACTAATCCGAAACTTTATCTTTTCCTCGATTTAAAACTGATTTTGGCATTTCTTGATCATGCAAGCCAACAATGCTTGATTAAATGCTTCTTACTCCTCTAATGGTGGTTTCGATAAGAACAAAGAGAAATGGAGAAGATGATGACATTTTGGTTTTTTTTATGCATTTATTTATTTAATTACAAATTTACCCTTAAGATATCTTTTAACAAAAAGCAAAACAAAGCCTAATACCGCCCAACATACATTCACATGGTATAATTACCACATAAAGCCCTTAACTTATAACTCCATGACCAATTAACTATTAATACTAACTTTTGCAACTTTTACAATTTAGTCTCTTTTACTTAATTAACTATTTAAACCTTAAAATTTTGTTGCAGGTATCGATATTAATGAAGATAGGTATCGATACTGTAACACCCCAAACCCGGTCAACACGCTACGACCGAATCCAGCATGTCATAGGGAAAAACATTTTTAAAGACTCCCTTATCACCCTTCAATCGGCCAAAATCCTACATGATTAACTACTGCCTTTGGCATTTTAACATAATAAGAAAAGATTGAATCGGCAGGACCCTTACCACAACACTTAACGAAACCGATTGGGAGTGGACAGATAACGACGATCCACCGAATGTCGAAAGTGTTCCACTTATACGAGAGAAAGGATGAGATCGAAAGGGAATCCTTAACAGAGGGAGCTTAGAAGAGCATTTGGTTTTGGCCAGTTAAGAGAGAAGAAGAAAATGCAAAAATAAACCAAATGGGAGGGGCTTAATTTCGGCACACAAAAACTAAGAAAGAAGGCTCTAAGTGCTTCCCCCAACTAGCCGAATTTGCACCCCTCATTAGCCTACAACCACATTCGGCCACCCCCCTCTGAATAGCATCCAAAACCGATTCCCTTCCCTACACAGAGTTTGGAATTCGGCCAACTCTAGCTCCCATGTCCATCTCCTCAATTTTCTCCTGGCCACTCATTCAAATAGATTTGAATGAGTCAAACTCTTACAATTTCTCCCTACCACTCCTTTGAATCTATTGACTCTTTCAACAGCTATCCACCAGAGTCCATCCTGAGCACATCTCCTCCAGGTCCTGGCATCAAAAAGAATAAGCAGAAAGGAATTCCTGCAGCTCGAACCAAGGCTCTCCCACTTGCATGTGGCGTCACTCCCCTTGTGCTTTAAGTGGCGCCTCCCTTTCCACTTTACCACTTGGATTCTTGTGTCAAAACACACCAGTAATTTCCCTTAACACCTAACTCACTCAGCTCCCCCTTCTTAGAAGCCTAAAACAAAAATTTTTGCTATGACTCAGGCCTACCCCTGGCTCACACCTGGACCCCAAAACACCCTAAACTAGCTCAACAACCATACCATCACATGCAAACACACATAAATGCAAAGACCCCGATTTAAGGATGTTACAGTTCTACCCCCCTTAAAAATAATTTCGGCCTCGAAATTACCTGGTCAAAAGAGCTGAGGGTATTGTTGTCGCATCATATCCTCTGGTTCCCACGTGGCCTCTTCCGCTCCATGATTTTTCCATAACACTTTCACCAAAGGAACTGATTTCCTACGTAAGACTTTGACATCCCAATCCGAAGATTCAGACCGGTTCTTCCTTAAAAGACAACTTCGGACTCACCTCGATCTCCTCCACTGGCACAACATGCGACAGATCGGATCGATAAGCGCCTAAGCATGGAGACATGAAACACGTTATGAATCGACTCAACTCGATGGTAGCTCAAGCCGATAAGCATCGGTCCCACACGCTTCAACACCGTATAAGGCCCGATAAACCTAGGGCTCGACTTGCCCTTCCACCAAATCTCAAGACTTTTTCCATGGCGACACCTTCAGGAAGACTTTGTCACCCACTGCGAACTCTATATCCCTTCGCTTGAGATCGGCATAGGACTTTTTCCTGTCCGAAGCTTCCTTAAGACGAGCTCGAATCACCTTAACCTTATCCTCTATTTCAGCAACCAACTCTGGACCCAACAACTGACGTTTACCCAACTCTGTCCAACACGTGAGGGTACGACACTTCCGTCCATATAATGCTTCATACGGTGCCATCTGGATACTCGCCTGATAACTATTGTTGTACGCAAACTCTGCCAGCGGTAGAAATTCTTCCCAACTACCTCTGAAATCCAAAACACAACCCCTTAACATATCTTCCAAGATCTGAATCACCCTTTCTGATTGCCCATCTGACTGTGGATGAAATGCCGTGCTGAAATCCAACCTTATACCTAACGCCTGATGCAACGCTTTCCAAAACCTTGACATGAATCTGGGATCCCTATCTGAGATAATCGACACCGGCACTCCATGCAGTCTCACTATTTTCGCTACATACAACTTAGCCAACTTTTGGAGTGAGTAATCAACCCGAACCGGTATAAAATGAGCTAATTTTGTCAGACGATCAACAATCACCCAGACTGAATCCCTCTTGTTAGGCGTAAGAGGTAGCCCACTGACAAAATCCATCGTAATCCTTTCCCACTTCCACTGCGAAATCTTTACCGGCTGCAACAGACCCGATGGTACCTGATGTTCAGCTTTGACTTGCTGACACGTCAGACACTTACTTACAAATTTTGTTACTTCCCGCTTGGACCGGCCACCAAAATCGTTCCGCAAATCCCGGTACATCTTACTACCTCCAGGATGCATAGCGTATGGGCTGCTATGAGCTTCCTGAAGAATCCTCTGCCTTAACTCAACGTCCTTCGGTATACAAACTTTCCCATGGAAACATAACACTCCATCGCTGCTTAAGTTATACCCCTCCAATCCACCATTCTGTACTTGTAAACATCGAGCACTTAAGACTTCATCCACTAGCTATTTCTCCTTAACCAGATTCACCCAAGTCGGCTTCACCTGCAATTCCGCTAACAGACTTTCGTCATCATACAGACTAAGGTGGGCAAACATTGCTCTTAAGTCTGCTACCACCTTGCGGCTCAACGCGTCAGCCACAATGTTAGCCTTACCCAGATGGTATTCAGTCGAGCAGTCGTAGTCCTTTAACAACTCGATCCACCTCCTCTGCCTCAAGTTCAATTCCTTCTGAGTCAAGAGGTACTTCAAGCTCTTGTGATTCGTGTAGACTATAGACTTCTCCTCATATAAGTAATACCTCCAAATTTTTAGGGCGAAAAGCACTGCAGCCAACTCCAGATCATGTGTCGGGTAGTTCGCTTCGTGAGGTCTCAACTGCCGAGATGCATACGCCACTACTTTCCCCTCTTGCATCAGCACACATCCCAATCCGGTATGTGACGCATCACAATACACTGTAAACTCTTTCCCCGCTTCAGGTTGAATTAAAACTGGAGCTTCTGTCAAAATCCTTTTTAACTTGTCAAAACTTTCCTGTTGTTTATCTGACCACACAAATGGAACCCCTTTTATCAGCAGCTCTGTCAACGGTGCTGCAATCAAGGAAAAACCTTCCACAAATCTTCTGTAATATCCTGTCAAACCCAGAAAACTCCGAATCTCTGCCACAGACTTAGGCGATTTCCAGTCCAAAACTGCTTCTATCTTCCGAGGGTCCACTCTAATCCCCTCAGCTGACACCACATGCCCCAAGAAGGTTACCTCCTTAAGCCAGAACTCGCACTTACTAAACTTTGTGAATAGTTGCTCCTTCCTCAGAATCTGCAAAACCACACGCAGATGCGCATCATGCTCCTCCTCAGATTTCGAGTACACCAATATGTCGTCTATAAACACTACGACGAACCGGTCCAAGTACGGCTGAAACACCCGATTCATCATGTCCATGAACGCTGCCGGCGCATTGGTCAACCCGAACGGCATTACTAAGAACTCGTAGTGCCCGTATCGAGTGCGAAACACCGTCTTATGGATATCAGCCTCCTTTACCTTAAGCTGATGATACCCCGACCTTAAATCAATCTTAGAGAAGACTGATGCACCCTTAAGTTGATCGAACAGATCGTCTATCCTCGGTAACGGGTACTTGTTCTTGATCGTCAACTTATTCAGCTGTCGGTAATCTATACACATCCGCATTGTACCATCTTTCTTCTTAACAAAAAGCACAGGCGCTCCCCAAGGTGATACACTCGGCCGGATGAAACCCCGGTCCAACAATTCCTGAATCTTTGCTTTCAGTTCCACCAACTCCTTCGGCGCCATCCTATATGGGGCAATAGACACCGGCGATTTCTGCAATGATCTATACCAAACTCAACTTCACGGTCCGGAGGCAGACCCGGAAGTTCTTCTGGGAATACATCGGTAAATTCCTTCACCGTTCAGACATTCCCTATAGTTGATCCCTTGGCCTCCAAAGCACAAACATGAACCATGAACGCCTCACAACCCTTCCTCACCATTTTCTCTGCCTTCAGAGCAGATACTACGTTGGATAGATAATCCCTTCTATTACCTATCATCACCACCTCTTCACCTCCAACAGACCTCAACACCACGCGCTTGGCTGCGCAGTCTAAACTTGCTTGGTACTTCACTAGCCAGACCATCCCAAGGATCAAATCGAACTCCCCGATGGCAGTTCCATCAGATCGGCCAAAAACACTACCCCTTGAAGTTCTAGGGGTACATCCCTATACAGTTTGTTTACTTCTACAGTGTAACACCCCTTACCCGAGACCGTTGCCGGAGTCGAGCACGAGGCATTACTAAACTTAACTACTAATTCGGCATAAAATTTAAAACTGTCCATCTGCGTCATAGTCACTAAAATATTTATATCTGGAGCTACGGAACTCCAAATTAAGATCCGTAAATTTTCCCTAAAACTAGGTTCATATATCTTTTTACTGTAATTTTTCCAGAATTTTTCATGTGGCCAATTGGTACAGTTTATTCATTAAAGTTTCCCCTATTTCACCATTCAACTACTCTGACCTCTTTTCACTATAAATCAATTTTCTCTTTGTACAGAATTTATATGGCCTTCTTGTTTAGCTCATTTGAAACTAGACTCATTCAGAATTTCATACATATAAATTTTAATCCACAATTATTTTTGTGCAATTTCTAATGATTTTTCAAAGGCAGAATAGGGGATCACGAATTCATTCAGAACCAGTTTCACTAAAATTTAAATATCTCATTATTTCCATTTCTTTTGCTTACTCTATTTATTTTATATGAAAATAGACTAAAAGAGATTTCAATTCATATCTCCTTCACTTTCTAATTCCATTTCTTCTATTTTTGGTGATTTTTCAAAATCACGTTACTGCTGTAAATCAAAAATTGTTTCATTACAAAATATTATTAACTAGTTTATAACATCTTTTCTCCATCTCATTTAAACTCTATACATGCCATATAAATCTTTAAACATAAAACAAAAGCTACCGGAATTGATCACGGATAGTGAGCTTTCTTTGTGATGATCCGATCTTCCACTTCTCTTTAATTCAATCTACATAAATATCAAACACACACAAGTAAGCTTAATGAAGCTTAGTAAGTTCATAGGTTTAAAAGTAGCTTACCACACATAATATTTCCAAAACAATAACAAAACATTTACTAAAGTTCCTGCCATTCACAACCATTGTTAAAATCCTTCACATAGTTGAGCTCAACATTAACAACTACTCAATTTCTTCCATTTGATTCACTCATTTTATATTACTTCTTATCAAATTAGGAAACGTCTTACGAATTTGAGTACGTCGTTGCTCGATGCCACGTTTCACAACTCAAGTATGGATAATTCCATACCTACATTTCACAACTCGAGTATGGTTTATACCATACCTACATTTCACAACTCGGTATGGTTAATACCATACCTACATTTCACAACTCGGTATGGATGATACCATACCTACATTTCACAACTTCGGTATGGATGATACCATACCTACATTTCATAACTTCAGTATGGATGATACCATACCTACATTTCACATTTGCCATGGATTAACCATGATCTTATCCGTCAATTCATCACATGTCACGACACGAACATACTCAATCTGCGTTTTTCCTAATTTGAATTACCACCATTTATTCTTTCATTTATCATATTTTTCACAATCCCACAGCAAATTCATATTTAACAGCACATTATATCATTCAATCATTCACAAATAAACATATAAATTCAACCATATGAACTTACCCACGGTGATTTGTAGAAGATTTTGAAATTTAGGGACTACTCTGCAACTTTTTCTTTTCCTCTTTCTTCTTTGGTTTCTTGATCTATAATGTAAAATATTTTCACTCATCAGCATATATTTCATTTCTATTTCACTTCATAATTTATGCTCTTCAATTTTCAAAATTGCACTTTTACCCCAAAATTTACTGATTTTACAATTTAGTCCTGCTCAATTCAGCCATCAATTGAACTAATTTTTCTCAATCAACACTTTATTCTATCATTACAAACTATTTCACAACCTTTTATATTCTGAATTTCAACACCAACCTCTAATTCACAACTTTTTCACAATTAGGTCCTAAATATCATTTCCTATCAAAATCACTTAATAAAACCACCTTAGTATGAAATTAAAATTTAAATTTCATAATAATTCATCATAAACTTCCATTTCTAAGCAAGGTTAACTTTTAATTTTACTCACCAAATCAAAAACTAATGAATTCTATAAGTGGATCTAGTTGTAAAAGTCATAAAAACATAAAAATTATCAAGAAAAAGCAAGAAATAAACTCACATGATGTGAAAATATGAAAAACCAGCTTTCTCTAGACCTCCTATGGCGTTTTGGCTGAGAAAATATGAAGATATCTCTAGATCTTTCAATTTTATCTTTATTATACATGTTAAAATTATTAAATTTCCAATTATGCCCTTATTTCCCTTATCTTACGATGATTTTCTTCCCTTACCGTCCAACTTTTTCACCTTTAGGTTTAATTGTCCTTTAAACCCTCCTTCTTTTAACACTTGAGCTATTTAATTCTTGTAGCAATTTTGCATTTGTTACAATTTAGTCCTTTTATTTAATTGACTACCCAAACATTTAAATTTCTCAACCAAACTTTAATACTAACTTAATAACACTCCATAAATATTTCTAAAAATATTTATGGCTCGATTTTCAAATTTGAGGTCTCGATACCTTGTTTTTGACCCATTTGACCTAATAAATTCTTTTAATTCACTAAATTCACCAATCCACAAATTCTTCTAAATTCTCACTTGACTCATAAATATTAAATTACTATCTTATTCAATCTTACCCATCGATTTAGTGATCTCATATCACTATTTCCGACACCACTTGAAAATTAGGCCGTTACAACTCTCCCCCTTAAAAATTTCGTCCTCGAAATTTGTTACTGAAAATAGATTTGGACATTGTGATCTCATTGACTCCTCTGTTTCCTGAGTTGCCTCCTCCATACCATGTCGATGCCATAATACTTTAACCAATGGTATTTTTTTATTCGCAACTCTTTAACTTCACGAGCCAAAATCTTCATTGGTTCTTGAATAAGTCATATCTAGTTGAAGCTCAATTTCAGTATAAGGAATTACGTGTGAAGGATCTGACCTATACCGTCTTAGCATAGACACATGAAATACATTGTGAATCTTTTCAAGTTCCGAAGGTAAAGCCAACCGATAAGCTACAGGACCAACCCTTTCCACAATTTCATATGGCCCTATAAATCTCGGACTCAATTTTCCTTTTCTGCCAAACCGTAACACCTTCTTCCACGGTGAAACTTTTAAAAACACTCGATCACCCACTGCATATTCTATGTCTCTTCGTTTCAAATCCGCATATGACTTCTGACGGTCTGAAGCAGCTTTTAGACTATCTCGAATAACCCGGACTTTCTCTTCAGTTTCCCGAATCAAATCAACCCCAACTATTTTTGATTCACTCAATTCAGACCAACACAATGGAGTCTTGCATTTCCTACCATAAAGAGCTTCAAACGGTGCCATCTTTATACTAGACTGATAGCTATTATTGTAAGCAAACTCAGCCAAAGGTAAATACCTTTCCCAACTGTCACCAAACTCAAGTATACAACATCTTAACATATCTTCTAGAATTTGAATCACTCGCTCTGACTGTCCATCTGTTTGAGGATGAAATCTTCAGATACTAAAATTTAATTTGGTACCTAAAGCTTCTTGCGATTTATTCAGAATCTCGAAGTAAATCTTGGATCCCGGTCGAAATGATAGATATTGGAACTCCATGTAGTCTCACAATCTCTCGACACATACAATTCGCGCTAACTTCTCAAGTGAAAAATGCATTACATTTGGAATAAAGTGTCTTGACTTTGTCAATCTATCAACAATCACCCATATTGAATCTTTCTTTCTTGGAGTCGTAGGCAACCACGACACAAAATCCATTGTAACATGCTCCCACTTCCATTCGGGAATCATAATGGGTTGTAATAAACCCGTTGGCACTTGATGCTCCGCTTTAACTGGCGACAAATCAAACATTTTGCAACAAATTCTGAAATTTCTCTTTTCATACCGAGCCACCAATATATCTTTTTCAAATCACCATACATTTTAAATCTTTGCGGGTGAATAGAATACATACTATTATGTGCTTGAGAAAGAATATTATTCTTCAAATCGAATTGTTTGGAACACAAATTACTGTTATGATAATCAACATACCTTCATCATCAATCTTTGAACTCGAATCTAAATTATCTCGAACCATTTGTCGTTTAAATACCAATTTCGAGTCTTCATTCTCATGAGTTTACGAATTTGTTGAAGAAACATGGGTTTCACTTTCAATTCTACTAATACTGCACCTTCTTCATTAAGAGCCAATTGAGCATTCATTGTTCGAAGCGCAAACAAAGATGACTTTCGACTAAGTGCATCAGCAACTACATTAGATTTTCCTAGATGGTAGTCAATAACCAAATCATAATCTTTCAGCAACTCTAACCACCGTCTCTGTCTTAAGTTCAGTTCCTTCTGAGTCATTAAGTATTTCAGACTTTTGTGATCCGTAAAGATATAACACTTCTCACCATATAAATAGTGTCTCCAAATTTTTAAAGCAAAAACAATTGCAGCTAATTCAAGATCGTGTGTAGGGTAATTCTTTTCATGTGGTTTTAATTGCCGTGAAGCATAAGCCACCACCTTTCCCGACTGCATTAACACACAACCCAAACCATTTAAAGATGCATCACTGTACACAACATACGGTATACCTGATTCTGGTTGAGTCAAAACTGGAGCTTCTGTTAACATTTTCTTTAATTGGTCAAAGCTCTGTTGACATTCATCAAGACCATACAAACTCAACATTCTTTTGTAACAAACGAGTCATTGGTGAAGCAATCATGGAAAAATTCTTTACAAACCGGCGATAATACCCTGTTGTCCCAGAAAACTTCGCACTTCAGTTACATTCTTCGGTGTTTTCCAATTCACCTGCTGAAACTTTACTTGGATCCACACGAATTCCTTCAGCTGATACAATGTGACCCAGAAATCCAACTTCATGAAGCCAAAACTCACATTTACTAAATTTTGCATATAACTGCTTTTCTCTCAAAGTCTGTAATACAATTCTCAAGTGTTGTGCATGCTCGGATTCTTTCTTTGAATAGACCAATATGTCATCAATAAATACCACCACAAATCTATCCAAATAAGGCTGAAAAATCCGATTCATTAAATCCATAAATGCAGCAGGGGCATTTGTTAAACCAAAAGGCATTACCAGAAATTCGTAGTGACCATACCGAGTTCAAAAGCGATCTTTGGCACATCACACTCTTTAACCTTGATTGATAATACCCGGATCTAAGATCTATCTTTGAAAACACAAAGAAAGCACCTTTCGGTTGATCAAATAAATCATCGATACGAGGTAATGGATATTTATTTTTAATTGTTACCTTGTTCGGTTATGCGTAATCAATACATAATCGCAACGAGCCATCTTTCTTTTTCACAAATAAAGCAGGTGCACCCCAAGGTGATGTACTCGGTCTAATGAACCCTTTATCCAATAACTCTTGCAATTGTGTCTTCAACTCTTTTAACTCGGTGGTGCCATTCATGCGGTGTTATTGATATCGGAGTTGTGCGGGATTATATCAATTACAAATTCAACCTCACGATTTGGGGTAAACGGATAATTCCTCGGGAAACACATCGAGTAAATTCATTAACAAGCGGCAATTGTTCCATATTCAATTCGAACCCGAGTATCAAGAATATAAGCTAAAAATGCTTCATTACCCTTCCGAATCAATTTCTGAGCTGTAATGGCTGATATAATTCTGACATCATTCTTTTTATCTCCAAACTCAGCTGAAACTATTTCCCCTGTCTGACATTTTAAATCAACCCGTTTTTCTCTACAATTCACTATGGCATCGTGTTTAATCAACCAATCCATGCCAAGAATAACATCAAATTCTCGGAAAGGTAACAACATTAAATCAGCAGAGAATTCACAGCCTTGTATTTTCAGTGGACACTTCCGACATATTAAATTAACTAACACACTTTGCCCTAACGGATTAGTGACTTGCATATCAAAGTCAGTGGACTCAACAGTCATTTTCTTTTCTGACACTAATGCAGTGCAAATATATGAATGCGTTGGTTCCAGGATCAATTAAAGTATACACAGAATCATTAAAAAGATGGAAAATACCGGCTATCACATACGGAGCGAAGCTTCCTCTCTGCCCGAGTAGCATATGTATGCGTGCAGGTGCCCTTGTTTACGGCCAAGACTCTGAGTATCTCTCATTCCCGAACGAGCAGTCTCAGCAGCACTATTTTGACCCGAACGTCTACTTTTCTGAGGAGTATTTGTTTGTTTCTCGCCTAGTTCTTTATTTTCTTTTAATGGCGAGGGCAGTCCCGAATAAAATGATCAGTTCCACCACATCTATAACAAGCTCGGTTCTTCCCCAACATTCACCAATATGAAATCTACCACAATTTTTGCATCTAGGTCTCGGAATATTTTGCACACTACCGGTACTAGCTCTTTGGTTTATTAGTCACTCCGACCTCCCTTTGAGTTGTTTTACTTTTATTCGATCGTTCGAATTGTAACAGATCGACTAAAATCATCTCTACGAACTTTTTAGTTTGGAAAAGTTGAAGTTGGTCTAGAGAAACTTCTTTTATATACTTCTTTGCCTTTTCTTTCTCTTTGCATCTTTCTATTATACACTTCTTCCATCTTTTGAGCTCGATCAGACAGAACCACAAATTCTCGAATCTCAGTGCCTCCTATCATCATTTTGATTTCATCATTAAGCCCTTCTTCAAATCTAATGCACATTTCTTCCTCTGTCGGTACAACATCCCGAGCATACCTACTGAGATACACAAATTCTCTTTCATATTCAGCCCTTTGTTTTATTTCCCTGTCGAAGATCAAGGAATTCCCTTTTCTTTTTATCTAAATATCTCCTTCCCACATACTTTTTTCTAAACTCATTTTGGAAGAATTCCCAGGTAAGTTTATTTGCAGGTACCACTGCCTCAATGGTTTCCCACCAATTATACGCTTCTTCTTTCAATAATGAAACTGCACACCTCAGATAGTCCTCCGGAGAACAAATCATCTGTTTGAAAACTCTCTCCAAACTCTTTAGCCAATACTCTGCTTTAACTGGATCATCATCCGATCTTCCCCGAAATTCTTCAGCTCGAACTTTCTGAGTTTCTCAATCGGTGTTCTTTTGATAGATTCATCTATTGAAGGAGGAGCAAGCTGGGTATATGGAATGGTGGTGTACAGTAGGGGAGGAGGAGGTTGTTGTGCTGACTTCTTCCTTGTATTGTTTCACTAAACCAGCGATTCATTACCCCATAAATCAAATTTTTAAGTTCTTCCTCTCTCATCAAAGAAATCGGAACATTATTACTTGTTCCTGCTCGGAAGTCTGTACTCTACTATTAACTTCCTCTTCATGATCAGCACCCTCGGGTCTATCGGACATCTTTACAATCTATAACAAAAATTAATAGTTAGATCGGATCATTCACATCCCACTATCATGATTTATATGGCATGTATTTCTAAACATTTTATACATCACATTCGTTACGAGAATCGTCTAAACCAAAGCTCTGATACCAATAAATGTAACACCCTTACCCGAGACCCGTTGCGGAGTCGAGCACGAGGCATTACTAAACTTAACTACTAATTCGGCATAAAATTTAAAACTGTCCATCTGCGTCATAGTCACTAAAATATTTATATCTGGAGCTACGGAACTCCAAATTAAGATCCGTAAATTTTCCTGAAACTAGATTCATATATATTTTTACTGTAATTTTTCCAGAATTTTTCATGTGGCCAATTGGTACAGTTTATTCATTAAAGTTTCCCCTGTTTCACCATTCAACTACTCTGACCTCTTTTCACTATAAATCAATTTTCTCTTTGTACAGAATTTATATGGCCTTCTTGTTTAGCTCATTTGAAACTAGACTCATTCAGAATTTCATACATATAAATTTTAATCCACAATTATTTTTGTGCAATTTCTAATGATTTTTCAAAGGAAGAACAGGGGATCACGAATTCATTCAGAACCAGTTTCACTAAAATTTAAATATCTCATTATTTCCATTTCTTTTGCTTACTCTATTTATTTTATATGAAAATAGACTAAAAGAGATTTCAATTCATATCTCCTTCACTTTCTAATTCCATTTCTTCTATTTTTGGTGATTTTTCAAAATCACGTTACTGCTGTAAATCAAAAACTGTTTCATTACAAAATATTATTAACTAGTTTATAACATCTTATCTCCATCTCATTTAAACTCTATACATGCCATATAAATCTTTAAACATAAAACAAAAGCTACCGGAATTGATCTGGATAGTGAGCTTTTCTTTGTGATGATCCGATCTTCCACTTCTCTTTAATTCAATCTACATAAATATCAAACACACACAAGTAAGCTTAATGAAGCTTAGTAAGTTCATAGGTTTAAAAGTAGCTTACCACACATAATATTTCCAAAACAATAACAAAACATTTACTAAAGTTTCCTGCCATTCACAACCATTGTTAAAATCCTTCACATAGTTGAGCTCAACATTAACAACTACTCAATTTCTTCCATTTGATTCACTCATTTTATATTACTTCTTATCAAATTAGGAAACGTCTTACGAATTTGAGTACGTCGTTGCTCAGTGCCACGTTTCACAACTCAGTATGGATAATTCCATACCTACATTTCACAACTCGGTATGGTTTATACCATACCTACATTTCACAACTCAGTATGGTTAATACCATACCTACATTTCACAACTCGGTATGGATGATACCATACCTACATTTCACAACTTCGGTATGGATGATACCATACCTACATTTCATAACTCAGTATGGATGATACCATACCTACATTTCACATTTGCCATGGATTAACCATGATCTTATCCGTCAATTCATCACATGTCACGACACGAACGTACTCAATCTGCGTTTTTCCTAATTTGAATTACCACCATTTATTCTTTCATTTATCATATTTTTCACAATCCCACAGCAAATTCATATTTAACAGCACATTATATCATTCAATCATTCACAAATAAACATATAAATTCAACCATATGAACTTACCGGCGGTGATTTGTAGAAGATTTTGAAATTTAGGGACTACTCTGCAACTTTTTCTTTTCCTCTTTCTTCTTTGGTTTCTTGATCTATAATGTAAAATATTTTCACTCATCAGCATATATTTCATTTCTATTTCACTTCATAATTTATGCTCTTCAATTTTCAAAATTGCACTTTTACCCCAAAATTTCTGATTTTACAATTTAGTCCTGCTCAATTCAGCCATCAATTGAACTAATTTTTCTCAATCAACACTTTATTCTATCATTACAAACTATTTCACAACCTTTTATATTCTGAATTTCAACACCAACCTCTAATTCACAACTTTTTCACAATTAGGTCCTAAATATCATTTCCTATCAAAATCACTTAATAAAACCACCTTAGTATGAAATTAAAATTAAAATTTCATAATAATTCATCATAAACTTCCATTTCTAAGCAAGGTTAACTTTTAATTTTACTCACCAAATCAAAAACTAATGAATTCTATAAGTGGATCTAGTTGTAAAAGTCATAAAAACATAAAAATTATCAAGAAAAAGCAAGAAATAAACTCACATGATGTGAAAATATGAAAAACCAGCTTTCTCCAGACCTCCTATGGCGTTTTGGCTGAGAAAATATGAAGATATCTCTAGATCTTTCAATTTTATCTTTATTATACATGTTAAAATTATTAAATTTCCAATTATGCCCTTATTTCCCTTATCTTCGATGATTTTCTTCCCTTACCGTCCAACTTTTTTTTCACCTTTAGGTTTAATTGTCCTTTAAACCCTCCTTCTTTTAACACTTGAGCTATTTAATTCTTGTAGCAATTTTGCATTTGTTACAATTTAGTCTTTTTATTTAATTGACTACCCAAACATTTAAATTTCTCAACCAAACTTTAATACTAACTTAATAACACTCCATAAATATTTCTAAAAATATTTATGGCTCGATTTTCAAATTTGAGGTCTCGATACCTCGTTTTTGACCCATTTGACCTAATAAATTCTTTTAATTCACTAAATTCACCAATCCACAAATTCTTCTAAATTCTCACTTGACTCATAAATATTAAATTACTATCTTATTCAATCTTACCTGTCAGATTTAGTGATCTCATATCACTATTTCCGACACCACTGAAAATTAGGCCATTACATACAGAGTGACCTAGAGGGCTAATTACTGTCATCTCCTTAGAAGAAATCTCAAAGGCTAAATTCATAGTTCCCACTATACTACTGGCAACATAAGAGTGCGTCGAACCCACATCTATCAAAGCAGTATAAGGCAATCCAAAAATTAAGAACGTACCGATTATGACGTCCGGTGCGTCGCCCTCCTCTCGACGCCTCGCTGCATAGACCAACCCAGGCTGTCTTGCCTCTGTGCTCCCAGCACCTCTGCCCGGTGCTCCGCGGCCTCGTCCAGCACCATTACCTCCCCTGGCCGAACCGTGACCCCTCTGTGGTTGCTGACCATCCCTCCTGAATTGTGTACGTCCTTGACCCTCAGACTGGATCCTAGCTGACCTCTGCGGACAATCCCTTACCCGGTGCCCCATTGACCCACACTCGAAGCACCCTCTGTTTTCGGTCCAACACTCTCCCGAATGAGATTTCCCACACCGAGCACACCGTGGCGGCCACTGAGTAGTAGCAGCAGGCCTTGCAGCTTGATTCGGCCCACCATATCTAGCCCTTTTCTGCGAATTCCCGGCAGACCCTAATGACCCAGAACTCCTCCTAGTCCAATTCCTATCCTGGTTCCGTCTCATTGACTGTTTCACCTCCTCAGCAATCTTGGCCTTCTCTACCAAGACCGCAAATTCTCTCTCCTACTGTGGAGCAATCAACATTCGCAGCTCATCTCTCAACCCGTCCTCAAATTTGACACAGCGCTCGTGTTCTATAACCACGATACCCCGGGCATAACGACTTAACCGAAGAAACTCTACCTCATATTTTGATACTGTCTTACTCTCCTGGACCAAATTCAAGAATGCCTTGCGCTGTGCATCAATGTAACTAGCCCCAACGTACTTCCTCTCGATAAAAGTTGCCTTGAAGAAATCCCGGGTGATGTCGTCGGCCATTGCTCCATCCCACGACCGTGAGCCACCACCGAGATAAGACTCATCTCGGAGAAGAGACACTATCCCCTTCGACTTCTCCTCAGCCGAAAAGTCTAAATCATCCATTATACGTTCCGTCGCCTCCAGCCAATACTCAGCTGTATTGGGAGCCACACCAGATACACCCCTGAATACCTCTGCTCCATTAGCCCTGAGTCGTTCGAACACAGATTTTCGAGCTCCCGTTCCAATGCCTGCACCCGCGACTCTCTCGAGAACCCTCGGCATCGCTGCGACGCTGCGTCATCACCACCCGTCTGATCCTGAAATTTCGCGCCCACAGCTGGCGACGGTGGTACCTCATTTTCTGACCCATGGCCAGACCCTACCGGTTCCGACATAGTCATTCTACCTCTACCACGACCACGCGTATTACGTCCACGTCCTCGGGTGCTCATGACTACCGTTCACGAATTGTCGATTTTAGAATTTTATGCATTAGATTCGTTCCTTTATTACTGACACAGTTTTATGAACAGTTTATTATAGGGATCGTTCTCGTAAGTTCACACAATCCTACAAGTTTCAGTCTCTAAAGTAATTTCCTATTACTACCGGTCATATCACAATCATCACAATCATATAAAGCAATGATTAGTGGTACTTACTGTGTGGTGGATCGGTGCCGGAGACTCGGTGCCATGCTTTCCCCAAATCAAGCATTTTTCATCAAAATCATTTCGTAACCCATTATTGAAAATATTTTGGGCCTCTGCCCACAAGTAGAGCTTTTGAACCTGGCTCGATACCAAAATTGTAACACCCCAAACCCGGTCAACACGCTACGACCGAATCCAGCATGTCACAGGGAAAAACATTTTTAAAGAAGACAGGAGGTTGTTTTAATTTTGTAAAGAATCGTTATTGAAAACAAGTTGCCGTCTCTTATTTTAAGAAAACCTTTGATTTTCATGAAAAGCCGAATTAGTTTAAGTAATATTGCTAAAACCGTCCAAATTTGGTCTTAAAGAAAAACTCAGTTAACTTGTTGTTACTACTTGTTTGCCGTTACCCGATGGTAAAGTTTTAGAAAAACCCGACGAGTTGTGAAAGTTTGGAAAACATTCTTTTTATAGGTTATTTAGGCATGCCGTTTCGTTTAACTTATACAAATTTCCGTGAGAAATAAAGCAGATAAATAAACCCCAAAATGAAAGTTAGTGGCCTTATTACAACCCGAAAACCAAATTTAAAGTAAAGTAAACCAAAATAGTAATTTAAAACAAAACCCGAAAGAGAATGCGCATGGCCACCTCGAGTCCGCCCCGGCTCCGCATCCGCGATCTATGAATTATCTGCAAAATGTAAAGGAAGGGGTGAGTCACCGAGACTCAGTGTATAATTCCCCAATCCGAAAATGTTAATGCCCTTACACAGTTTCATAAGCCAACATGCATGTCATGCAACCCCAACCTAACCATTCAAACTTCTATACCTACCCCGTGTGGTACCAAACCACTGGTGGTCAAAACCACTGGTGACCGTAGTCACAAATAATATATAAATATATGTGGTCAAAACCACTGGTGACCGTAGTCACAGATAATATGTGTGGGGCCAACCCACATTGTGGTCAAAACCACTGGTGACAATCCCGTATATCGTCATGTGGGGCCAACCCACCGTGGTACCAAACCACTGGGACAAGTCACAAAGATGGAAATATGTGGTCAAAACCACTGGTGGTCAAAACCACTGAGACTAGTCACAATAATATAGAAAGCGGGGCCAACCCACTGTGTGGTCAAAACCACTGGTGACAGTCTAGAATCATGCCTTCCCCCTCCTCTCATCATACCCAACTTTATGAACATACTTTTCATGGCATAACAAACATGCTTAACATACTAACATCACATGGCATGGCATATGCAAATATTGTAGAGGCATTTATCGTTAACCAATCAATAGTGGACTTACCCGGAGTCCTCGCTCTTACCCGCAAGAGTAACATAACAGTTTCTACGGTAAATCCGGCTTTTGACAACATACATGATAAACATATTAACTAATGAAGTGTGTAAGAGTTACACACCTGATTACCCGTAATACGATGCTCTCTACGCTGACACTGTCGCTAACCGACACTACTGTTATCTGCCTATTGCTTTGCTCGGAGATCGGCCACACCCGGTGGCCAATAATCGCAATGTACCGACATCGCCCTCTTTTTGAACTTAGGGTGGGGTCTCGAGATCTAACCCCACCTAACGCTTGGCTGGCATTAGGGTCCATAAAACCTTTGGTCACTAAATCGGATTAATACAGTGATTAACGATACATAAAGATATCAAACCCGAAAGAGTAGATTCCTTACCTAAATCGACAGATCCTGAAGTTTCAGTGGCTTAGACCAATGCACTACTCGAATATTCAGCCGACTAACGCCAAGGCTCCCTTATCACCCTTCAATCGGCCAAAATCCTACATGATTAACTATTGCCTTTGGCATTTTAACATAATAAGAAAAGATTGAATCGGCAGAACCCTTACCACAACACTTAATGAAACCAATTAGGAGTGGACAGATAACGACGATCCGCCGAATGTCGAAAGTGTTCCACTTATACGAGAGAAAGGATGAGGTCAAAAGGGAATCCTTAACAGAGGGAGCTTAGAAGAGCATTTGGTTTTGGCCAGTTAAGAGAGAAGAAGAAAATGCAAAAATAAACCAAATGGGAGGGGCTTAATTTCGGCACACAAAAACTAAGAAAGAAGGCTCTAAGTGTTTCCCCCAACTAGCCGAATTTGCACCCTTCATTAGCCTACAACCACATTCGGCCACCCCCTCTGAATAGCATCCAAAATCGATTCCCTTCCCTACACAGAGTTTGGAATTTGGCCAACTCTAACTCCCATGTCCATCTCCTCAATTTTCTCCTGACCACTCATTCAAATAGATTTGAATGAGTCAAACTCCTACAATTTCTCCCCACCACTCCTTTGAATCTGTTGGCTCTTTCAACAGCTATCCACCAGAGTCCATCCTGAGCACATCTCCTCCAGGTCCTGGCGTCAAAAAGAATAAGCAGAAAGGAATTCCTGCAGCTCGAACCAAGGCTCTCCCACTTGCATGTGGCGTCACTCCCCTTGTGCTTTAAGAGGCGCCTCCCTTGCCACTTTACCACTTGGATTCTTGTGTCAAAACACACCAGTAATTTCCCTTAACACCTAACTCACTCAGCTCCCCCTTCTTAGAAGCCCAAAACAAAAATTTCTGCTATGACTCAGGCCTACCCCTGGCTCACGCCTGGACCCCAAAACACCCTAAACTAGCTCAACAACCATACCATCACATGCAAACACACATAAATGCAAAGACCCCGATTTAAGGATGTTATAGATACCATTAGAAAAACATTCTATTTCTTTACAAATTTTTAGAACCAAATAAATTATTGATAAAAAGTAAAAGTATTGATATTTTTACCCCAAGTATCGATACTCGTGAAAAGGTATCGATACCAAAATAATCTAATGTTTACTGCACATTCGATACAACATGGAGGTATCGATACTTATGCCCAAATATCGATACCTCTACACAAAGCATAAAAAATACAACAAAACAAGGCAAAAATTCTTACTTAAACATCTTCCTATCCAATAGGCATCAAAACCTCATTATTCAACATCAAAATGACCATACTTGAAATTCAAAGCAACATCAATATTTCAATTATTCAAGCAAAATAGAACCAATAAGATAGTAATAAACACCCATCAAATCCTAAGAGTCTAAATTCATAGTAAACCCTTAAAAACTTAATAAATATCAGCCAAAATCTCTAACCACATTACCTTTATTTCAATAGTTCAAAGAATAACCAAAATGTCACTTACTCAATTTACTAAGCCTAACTTGGATCACTTCCTTAGAATCGTACCACTAACACGGCAACGCTAAATATCTGCAATGGTTTAGAATAGAGTGTGTGAGCTTAAACAAGCTCAGTGAATGTACAGAATTACCGCAAATACACACAATATCATACATTAAACGGAAGCCACAAAGGACATATTCCTAAAAGTGTTTAACTATAGTGCCAAATTAACATATTTATGTATCACTTACTAATACATATAACATTGTAATCATATATTTATACATACATCATAATTCACAAACAATTCATTGATTGATACATTGGCAACTTGAGATTGTGAAACATTAAAGTGGGCTCTATCACCACACATTGGATACACAGATCTCCAACACATCAATGACTCGAGAAGTCGAACGTATCTCAAAAGTGTAGCAATAAGCTAACTCTCTCCAACACACCAATATATCCCCATGAATGGAGCTTAGCTCACATTCCCTTATCTCTCCAAACTCTCTTAGGCCTTAATGCCCCAAAATCACAATACAAGGGTTAGTGCTCACAAAATTCTATGGCATGCCAATTATATCCAACGGCCTCAAAAGATCACAAGGCCAAAGTATCCACACATAAACACATATTTACTTATCGTTTGTTGCATACTTTCACTACACATTTACATCATTAACACAACATCATCGCTATCTGTTGGCATGTTTAGTATGCTCACAACTGAAACATTTCACCATAGTTAACACAACATATATAACATATAGCATTACACATCATACTATTCAATCCATAAAACATAATCACAATTTTTGCAAAATAACCGAGAGGAATAAGAAAGCTTATACTGGGAACTTAAAGTAGGGTTTTAAGCTACTTCTAAGCTCCCATTTAACACTATGAATCGTGTCTAAAAGTAGCGATTCCAAACACTCACCGCTCACGCTTTCACCTAATTGCTAAAAGCTTAAACTAGTTTTTCCTTGCCTTTCGCCTTACTCGAAGAATGTCCTAACGATTCCGAAGCATCACACATAACAACAACATAATATGCAAAATTAATTTACAGCTATAAACACATCTCAACAAGTAAAAATGTTGGTCTAAGTTAGTTCCTCTTGAAACTGAAATTTTCGACTAGCATAGCCAAAACTCAAATATCTTAATCCACATCCATTCATATCGCTTAAAATTAATTCTAAACATATAATTACTTATCTAAGAATAATTCTCAACCTTTAAAACACTCAAAACTGCTCAGATTCATGGTTCTAAAAATTTGACATACATGACCAATTTTTAACGAAAACTCAACAAAACCTTCAAATATTTTAATGAAACTTTAAAGTGAGTTTAAAAACTTCTAATCACATCAAAACAAGTTGAAAAACACTTTGAAATAGTAATTTCATTCAAAATTTTGGATTTCACCATTAACGACTCCAATTTCAGCTAACATGGAAAATTATCGATTTAGTTGATTAAAACTTGATTTAAAAGACTAGACTATATCAAAAAATATTAGGAAAATGAGGCATTACCTTTGTAACACCTTATACCCGACTTGTAACATCCCGATTTCGGGCCTAGTCAGAATAGTGGTGCGAGACCACAAATCTAAGGTTAATGCATGAGTTTTTAAGGTTTATGCCATGTTTGCATGCTAGTGTGAAAGTTTCATAAAGCAATTTTGTGAAATTTCAGTTGAATTGTCCAAAAGGACTAAATTGCAAAAGTTGCAAAATGTGAGATTCTAGAAGCTATTTGTGTGAAATAGCTTTGGATTACCAATTAGAGGTCCTTAAATAGAAATTTTCCCAAATTCTAATTTTTGGACAAAATTGGGCATGGATGAGTTAAAATAGAAAGTTTATCAAAAAGGGCATTTTGGTCATTTGAAAATTTAAATGATTAAAATGGGAAAAGATGATAGAATTTTATTCATCTTCTTCTCCAAGGCTGCCGAAAATTCAAGGAGCCATTGTTAGGGTTCTTCAAATTTTTCAAGCTTGCTAGTAAGTGCATCCAAGCCCCGTTTTTGACATTCTTCGTATTTTTGAAGTCCTAGTAGCATAAGTAAGCTATTTTTAGCTATTTGATGAGCTAAAATGGATGTTAAAAAATGTACCCATGTATGACATGCATGTATTTTGATGTTTTATGGAAGAATATGAAAGCTTGATGTAGTAGAAATATCTTTTGCTAAGTGAATTCCATGAAAAATGCATGTAAGGACTAGTTTGTGAAAGTCTTGAGTTTGGTCATACATGTGAGAATTAGTGAGAATTGATGATAGCTTTAGTTGAGTAAATGATTCAGCTAAGCATGAAAGGCTAGAAAGTTGAATAAAAATCACTTTACGAGCCTTTGGGGGCAAAAGTGTAAATATGAAAAAGATTAGGGGCAAAATGGAGATTTTGATAAAGTATGAGATAAGGGTCAATTTAGTCAATGTGTCTATTGAATGAGTTGAATTTTCATTATAGATTAAGAAAGACGAAGCCCGGATCGAAACCGAGGCAAAAGCAAGGTGGTGGACTAAATTGCACGTCTCAATACTTTTAAGTACCGAGGTAAGTTTATGCGTAAACAATGCATTTATACTTACACATTGTTAATGCTAGCCAGTGTGTAGCATGGTTGAGAATGATTGAGAACTTATATGGTTCAAGTGGAATGAATGTGGTTGATATTGTGAATGAATGAATGAATGAGTAAGTAGATATGTGAATGAGTAATGATAATACTTGATGATGGGCTAAGTGCGTTACCACCTTAATACTTAACGACAATGAGCTAGGCTGTTTGCGATGCTACTATTAAGTATATTGTTTAGTGGGCTAAGTGCAAGACCACTATGATTACCTTATTGGTAGGCTAAATGCGATACTACCTTATTGAATCGATTGTGGTGGGCTAAGTGCTATACTACCTTATTGAATCGATAGTGGTGGCCTAAGTGTGAAACCACCGAGAGATTAGCTGTGTGGATGTGTTAGTAAATAATGTAGCTGTGTGGATGTATTATTGAGAAATAATGATGTGTTGTTTATTGTGTAAATGTGATATTGAGTGCAGGGGTGCATGTCAATGATAATGAGTATGTGACTCATGAGGTGTTGGAAATGTGGTAAGGGGATAGAAAGAGTAAGCATAGTTGTGAATTACTTATGTTAGTATATTGCTAATTGTAGTTTAGCTTATACTAGAATGCTTAAATTATTTATGTGTAAACTTATTAAGCTCAAAGCTTACTCCTTTTCTTTTCCCTTGTCTTATAGAGCGAAAGAGTTGAATCGAGATACGTGGATCAATTGGAAGATCGCCCACACTATCAGCACACTCTGGTACAATAGACTAATTTTTTTGTATATGGCATGTATAGGGGCTAGACAAGTTAGTGATTTTTGTTGTAAATGGCTAAGATGTGTTGGCCTTTAGATGGATAATCTATTTTGTATAATGCCATAGTTGTTGGCTACTTTATTATATGAAAAGATGTAGTTATCCATGTGGGATTGCACTTTAAAATGAGTTGATTATGGATGTGTTGAATGAGTGTATGTTGTGTATGCTAGAGGGGTGAAAAGAACTTGGCATATAGCTTTGTTCTTGTCTATGTGAATAGACACGCGAGCGTGTGTCTAGGCCATGTGTGACACACAGTCAGCCCATGGGCGTGTGACTTGGCCGTGTGTCCCCTGCATGTTGGCATTTTAAGTCAGTGTTGGCCATGGGTTAGCCACACGGGCGTGTGTCTAGACTTTAATTCCGTGTGAAGTAGTCTGTGTGCACCACGGGTGGTGAACATGGGCGTGTGTGAATACCCACGGGCGTGTATCATTTAGCACGGGCGTGTAGTCCCTGTCTAGAAGGAGAAAATTTTTAAGATCGTAAGAGTTTCCGAAATGGTCTCGAGAGCCCTCGAGTGTATGAGTGAGGTCTCGTAAGTCGAGAATGAGGTTGTTGTGGTGACTTAAGGAGAGTAGTCACGTTGAGCCTAAGTGGCGATCAAGTAGTTTAATTCAGTAATACCTCAGACCCGGTTCTAGAGGGGATTACGGGTAAGGGGTATTACACGACCGAGTCACCGGACCTAACCTATAGGATGCTACAACAACAAACCAGAATGTTCACATGTGATTTGTTTGATAATACTCAATAATTAATAGGTACAGGTTAATTATATGTTAAACATGCATTACAATCAAAACCAAGCCTTAACCAGGCTTACGAAAGCCTTCGAACAAGTTCAGGACTAAATCGGGACCTGTAACACTCATATCCCGTTTTCGTCGCTGGAATAGGGTTACGACACATATAAGGACTTTTCATAACAATTGGCATCCAAAAATCAAATAAATTCCATTAATACGAATATGTTCAAAAAGAAATAAAACATATGTGTACGGGCTTTAAATCGGGCCTTCGAGGCCCTAAAAATAGTTTATGAATAATCGAGGATCAAATCGGAACAAATTAGGACATTTCAGGAAAAACTGAATTTTTCACCTACAGGGGTCACATGCCCGTGTGGCTCTCCCACACGCTCGTATGGCCATCCCACACGCCGATGTGCTTAACCGTGTGTCTGTTCATGTAACTCACTAACTTGGGCCACATGCCTGTGTCTCAGCTCGTGTGCCAAACCATGTGAACCCTGCGCCTAACACGCCTGGTCACACTCCCGTGTGTGACACACGGCCATGTGGTAGCCCGTGTCCTAGGCCGTGTGCAACATTAATTGACCCAAAACTTGCCCTTTCCATACCAAATGCTTGTGTACCTAAACATACCCAAAGTACATGCATACAAACCTTCAAAGTAGATTCAAATTTGCTCAAAATATGGCAAATTAATTAGTCTAAGTGCCAACCAATGGGTCATTAATGACATCACAACTCAAACACCTAGACAATTCATTACTTTAAATTGACATACAAGTCACAAATGCACATCCAAGGTCTTGCTTCCAAAACCAAATGCCTTCCTCATTTCATACTCAAACCATACCAATTTTCAACTCATTCCACACACTTGCATATGCTACAACATGACTCATGTAACACCCCTCATCCGTATTCACCATCAGAATAGGGTTACAGAGTATTACCGGACTTACAACACTTTTAATCATACATTTCATATATAATTTATCAATTCAATCACAATCAATCATAGTGTCCCTTAAATGAGCCTACAAGGCCTTAAACATACATTGAGAGGGGGACACACGCCCGTGTGTCTAACACGTGTTCCCTTCGAAGTGGCCAAACACACCCATGTGCCAGGCCGTGTGCTAGGTCGTGTCAAACCTGTAGGGTGTACTGACATATACAACAAGGCCAAGTTAAACGCCCGTGTGCTAGGCCGTGTGCCAATTAGGGGGTATACTGACTTGTACCACACGTCCGTGTGTGAGACCGTGTAGAGCATACTGACTTCACTTCAATTTCAACACCAAGGGACACATGGCCGTGTAACATGACCGTGTGTCACACACGGTTGAGACACACACCCGTGTCTCTGCCCGTGTGGACAAAAATAGGCTATTTGCCAAGCCATTTTGCCACCCTAATTTAAATGTACCTACATCAACCCAAATGGCAACAATTCAAAGCATAAATGAACATCAATTTAAGCCACAATCAAGACTTGATCATACCATTTCCAATACTAGCAACCAACATGCTTAAAACCTCAAGTTTTATCCAATCAAAACATACCTAATTACATATACCAAACAACTAGCTAAACCTTTACCAAACATACATCATTTTTACAATTCAAATCCAACATCAACCAATTAACCTTTACTATGAAAATATCCACAAGCTTCATAACAAGCCATTCATTAACTCAAATATCAACCATAATGCACATATAAGCACATAACCCAATCCACCAAATTAAGCCAAATCTCATGGCTATATTTACAAACCAAAACATATATATTTACAAGCCATCTCAAATGGCAAAACTCACTACCAAAACATGACCATAGTCCCTATACATGCCATATACTTAAAATACTAAGTTCATAGGTACCAAGTGAAATATGGATAGTGTGAAATGATATCCGACGATCCTCGAATGCGAGCTAGCTTTGATAACACTACAAAACATGAGAAAAATGAACAAAGTAAGCTTTATAGCTTAGTAAGCTAATATGTTAACAATGAGAAAAAATCACCATTCATTAATCATTCAAATAATAGAAAACAATATACAACAATTCTATTAGATCTCAAAGCTATCAAATGATCATTCACATAACTTGCTAAGGAACCCATCAATTCCATAGTTTCAATACTCAATTCATTATCGTACGTACCTGTACCATCTCATACCAATCTCATACTTGACCACATTCTTCATTTACCCATTAAACCATTCAGAATAGACGTCGGATACTCAAGGTCTCACACGATAAGTACCTATACCATGGCCCAAAGCGAGATCTAGGTAACTAATCCGAAATTCTGATATCATGGCCCGAAGCCAGATCAGCCGATATGCATGGCTCAAATCCAAATCAGTATATCTAACACCCAAAGTGCTAATAACATGGCCCAAAGCCAACTCAAGTATACCCAATGACATGTCACTAGCATCCTAAACTATTCCTAAGGTTCAAACGGGATTTCAACTGTCGAATCATTGTCAAATCATTTCTGAACTTGTCCGTAATCACATAATCACAATTCATGCTATATCAAAGCATATAAAATGCATTGGTAATGAAATTATAACATACGAACTTACCTCGGATGTTAAAACGGCGAATTTAGTCAATTAATCGATAACTTTATCTTTTCCCCAATCCAAGTCCGTATTTCACTTTTCTTAATCTAAATATAATCAAAATTGACTTATTCAATCATCTATTCATTTAATTTAGTCCAAATCACACTTTAAAACACATTTACACTTTTTCCCCTAAACTTTCACATTTTTTTACAATTTAGTCCTTATTACACAAAATCACAAATTCATGAAATTCAAGACTAACCCATGCTAGCCGAATTACCATTATACCCCTAGTAGCCCATATTTTTCATTTATTTCACATTTTAACCACTAACTTTACACATTTCTCAATTCAATCCCTATTTTGCATTTTCACTAAAAATCACTTAACAAAACTTGTATATCTTTCAACAAGCATTCATAATCTATCAAGAAACTTCAAAACACATGCTTATTCATCAATGGAAACATCTAAAATCTTTAACAGTTTTACAATTTAGTCCCTGGGCTAGCTAGATCTAGCTGCAACGATATCAAAAACGCAGAAATCACTAAAAATGGGACAAAAACCGTACCTTAATGAGCAATTTAACCAAGGCCGAATGTAAAACCTAAAAGAATGGTTTCTTCCTCTTTAGAATAGGTTGAAGATGATGATATTAGGTGATGGTTTCATTTTGTTTTATTTATTTTAACTTAATTTACCAAATAACATTTTTAACCTTAATTAATAAACATATAAATCACTTAATGCTTGTCCATATTTGTCCACTCACAATTAAAATGGTGTAATTACAACATAAGAACCTTAACTTTAAGGTTCTATATCTATTAGACACCTTTAGCTAATAGAACATTGGAACGGTGGAAATGTGCAAGTGTACACAATCGCAACAAGTAATAAAGTGACAAGCAAATGTCGAGTTATAGTACCCACAGGGACTGTAAAAGAATTATTTATGAAAAATGATTTTAAACACTTTGGTGAAGGAAAAATATTTGGTTTTGAAAATGATTAAAAACTAGAAAACAAAGTAAAATAAAATAAAATAAAATAGAGTTCTAATGCACGATTTCAAAAGCTGATTTTAATCAAGATGATATAATTGTGTTGGATTAATTACATTTCTTACCTTAGAATTATTAAACCTATGCTTATACTCGTTACGAATAAATTCACTAACTCGATAATTTTCTAACTTATGAACATATTTACAAATAAAAAATCCATTCATCTCTTGTACATATTTCTATGTTCATTCGATCGATTAAACAGATTTATAAAGGTAAACATGTTATTGCACATACATACTTATTAAATTAAACAATCTTTCGCATATTTCTATGTCGATTCAAACGATTAATTCAACCTAATAAGCATCTAAAAGACTTTGTGAAGTAACAAAGTATCATTACCTTGAAACAATTTAATCACAACAATCTTGCAAGCTATGTAAGGCATATGTATTGCCAAATACAATGCTAATTTAATCTTCAGCTACCTTAGAAGAATTAAACATGCACTGATTAAGTACTGTGCCCATTAATTACAATTTCAATGCGTTTAAATAATTAATTCTTTAGTTATCTAAACAATTATAATGCCAGAATAACTTAAGCATGATTTTACTTAATCAAGCAATTTACCGAGACCTATAACAGCATAAACACAATTTTAATAATTTAAGAGGATGAATTGCAATCAACCCAACACGAATTAAATTCAAGCTAAGCTGATTAAATTAACCATTCCAATAGCATAAATATTCATAAACATGTTTTTCAAAACAACAACGAAATTTAAAGAGATAGGGAACAAGAAGCAAATCCGGTGTTTCTCCGTGGCTTGACTGATTGCTCCGCTCTTCGTCCTCCGTTGTCCTCGGCTATCAAGGTGGCTTATGAACACTCTAGTTGCTACTCAATGATGGCTAAAGAAGACCTCTTTCCCAAGAGGAGAAATCGGCACTTGAACAAAGGATAAATGGGAAATGCAAAGTTGAGAGAAAGTGAGAGAGGAGAAGAGAGAATGAGATGTGAATGAGAATTGAGGGATGCTTTGAATGATCAGCAAGGGGTGGTATTTATAGCTGATTGTGGCTGCTAAAAATAGCAAATCCCATCAGCCAAATAGACCTCCCTTGGCCGGCCATCTATGTGGCAAAGATGATGGTTTCAACTTTGCTAAATATGGCATGGGGCAAATCTACAAGGCCACTAATTGTGGAGGGGTTGAATGCAACTTTGAAAAGTCTTCAAGGGCTTCTTTGAAAGCTTAATTGATCAGCTAATAAGCTGATTTGGATCAGCATATGGACGGTTTGGGCTGCCCAATTCTTTGCTCGGTTCGGTTCAATCGGTTTGGTTCAACTGATACGGTTCAACTGGGCCTTTTTCATAATTAATTAAGATTAATTTATTTAGCCCAAGTTAAATTGGGAATAAATTAAAATTAATTATATTATGATTAAATATTCATAATTGGACCGTCTTGGGCTGGAAATAAATTTGCCTTGATACTTCAAATTGCTTCTCGGGTTTATTCTTCGAGCAGTGTCTGCCGAGCCAATTTTCGCCCTTTGTGCGAATCTGTTGAAAATAGTAAAAATTAATCAAAATTAACTATAAAATTAATTAAAATTCATCATGTTCATATTTTTAGCACAATTTAATTATTTTATAATATTTAATTATTTTCTGACAAGAATTTAATCGAAACTGCATAAATTTGAGTTAAAAAGGGCATGAAAAAATGTATAAATTTTCGTGTTTCCAAACATCACTTTTGCACTTTACGCGATTTAGTCCTTTTTATCAAATTGATCAACTAAACGATAAAATTTCTTAACAAAATTTTCACACAATCACATTATCATGCTGTAGACATTAAAATAATAATAAAATAAAAATTTTAACCTTAGATTTGTGGTCTCGAAGACACTGTTCTGATTTGACCAAAAACGGGCTGTTACAACTCATGTTATCAAACATGTACTTACCTTAGACAATAAACCTCTAAGCAACCAAGTTCTACAACAATTTACACATAAACAGTCTCAAAACATTTCAATAGCCCTATTACATGCCATATAAGCCAAGTTGTTTCAAAATCTACCAAAGGGTCCTTGAGATAGTGTAATGCTGTAGGTTGATCCGATTTCTTGCCCAAAAATGAAATCTACAAAACACGGAACAAAACACGGGTTAGCTTAATGAAAGCTTAGTAAGTTTGCCAAATTTTTGCCAAATTAATGATAAATCTTACCAACAAACTTAATAGTTCAATTATAAGAAATAACAACGTAATCCCTATCAAACATAGTTCACAACGGGTGAGTATTATACCGTACCATAACTCAAATTCTTCCAATTTCGGTCAGGCATGATCTCATTTAAGTAAGCACAGAATCTCACTCGTTTGAGCTAGTCACAGAGCCTTGACCGATTCATGAGGTTACTCACACAAAATGATGAGAATCCACAACGTATGCAGGATCTCAGCCATCATAATGAACTATTTCATCAGTAAAGAATATTCAGTCATTTCAGGAATTCACGATGCTGCTCACGCAAGCTATCGAGAATCCGCAACATGTGCAGGATCTCAACCATCAGAACGGTGTAACATCCCAAAATTGGGCCTAGTAGAATTGGACCTATTGGGCCCATTGGACCTTGAGCGTAGAAGCGTTTTAAAAATTTATGGGAATTTGAGAACGGCATTATTTCAAGTTGGACTTATTAGTTAAGTGAATTTGGAAGGTTACGAGGTTTCTAGGAAGTTCTGGGTTCAAGATAGGCTATAAGTAAATTTTTATATTTAGGCACTTTAAGGAGAGAAGGCAAGTGGCATTATGACTTAAGGAAATAAGTGAGCATTTTGCTAGCATAAATAAGGGTTTGGTAAAGAGGATGTGGTGTCACTTGAAGGAGCATGAAGGGAAAGGGTTCAAATCCCATCTATTGCAATTTTGGATTTATTTTTTTGTGCTTTCTTTCCAAGTGTCAGTCATGGTAATATTTAAGGCAAGGGAAGACTTTTTAATTATAGGAAGGTGGCTAAGGAAATATGGTAGGGAGGTAAATTAGGAGAAGTGAAGGAAAGAACTAAAAGAAAATGGCAAGAGAAGGGAACATGTTGGCTAATATTGTGGGTGATGTTTTGGAAAGATAATTGGGTCAACATCTATCCTTTGGACAAAAGATGCCACACGGTTTGTTAGGGAAAAAGGAGAGCAGAATTTTCTCTTTTCTCTTTAGTCATTTTGCTAAGTTTTAGTGCATGAGAGGTATTTTTCTCTTTGAGCAATTTGTGTCTCTTTTCCAAACTCTTTTCCCTTTTTGCTTTGGCCGAAATCTCCTAGTCCATTTGTCCATTTTTCTCTTTTTGTTTTGGCCGAAATCTTCAATGCATTCTTGGTCATTTCTCTTGATAGCCGAATTTCAATCATCTTCTCTTCTCCATCTTGCGAGTTGAACACATCTTCTTTAATCGAATCGTGTTCTAGTGTGTGGTCGTAAAGCACATTCTTGCTGATCCCTCTCTAGTCTTGAGTCAAACGATTGAAGTCGGATCTATCATCATTAAGGTAAGGGGTTCATTTTCAGATTTTTCGTTATATCTCTATTTGGCTATGTTGCAAATCGGATTGAAGTTTCGACTAATCGATTATGTTTTAGGGACAAAATCACTCGATATATTCTATTTGCTAATCCTTCGAATATAATGGTAAGTGATGTAAGTGTAAGTAATACGTTGGGTATGAAATCTTTTGGAAATCCGAGGCTAACTTTTGGTTGGTATTGTTCTAGGATCAAAGAAGAGTGGTTCTTAAGGAAATCCAAATAATGTGTGTAATCCCGTACCCTTCCGAATACATGTTGAAATGGTGTGTGTTCTCACATCTCTCTGATGGTTTGCATGAAATATTCTGTGATTCGGTCGAAATACTGAAGAAAACCAGAAATCGGCATCCGTGACCACTCGGGCTTGCGTATGTTTGTAGTGATAACCATAGTTTGCAATGAAACAGTTTGGTCAGCAGCAGTGATGTGATTTTGGAAAAATCACGAAAAATAGGATAAAGGGAATTAAAAAGTGAAAAAAAAATACCGAATTAAATCCTACTATGTCTATTTTCATATGAAAGAAACGGAGTTGGAAGAAGAATTTTATATTCTGTGATATCATAATTTTAGTGAGACTGGTTCTGATGGACTTCGTGGTTCCCTATTCTGTCTTGGAAAAATTGGTTAAAATTTTACAAAGTGAATTTAGAGTTATAATTAATATGTATGGATTCCTTAGTGAACCTATTTTCAATAGAAATAAGTGGGAGTAGCATATGAAAACCGTACAGTAAGATATTTGAAATTAAGATAAGAGAGGTCAGAATCGTTGGACAGTGAAACAAGGGAAACTTTAAGGAATAAACTGTACTAAATGGTTAATTAAAAAATTCTGGAAAAATTATCGTAAGAAGATATATGAGTCTAGTTTCAAATAAAATTTACGGATCTAAATTTAGAGTTTTCTAACTCGAGTTATAGTCAGTTTAGTCAGTATGATGCAGATGGACAGTTTCAATCTTTTTGCCCCAAATTAGTAATTAAGTCTGGGTTGCGAATATACCAAATTAACTTTGGAAGGTAAATTATCGAAATACCCCTGGGTTGCAAGATTACCGAATTACCCTTAGTGGTTAAGATTATCGAATTACGAAAATACCCCTAACGGGCCAATTTGTTATACTGCCTTAACGGGCCAATTTGTTATACAGCCTTAACGGGCCGATTTGATATATTGCCTTAACGGGCCGATTTGATATATAGCCATAATGGGCCGATTTGATATATTGCTTAATGGGCCAATTTGTTATATTGCCTTAATGGGCCGAATTGATTGATTGCCTTAATGGGCCGATTTGATATATTGCTTAATGGGTCAATTTGTTATATTGCCTTAATGGGTCGAATTGATTGACTGCCTTAATGGGCCGAATTAATTGATTGCCTTAATTGGCCGAATTGATATACTGCTTAATGGGCCGATTTGATATATATTGCTTAGTGGGCCGATTTGATATATTGCTTAATGGGCCAAATTGTTATATTGCCTTAATGGGCCGAATTGATTGATTGCCTTAATGGGCCGATTTGATATATTGCTTAATGGGCCAATTTTTTATATTGTCTTAATGGGCCGAATTGATTGATTGCCTTAATGGGCCGATTTGATATAATGCTAAATGGGCCAATTTGATAATTGGCTTAATGGGCCGATTTGATAAAATTCCCTAATGGGCCGATTTTGTAAAGTGTTAATGGGCCAAATTGTTTGTAATAAATCCCTGAGTATTAATTATCATTGTTATACTGTAAATATCATGATTTACGATGTATGTTGCATTTACATAAGCTGCATGGGATTGAGATATTGATGATCGGGGAAGTGAAATTTGGTGGCACTACCACATATTCTGGTGATTCTGTCACATTTTGTATGGTGGCTAAGCCACGTATATTCTGTTATTCTGGTGGCTTGTCCACAATTCGAATTTGATATAAATGGCTAAATGCCTATGATTGGTGTGATGGCGGGGTGGGTTGACAAAAGATCCCACAGGTGTGTTGGATGGTACGGGTGGTGTGTAGCGGATGGATTATTAGGTTGGTTTGGGATTGCATTACATTCATACATTTGCTTCATTCTAAGATTGTTTTGTAAAAGGGCTTAGGCCCAAGATGATTGCTATATGGGCTCTGGCCCAAGAATTTTGTTATATGGGTTCAGGCCCAGTGGATGACGGTAAGGGGATTTCACACTGAGTTCTTGTAACTCACCCTCCTTTCTTTTTAATCTCTGTAGGTAATGCTCCGTATTGAGGACTTGGGCCCATGGATGACTCGGTGGAGGCCATACTTCAGAAATGGTGTTTCATTTTGAACTTTAGTTTTCTATTTCCGTTCATTTACTATTTTGGGTTTTTATGTTGTAATAAGGCCTCTGGAGTATTTTATTATTTGCTTTATGGTTGATATATTTATTATTTTGCTTAAATTGTTTTAAAATGGGGATTTTTCTAAAAACTTATATAATGGTTTTCCAAAATTGATTAATAAATGGATTTTATAACAAACTTTTACAAATATTTTAACTTGGAAATTTTCTCTCGAATTATCAACAATATTTTCAAAAGCCACGGTTTTAAAGCTCACTACCTCGATTTTCGACTCATCAAACGATCTCTCAAAAATACTTGTATTTTATCTACGTTTCATAGCGGTTTCAAAATACTTACTGCACTCTATTTCTAAACATCACATTTTTGTAAATTGTTTATTTCAAATATGCTTTCGCCACCAAAAAGGTTTTTAAAGATAATTACGTTTTCAAGTAGTTAACAATTGCTTAAGTGTTTTGGGTTTTAACAAAGAGGCTGTAATTCTCAAACAAGTTTTTTCCATGTGACACGCCAGATTCGGGCTTAACTTCTAGGCCGGGTTTGGGGTGTTACATTTTATAAACGTCACATTTTCGTAAATTTTTTATTTCAAATATGCTTCCGCAAACGAAAAGGTTTTTAAAGATTATTACGTTTTCAAGTAGTTAACAATTGCTTAAGTGTTTTTGGTTTCAACAAAGAGGCTGTATTTCTCAAGCAAGTTTTTAATAATCGCAAAGATGGTTTTTACTTCCATGTGACACACCAGATTCGGGCCTAACTTCTAGGCCGGGTTTGGGGTGTTACAGAACGGTCTATGTCATCAGAATAGAGTAGTCATTCAATTCACCAGTTCACCATGCTGCTTACACAAGCTGTCGAGAATCCGCAACATATGCAAAATCTCAGCCATCGCGATGGTGTATATCATCAGAGTAGAATATTCATATAGTATTCATTGGCTCAAAATCTAAAAACTAATCAGTTGATCATTTCTTAGATATTTTAAATCAATCAATTATTAAGCAGACCATGAACTTAATTATATAACAAAGAATGTATAAAAAGAATCATAATATTATAAAAAAACAATAGTACGAACTTACAGGACTGATTTGCAATAACTACCAATGTATAGGGACTATTTAGTAACTTTTTATGCCTCGATTTTCAACCCATTCTTGATCTAAAATAATAATTTCATTCAATTAACTTATTTCAAAAGTATAATTAACTCTTTTTATGCAATTAAGTCTTTTTTGAAACTTTTAAAAAATTGGCCAAATATTTTACTTTTATGCAATTTAGTCCTTAAGTCTAAAACTTGCAAATTAATCATTTTTACCTTAAACCCAGTACAGCTGAAACATTAAGGGCATGCTTGGTTCGACAGAATGGCCATTCCACTCCGTCCTTATTCCACGCGCTACAATAAAACATTTGTTTGGTTGAAATTTGATTGCCGAATCAATTATTCCATGCGGGCTCTATTCCATGTAAATGTTGCATATCTATTCAGAGGGTTGGGCTCTGAATTGCCTATTCAATGCCTCTCGTAATAGCTCTATTTATTTCCAAACGAAAATCTCCTCCCACCTTCGCTCATCATTCTGGTAACAATAGCAGGAGATTTTATTGGTTTTGCATAAAATGCATCAGAAGACGCTCTGTTTTTGGGTTTTGCTTGTAACGGATTTTCATGTGGTGAAAAATATGGAGAAATCGATGTCGAAGGCGGAGCTTTCCAAAGAAATGTGCACATCTCCCACCGTGCATCCCAACAATTGTGGGAATGGCGAGGCTCTGATCAATGATCAGCGATTGTTGTTAGTTTTCTTCCCTTCACCATCATCTCTGATATTTTTTTAATAAACAAAATCTCTGGAATCTTGGATCTGAATTTCTATCCTATCAGGATTTTGGTGAGTTTACCCTTTCTACCTTTGCTTTGATCTTCTTTTTCATGTAAATTAAAACCCATTTTGTTTATCTACCTTAAAATTCATTTCTACTTTCCTAAGTTGCAAACAAGAAGTTGAACTTTGATGATCAAGATCTTTCCTTTTCCAATAGTTTATGCTTTGGCTTTTTTGAATTGAATACCCAAAGTCTTGATCTTTAGTCGATAATCTGTTGAATTTCCTGTCTAGGTATGCTTTGTTTACATAAATCTGAAGCTTGTCAGCTAGATTTTTGTTATCATGAATAACTATCCATTTGGGTCAAATAGTCCTAAGTTCTTCAATGCCTATCCAATAGGTGACTTTGATATTGAATCAGGTAATATCAAAAGAACCAGAAGATCTAAAGTTTCTTCGTTTTACCCTGTTAAAATGATCAAACCTTGGCTAACAGGCTTTACTACTATTACAAGTTACATCCACTCTTTATTTTCTTTGTTTCCTTGGCCTTTGGGGTCACAATCCTCATAGGTTAATCAATATATGCCCATCACTATAGGATGCTGAGAAATTATAGGAAACTTGATGAGGGGTTCAGTAATTACTATCCGTATGCCAAGCTTAAGAATCTTGTAATGGTTGGTGGGCATTCAATTTATACAAGCAGTAGTTGTGAGAAAGTTGATAAAGAGGATTCTTGGTTTTTTTTGAGCCATAAAATGGATTATGTAATATTGCTTCTTGAATTATGTGTTTATTTTATGGTTATGTAATATTGCTTCTTGAATTCGACTGTGATCAATGTATGTAATGTGTATATATAATAGGATTTATTAGTAAATTGGCCCCTGAACTATGCTCCAACTCCCATATTTGTCTTTTAAACTAAACTATCAATTTTGTCTCATTTCACCCCCAAAGTGTATGGCATCCAATAAAGAATATGCCTTTAGTCATGTTCTTATTGACTGATATCAAGGGCCATTTACTAATAAGGCCTATATATGATTAAAGGAAACTTTTTGCTTATTAATGCTTTTTAATTGTTTGATTAATCCCCATTTATATTGTTGTTGTGCTTATGAGAGTTACTCTTCTTTAGCATAGTGTTCCCAGTAGTGTGTCAATTTTAGTTTATACATGTATATTTGTTAATATATTATTGCTATTAACAATAAGTGTTGCTGTTGTTTAATACCATTGTTGTTCATTTTTTGACCATGTAATCTTAATGGAACTTGCAATTCTAGTGTGAGATACCTTAAACCATTTCCTAAATTGTCTTTTTTTTTTTTTTTCATGTTTTATCGTTTGTTGCATGTTTGCACTACTTGTTTGAGTCATTTTAGTTTAGTCATATGCTAGATGAGTATGCTTTAATTGTTCAACCTTATGCAAAATTATGTGTTCATTTTTAGTTTTATTGGTTTTATGTTTTCCATTCATTTTAATGATAAACTATGAAGAGTTGAAGGAGCAGTGAGAGCAGTAGTAGCTTAGACTTTTTTCAATTTTTGTTCATCAACTAATGCATTCTATCTTTGGTTTTTTGTTAAGACTTTTTTTATTTGGATTTTTTAGTTGGAAATGATCATTGGGCTGATTTTAAGTTTTAAAAGATCTAGATTTTGTTTTGTTTTTTTTTTTATATTTTATTTTGGCCCAGGATAATTTAACTCAAAATATAAAAATCAGTTGAATCAGTTTTTTTTCAGTTCATCCAATTTTCATTTCGCAGTCCAAGGTAGTTCTCCCCGGTTCATCGGTTAATCGGTTATTTAGCTTATTCTGAATTAATTTATTGGGTTGATTTTTGTTTCATTTATAATCATTTTATTTGTTCAGGAATAATTTCTTTTTAAAACTCCAAGAAGTTAAGAAATATAAATTTCAATAGGGATGTTAATGGAAGGTAGTCATTGCAATAGAGTATTGATGTTAAGTTGTTTCATTTGCATTTTTAAAATCGATTCTTCAATTGTGATTTACCTGATAAACTTTTTCATTTGTTAATGATCTGAATGCTTGGGAAGTGCTATATTATGAATGATAATGCGAGTATAAGGTCTCACATACCGAGTTTTCTAACCTATTGAGTTGAATATTTTCCAAGAGGGTTTGTTGGTTTCTATTTAAGGTCTTTTTACATGTAAGGTTCCTTGTAAAGCCTTTGCCTACAATGGTCAATTGCTTTATATGTTCTTTTCACTGATAGGAACTTGTTGAAATTCGAGTTTTTCTTCCTTCTCTTTTTCTGGTGTTTTAGGTGGAAAAACAACAACACAAAGATTTGATGGCTCCTGAAAGTAACTTAGCTAGTTATTTATAGTATCTTTATGCTGCATTGAGGATATACTTAACTTTACGTTAGATGGGTTCTGAGAATTCTGCTAATTTAGTAATGGAGATTTGGCACATGTAAAAATGAAGTTGCATGAGTTTGTGATTACTCATTTGTTACCAGGGTGAGGTTTAAATTAGTCTTGAACATTCTATGTTAATTGACTCCAAAGGTTGAGCTTATTGAATGTTTGACCACTCTCTTGACTTGCTATGTTATAAATGTGGCATTTTGTAAATGGTACTACTGTTATACTATGCAGGTTTTGGGTCGAAGTGGGATGGATTGTGAAGGGCTTGGAACTTATTAAATATTCGTTACATAAATAAAAATTAAATGTATTAAAATTTTAAATATAAATAAAATACATACATTAAAATTTTATTATTCGTTTTTACTTTTACATGAGATCCTTATATTATACACGTCTAGTAGCATAAATAAATTAATGAAAATATGTCAAAAAAATATGTACAACATAACAATTTCATAAGTTCTTTTGTTGTACTTCAACATCTGTCTCTAAGTAAAAATATTTGAGACAAGAGAAAGACACGTATTTTCCATTTTTTTCCTTTTTTCTTTTAAACTATTCTTTAAGTAACATATAGATTATAACATATAAGTTAAATTATTTGTTTTTCTAATAATATTCTAGCACATTAAATATGCATTCATTTTAAAAATAATAAAGTAGGCTATATATTATTTTTCTAATGTTATATATTATTATTTATATTAATACATATTTTAATAATTATTATATTAAGAATATTATTAAATTATATATTATTATTTTTAAATTATATTTAACAATAATTTTATTAAAATATGATTAAATTATTTATTATTGTTTTTATTAAATTATATTTAATAATAATTCTATTAAAATTTAATAACAATAATCATTCATCTAAAAAAATCTGTTAAGAGTACTCTGGTCATTTCAACTTTTTTTCTTTTGCTATCCATTCAACCAAATATAAGAATGTTATTACAGTTTTATTCTATTCTATTCAACCAAACAATTCAATGGTTAATTACAACTCTATTCTATTACAGTGAACCAAACTTGGTGTAATGGTCCTCCAACGGCCCATATTTGTAATTATTTCACATAAAGTCATTGTATTATTTTCACATTTTAATCCTTAAACATTAAAATTAACAAAAACTACTTTACAAAATAGTCCTATTTAGCAACCAAGATTAATATTTTACCCTAAAACTTCAAGAAAAACTCAAATTAATTAATGGCACAATCCACAACTTTGACAATTTTACAAATTAGTCCCCGATTAACTAGAATAAACTAATACGAGCGCAAAAACATAAAAATTACTAAAAACGGACATCAAACACGTATCCAATAGAGAACTCTAACTAGCCGAAGCTTGCTCTCCCATTAACAATGGTGTTTTGGCTTTTTGAAGAAGAAAACCCTAAAATTTTCCTAGCCAATTTGGCTTTTAAATCATTTAAATTTTATTTATTTACTTAATTGCCATTTTACCCTTAATTAATTCATGAAATTTTAGCTAAATGAAAGCCAAAACCGTCCACTATGGGTAATGGTGGTTTATTTACCATCAGAGTTGTGGCCCCGAAACCACCATTTTTTATCATACTAAAAAACAAACTAATTAGTAAATCCTTATTTAATTAGGACTTAATTGCAATTTACCACAATCTAAAGAATTCCACATCATTTCTATTATTAGGCTATTTAAGGAGGGTTTAATTACACAATTGGTCCTTCAATTATATTAAATTCCAATTAAACAAATTTATTTACAATTTAGCCTTAAACTAATTAGGACTAAATGAATAAATAACCCAAAAGTTAGTGGAATGATTGACATCCACCACCGCTTGGACTTTTTGACCATGGTTTAATCTCCATTTTGTGTCCCTTTCCTATTTTAAATCGATAGCAATTAACTTTTACCTCTTTTACAATTTAATCCTTTTACCTTAATTAAGCAATAAATCATCAAAATTTCTGGACCAAACTTCAATTCACATATAATACAACTCTGTAAATATTTAATAAAAATATTTAAGGTCTTAAATTACGAAAACGAGGCCCCGATACCTCATTTTCAACAACCACTTGACTTTTGGACTAAACCACTCATATTAACTATTAATTCAATTAATTAAAATTATTATAGACTCGTATAATTTAAATACTAATTGTCGAAACCATTTTTTTATCGAGTTTGAAAAACGGGAATCGAAATTAAAAATAAGGAGTCGCCACCAATCCTTTTTGTTTATGTGTGATCGGGTCACCTATAAAATAAATTTTGGTCTACGAATTTTAAGAAGAAAACAGGTTCGGGAGTCGGTTACGTGCAAGGATGGATTAGCACCCTCGCAACGCCCAAAATTGGTACCAAATTGATTAATTGATGTCCTAATGTTGAAAAGTTTGAAATGATTTTGAAATTCTGTTCCTTTTTTTTTAATTTTAAATAACTTGATTGAATATTGAGATTCCCTTGTTCCGAAGGAATAAAGTATCACATCCAGCACGATTGAATACGACAAATCTGAGTCCTCGAATTCGAGATCATCCCCAAAATTCTCCAAGCACATGTATTGAAATTTTGAAAGGGTATTTGGTTATTTGGACAAACAAAAACCACACCCAAAGACGATTAGGCACGATTTCTTGAATTTCCAAACGCACAAATATTATCTTATTTTGAAAATATGGACAAAATTTGAAAGGGTATTCGTTTATTTGGTCAAACAAAAAACCACACCCAGCACGATTGGGCACGATTTCTTCGAATTTCCAAACGCATAAATATTACCTTATTTTGAAAATATGGACAAAATTTGAAAGGATATTCGTTTATTTGGTCAAACAAAAAACCACACCCAGCACGATTGGGCACGATTTCTTCAAATTTCCAAACGCACAAATATTACCTTATTTTGAAAATATGGACAAAATTTGAAAGGGTATTCGTTTATTTGGTCAAACAAAAAACCACACCCAGCACGATTGGGCACGATTTCTTGAATTTCCAAACGCATCGAATATTACATTGTTTTGAAACTTTAAGTAAAAATGATTTTAGAGCTCAAATAGTGTTTGAACATGACATTTTTGAGTGAATATAATGCTGTGACATAATAACATACAATATGGAGCAATTATTTACAAATGAAATATAATGCTATTGAATCTCAAGCAACAAATAAATATAAAACGAGAATTAAAATATACATAATAACAATAATTATCAAACATTAGATCGATGATAAGGAAAATTAATTAACATACATACATCAACAATATTACAAAATCAATGGAATAATTCTAATACTAATTTTACATATATGTATGTATGTACACATTAAAATATATATACTAAATTATGAAAGAAAAAAATATATATAACATAAGTAGTTTTAGAGGAGATTAAATATCTACATAAATAGATTAAAAAAATATACATAATATGAACTTAATAATATATGCACAAGAATAAAATAATTTTAATACAAATTATATATATGTATATTAGAAAATAGTTTAATTTAAATAGTATATATGAAATAATGATGTATAGAAGCATTTGAACATATTATATAAATCTTTAAACCAAAGAGATATACATAAAAGACTATTTTAAAATGAACAAATTATATTAAAATAAGTTAGAATAAATAATATGTATATATAAATAGTTTAAAACGAATAGTATATAAATATATATTTTATCATATTATAAAATAATTTAAAACTAAATAAAATAAATTAAACCTAATAAAAATGTGAAGATTGTATATGAAAACAAAAAGGTACTTAATTGAAACAAAAACAAAATTTAAAGGCTATTTTATAATAAATAAAATCATTTAAAAATGCACAAGGATCAATCTGAAATGCGCGTGATTTATCAGGGGTTAAACTAGCAAATATTTCCATGATTCAAAACGCAGCGCATAGATTAGACTGGATTGAAAAAGCGCGCAAATTTTGGGCAAAATTAAAGAAACAAAAGAAATAAAAGAACACCCAATCAAAGGTTAACACGAAATAATAAGGACTGAGCACGCAATTATCCCATCACCGCGAAAACACGCGGATCTTATGGGTGCTGGATCGGGTCAAGTCGGGTCGGCTTCACACGGCATCGTTTTGAGGCTAATGATACGAGCCTAAACGACGCCGTTCTTGTAATGAATTAAAACCGAGTTTAAAACTAAATTAACTCCTGTTCTAATCGAAACCCTTGTCCTTCTTTGCTTTCTCCCTCAGCCACCGAAAGAAATCCCCTTTTCGACCACTACAACGCCACAGCCATCGGCGATTAGTGGCCCACTCAGGTCTCAGGTCCGATCGACTGATCTCTTTCGACTTAGACCCAGACGCTTCACGTTCTCCGCCGCTAGGGACCGCTTTGCTCCGATTACGACGAAGAAAGCAGTCCGACGGTCCGTATTTTGAAGGTAAATCCCTCCTCTCTTTTTATTTGGTTTTGTTCTTTCGCATGTGGTAAAGAAGAAATAGAAAGCATAAAATGGGGGAAAGAAAAACCAAAGAAACCCAAATATCAAAATAACCTTTTGATGTTCTGTTTTTGCTTTTGAATTTTTTGTATTTCTTGTATATTGATTCGTAATCTGTGTAGAAAACGTGAAGAAAAAATTACAGATATTTTCTTCGGTTTTTATAACCGAAAAAAAAAGAAAAAATAAAATACAATATTCTCTTTTTCTCTCTGCTTTGCTATTGTTTTCGTCTGATTTGCAGGTACGAAGGAGGCATACGGAGGCGTGGACGTGGCGCGTACGGAGGCTGTGCGCTGGAGGCTGCAGGGTGCGCGTGGGAACACGCGCAATGGAAGCTGTTGCGGCGCTGGAAAGATCCTAGGGTTTTCTGAAATGTTTTTAGTTTTTAGGCTATGAAATTTTGGGCTGATTTTTATTATTGGGCCGTGGGCAAATTTGGGTAGTGATTTTTTTTGTAAATGGACTTTTAGAATGGACAGTTTATTGATTTTTGGTTTTTTATTTTTTTTATATTTTGGTTTAATTCATGGTTTTAAAAAGGGTCGGGCGAAAATTGGGTCTTACACTAATTATACGAACTTTCTTGTCGATTTGCTGTCTCAAAACCATTGTTTCCGACACCATTGAGGGGAAAATGAACGTTTTATTGAAAATAAAGAAAAAAACTCAGTTGGAGAAAAATCAGTGAATTTAATGGTGTTCTTAGTGTTTTTCTTGAAATTCAAAGGGGTTTTAATGTTTGAAGGGTTATAGAAAACAAGAGCTTGGAGTAATGAATACCAAAAATTGAAGGATGAAGTTTAGGGGTTTTTCTCTCTAATGGACAGCACAAAGAAAGGGCGAAGGGGTGTTTCTCTTTTTTTTTTCTTTTTTTTCTTTCAAGTCAAAAATAGGGAAAGGGGGAAAATATGGGTTGATTTTAAAACTTGGTATAAATGTTTTAAACCTACTCTTAAACTAAACCCTTTTACAAAACTGTCCTCTTTTTAAAATTTAAAGCCTATTTTACACTATTTTCATAAATTAGTTTAAATTTTCTAAAGTCATAGACGAAAATATTTTCGCGTTACCACATTCCGAATTTTTAAACTCATTTCGTGCCACAATTCCAAAATTACCCTCAAAACTTCTAGACCCAATTTCGGGATGTGACATTAACATCATAATTTAACCTAAATATAAATATATAGACAAAGTAAAAAGTAAGGGTATTATATATGAATAATTATTTGATACACCGCTAATAGAGTTTTTTGAACTCCACAAGCGGAGTGAGGGTAAGACAAGTGTCACATTTATTTTTATAATTATTTTTTATTTTTTATTACTACACCCTATAATACGCTTGTCATACCCTCAACTCGCTTGTGGAGTTTAAAAAACTCTGTTGGCAGTATAACAAATAATTTTTCATTATATAAGGGGTAATATTTGGTACACTAGCGATGTATTTTTTTATTTATTTCACAAGCGGCTTTAAAAAATTGCCACATGTCTTTTTCAAAAAATATTTTACTATACCCCTAAAGAACACTTGTCAACCCCCGACCTTATTTGTGGAGTCTAAAAACTTCACTAGCAGTGCACCAGATATTATTCCTATATATAATAGTTTTTTTTTTTTTTATGTTAAAAAGATTTTCATTTAAAATTTATTCGATAATGAATATAGATAGAGCAATAATGAACTTGTATTGTAATACTATTGAATATGTGTTTGATCCTTGGATTTATAGTTTTAAATTGTTTTACTTAAATACGGTATAAAATATGAAAAATATCAAAAAATACTTCTATAATTTCATAATTAAGTTGACGACTCAGTTAATGATAATACTGATACAATAAAGTGTTTAAATATAAGTATTAAATTAAAATTATTATATATATATGAAAAAACAATGTCACAAATTAAATAAAATTTATATCGAAGGGTGAAGAAAAAAGGATTTAGTGCATTCAAAATTTCATCGAGACATCTTTATTATTTACTTCTATTTAATAAGGGATAGTATTCTTTTTATTTATTTATTTTAAATTACCTCTTATTTAGTTTGTCTTTTGACATGAGCCCTTGGTCTGTCTTTTGATAGTTTGTTGCATTTGTACTTTCTTTCATCTTTTCGTCTTTTACTTGGGAATCATCCGATTGAGATATATGGAGGACGAACTAGCAAATTTGAATATGGTGGATGAGGAAGAGGATGCATTCTGTGAGGGATGCCTTGGTGGTAGATAATGAGTACAAGTATTGCCTGGTAGGACATTGGTTGACAGATAGCGCGGTTCACTTCCCTTCACTAAGAAACACCATGGTCGATCTATGGCATGCAATTGGAGGGGTCTTTATTTCGGATCTTGGAGAGAGAAGATACATATTCCAAATCTTTCATGATATTGATATTAATAGAGTACTAGCGAGTACCCCTTAATTTTTTAACAACCATTTGTTAATCCTGCATAAGATTCAACCTAGTGAAGATCATGTTTTGGTGCCACTGTCAACCTCTGAATTTTGGATTCAAATCCATGATTTACCCACAAGGCTGATGACTGAAGCAATTTGGAAATTTTCTAGGGAAGTTTGTGGAATATGATGCCTCTATCCCAACAATGGGGATTCGAAAATTCATGCGCATTAGAGTCCGCATGGATGTGACTATGCCATTAAAACGAAAAAAGAAAATCTTGATTGGGAAGGAATGGGTGGTTTACGCACAGTTCCAATATGAGAAGTTGAGTTTATTTTGTTTCATTTGTGGCTGGCTTGGGTACGGGGAAAGCTTTTGCCCGTTAAGAACAAAAATTGATCCATCAAGGATTGTTTTTGGCTGGGATATCTCGCTCAGGGCGGTAGCGAAACTTCAAAATTCCTTGACAAGTAAGTGGCTACGGGAAGCTGATGGCTCGATCAGTAAACAGTTGGAAAAGAAAAGTGGATCTAGTGGGAATAATTTTGGGATGGAGAGAGGTATTGGGCATGATTGGAGGAGGGATGTTGAGAAATCTTATCCTAATCCTAATTTCATGCCTCTTGGATATGGAAAGGACGCCTCTTTCAGGGGATATGCTAATATCCATAATATGGAAAACAAAGGGATTTTAGGGGTAGTTTTCGAAAATAGGCTTATAGAACTAATTCTGGTTTCTAAAAATGAACCTCTTGAAACCATGGAAGAAAAGAAACGACAGCGAACGGTGGGTGGTGGAAATGTTAAATCTACAAAAGTTGTGGAGGAAAACACCTAGGATCAATCGACTAGAGCAGTCGAATGCAATGAGGCTCATTAGTTGGAATATACGTAGCTTGGGGAGACCACGGACGGTTAATCGACTCCGAAAAAAATTGAGAGCCTTGAATCCCCAAGTTTTGTTTCTTATGGAAACAAAAGTTTGTTAAAAAAATATGGAAGCCATTCGATCGAAATGAGGTTTTAGTAGTGGTATTGATGTTGATGCAATAGGTACTAAATGCATTTTATCCTTGTGTTGGAAAGACAGTACTATGATTAGTCTCAGAAGTTATTCCCATTTTCATATTGATGTGGATGTTCATGATTCTAAGAAGGGAGAGACTTGGAGACTCACCAGTTTTTATGGGAACCCAAATGAACGGTAGAGAAGTGCGTCTTGGGAGTTACTTCGTCAATTGAATCATGGGCAACAAAGACCTTGGCTGGTGTTTGTAGATTTTAATGAGATCACAAGCTTATTAGGAGACTGACTTTAGAGCGTCAAATGGTGGCATTTCGTAATGTCTTGGAGGAATGTGGTCTGAATGATCTTGGCTTTGATGGTAGATGGTACACATGAGAGCGGGGCAAATTTTGAACTACCAATATTCGGGAAAGGACTGATCGGGCTGTTGCAAATTTAGAATGGTGGGATCTATTTTCAAAATACACAGTTGAACACCTAAGCCATTCTATTTCGGACCATTGTCCTATCCTTGTGGATTCTTATAGGAAGCAAGTACATACTAGACACCGCCCAAGAAAGTTGTTTCGATTTGAGGCTACTTGGTGTCTTGATTCGTCTTTTGAGGAGGAGATAAAAAATTATTGAGGTGTCTCAAATACTAACATTCCTGAAAAGTTGTTTAAGTTGAGGAAAAATCTTCAATCTTGGGCCCGTATGAAATCTCATGAACACAAGAAAAATAATAAGGATTTGGAAAGCCGCTTGCTTGAACTATATAATTATGATTCGACAGATGATAATCTGATTGAGATAACGAATGTTCAGATGGGTTTAAATTGGGAAGCTGACAAAGAGGAAATTTACTGGGAACAACGCGCTCAAATTAATTGGCTTAAAAATGAGTATCGAAACACGAGTTTTTCAGTAAAGTCGTTACTAGTCGTCGTTCTCGAAACAAAATAGTTGGTTTGGAAGATTGAAATAGAGGTTGGGTGTCTGATATGGTGGGAATTTCAAAAATTGGAGTAGAGTATTTTAAAAAACTCTATACTACTTTTGAGGCAGGTGATGATGAAAGGTTGTTTGGGCTGGTATAGAAGCGCGTGACCCCCAGTATAAATTAGAAATTACTTAAACCTTTCTCAGAGATGGAAATTGAAAATGCTGTACGAATGATGGCACCTCTGAAAGCACCAGGGATAGATGATTTTATAGCACATTTCTTTCAAAGGTACTAGCACATCATTGGCCCTCAGATTTTTATTTATTGTTTGTCTATATTAAATGGTGAAACTGAAGTAGAAACAATCAATAGAACCTACATAGTCTTAATTCCATAAGTTAAAAAACCAAAAAGCATTACACTTTTTCGCCCTATTAGTTTATGCAATGTCATTTATAAGATAATTATTAAAGTACTTGTTGAGTGTATGAATGGGATTCTGGAGTGTTGCATTGACGAGGCTCAAAGGGCCTTCATACCGGGCAGACACATATCTGATAATGTACTTATTGCTTATGAAGTGCTTTATGCACTCAAAATGAAGAAAAAAAAGGTAAAAATGGGAATTTTGTGCTTAAGCTTGATATGAACAAAGCGTATGATCATGTGGAATGGGATTTTTTAACTGGAATGATGGCTAGATTAGGTTCACATTGAATGGATCACTCTTATTATGAGATGCATCTGTTCGGTCAGCTATACAGTGGGTATTATTGACGAAATTAGTGATCGGTTTCTGCCATCGAGAGGATTATGGTAGGGGGATCTGTTAAGTCCCTATCTGTTTCTTATTTGTGCAGAGAGGTTCTTAACACTACTGAATAAGGCCAAGTCGTCAAGGTTGATGAGGGGGCCCAAATTGGCAGAGGAAGATTTGCAGTTAATCATTTGTTTATTGCGAACGATTGCATCATTTTCGACAATGCTTCAAGGGAGGGTGCAAATGTTTTCTGTAATATTATTGAGGAGTACGAATCGGTTTTGGGCCAACCTGTGAATTTAGAAAAGTCTTTGGCTTATTTCGGGGCAAATGTGGACTTGAATGTCAAAGATTGGGTGACCAACACTTTGGGTGTTCGTGTGGCAACAAACCCAGAAAACTATTTAAGGCTTCCAATGATGGTTGGTAGGAGGAAAAGATGGGCTTTTGTCAATTAAATTGATCGATTTAAGAAAAGGATCGAGGGGTGGAGTATACGTTATCTCTCTATGGGTGGTAAAAGGTTTTTCTTAAATCTATTCTATAGGTAATCCTAGTCTATGCAATGCAGTGTTTTGCTTTGCCAAAACTTTTATGCCGAAATTTGGAGAGCATTTTAAATAAATTTTGGTGGTTAAATACTAAATCTGCTAGAGGTGTTCATTGGAGCACTTGAAGTTTATTATGTAAGCTCAAAATCGAGGGTGGTATGGGCTTTAAAGACTTATTTATGTTTAAAAAAACTTTGCTAGCTAAGTAAGAATGGAGGTTATTTTCTCGGCCGAATTGTTTGTTAGCCAAAGTTTTAAAGAGCCGTTATTATCCCTTATGTGATTTTATGTCAGGAAAAGTAAGCTCTTACCCTTCACTCACCTAGTGAAGTATATACGGTGCCTGAAATCTGATTGAAGATGGGCTAATTTGGCGTACCGGGAGCGGAGAATCTATGAATATCTGGAACGATCCTTGGCTGTCGGTTCCTGATAATACTAGGGTGCCAGTTAATTCTATTAATCCCTATTGGATAACTGTAGTCAGTTGATTGATAAAGAAATAGTTACCTGGAAGAAGGCTGAGATTTTAGATATCTTTGGCACCAATCAGGCTGAGTGTATCTTCAAGATCCCTCTCTCTCATATAAGATTAAACAACATGCTGGTCTGGAGGCATGAGGCAACCGGGGAATACACGGTAAAAAGTGGTTGCAAAGTCTTAGTTTCAGAACATCTACATTCTGCTAATCAGATTTCTACTGCTACACTTCACATTTACAACTCCCTATGGAAATTACAATTACTAGAAAAAAAAGTAAAGATATATGTGTGGAGACTGTTCAATGATTTCCTGCCTCATTTCAGCAACTTAACCAAACATAGATTGATTGGAGATGTTTTGTGTCCACTGTGCAAAGATCCACTGGAGGATGCCAATCATCTGAGTAGGACTTGTCAAGTACTTCAGCAATTGTGGAAATACCTGCAAATTTCGAGTACCCAAAGGGCGGATTCCTCGAGTTATAAAGATTGGTTAGCATAAACCTTTACTGTAATGAATGAAGATAGTGAATGCTAATGGCTATATCTTACTGGGCTCTTTGGTTTAGAAGAAACAAGTTGGTTCATGAAGGACAGAAAGGTTCCGTCCAATATATTTTGGGATTTATACAGGGGTACATCCAGGAACTAAATCAGATCCAGAATCCTATTCATTCTACGATACCTATGATGAACTATGGCAACCTCCAAACAACGATGTTATTAAACTAAACTTTGATGCTTCTTTTAATGTAGATACATACACTTCAGTTGCAGCAGTTCTGGCTCGAAATAACAAATGTAAGATTTTGGGGTCGTGTACTTACCCTTATGATGGAACCTAGGATACTTTTGTGGCAGAAGCTAGGGTTTGTAAGACAGCCTTACTCTTTGCATCTAAAATGGGCTTTCTCAAGATTTCTATTGAATGAGACTCCTTGACAACCATCAGAAAGATCAAATAAAAAAAAGAAGACAAATTGGTCCTCCAACCGGTGATTCTAAACATCTGCGACTTAGAAAGAAGGTTCGAGGAGATATCTTACCAGTTCATTCCAAGAGAAGCAAATAAGGCTGCCCATATGTTGGCTAAGGAGGGACGCCAGTATCGAGCACCATGTTTTTGGGTTGAAGAAGCCTCAGATCCAGTTGAGAAGATGACAATTGTGGACTGGAAGAACTAGATTCGACAATATTAAGACAATTTTTTGAAGCTTGAGGATGGATAAGGTTCAATCTGAATCTCCATGGGCTTGTTTCTCTCAAGCTTTCGCCTCTTTTACTATGGTTGATGGATTTTGAGCTTTGTTTGAAGAGGTTTTGGCTAGTATTTCTCCAGTTTCTCTCTATGGTTGTTTGAGGGAAGGCTTTGTTTGTTTCATTTATGGTTTCCTCGTACTTTGGGTTTTGTTTTAGGTGTTTTAATTTCTGGTTGCTTTTTAGTTGTGTGTGGCTATTTGCTTTTCAGCTTTAAGCAGCTTTGGTGTGCCGTTTGGTTTGATTGTTACGTCTTTTCTATCTGTTTGTAACGTTTTTAAGGGTATCAGTCTTTATTGAGCCCCTACAGCATTTAATGAATACCAGCTTTACATTAAAATAAAATAAAAAAAATCATCGACACAACTTATGAAATCGATTTATCTTACTAGAGGTAATTGACCATCCAAAGTGTTAACTTACATGCAACTTAAGTACAGTATTACACTACTCAAATTCAATTCATTTAATAATTCAAACCACTTTAACTCATCCTCAAATGACAAATCAATAATAAAAAAATCTATTGTTTTTGAAATAAGTATGGTTAGTTTATGAGTATTAATATGTTGTTTACTTTAGTCAAAGACGAAGCTAGAAAATTTATTAAGGGATGGCCGAATTAAGTTGTATAATTTTATAAGAATTAAAATGTAATTTTACCATTTAATATATTACATCTTTATATGAGCTAAAATTTTATCATTTTATGGAAAAAAAGTATAATTTTATTATGTACTAATTTAAAGTAAAAAGTTGAATTTTTCATTTTAGGAGAGAATTAACCCCTACCAACTTTCCTGCCGTCGGCCTTCATTTTAAGGTAAGCGGAGAAATAAAAAACCAATTTGAGCCATCGCATTTGGACTATTTTTGGAATATAAATTTAAAATTACGGTTACTAAAACTAAAGTTAATTTTTTTTATTTATTTAATTAGTATGATGTGAAAATAATAATTCTCTATTAAAATTAATTTAAAAGTATTATATAAAAATTATTTTTTGAAATATATTACATAAGAGTTATGATTACTTTTTTATTTACTTGTATTTTTAAGAAATATTTATAATTTTTCTTTAAAATTTTACCAAATAATATTGAAAAACTATAAAATAAAGATATATTATTAAAATTGAATTATGAAGATAGTAAAAGAAAACTCCGTCGAATCAAATTGGGCCGTAAAACAGTTAAAAAGGCTCAAAAATCTCAAGTCGGACCGGACCGGATATTAGACACGTGGGTAATTGGCCCATTTACATTAAGATTCTAAAAATCGAACTCGACGACAGCTCCTCTATAAATACCCCTGGCCTCTGCAACCAAATTTCAGTTTAATTTGTCGCTCGTTTTCCAGCACTTGTATAAAATTTTCATAATTTTTTTTTTATAAAAATTCAGATAAATGTATATTTTTTAATTTTAATTTTTTTTCTGTTAATTTCCCTCTTTTATTAACCATCAAACCGAAATTTTGTTCTTTCCTCCAATTCTTTTCTCTCGCAGTTCAATCCCCAAAGCCCTTAATGAGCTTCATGGGTTTAGGTTAGGTTAAATTGTTCTGGGTTTTCTTCAGTTTTCTTCGATTTGCAGAAATAAAGAAATATGGGTCACTCTAGCTTCCAAGGTCTTCAATTTCACATATTTTTTCAATTTCATTTCCTTTACTTTGGATTGAATTGTAAAGCCTCTTTTGTTTTTTATTCTTTTGAGCAGATGAAGATGACGATGAAGAAGAATACGAGGAGGAAGCTGGTGGGAGTAATCGGCTTCTGGGTTTTATGTTTGGGAATGTCGATAACTCCGGTGATCTTGATGCTGATTATCTTGATGACGTAAGTTTTCTTTTATAATTTGATCCCCATTTCTTCTTGGAGCTTAAATTGTTGGCAATTTATGCGTGAGCCTAAACAAAACATTTCTACGCTGTTGTGGCCGTTTATGATGCCATTAAAGCTCGTTCTTTGCTTACTTTGCATGTTAAGTAGTATGTGGAATCCCAAGTTCTTGATGGGTTTGGAATGTGCAACACTTCGCCTTTTTGGTGGAGCTGGGTTTGGATGAGGGCATAGGATAAAATGAAGCTGATGTGAGGAATGAGAGTGCAACACTTTGCCTTTTATGCTTCTTTTTGTTTTTGCTGGAGAAGTAAATCTACTTATTTTAGTGTTTAAGGAGCAATTAGGATTTAGGCTTGTATTAATTTGGATTTTGCACCTGAAGAGTGATGGAACAGAAGCATCTTGATGCTGCAGTGAACTATTTCTAATTGAGTTTAGAATGAAGTGCACGGTGCGCAAAAGTTCATTTGATTTGAAGAATCGCTAAATGTAATTTAAACACAGAGAATAACCATGTTTTTTTATAAACTCATTTGTTATGCAAGATCCTGTCAAATTCAACTCCATTAAATTTGAATCAAGTTGAATGAAACTCTTACAAGTTTGGAGAAATAAACTCGCCAATCTTATTTAGTTCAATTACAAGACTCAAGCCATGTAAAATAAAGGCCATAGAAAAGAATATTCTGTAACTAAATTAGGATCAAATTCAGACTAGTGAACCCAAGCAAAATTAGTCGAAAGCACTAATGATACTGACACATCATTTAACATTTAAACTAACAAAAAAAAAACTTGTGGCACTGGATTAAATATGGGAATTATAAATGATATAATAATTATTTGAGGTTAGCTTCCTTTGGATCTGAAGGACTTTGTTGCTGTTAAAGGACCCGTGATTTCGCTTCATACTTCTTAGCTCTTCCTGAACCTGATAAACCTTGCAAGAGATAACATGCTAATTCGGCTTGCACTGTCTATTTAAGCTGTTAGTTTGATGCTTGGCTTGAGGGTTTTCATTTTTGTACTGTTTTTTTCCCCTGTTAAGTATCTTTTTCTTCTTAGCAGCTTCATTAAAGATGACAAACTTTATTTCTTCCAGGATGCAAAGGAACATCTCGCTGCGGTAGCAGACAAGCTGGGTCCATCTCTTACAGATATAGATGTATGTTGTTCTATTATGGGTTATCTCTGTTCTCTCTTCCCCCTAAGAATCTATGATTCATAATAAATAAATAAATAAATCTAATGCAGGCTACCTTCTCTAGTGTTTCATTATTATTTTTAAGTGGAGGCTTGTTTTGCTAATGACACTGTTTGATTGTCAGTTGTCAGAAAAATCACCGCACACTCCAGCTGACGCTGCTGACCAAGGTGATGTTGTATGGCCGGGAAATCTATCTGATGCACTTTTTGATGTTCTGTTAATATGTTTGTTTCTTCAACTTGTTGACCATGCTTTATTTATGCTGGCTCCATTCGAATAATCTTTAAGATGCTTTATGGGAACTTCTCTGCCTGTTGCTGAAGTTAGTGTTTGGTGATAAAAAGCCCACTTGATACTTGATGGAGCTGTTTTCCTGGTCTTGAGTCTACTGGATTTCTGAATGATAGTTGATTCATTTTACTTAATGAATGATTTGACAGGAAGCTTTTTCATTTTACTGTTGGGGTACTGATTTCTGATCGAATTAGTGTCGTGATTATAAAAGTGATATCGGAAAGTTAAAAGTTCCCTTTATTAATGTGCTTGAATGCATATGGCATTTTCCGGGCATAGAGAGAGAGCTAGTTTGAACTGCAAACCATAATGTTTCTAGGAAACTTAGTGCTTACGGAGTAACTTTTGATTGGGTATAGAGTCCATGATTTGCTTTCCCTAACTACTACTGAACTGGTGGCTAGGTGGCCTTGTAAAGGCTGCTTTGCATTCATGAGCAATTACCCTCAGCAAAAAACCATAAGAATGGTATAATGAAGCATAGAATATTTGCTATCATGCTTGCATAAGCCAGTTCTTGAGATTGAGAATCAAAAAGGGTTTTAAATTTAATGCCCCAGCGGAGCCTACTATTTTGGTCTTGTTTCCTATTGGTAATCCTCATAATTCTTAGTGATTTTCTTAGTTTTTTCCTTTCATCAGATTACGTGCCTCTAGGTGTGATGTGTTTCTTCTATATTTGTTATTGTCTGGAATGTAGATTACTCATTTTTAATCTTTTTATTAAAAGGCTATGGAGGCTATATGTCATTGCTTGGACAAATTGTGTTGCTCAAAGGGTTTTATGCCTCACAACAATCTGGTGTCTATCACTGGTCTAATATTCTGATTATGTGTTCAATGTGGTTTCTCTATGATAGATTATGATGAGAAGAATGAAAATGCTATTGACTATGAAGATATTGATGAGGAGTATGAAGGTCCAGAGACTCAAGCTGCTACTGAGGAGGACCATTTACTTCCCAAAAAGGAATATTTTACTGCTGATGTTTCTTCTGCTTTGGAGCCTAAAGCCTCCGTGTTCGATGATGAAAATTATGACGAGGATGAGGAAAGTGAAAAAGAACAAGAGGTGGTAGGTAAGCATATACAAGGTTCAAATTGTTCATCTGGTTCACCATTGAACTGCAGTATTTTTCTAGTTCAGTAATGATTAATTTTATCTGGTGGTATATTCGGTTTCTTTTTGGAGAAAAATTATCTTAACTGATAATCATTGTAGTGACAATCCAATACTCTTAGTTGGGTGCCTTTGCTCGTATTTAGGGTCTTGAATGTTTGATATTCACTTGAATGTTTGATCAAAAGATTAATTTGTAGGGTCTTGAGTATCAAACATTCCTGAGTACCTCTCATATAATCTTTTGATCGATAGGTCTTTTTTTGTCTTAAGAGAAAAAAGTTTGATGTTGGCAAATTAATCGTGTTTATTATTCTAGAGAGTAGGTCTTTTATGCCATTAAATATATCAAATAGAAGGTTGCCTGTTTCATTTGTAATGATTGTTATAAAAAGTTACGGATTCTACACAACTTGGACTGTGGTTTTTCCTCATTTATCAATCTTTCTTATTATATTTTTTAAATTAAATTAGAAAGTTCAGATTTGGTTATAGGTGGTCAAAGTGTCTCTTGTGTACAAATTTCTTGTAATAGATTTGATGAAATTCTTTTTCTATTTTGCTGCAAAATGTGTGCTACAAATTTGTCTGTGTGTGAACTGTAGACATGGTATTTTAAGCCTCTTTACATGCAGAAAGAAGTTATCAAAAGCTGGTTTCTTGTTTGGTTATCTCTTTCTACTGATTAACTGCTAAATAATGGTTTTATTACTTTTTATGCTGGTTTGTGTAAATAGAGGGATTCCCCCCTAGTTATGTACCAACATGTTCTTTATATTATTATTATGATATGCTATCTTCTGATTAGTGGAAGTGATTTCTTTGTGTCTTCTACATAGTCACTAAATTAACGGAATAAGAAAGAATTGCTAGTTTTATGTGTCTAGTTGATGAACATATGCTTTTCCTTTTTTATGGGTTAAATCTACTTGATTATGTATTTAATTACATATATTGAGTTACATTCTCTTTATTTATCTCCTTTTCCTTTTTTATCTGATGTATATAATCTATTCTCACTAAGGTAATTTAAGTTAAGCTCTCTTACATGCTTGTTTGTTTAGGATCAACTAGCAGTGGTTACTTTGTTCTGGTTCTAGTTAATCTACAAACTGATTAGCTTACATATTTTCTTTGTATTAAATGAGAAACTGAATAGCTTACATATTAATCTTGTGTTTTATAGAGAAAGTTTATTTCTTTTATGTGATATATTTCGACTTATTTTAGAATGTGTTTAATTCTTTTCCATGTGCTTTTCTTGGAAAATATGCCCAAGCAATCCTTGGTTGGGTGCTTTTATGGCATCTTTCACCTTTGATTGCAGTGTTTATGACAAATCCTATCTTTTTTCTTTGCTTGACTGAATTTTAGCACCTTTTTTCAGTTGAGCAGGAAGAGCATCTTGCAGCAACAAATGAAGTGGAGAAATCACCTGGGCATGATGTACATTGTGGCTCTTCAGACAGTGAAGATCAAGTAGACGGTACTGAAGATCGTCAGGTGCCTATTCAGTGTAGTATTTGGCTCTTACTATTATTATCTTTAGAATTTAAGTGTAATCTGTCTTTTAGAAGTGTGAGAAATATTTGGACAACCATGATTTTCTGTGGGCAGATATTCCTTTTGGATTGTCATTTCAAAGAAAATTAACTCAAGTTGTGTAATGAAGTGAAGCCTAAGCCTTTAAAAGTTGTTCAACACAATAAGGCCCTGTAATTAAATGTTAATTTTTCAATATATAGATCCAAGACAATGTTTTGGTTTCTATTAACTAGCACAATGTTTATTTCTTATGTATTAAGGCATCAGGGTTATATTTGGTTTTTGCTAAAATAGGGTCTAGCTGTAAATTCTCATGCTGTTACTTCCGTTTTGGTCTAATAATAGAGGGCTTCAAGCATTATCCCTCTAATTGCTTTTGTTATAATGACATGTTTGTACAAGAAGTTGTTGTATTCACCCCCCTTCCTGACTGCTCTTTGTGAAGTTGGTATCTGATTTCAAATGTTGCTTTTAATAACTTTACTGGACATATTTCGCAACAAGGTTGCTGTTCAGAAACTTAGAGTAGGAAACTGCTTTTATTTTTTCATGATTGCTTAGTTAGTTCTGTTTCTTTAAGTGCTCAACTATGACAAACTCTAACAGGAAATGTATTTTTTTTTTTTTGTAAATCAGTTCTTGATTTTGATTTGATAAGGAAAAATGGATTTTATTCTAAATGTTGCAGCAGGAGGAACCTGATGCTCCAGAAGAGCCGTTGGATTCTAAAGGTTCCACACCTCTGCCTGTTTTATGTGTAGAAGATGGTATGGTAATCTTACGGTTTTCAGAAATATTTGGTATCCATGAGCCCTTGAAGAAAGCGGCCAAAAGAGACCGTGGCTATTTCACTCATAGAGGTATGTTGTCTATGATAAAATTTTCATACTTAATATGTCTTGTTAAATCTAGTAGTGTGTGCATGACATCAATTTTGCAGTTCATATGCACAAAAAAAATTGCAGCCTTTGGTCTGTGTTCTTGGCCATTGATATGGAACGTTTTATGGCAATAAAAGCAACAGAGGAAAATATATCTTGGTGACTTTAGTTGCCAGTTCCCTAGATCCCTTCATTTTCACCAGTTGTAATTTTTGGTTTTCCATTTCATTTGTCCAGAGAAGTACAAATCTATGAATGCTTCTGATCTTGTTGAAGAGGATGAAGAGGCGTTTCTAAAGGACGCTGGTCAAGGTTTCTCATTTATTGGTTGGGAAAATGCCATCCAACAAGATAGATCTGAATTTACGGATGACGCTTTGGTGAAAGGAGGAGGCTTGGAAATTTCTGAACATAGTGAAGAACATGTTAAGGATAGTTATTCAAATCCAGAGGCAATGAAAGAGGGGGTAGTAGTAAATCTTTCTTCTGGGTTGCAGTCACCCTCACGTCCGAGGTTTTTTCCTCTTGATCAGTTGGACTGGGAAGAACAAATTGTTTGGGACAATTCACCTGCAAGAAGTGGCAATTCTTTGGAGAGTCCTGAAATCTCTGTCTCTGATTTGGAGGCGTCAGTTTCAAGAGAGACCATTCTAGAGGCGGGGCAAAATCTACTTTCTGAGCAGTCTACAGAACCCTATGAGAAGGACTATGGTAGTGGCCTTTGTCATTCCTCTATTGTCTTGGAATCGTTTAACTCAAAAACTTCTTCAGGACCTATGGACCTGCCATTCTTGGAAAGCAGATTCCATCCCCAACTCTTGAGGCTGGAATCTCAGTTGAGAGTAGATTCCTTAAATGATTCTGATGGTAAAACAGATGTTACCATGGATCCAGATAAAAGTGATGTGATGAAGTGTTTTAGAAAACTTACCTTGCAAAACAAAGATATAACTGAAGGGTCATGGTTAGACAATATTATATGGGAACCACATAGTGTTATTGCAAAGCCTAAGCTAATTCTTGATCTTCAAGATAAACAGATGCTTTTTGAAATTTTAGATAACAATGAAAGTAAACATCTTCAGCTTCATGCCGGGGCCATGGTCATTGCTCGATCTGCAAAGCCAAGCAGTCGCTCTTCCGAGGTCTCGGATCATAAACATCAACCTGGTTGGCAATTCAATATTGCTAATGATAAGTTCTACTTGAACCGTAAAGTTTCTCAGCAGTTACAATCAAATCCTAATAAACGCATGGCTCATGGTGTCAGAGTTCATCATTCAGCACCTGCACTTAAACTTCAAACAATGAAGTTGAAGTTGAGCAAGTAGGTGTTCTTATTAATATCTTTTAATTGTTTCAATTCTTGTATTTTCCTTTGGTAGCTTTGAATACATGCTTATTTGTTTATTTTGTTGTGCTGCTGATATATGTACATAAACTGGCCTTTGCAATTGAGTTGTGTTCGGTTTGAAAATTCATAAAAATTTTGCAGCTCTTTCTCAGGCTTAAATTTATTGGCAGTATATGTTGTTTTATTCTATCTACTAAAATGAAGTTCAGTTTGTTTTATCAAAGTAGTTTCATCTAATTAGTGAAAAGAGAATAGAAAGGGTACAACGAAGAAGAGACTGAAGTCTCTGCCTGGTTTGACTTTGTATAACATCCTATGCATGCCAATTACTGGGGAAGGGAAGGAGAGGGTACAAAGGGAGATGGAGTAGAGGGAGAAAGATAATATAAAGTTACCCATGTTTGGGTTGCTTGAGAAGGGAGCACTCATTTACTGTCTTTGTTGGTTAAAAATTTCTAAAGGTAGGAAATGGTAGCTCATAATTTCTTTATGATGGAAATATTAAAAAAAAACCATCCTCTGTATTGAAAGGATATTGAAACTAGAGAAATTGTAGCAATCTACCCCTCTTCCCTTTAATCAACCAAGTCCCTGGTGCATTATGCTAATGCACCCTTGATTAGCATTTGATTTAATTTTTAGCAATGAGGAAGATTCTGGTATGGCACTGTATTATTTATCCAAGAAAAAATACCCTTTATTACCCTAGTACTTTTTTACAACAAAAGCGGAGCCCTTCTGATTGAAGGTTTCTTATATTTGGTTTCTGATTAGAGTAGTTAATAGCTCATTAGCGACTGATGGCTGCCAATCTTGGCACAATCTACAAGATTTTCACTATTACAATTGCTCTTGGGTAGGTTGTTGCTGTTATCTAGCAGAATAAGCCTTGATCTTGCATATATTGTTATCATCTCTCTCCATGCAAGTACTTTTAAAATTCTTTAGAATAATGTCATGCTATATTGGTGTATTCCTGGTTAAACATTTTGTTTTATATTACTTCTAGCTCTTTCGCAATACTTGCTTTGCAATACTGTGAGTATAATGTTCATTACCTGTTAGATTTCAGCTTTTGAGTTTAATCTGTGACCTTGCAGTAAAGATTTAGCAAATTTTCACCGCCCAAGAGCAATATGGTATCCGCATGACATCGAGGTGGCTGTCAGGCAACAAGGGAGGCTGCCAACACAAGGACCCATGAAAGTCATATTGAAGAGCTTGGGAGGCAAAGGTAGCAAACTACATGTTGACGCTGAGGAAACGGTCTCTTCTGTAAAAGCAAAGGCTTCTAAAAAGCTAGGTACTCAAATATCAGTTTTATTAGCTATGAACCAGAGGATGTTTGCTTTTTTTAACTTATTGCTTTATGAACTTAATGGTATCTGGATATCTGAAGGATCTTAAAAGTTCATTATGGAATTATATTATTGTAGATTTCAAGCCATCAGAAACAGTGAAAATATTTTATCTTGGGAAGGAGCTTGAAGACGATAAGTCTCTTGCTGCCCAAAATGTTCCTCCAAATTCTCTGCTTCATCTTATTCGCACAAGAATACATTTGTGGCCAAGGGCACAAAAACTTCCGCGAGAGAATAAGTCTTTACGGCCTCCTGGGGCATTTAAGAAAAAATCTGATCTTTCTGTGAAAGATGGTCATGTCTTTCTTATGGAGTAAGTTTCAATGCCATTTTATGTCCTGTTAATACATTTTAAAATCTTGTGTTATGGCATCTTCCCAATGGAGCATAGTAGTAGCATATGATCCATGTAGTTGATCCTATGTAGTAGAGGAAGGTTTATTCTTTCCTACCACTTGGGAAGATGGGGCATCATGTTTGAGCAGATATGCCAGGCTAGGTATTAAATGTACTGGTTATGTGATGGTTTCTGATGTTTTTAACTGTTCTCATGTTCTCCACGCTCTGGTTTGACCTAGCCATTATCTGATGAAGCATTTGAAGCTTGTGTCTGGCCATCTTTTATAGTATAAACTATTAAACTCTAGAAGCTTTGTGGAAGCACATGTATAATTTTGAATTAAATACCCTAAAATACCATAAACTGTCTCTGAAGTCTGAAATCAACATGTTCTGTTATTTGAATTTCTGGGTTTGATAGTGTTTGTTCCAAGGACACGATCAAACTAAAAACATGGGTAGTTACTTGCTTTTAAAATGCTTTTGTTGAGGCATTTTGATCTTGTTAAGCATATTCTGAACCAGTTAAATAAATGGAGTAGATTTTGTTTACTTCCTTTTGATGGAGAGAATTTAAACATAACAAAGATCCTTGTTGAGCTAATTTTCACATAATGGAAATTAGTTCTACACCATTTCAGTTATGTTGTGGGTTAGAACAAGAAATAATAAGACTAGACCTTGTTATCTTTTTAGTAGCATTTCTTAGCATTAGCTGTTAATTCTTTCTTCTCCATTGCATTTCGAACTTCCACTTGGATATAAATTAATCATTTTCAATTATTGTAAATGCTTCCTCTTTACTACTACTATTATTATTATTATTATTATTATTATTATTATTATTATTATTATTATTTATTATATGAACAATTTTCATTATCATGAATTTAGGGTTCTTGTGAAAATAGGTATATTTCAGATGGAATTCTCAAGAGACCTTCACTCTTTTTTCACGGTTCAGGTACTGTGAGGAGAGGCCTTTACTTTTGAGCAATGTGGGGATGGGTGCGAACTTGTGCACCTACTATCAGAAAACATCTTCAGGTGATCAAACTAGTGGATTGTTACACAATGGAAACGAAACCTTGGGAAATGTTCTGCTTCTAGAGCCAGCTGATAAATCACCTTTTATTGGAGATATCAAAGCTGGCTATAGCCAGTCATCTCTAGAAACAAACATGTACAAGGCTCCCATATTTTCCCACAAGGTGCCATCAACTGACTTCCTATTGGTTAGGTCACCAAAGGGAAAGCTTTCCATACGACGTATTGATAGGATTGCTGTTGTAGGACAACAGGTTTGTTTCAGCTATAGGTTTTTCTGAATGTAGCCTTCCATGAAATTATATCAAACTTGTTCCATGAAGTCTATGGAGTTGATGCAATTTGGTGCTGATCACATTCTGGTTACTGATTTTGTGCTGCATGTTACTTGTTCTTACCGTATACTCGAACGATGTGTTGGCTGCCTGTCTACGCCTGTATTAGCGTCGCCCTTGTTGAAATCTGTTAGCCAGGATGGAACTGGCATTTATAAAGAAATCTTAACTTGCATGGAGCCTGTTTTCTTCTTGTTATATTATTAATTATATGCTTTGTATTTGAGGCCAGATATGAGTAAATTTTTAGAGAAGAGATGTAGAATTGATGTTTAACATCCATTCAATTTTAAGGCATGGCCTGTCCAGTGATCGGCTTGATTTAACCTTCAAATAAGGACTGGATGCTCTAGTCTATGATGTGCTCGACATATATTTTTAATTAAGTAGACTACCATTGAATTCCTTGCTAGAATCAAAAGAGTTGAATCAATTCATCATGTGTTTACAGGGTGTGAGTTTTTCTGGAACAAGCAAATATCCTATGGTCACTTTTGTGTTGTCAGAAATTTAAATTTTGCATAGTTCTCTTCTCTAACTTAAACTTTGTGTGAATAATTGCAAGTAACAGTAATTATTTGTAAGTTGAGGGTGGACAAAGGACAAAGAGACTAGATTGAGGCTTCTATCTGTGGTTGGGGCTTGGGTACTTGTATGTGAATTTATGCACATTGTGTTTATGCATAGAGTGAAATGCATGTTTATGAACATAGGTTTCTGATGCTAACAGATTGTTAATTTAACTTCGGCACCATTTTTGTTAAACTATGGGAAGTGTTCCGTGCTAAGTAGTTCCAGCTCAAGGATTATCTTGTCTGGTCCAATGGAAGATGGTACATCTTTCAGTTAGGGATGTTAAGTGCATAAGTTTCGATGCTTATTTCATACCATATTTAGGTTGGGGTTTCTTAGCCCATTTCTAATTGGTTTTCAGTTGGATGCTTAGCAAGGTTTTAGTGAATAGGTTGGTTGTTGTTTGTAACTTTTTGTTCCCCCAGTCCTGCAATTTTCAAGATAAATCCATCTAGTAGAGGATGGTATGTGCACATTAGTTCATTTGAGTTTATATAATGTTCTCTGTTAGCTTGTTAAGGAATCAGCATAATGCATATTTCCCTTTCTGATTTATCCAATTTTCCTTACGCAGGAGCCTCTCATGGAGGTATTTGCTCCTGGATCAAAGAATATTCAGACATATCTTATGAACAGGATGCTGGTTTATGTGTATCGGGAGTTTTCCGCGTCTGCCAAACGTGGCTTGATTCCATTCATGGGTACAGATGAGTTGTTTACTCATTTTCCTAACCTTTCAGATGCAATTGTCCGGAAAAAGCTGAAGGAATGTGCTTATTTGCGGGTAAATTTTGTAGTCTTTATTATTTTGAATTCTGGTTGACTATTAACTAAAAAGTTGCTTGATACCTTTCTTTTTGAATGAAAAAGTTGATACCTGCTTTATATCCTATTGATGTCTATGATCCTCAAATTTTAATGCTTATTACTTTTCTGATTCATTCTTCTATTATCTCCTGTTGACTTATTTGTTACACTTGCCTACTTTGCATCTTAGAGGGATAAAAATGGACGACAGATTTGGTCCATGAAGCCTGATTTCCACATTCCACCTGAAGGCGTTCTTAGGAAGTTGGTGTCTCCGGAGCATGTGAGTTTCACTATCTTTGTCTTATTTGTTTCTTTTTCTTTACCTTGTATATTTGAGTCCTATGTTATAAGTTGGAAGCAGAATTAAGGTGTAGGCAAATTGCTTTTACAATATAGAAAAGGTATTTAGAAGGTAAATTTACGGTGTTGCATAATATCATAGCCATTTTTAATTTAACAATGCTGGCTCAGTTGCAGCAAACATTTGTCTCAATAGTTCATGCATGAGGCCCTTTCTCTACCCTTAAACGAAAATATGTATATGTATATATTATATATTTCTCCTGTTAGATATGGTGAAATATTGGTTTGTGAGTTTGCTGGATAATATCAAATAACATGCCTTTACGATGGTATCTGCTTGGTTGTTGATTTTACACTTATTTTGGTATTTTCCTTATGTGTACCATATGAACCAACAAGCTTTATACCTTCTTTCGGTGTTTTTATTGTCCTTAAAAGCTATTCTGGAAGATAATTGAATAGTAAAATAAAATTTTCCTCCGCAAGGTTCTTCATTTCTACCCCTTCTATTAATTTATTCTCCATATGTGAAATCAATATGCTTTTATTTCCATCTATTGGAGAATAAAAACATAATGAAAAACAAGATGATTTGTTATTGATCGTGGCCCTGTCATGATTCAAAATGTGTATTATGAAGTGAGAACATAGAAAGGCTAAGAGGTCAGAAATGCATGTGCTTCCATATATTTCACCTATCTTGATTTTTTAATTTCTCAATCTTGTTCAGGTGTGTGCCTATGAAAGCATGCAAGCTGGCCTGTATCGGCTTAAACATTTAGGAATTACACGACTAACAACTCTTACCAGTGTTTCATCTGCAATGAGTCAACTCCCTGATGAAGCTATAGCTCTGGCTGCTGCATCACACATTGAACGGGAGCTGCAGATAACTCCATGGAATCTGAGTAGCAATTTTGTTGCATGTACAAGCCAGGTAAATATAACTTCTGCTAATAAGAAAGCCCTCGACTTTTTGCTTTCCAAATAGGTAAAAGCAACAAAATCGCATGTTATGAAGTTGACCTTTCCAATAATATTCTTTAAAATGTTTTGATTGGGAAAGTGGCTTGGTAAGTAAGAATTTGCTGTTTTATTGTATCATTACCTTCTACTCGTCCCTTTTTCCAGGACAGAGATAATATTGAGCGCCTGGAGATAACTGGTGTTGGTGATCCTTCTGGTCGAGGTTTGGGATTTAGCTATGTCCGTACCGCTCCAAAGGCTCCTGTGTCAAATGCTGTGATGAAGAAGAAAACAGCAGCTGCTCGTGGAGGTTCTAGTGTGACTGGTACGGATGCTGACCTCCGCAGATTAAGCATGGAGGCAGCACGAGAGGTCAGTTTTTATTGCAAAAACACATTTATTATTGAAGTCTGGCAAGAAATTTTCAAATTTCTTTTGCCATTTTGATATTACCTATAGTTACTATAGCTTTTAGATGGTGGTGGATATTCTATGATGTTACATCTTCATAATGCGATGTCGTATGTACAAGATATAAATTAGTTGTCTCTAAGCTGCTGCATCTGTCAAAATATGGAGAAAGCCTGCAACTCTTCATTTAAAGACGCTTAAGACTCGAGAAGTTTTCATAGGTTAATTCAGGTCTAGAATCAAGATAGATAAAGACAACTTCTGGTTTTGTTGTTAATGACCTTTTCTTGTTGTCTGTGGTATGCATGCTGAAGGTCAATAATATTGGAATAAAAGCATTCAAGTATGAATGTTCTGACATGTTTGAGTTCAGGAACAAAAGAAACTTTCAAATTTACTGCAAAAATATTTAAATTGATGATGTGAACATCGAAATCAATTATCTAGTTTGCTAAGGCAACAGCTTTTGCTTTATTCATTCAATCCTTCTTGCTTTTCTGAAGAGGAATAAGGAGGGCGGTGTTGGGTTTAGTGCAGTTAGTTATACATGACATGTAGATGAACAGCAGTGTAATGTCTAATAGTAATAGGTTCAATATCAAGGACCATCAGCGATCTCTTATCTTTTGCCCTTGTCATCACTCCAAACTGAACTTTTTATATAGCATAATCAATTATCTAGTTTAACCAAGTTCAGTTTTCAATTCTTACTGCAATGGTGTATTGTTTTGAACAATTTGTTGTTTCCAAGTTAATAAATTTAGATAAAAATGGTTGACTTGTTGCCCTTTTACGTTTTTACAGATGTGCTGTAAATTTTTTGGTTTGTATCTGTTGTCTCTTAACTGCTTTTTCTTTTTACCAGGTCCTTTTGAAGTTCAATGTTCTTGATGAAGTGATTGCAAAACAAACTAGGTGGCACCGTATTGCTATGATACGCAAGCTCTCAAGTGAGCAAGCTGCATCAGGAGTCAAGGTTGATCCAACAACTATAAGCAAGTATGCACGGGGACAGCGAATGTCCTTTCTTCAGTTACAACAGCAAACCAGAGAAAAATGTCAGGAAATATGGGATCGCCAAATTCAGTCTCTTTCAGCTGTTGATGGTGATGAAAATGAAAGTGATTCTGAGGCAAATAGTGATCTTGATTCCTTTGCTGGCGACCTAGAAAATTTGCTTGATGCAGAGGAATTCGAAGAAGGGGAAGAAGGTAACAACAATAACAAGGTTGACAAAGCAGATGCTGTTAAGGGGCTCAAGATGAGAAGACGTCCCTATAAGGCTCAGGCAGAAGAAGAAATTGAAGATGAAGCTGCTGAAGCTGCTGAATTATGTCGTTTACTCATGGATGGTATCAATTATTTCATCCCCACAGTGTTTATTCTTATTTCTTTTGCTGAAAAGAAAAAAAACTTAGCCTTAAGAAGCTCAATATATTTATTCCCTTGGTTTGTGAAAATAGTGTCCTGGAAAATGTTTTCTGGATTCCCAATGTCTATTGCTGCAGAAAATACAGTGGTCACCCTGACCTGAGTTTTTGAAAATAAATTGTCATTGCAATAATTAGCTGTGTGTTTTACAGAAGTTACATTTATTGCGGAAATGACTGTTAAATTAACTTCTTAAATTGACTCTTGTTTCTTTAAAGTTATGTTCGAATACTTGAAATTCATCAAACTTACACTTGCTCACCTGTTAATGTTCTATTTGCACAATCTCTATTGTGAGTCAAGAAAATTATTGTAGTGTGCTTTACTTGTATCATCTGAATATTCTGTTAGGAGAATAAATATTTATGATTTATGTAATTGACCAACTACTCTCCTTGTTAGATGAGGATGACCAAAAGAAGAAAAAAAAGAAGAAAAATAAAGCTGTTACAGAAGATTCTGGGTTGACTTTCGGCTTACAACCACGCATTGGTGTTGAGAGTTTACAACGTGTGAAGAAAACAAGCATAATTCCCAAGCAAATTGTTCGTTCTACTCAATCTAATGGGTCATATCCTATGAATGAGAATATTGTCAAGGATACAAAGGATGTAAGACTAGTTACCTTAGTTATGTAGATTAATGATATTACCTGTTTTGACATATTCTGTCTAGTCTTTGCTCTTTGGGCAGCTTTGCCAATGTTAAAGATCCATAAGGGTTTTAGTGACTGAGGTGTGCTTTGATGGCAGATTGAAAGTAGAACTTTTAAAGGAAGCGTGTCTGGAAAGTTGAAAGGAATGAAAAAAAATGGTATGCCAAGCACAGGTCCATTAACTAAAGTCAAAATATTGGGAGACAATGTTAAGGCAAGTGCGCTCTTCTCTTCATCTTTCTTTTTCTTCTTTTTAATAGAAAGACAGGTGAGCTTGTTGATATCATATTGAGTATATTCTGTAGATGTTGCATGAGCATTGTTTTTGAATTTCTTTTCATTTATATATCAACCTGGGAAGTTCTTTGGAATTTCTTCTTTGTATGCTTATGTTATGTAGAGTATTAGATATCTTTTTCTTATTCTAAACTACTTCACTTTCCTGTCTTAAATCAGTTGTTCAAGGAGAAGAAATCATCAAGAGAAACTTTTGTCTGTGGAGCTTGTGGTCAGGTATGCAACTTATCGAGGTAGTGTGAATCTTAGTTTTTGATTTTCTAGGACAATATAATCGACCGTTGTCTTTTGGTGGACTAGCTTGGACACATGAGGACCAACAAGCACTGCCCCAAGTATGGAGAAGATCCAGAAACGCAGGTTGAAGCTACTGAGTTGGAAAAAACCCCAGGGAAATCAACTTCGCTAGAACCCTCTGGTCAGTCCCAATTGAAGATGATGAAAAAGAAGCTCATAACTAAAAGTGCGACAAAGATAGCAGTTGTAGAAGCTTCAGAGGGTGAAAAATCTAGTTCAAACACAAAAGCTCTTCCATTGAAATTCAAATGCTCTACTGATAGGCCGTCTGATAAACTTACTTCTGGAGGGACACAAAGTTCTGACCATCCAGTCACTTCTGATCCAGAAAATGGAGCCAAGTCTGCTGCCAAGGTTAGTAAAATAATTATTTCCAACAGGGCTAAGCCTGATGAAATGCAGGTTGAGTCTCATAAGCTGCCTGTTGTTATACGGCATCAAGTGGATACCGATAGAGGCCAAGCTGAATCCCATAAGAAATCTATTGTTATAAAGCCACCGACAAACATGGAGAGGGACCAAGTTGAACCTCATAAACCCTCTGTTGTCATACGCCCACCAGCGGATAAAGATAAGGATCAACCTCAAAAAAAAATTATAATCAAGCGACCGAAGGAAGTTATTGATTTGGATCAACTTAGTCAAGAGGGAGGCACTTATCCTGAGTACAGGAAAACAAAAAAAATAGTTGAATTGTCAAGCTTTGAGAAGCATGGGAAGCAGGAAAGCTTGCAATTAATGGAGCCAAAAGCAAGACGGAAAGCTAAAGAGGAGAGAAGATGGTGGGAAGAGGAAGAGAAGAGGAGAAATGTGGAGAGAATAAGAGAAGACAGGGCAAGGAAGCTTTATGAGGAAGAAATGAGACTGCTGGAAGAGCGAGAAAGATTTGCTGAGATCACAAGATACACTGAAGACATTCGAAGAGAGAGGGAGGAAGAGGAACGCCAAAAAGCAAAGAAGAAAAAGAAGAAAAAGGCTGAAATAAAAGATGATTATTTAGAAGACTACAGGACAAGAAGAAATGACAGAAGAGCACCAGAAAGAGATCGAGGTGCAAAAAGGAAACCTGTTGAGTTAGGACGATATGGTGCAGAGTATGTCCCTCCAACAAAGCGGCGCAGAGGGGGAGAGGTAATTACATTTCTTCTTCATTGCTTCCATTTGCCTTGGTTTTATCTTTTATTTCTCATTTACAACTCCTGATGGTACATGTATCAACTCTAATATCCTGGAAATTGAAACTAGGCTCAGATAATGATCTGGTGGAATTGCAATTGAATTTTATTCTTCAAGATTGAAATTTCACGGATATTTTTATATGCTTTATTTTGTGGCTTTGTTCCATGGTATGTGCATAAACACTATAATGCTCTTTTCTTTTTGGCTTCGTTCCGTGGTATGTGTGTAAACTATACATTATTGAATTGGTACTATGGTGGTATTAATACCTCTATAATTACAATGCTATTTTTTATAGTGCAGACGATCTGAACTCAAATGGGACGGGTGTAATTTAAATTAAATTATTGTGAAAAACAGGGGGATTTAAATATTTTATCTGAAAAGCAGAATCTGAGTTATTGTAATAGAATTCTGAGCTTAACTACATAATAAGCATAATACTTGATAGATAGTTGGAACCGCATGATTCTGTATTTGATGCAAATTCTATTTCATGTGTTTGAATGGACACTAAAGGTCATTTGTTGAGGAACTGTAAATCTTTGTCATTATAGAAAATAAAAAGGAAAAAAAAAGAAAGAAATTTATGTGTGAATCTCAAAAAATTCTGCAATTTTTGTGAATTTTCTGTAATGTTGGCAACAAAAATGAACAAGTATAGCTGCTGGAAACCCGCTAGTAAATCATTCATCATCTGGAAGCCTCTAGTAAATTTTTACAAAATGAGAAAGTTATGAAGAAATAAAATTATGTAACGAGAGAACTAAATGATTCTTACTAAGGTTTGGAGCATGTAAACCCGCTAGTAAATTTTCTTATGCCTTAACTATTACTATTAATCCATCAAATTTGCTGCTTAATGTATTCTTCAATTGATTGCCCTGCAGGTTGGTTTGGCCAACATCTTAGAGCGGATTGTAGAAACACTTAGAGATAATACCGAGGTGTCCTATCTGTTCTTAAAACCAGTGTCCAAGAAGGAGGCCCCTGACTACTTGAACATTGTAAAGCATCCAATGGATTTGTCCACAATAAGGGACAAGGTTAGGCGGATGGAATACAAAAATCAAGAAGAATTTAGGCATGATGTATGGCAGATTGCCTACAACGCTCATATCTACAATGATGGTCGTAATCCTGGTATTCCTCCTCTTGCCGATCAGCTTTTAGAGCTTTGTGACTACTTGCTACATGAGTATTCTGATAGCTTGGCTGAAGCTGAAGCAGGTATAGGGGAAGCTTAATCAGATAGCACATTTAAAATCATTCATCATCTGAAAGCCAAAATTCCCTCACAGTAGAACTGCTGCTTCTCTGGGTTTTAGGGGTTTCCAGGCTTTGATGAACCATAGTAATAGAGCTTTGCATATGTATAGTCGAAACCTCGAGTGCTCGAGTCGTTTCAGGCATATAAAAGAACCTAGTTCATATAGGATTATTATGGGTAAGAAAAAAGGATGGTGACAACCTAGGTGACATAGCCAGTGAGGACGTCTAGAGATGAAAGCTTGTAGTGAAGCAGATTCCAGTTGAAAGCATTAGCCGTTGAGGACTAAAAGACCCGCAAGGCAGTCATTCAGAAGAGCTTCATGTCTGCATACTATTGGCCAAGAGATGAATCATTCCCATGAAAATATGGGACTTAGCAGGCCATTATCTTGAAGAGCTTTCATCTTTTGGCATTAATTATGTTTTGATTGGGGGAAGAATCTGAAGCTGGTGCGTGAAATGCTTCAGTTGTTTACAAGATAAAAAAACTTGGGCAGTCAAAAGTCCTTTCCACATAGGTTAGTGTGATTCAAGTTTTATTTAACATTTTTAATAATAACTTGTGAGAGAGGGAAGCTGATATAGAATTTTGATGCACAATTGATAACTGTCTGTACCATAAATATCTAGGTAACCTAATGTATTCTTCTCCCTTCTTTGTTTCCGATAGTAAAGAATTTTAATTCATTTGTGTTTAATTTTAGTTATTAGAAAAACGAATTTATGATGGAACATTTAAATAAATCAATTCCATTAAATGGGACCCAAGTTTCAATATGATCTGTGAACAGAAAATTAAGTTGTCATATTTGCTTTTACCCATCATTATGTGTTGCCATTTTGAGTTTTGATCTTTTCGTGGTATAAGAGTACATGTTTTCTTCCTCTTGTAGTAGCTTTTACAATCCGACAATTTTTTAATTATTTAATCACAATCACAATTTATTAAAAGATTTCATGAATCTCATGTAATCGTCGGTGAATGAGAATTAGTCAATTATCAACTATAAAATCTTACTGGCAAATTGGTTTAATAGAAATTGATAGCTTGCCCTAATCTCAGAACGGATGAATTCAGGTTTAACAATCAATTTGAAACGTCAAAAGTTACCAAAAGTAGAATCAAATTAGAGACCGTCTTCTTTGAATTTTCAACACAGGAAGAAATTATTGAAATCAATGAAACTAGCCAATAACTTGATGACAATGACAACAAATATCGCAACTATTCAGCTATTCCTGTACAATAAACTAGCTAAAACAATCAGTAATATAGACATATATACGTGTGTGATAATAGTTTCCTTTATAAGTGCAGATTTCCTGCAGAAATTGGAAGTTCCTGTTGAAATATGTATATATTTTAAATTTATTTAGGTAGATAAATCTTATTTAGGTAGATAAATTTTATTCATATTTTATTTTATCTTTTATTAGTTTATTAGAATAAGGGAATTATTTTCCCTTATGTTTTAGTAATTGATTAGAATAAGGAAATTATTTTTCCAATTAGGATTAGGACTCTTTTTTCTATTTAAGTTCAATTCTTTAGTTAATAAAATATAGAACAGATTTATTAAAAGCTCTCTTGAAAACTTTCATAGTATCAGAGTTAGGTTAAATTTCTAGTAACATCATGGTTAAAATAGCCTTCACTGGAGATAAGAGATCTAGCAATCAACCAGAGGAAGAAAGTTCTGTCGTTGAAACAACTATCGAGAATACAATGACTCAAGGGACAGAGGCGTCTCACCATTCTTTTCAGTTGACATCTCACAAGCTGAATGGCAAGAATTATCTGGAATGGTCGCAGTCCGTAAAATTAGCAATTGATGGGCCCGACAAGCTAGGTCATTTAACTGGAGAGGTCAAGCAACCACAGGTGGACGATCCAAAGATGAGCAAGTGGAGGTCAGAAAATTCTATGATAATTGCGTGGCTTATTAATTCCATGGAAGCATCTGTAGGTAAACCTTTTCTTTTTCTCCCAACTGTTAAAGATGTTTGGGACGCTGTGAAAGACACTATTCAGATTTAGAAAACGCTTCATAGATCTTTGAGTTAAAAATAAAACTTTGGAAAGCTAGGCAAGGGGAAAAGGAAGTTACTTTTTATTATAATGAGATGATGTCTCTTTGGCAAGAACTGGATTAGTGTTATAATGATGAATGAGAGTGTCCCAGAGATGGTGTAAAAGCTATGAAAAAAGAAGAGAATGAATGAGCTTATTTGTTTTTGGCTGGTTTAAATAAAAAATTTGATGAAGTGAGATCTTAGATCTTAGGGAAAAAAATCGCGTCCAAAACTTCGTGAGATTTTTTCTGAAGTTAGAAGAGAGGAGACAAGGAGAAAAGTAATGTTAAGGCCAGGGTTTGAAGCTAATGATGATAATAATGCTCTTGTAACTATTAAAAATAATGATGATAGTGAAAAAGGAAAAAAAAAAACTTTGGTGCGATCACTGCAAAAAATATTGGCACACTCAAGAAACGTGTTGGAAGCTCCATGGGAAACCAACGAATGAAAGAAAAAAGAGTGGAAATGGTCGTGGTTTACAATCAGGGGATAGCAGAGCTTTCCAAACGACTAATAAAAATTGTGAGGGCCAAAGTTCTCTGGAAGGGTCTCCATTCACTAAGGAACAATTAGAGCATCTACACAAGTTTTTTCAATCACCACAATTTCGGATGAATTCTTCTATTCTTAACTCATCCAATAATCCTTCTTCCTCTTTTGCCCAATCATGTATTGATTTTTCTATTTTTTTTAGTGTCAAACCTTGTAAAACAAACATGTGGATCGTTAATTCTGGAGCTAGTGATCACATGACTAGTAGCCATTTTCTTTTTTCAACTTACACACCTTGTGCAGGAAACAAAAAGGTCAAAGTAGCAGATAGGTCGTTCTCGGTAATAGCTGGGAAAGGCACTGTTAAAATTACATCTTTCTTGGTTTTATATGATGTTTTACATGTGCCAAATCTAGCTTATAATCTCATATCGGTCAGTAAATTATCTCAATCCTCGAATTGTCATGTTATGTTTGACTCCTCAATGTGTAAATTTCAGGACATGGTCTTGGGGAGTATGATTGGAAATGCTAAAGAGTTTGGTGGAATTTACTTTCTTGACGACGACCATCTAAGTCAACCAACAACTATTTTATGTTTAAATTCTGTTTCTGATTTTGATAAGGTTATGATTTGGCATTATAGGCTTGGACATCCTAATTTTTACTATTTAAGATATTTGTTACCTAATTTAGTTAAAAATAAAAGTCCTTCTTCATATCACTGTGAATTTTGTGAATTGGTTAAACATCATCGGTCATTCTTTCCACCTCAAAAATATAAAGCCTCTAAACCTTTTTCGTTAATTCATAGTGATGTTTGGGGACCTTCAAGAGTCTCAACTTTTTCAGGAAAATGTTAGTTTGTCACATTTATTGATGATCATACTCGTATTTGTTGGGTGTTTTTATTATTAAAAGATAAGTCTGAAGTTAAAAATATGTTTCAGTCTTTTTATGCTATGGTGAAAACACAATTTGGTGTGAAAATAGAAGTATTTCGGAGTGACAATGGTGGGGAATAGTTTAGTGACCAATTAGGTGGTTTCTTAACCAAACATGAAATAGTCCACCAAAGTTCTTGTACAAATACACCACAACAAAATGAGATTGTAGAAAGAAAAAACCGACATCTTTTGGAAGTAACTAGAGCCTTGATGTTCACTAGTCAGGTACCACGTTATCAATGGGGCGAAGCCTTGTTAACAGCTACATATCTTATTAATAGAATGCCCAGTAAAACTCTAAACTATAGAACTCCTTTTCGCCTCTTTAAAGATAACTTTCCTAACTCTAAATTGTACATAGATTTATCCCTCCGAGTTTTTGGGTGTAGTGTTTTTGTTCATCTTCACAACCAAGGTAAACTAGATACTAGAGCAAAAAAAATGTGTCTTTGTTGGCTATGCTTATAATAAAAAGAGTTACAAATATTATGGTCCAATTGATAGGAAGATTATTGTTACCATGGATGTCATATTTGTTGAAACGCAATCTTATTTTGATTCTAATATTCAGGGAGGGAATTATAGTAAGGAAGATTCTATAATTGATCAAGAAAAGACTAGGAATATACAACATAGGGATTCTAATAATGGGGAAGGTGAATTTATGATTAACACATAAATTAATGATGTTAATGTTGTTAAAAAAAATGAGTATGAAGGTGTAGAGTCTTACCATGAGAATAAAGAACAAACAAAGGAGTTAATTGTTTACTCAAGAAGAAATCGAAATCAAGAAAGTGGAATCCACCAAATTCATCACCAAGAATCCGACCCGCAAGATCTTGCCAAAAGTCCAGGTAAAGCTCATAATCCAGCCAATGAATTTTCTGATTTAGATATTCCAATTGCTAAAAGAAAATGTGTTAGAAATATTGTCAAATATCCCATATCTAACTTTGTATCCTATAAAGCCTTGTCTTTGACATTCTCAGCCTTTGTTTTGTGTCTCAATACTGTGAAAATACCAAAAAATGTGAAAGATGCTTTATAGGTTCCTGAGTGGAAGGAGGCTATTTTAGAGGAGATGTGCGTTCTTGAAAAAATAGGTACATGGGAAACAATAGAATTTGTAACAGCCTTTACTCGTATTCAATACCGGAATAAGGCTCGAGGCATTATCGAACTTATAACACAAGCATTCATACAATTCCGAGTCATAAATTTGCGTCCAAATTAAAAACATTCATATTCAATCATAAAATCCCTTATACGAGCCTACGAGGCCCAAAACATGCTTTAGAAGTGGTTCGGGACTAAACCGAGAACTTTAGAAATTTTTCCAAAACTTAGAAAATTTTTCATGTTACAGGGGTCACATGTCTGTATGGTTAATGCCCGTGTGACCCTGAGAGACGCCCTTGCTACAGGCCGTGTTCAATTTAGGGTGCTCTTTAACTTGTGCCACACGGTCGTGCCACACGCCTGTGTGCTAGGCCATGCGGTCAATTTAATTTTCATAATTTTTTCATAAAATAGGTGCAGACTTCACACGGCCGGGGCACATGCCCGTGTTCGAGGCCGTGTAGCACACACGGTCGAGACACACACCCGTGTCTCTGCCTGTGTGCTATGTTCTGGACATTCAGTTTTACAACAATTAAGGTGCGGGGGACACACGGCTGAAACACATGCCCGTGGGGCAGACCGTGTGTCACACACGGCCTAGACGCACGCCCGTGTGTCTACCCGTGTGGACAAAAAGAAGGCTATTTACCAAGCCATTTTCCACCCATTTAACGCACACACCTACAAAACATAACATAGCACCAATTCAAGCTTATACATACAACCAAATTATCCACAACCAAGACATCAACACATCATTCACATGCTAACATCTAACATACATAAACATCACATAACTTATCAACTCAAATCATGCAAGTTTCCTCATTCATGAAAGGCATCATCATATGAATATGCTTATACAAATATTAGCCAATTTCAAATGGCCTTATACAAAATGGACTTTCAACCAATATAAGCCAACCTATTTGGCCAAATCAATTACGACACATAACAAAATGACCAAGTCCCCTATACATGCCATAACTCAAAATGTTGAATTCATTGATACAAAAATAATTGTTGATAGTGTGTATGGATCTCCGAAGATCTCCGATCCCCGAGTTAGGTTGGTGACACTATAAGACAAGGGAAAAAAATGGGAGTAAGCTATAAAACTTAGTAAGTTCCTATGCAAATAATAAGCATCATAACCACACATTTAACATACAATTAACATAATGTAAGTTAACATAAATGTTACTGAAATCGCATAGTCATAATTTACTAAATCACAACCTTATCGAGGGTTTATCACATATCGAGCTCATAAATTATGAGTTTTACGTACATACATGTACCAATTCACAACATAACCACAGTCTTTCACAACTTTGACATTCCCGATAAATTTTCTGTTGAACCACTTGGAATACTAAAGGATACTCGGGAATCTCGTACACACAGTATCGTACCAATGCCATATCCCATATATGGTCTTACATGAAATCTCGTATCGATGCCAATAGCCCAGCTATGTTCTTACACGAAGTCTCATATCTATGCCATATCCTAGATATGGTATTTCACGTAATCTTAGTAACCCTAATGTCATGACATTTGTATCCTATCTATTCCTAAGGTTCAACCGGAATTTCTCGCTTGTCGAGACTTTGTCGAATACATCAAAAGGGTAAATCACAATTCATACAATATTAAAGCATTTAAAACAAAATATAACTATTCATTGTTTACATACGAACTTATCTCGGTACAAAAATAGTAGAAATGAGACCTAATCGTCAAACACTTTATTTTTCCCCCGATCTAGGTTCGAACCTCATTTTTCTTGATCTAAAATAACAAATTTAACTCATTTAATACTCACACTGTTCAATTCAGTCCAAAAATCATATTATGGCAAAATTACATTTTTGCCCTTAATGTTTCACATTTTTACAATTTAGTCCCTAGGCTCGTAAATTGAAATCTATTCAATTTCTCCAAGACCCAAGCCTATCCGAACCATTTACATACTCATACCAGCCCACATTTTCCATTTAATCACACTTTTACTACTCATTTTTGTAACTTTTACAAATAGGTCCTTTCTAACATTTTTACCGAAAATCACTTAGCAAAAGTTATTTTTCTAACAACAAAATTGCATTTTCTACCATTATTCATCAAAATACACACATGTCTATCATGGGTCAAACCCTAGACGTTAATCATACTTCAAATTAGCACTAGAAATAGGAAGATCGAGTTACAAGGATCTAAGAAACATAAAAATCATTAAAAATGGGGCTAGAACGGACTTACAATCGTGCTTGGAAGCTTGAAAAACCCTAGCTATGTCTTCCTCTTGTAAATTTTGGCCAAGGGATAGAAGATGAGAAAAAATTGGCTTTTAATTTGATTATTAAGTCATTTATTAACCAAATGACCAAAATGCCCCTAACTTAAAATATGAAATATCTCTTACTCCATGTCCATATTTGTCCACTAGCTTAAGTAATGGTCTAATTACCATCTAAGGACCTCTAATTTAAATTTCATAGCATTTAAACACCTCTAACTTATAGAACTCAAGTTTTGCTCTTTTTACAATTTAGTCCTTTTTGCTAAATTGAATGCTCAAACGTCAAAATTTTCGAACAAAATTTACACGAAGTAATTCCATAAAAATGTAGACTATAAAAATATAATAAAAATAAATTTTACTGCGTCGAATTTGTGGTTCCGAAATTACTGTTCCGACTAGACCCAAAATCAAGCTGTTACAATTCTCCCCCCTTTAAGGATTTTCGTCCCCAAAAATCTTACTAGAAAAGAGGTTTGGGAACTTTTTTCTCATGGCTTTCTCGGGTTCCCACGTAGCCTCTTCACCCCATGTCGTTGCCATAAAACTTTCACTAGAGCTATACTTTTATTTCTCAACTGTTTGACTTTTCGAGCCAAAATCTTTATCGGTTCCTCACCATGCATCATATCCGGCCGAATCTCAATTTTTGTTGGAGAAATCACATGTAAAGGATTAGAACAATATCGTCACAACATCAACACATGAAACACATTATGGATCCTTTCCAACTCTGTCGATAAAGTTAACCGATATGCTATTGGCCTTATTCTTTCAATAACCTCATACGGCCCAATGAAACGTGGACTCAACTTGCCTTTACGACCAAATCTCAAAATTTTCTTCCACGGAGATACTTTCAGAAATACTTTATCACCGACTTGAAACTCAATCTCTTTTCTTTTCAAATCCGCGTAAGATTTCTATCGATCTGAAGCTGCTTTCAAACAGTCACGGATTACTTTCACTTTCTCTTCGGTTTCTCTAACCAAGTCAATCCTATGAATCTGTTTCTCACTAAGCTCTGTCCAATACAACGGAGTTCGACACTTGCGGCCATACAGTGCCTCATACGGTGCCATCTTTATACTCGACTGAAAACTGTTGTTATAAGTAAATTTGAGTAAAGGTAGATATTTTTCCCAACTACCTTCGGACTCTAATACACAACAGGGAAGCATATCTTTGAGTACCTGAATCGTTCTCTCAGATTGACCGTTGGTTTGCAGATGAAATGCGGTGCTAAAATTCAACTTTGTACCCAAAGCTTCTTGCAACTTTTTCCAAAAACACGAAGTAAACCTCGGATCTCTATCCGAAATAATAGAAATAGGTATTCCGTGCAATCTCACAATCTCAGGAATGTACAATTCAGCTAGCTTATCAAGTGAATAGTCGGTATGTATAGGAATAAAATGAGCTGATTTCATCAATCTATCAACCACAACCCATGCAGCATCTTCATTTTTCGGAGTCAAAGGCAAATCCATTAGAAATCCATCGTAATTCTGTCCCATTTCCATTCGGGCACCATTACTGGCTGAAGTAAACCCGAAGGTACTTGGTGTTCGGCTTTCACTTGCTGACAAATCAAACATTTCGATACAAATTCAGAGATATCTCGTTTCATACCTGACCACCAATACAGTTTCTTCAAATCATTATACATCTTCGTACTTCCTGGATGAACAGATAAACAACTATTATGTTCCTCATACAGAATCTTCTGAATAATCTCACTATTTTTCGGTACACATACTCTATCTCGAAACATTAAGCAATCATCAGAGCCAATCCGAAAGTTTGAATCACTACCTGATTCACACTGAGCTCTTTTGGTTTGCACTTCACTATCACTTTTTTGAGCTTCAAAAATTTGTTGAAGGAATACCGGTCTCGCTCTCAACTCAGCTAGAATTGAACTTCTTCAAATAAAGTCAATCTCGTATACATAGCTCTCAAGGCAAACAAGGACTTTCTTCTCAAAGCGTCTGCGACTACATTCGTTTTTCCCGAATGATAATCAATTACCAACTCATAGTCTTTCAACAGCTCGAGCCATCTCCGTTGCCGCAAGTTCAAATTCTTTTGAGTCATCAAGTACTTTAAACTCTTATGATCAATATAGATATGGCATTTCTCACCGTACAAATGATGTCTCCAAATCTTCAAAGCAAACACTATAGCAGCCAATTCTAGATCGTGCGTTGGATAATTCCTCTCATGCGGTTTCAACTGTCTCGAGGCATAGGCTATCACCTTGTCCTCTTGCATCAACACACATCCTAATCCATTCAGTGACGCATCGCTATAAATCACAAACTCCTTTTCCGGTTCAGATTGCACTAAAACTGGCGCCTCAGTCAATAATGCTTTCAACTTCTCAAAACTTTGCTGACATTTTTCGGACCATTCAAACTTAACATCTTTTTGCAATAACTTAGTCATAGGAGTAGCAATTATCGAAAAACCCTTAAAAAATCATTGATAATAGCCGGCTAAGCCCAAAAAGCTTCTAAATTCAGATACATTCCTTGGCGATATCCAATCAAAAATTGCCGAAATCTTACTTGAATCAACTTGAATACCATCTCTAGAAACAATGTATCCTAAAAATCTGACTTCTCGGAGCCAAAACTCACTTTTACTGAATTTCGCAAATAATTTCTTATCTCTCAAAGTCTGCAATACAGTTTTAAGTGCTCGGCATGCTCAATCTCATCTCGAGAATAAATTAGAATGTCATCGATGAACACAACCACAAACTTGTCCAAATACGGTCGGAAAATTCGATTCATCAAGTCCATAAAAATAGCATGAGCATTAGTTAATCCAAAAGGCATAACAAGAAATTCATAATGCCCATACCTTGTCCTGAAAGCAGTTTTTGGCACATTCAACTCTTTAACTCTCAACTGATAGTAGCCAGATCTCAAATCAATCTTCGAGGATATCGTTGCTCCTTTAAACTGATCAAACAAGTCATCAATCCTCGGCAAAGGATACTTGTTCTTTATAGTCACCTTGTTGAGCTGTCGATAATCGATACAAAGTCTCATAGATCCATCTTTCTTTTTTACAAATAACACTGGAGCACCCCAGGGAGAAGAACTCAGTCTCGCAAAACCCTTATCTGTCAACTCTTGCAACTGAGCTTTTAATTCTTTCAATTCAGTCGGAGCCATTCTATACGGAGCAATCGATATCGATGAAGTCCCTGGGACTAGATCAATACCAAACTCAACTTCTCTAATCGGTGGTAACCTAGGCAACTCTTCAGGAAAAATATCCGGATATTCACTTACTATCGACACTGATTCAAGTTTCAATTCTGACATCTTCGTATTCAACACATAAGCAAGATAAGCTGCACAACCTTTTCTTACGTATCTCTGAGCAGCTATAGACGAAATCACAACAGGCAATTCACTTGACTCATCGGTTTTAACCCGAAGAACCTCACCATTTTTACATTTCAATTCAATAGTTTTCAATCTACAATTTACTACCGCATCATGCAGTGTTAACCAATCCATACCCAAAATAACGTCAAATTCATCAAATGGCAACAACATTAAATCAGCCGGAAAACGGTGACCTCGAATCATCAAAGGACAATTCTTGCAAACTTTATCAACTAACAAATATTTGCCTAAGGGGTTTGACACTTTAATTACAAACTCAGTAAACTCAATAGGCAAACTCTTACTAGATACCAAATGCACACAAACATAAGAATGAGTCGATCCAGGATCAATCAATGCAATAACATTAGTATCATAAAGATAAAATGTACCAGTAATCACGTCGGGAGATGATGCATCCTCACGCGCACGTATGGCATAAGCTCTAGCAGGTGCTCGAGCTTCGGATCTCATAGCTGAATCCTTCATCACACCTTTACCGCTAGTTCCATTCCCGGTGTTTCTCGGTGGCCTACCTCTGTTGGTAGTATTACTCGGCCTTAAACTCAAAAATTGTTTTTTCTCAACCATCTTAGGGCAATCTCGGATAAAATGCTCTTGAGAACCAAACTTGAAACAAGATCGGTCATTCATCCTACAGTCGTCGGGATGTCTTCTTCCATAATGCTGACATTCAGGTCTGTTAGACATAACATTACTCACGCTTACCATTGAAGTAGCTTGAGATTTAAAACCTGAATGTTGCTTCCCGCTGTCTCTGTGCGAATACCCAGCTGATACATTCGAACGAGAATACTTTTCTTTAGATTTCTTTGATTGAGATTGAAATGACTTACTCATCGACCTTTTTCTTGCATCTCTAGTCTCACTCTCGGCCTTTCTTTTCTCTTTGCTTAGCTCTTCGGATTTGCAAGCTCGTTCAACCAATACAACAAATTCTTTTAGTTCTAAGATTCCAACCAATAATCGGATGTCCTTATTCAGCCCATCTTCGAACCTTTTACACATAATAGCCTCGAAAGAAACACACTCTTGGGCATACTTACTGAGCCTGATAAATTCTCACTCATACTTTGTCACCGATATTCGGCCCTGTTTTAGCTTAAGAAACTCTTTATGTTTCTAATCGATGAACCGCTGACTGATATATTTCTTTCGAAATTCCTCTTGAAAGAATTCCCATGTAACCCTCTCTCTCGGTACCACAGATACTAGTGTCTTCCACCAATGATATGTCGAATCCCTCAGGAGTGATATAGCACATTTCAAGCATTATTCGGGTGTACATGATAACTCATCAAATACCTTGATAGTATTCAAGCCAGAACTCGACTTTCTCGGGGTCATCATCTACATTAGCCCTGAATTTTTCGGCCCCTTGCTTCCGAATCTTATCAACCGGAGGCTTATTCTGTCTTACCAAATCCATACCTTGTGGAGCTACGGGATTCAGTTGAGGATAAGGAGGGCGTGGAGGATGTTGAGCATTCAGATTTGTTCGAAGAAACTCCGAATACCACTGGTTCATCATGTGGAGGAAGGCTTCCCTAGCCCCTTCTCCTGCTCCCTGACTAACTGTGGGAGGTCTATTTTCAGACGGCGCTGCCCCTTGAGCGAGAGCCGGCGCATTGCTTTCTACTTCATCAGCTACAACTCGATCAGGATCCATTTACTATATGAAAACATAGTTTAAAATTGTAAGGAGTCATTACACTATCACAGTTCATATATGGCATGTATAGCTAGACTCTTCACACGCTACGTTGGTCTGAGAATCAACTAAACTGTAGCTCTGATACCACTAAATATAACACCCCTTACCCGTATTCAAAGCCGGAACAGGGCTTGAGGCATTACAAAACTTATAACACAAGCATTCATACAATTTTGAGTCATAAATTTACGTCCAAATTAAAACCACTCATATTCAATCATAAAGTCCCTTATACGAGCCTACGAGGCCCAAAACATTCTTTAGAAGTGGTTCGGGACTAAACCGAGAACTTTAGAAAATTTTACAAAACTTAGAAAATTTTTCATGTTACAAGGGTCACACGCCCGTGTGGTTCAAGGGATACGCCCGTGTAACCTTGAGACACTCTCGTACTACAGGCCGTGTTCAATTTAGGGTGCATTCTAACTTGTGCCACACGGCCGTGCCACATGCCCGTGTGCTAGGCCATGTGGTCAATTTAATTTTCATAATTTTTTCATAAAATAGGTGCAGACTTCACACGCCCGTGTCTCAGCTTGTGTGCTATATTCTAGACATTCAGTTTTGCAACAATTAAGGTGCGGAGGACACACAGTTCAAACACATACCCGTGGGGCAGACCGTGTGTCATACACAGCCTGGACACACGCCCCGTGTGGACAAAAAGAAGGCTATTTACCAAGCCATTTGTCACCCCTTTAACGCCACACACCTACAAAACATAACATAGCACCAATTCAAGCTTATACATACAACCAAATTATCCACAACCAAGACATGAACACATCATTAACATGCTAACATTTAATATACATAAACATCACATAACTTATCAACTCAAATCATGCAAGTTTCCTCATTCATGAAAGGCATCATCATATGAATATACTTATACCAATATTAGCCAATTTCAAATGGCCTTATATAAAATGTACTTTCAACCAATATAAGCCAGCCTATTTGGCCAAATCAATTATGACACACAATAAAATGACCAAGTCCCCTGTACATGCCATAACTCAAAATGTTGAATTCATTGATACCAATATAATTGTTGATAGTGTGTATGGATCTCCGAAGATCTCCGATCCTCGAGATAGCTTGGTGACACTATAAGACAAGGGAAAGGAATAGGAGTAAGCTATAAAGCTTAGTAAATTCCTATGCAAATAATAAGCATCATAACCACACATTTAACATACAATTAACATAATGTAAGTTAACAAAAATGTTACTGATATCTCATAGTCATAATTTACTTAATCACAACCTTACCGAGGGTACATCACATAGCGAGCTCATAAATTATGAGTTTTACGTACATACTTTGAAACACCCCACACCCGGCCCACGAGCTTGGACCGGATCTGGTATGTTCCTTAAGTAAACTGGTTACAAAATTCTTTTATTATTAGAGGAAAACTTGTGCGATTTTTAAAAACTATTGTTTTGGGTTGGGCTTGAGTTAAAAACCCATTTATCTTATTTTAAAATCCAATTAATTAGGAGGAAAAAAAACAATTAGGGTTTATTCTTAAAGAAATAAATTTTACTTAACTTTAATTGAAAATAATTCGTAACATAGTAATTAAAAATAAAAGTAAAGAAGTGTAACTTATGGCCTTATTACATCAAGTAGAATCCTAAAATAAAATTCTAAAATACTTAAATAAATTTAAATATCCATATTGAATAAAACTTCAAGCTGAGCATGGCCATCCCTAAGCTTCCGCTAGAACCCGGTCCATTATTGATCGTCACTGAAAAATAGTCCCACAACGGGTGAGTCAACAGACTCAATGTGTACACAACACTAAAATTCAATAGATCAGGCATAAATTTTCATATCAAATGCTTATTCATATAACAGAGAAAAATGATGATGCAACCCAAACCCAAACCTAGGTGCCATCCGCTACACATCCCCGTACCAACCTGCACACCGTGGGGACTACTAAGTCAACCCTCCATCCGCTACACACCATCGAAAGCGATCCACTGCGAAATGCGTGCTCATCGCCCATATAAAATTTGTGGCATAGCCACTGAGATAATTGTGTCATGAGACACCACATTCGAGATAATGTAACCGGTTACCACATTCGGATAATGTGACCGAAGTCACCATATTCGAGATAGTGAGACCGTAGTCATCACCTTCACTTTCCCTTTTTCATATATCCCGAATGACCCATATTATTCATATCATGGATATCATACTTAAATTCTCATTCTTATAAATTTCACATGTTATAAATAACATATTTCATAATCCTAGTGGAAGTAGGAAACGTACCTGAGTACTTTGTACCATATTATGGTACCTTAGCCACATTCTTATAAACATGCATATTTTACATATTACCATCAATCTTATTAAAAGTTAGTGTGGGGTACACACCTGATTCGCTAAACAAAGTCCTTGAAATCCCGAAGAACCGATCTACTGATTTAGATCCTTAACTCCTATATTCGGCCAATCATTTAAACACATTAATAAACCTTTTGGCTTTAAAACCAAATCCTAGTAGGATTTGTATCTCAAAACCTACCTTGTTGCCGATTGACTTAAGAATCAAGTCCCAAAACTTTGTTGTATTCCTTCTTTGTGATCTCAAATCCCGAAAAGTATCCTTGCTTTCCTAGGGATGTCGAAATTCCTATAATCACATGTTAGGTTTCATCTAACATTAAAACTTAAAACAAGACCTTTGGATCTTATAGTTTCTTACCTTAGATCCCGAAATATTCCTCCTTGTAGTCGATAGTTGTAGAAACCCGAGAGATCCCCTTAATACTTCAGTCGACTACTTCCTTGCTTAGATTCACAGGGAGATTCGACTATGGCTTCTAATGGAGAGGAAAATATTCGGCTAGGTTCCAACAATTACTTAATTTCGGCTTGACAAAAGAAAATAAAGAAAAGAATAGAAGAGAGCACTAAGAATTCGGCAGAGAAAGGAGGAAGCACAAATTGATGAGTAACCCTCCTTCCTTCCTTTTATAGCCGAAATTATCATCTAAGGAGTCCCTTACTTGGCCACCACTCCTCTATCTGATAACTTTATCCTTTAATTATCACTTAAAATAAAAGATAATTCAGCAACTATCCTTACTTAGCCGAAATTATTAAACTCAAAGTCCCTTACTTGGCCATCACTTCTCCCTTATTTTCCTCTTTATTTCTTTATTCAAATTAAAATAATTTAATCCAACAATTATCTCTTGAAAATAATGATAAATAAATCCCTTATTTATCCACTATTTATAAAATAATAAAAGCTCCTAATTTATAGCCATGTGCTGTCCACCTCAGTCTTCTGGAAGCAAAAATAAAACCTCCTTTATTTGATTCCCAAGTGACTCGAACTCAGGCCCATTCCTCTTGCATATGGCGCCATTTCCACAGGCCCTAAGTGGCATCTTCAGGCCACTTTTCCAAGCTTGTTTGTGTGTCAAATTCCACAAACTTTTTCTTTTAAGGCCACCTTGCCTTAATTTCCCCTTTTAAACCTTAAAACTCGTCATTTCTAGGTCATTTCTAAGTTTCCAAAAATTTTCGTTCGGCCCTGTAAACTTGACATTTTCTTACATTTCCAAGTTTCCAAAAATGTTCACTTTCCTATTTTGAATCATTTCCAAATCATTTCCATCCATTTTCATACATTTTCAGGTTTCCAAAAATGTTCATTTCTAACTCATTTTCATTCATTTCCGGGTTTCCAAAAATATTCAAAATTTATTCTTAGTACCTAAAACATGTCACTTCGTAGAACTAAACCGAAAATGCATAGGCCCTTTCCAGGATGTTACAGTTCCACCCCCCTTAAAAAAAAATTCGTCCTCGAAATTTCCTAAATAAAATAATTGAGGGTATTGCTGTCGCATCGTCTCTTCTGGTTCCCACGAAGCTTCCTCCGATCCATGGTTGGGCCATAACACTTTGACTAGAGGAACTGACTTCCTCCGTAGCACTTTCACATCACGTTCCAATATCCGAATCGGCTCTTCCTCGTAGGATAAGTCTGGCCTTAGCTCTACTTCTTCGACAGGTAACACATGAGACGGATCTGATCGGTAACGACGTAGCATGGACACATGGAATACGTCGTGCATCTGCCACAACTCTGGTGGCAACTCCAATTGGTATGCCACTGCTCCAACTCGCTTCAGTACTCGATAGGGCCCTATAAACCTTGGGCTTAACTTCCCTTTGCGACCAAACCTCATCACCTTCTTCCAAGGCGAGACCTTCAGAAACACTTAGTCTCCCACTTCAAACTCTATTTCCTTCCGCTTAAGGTCTGCGTACGACTTCTGCCTATCAGAGGCTTCCTTTAACCGTGCTCAAATTGTCTTAACCTTCTCTTCAGTTTCCGCCACTAACTCTGGACCCAAAACTCAACGTTCTCCTAACTCAGTCCAACAAGTAGGAGTTCGACACTTCCGACCATACAATGCTTCATATGGTACCATCCAAATGCTAGCCTGATAGCTGTTGTTGTAGGCGAACTCGGCTAAAGGCAAATAGTCTTCCCAACTTCCTCGAAAATCCATCACACTGACCTCTCAACATATCCTCCAACACTTGTATAACTCGTCAGATCGCCCTGTCGATTGTGGATGAAGAGTCGTAGTGAAGTCCAACTTAGTGCCTAAAGCTTGATGAAGTGCCCTCCAAAACCGGAGACGTGAACCTTGGGTCTCTATCGGAGATGATCGATCACAGGTACTCCATGTAACCTTACAATTTCCGCCACATATAACTTGGCCAACTTCAAGAGAATAGTTTACTCTTCACGGAATGAAATGCGCGGACTTGGTCAAACGGTCCACTATTACCCATACCGAGTCCTTCTTAGTAGGCGTAAGGGGAAGCCCACTAACGAAGTCCATGGTAATTCTCTCCCACGTCCATTGGGGAATCTCGATTGGTTGAAGCAATCCCGATGGAACTTGGTTTTCAGCCTTAACTTGCTGACACGTCAAACATTTCCCCACAAATTCGAGAACTTCCCGCTTAAGATCGGACCACCAAAATTGTTCCTTAGATCTCTGATGCGACTTATCGCCTCCGGGATGCATAGCATAAGGGCTACTATGCGCTCCCGAAGAATCCTTTGTCTTAACTCCTTATCCTTGGCATACAGACTTTTCCTTTGTAACACAATACTCTTTCATCATTGACGCCATAGTCCTTTAATTCTCCGCTCAGACTTGCTGAAACTTAGCACTTAGGTCCTTATCACCAACTGTCCCTTTTCACCTCATTCACCATGTGGGCTTGATTTGTAATTCGCCAACAGTTTCCATCATCATATAAACTCAAGTGAGCGAACATAGCCCTTAGATCCGACACAACCTTCCGACTTAGGGCATCGGCTACCACATTCGCCTTGCCGGATGATATTCTATCGAGCGAATCGTAGTCCTTCAACAACTCCACCCACCTTCGTTGCCTCAAGTTCAACTCCTTCTGAGTCAACAGATACTTAAGGCTCTTGTGGTCTGTGTAGATCACTGACCTTTCTCCATAGAGGTAGTGCCTCCAAACCTTAAGGGCGAAAACCACTGCTGCCAACTCTAAGTCATGAGTTGGGTAGTTAACCTCATGAGGCCTTAGTTGCCGAGACGCATACGCGACTACTTTTTCATCTTGCATTAGCACACATCCTAATCCCGTATGCGAAGCGTCACAATACACCACAAAATCCTTCCCGACCTACCGTTGAATTAACACCTGAGCCTCGTCAACACCTTCTTAAGGTTGTCAAAGCTCTTCTCGTTGCTTATCGGACCATTCAAAGGGTACTTCCTTCCTTAGTAACTTTGTCAAAGCGCGGCTATTGACGAGAATCCTTCTACGAACCTTCCTGTAATAGCCGCCAAACCTAAGAAACTTGAATCTCGGCCAGACTTAGGTGGTTTCCAATCCAACACTGCTTCGATCTTCCTAGGATCCACTCTTATTCCTTCTGCGGATACCACATGTCCTAGGAATGCCACCTCCTTAAGCCAAAATTCACACTTGCTGAATTTGGCATAGAGCTTCTTCTCCCTTAATACTTGCAGCACAATTCGGAGGTGTTCATCATGCTCTTCTTCAGACTTGGAGTACCCCAAAATATCGTCGATGAACACAACGACAAACCTATCCAAGTATGGTTGGAAAACTCGGTTCATCATATCCATGAACGCGGCTGGAGCGTTCGTCAATCCAAACGGCATCACCACAAACTCAAAATGGCCGTATCTTGTCCTAAAAGCGGTCTTATGGATATCTGCCTCCTTCACCTTCAACTGGTGATATCCCGACCTTAAGTCTATCTTTGAGAATATTGCGGCCTTTTCATTTGATCGAACAAGTCATCGATCCTTGGCAAAGGATACTTGTTCTTGATGGTCGACTTATTCAATCGACGGTAATCTATGCACATACGCATAGTTCCGTCTTTCTTCTTTACAAATGTAATCGGTGCTCCCTATGGAAACACACTGGGTCGTATGAACCCATGATCCAACAACTCTTGGATTTGAGCCTTGAGCTCAACTAACTCCTTTGGCGCCATTCGGTATGGAGCGATTGACACGAGAGTCGTTCTCGGCAGCAAGTCTATTCCAAATTCCACCTCCCTATCTGGGGGTATTCTTGGTAATTCTTCAGGAAATACATCTTCAAAGTCTCTTACAGTTCTAACTCCACTGACACCTTCTTACTTTCCACCCAACGCACTTACGAAGGCTAAAAACGCCTTGCACCCTTTCTTAACCATTTTCTCAACCTTCAACGCCGAAACTACGTTGGACAGGTAGTTTCTTCTCTCTCCGATCATTACTACTACTTCATCCTCTGGGGTCCTTAGTTCCATTCGTTTAGCCGTACAATCCAACACGGCTCGGTGCTCTACTAGCCAGTCCATTCCAAGTATAAGTTCAAACTCCCCGAAAGGTAGTTCCACTAAGTCAGCCCGAAAGTTCACTCCCGAATCTCTAGGGGTACATTCAGAAAGATCTTATCCACCATTACAGTTTGGCCTAATGGGCTTACTACGATTATCTCCCTATCGTAAAGTTCGAGTCTAGGCCTAGTGTTTCCACTACACACTACTACAGCAACATATGAATGGGTCGAGCCCACATCAATTAAGGCATAATAAGGCTTGCCATAAATAAGAAATGTACCGGTTATAACATCCGGTGCGTCTCAAAATCCTCCCTACGGCGAACCGCATAAACTAAACCGGTTGCCTTGCCTCAAAGATTAGCAGCACCTACGCCGCCTGTGCTCCACGCCCTCTACCGGCACCATTACCTCGATTACTCGAACCACGACCTCGTTGAGGCTGCCGTCCTCCTCTACCAACCCGACTAACATTACGAGTGGTGGTCGACTTTCATCCGTTTCTTAGGACAATCCTTGAGCATATGGTCCTTGGACCCACACCAAAACATCCTCCGTCTTTTTCCAAAGACTCCCTAAGTGCTTCTTCCCATAATGTTCACAAGGACGACATCGCCATCCCGCACCGGCTTGCGATTTTATGCCCATCAACTCTAGTCCTCTTTTGAGCCTTCCTGAGACGATCCAAAACCTCTTTTGGGCCTATTCCGATCCTGACCGCTTTGTAGAATCTTGATTCCTTCACCACTTTAGCCTTCTCCACTAAAGCAGAAACTCCCGCTCCCGATGCGGTGCTATCAACAATCTCAAGATCATCTCTTAGTCCGTCCTCAAAGCGGACACAGCGCTCATGCTCAGTTGCCACTACTCCTCGAGCATAGCGGCTCAACCTCAGGAATTCAGCTTCATATTCCGCAATGGACTTGTTCCCTTGAACCAGCCCCAGAAAAGCCTTCCTTTGCTCATCTGTATACCTGGTTCCCATATATTTCTTCTGAAATGCTTCCTTAACATATTCCCAGGTCAGATCCTCAGTCATGGCACCATCCCGAACAGTCAACCACCACTGATACGCTTCATCGCGTAACAGTGCCACCATTTCTTTTAACTTCTCCTTAGGGGTCAAGTCAAGCTCATCCATGATGCGCTCTGTTGCTTCCAACCAGTACTCAGCTGAACTGGGTGCCACACCCGATACCCCACGAAACATTTCAGCTCCATTAGCTCGGGAGCGCTCAGTACGGACTTACGGGTTCCCGAATTTCCTCCTGCACCAGCCACCAACTCCAAAACTCGCAGCACAGCCTGCGACACAACATCTTCTCCCGTCTCGAGCTTTGCGCTCAACACCCTGGCCCAGGGGTGGTGGTGGCGGTGGTATCTCGTTGTCGGACCCTTGACCCGATCTAACGGGTTACGACAAAATCATCCTTCCTCTACCTCGCCCACGATGACCACGTCCTCTAGAGCTCATTTCTAACGTCGTAACTTTGATTAAGAAGTTTTATGAATTAGTCTTTCTTTCACTTGTTTACCCATGAAAGAATTTTATGACAAGAGTTTTAGGAGTGGTTCTTTCGTATTCATACATGCACACATCTTTCCATTCATTCGTACATCCATCAAACAATTATGAACTTTCGTTCATTCGAGAGAAAGGTTGTAGTTTTCATTGTTATTGTTTTTCCACTACCTAGGGTATTTTCGTAATTCGTCCTTTGTGGGTATTTTCGTAATTTTTCAAAAGGAAAAAGTTCCTTGGTGATTTTGTCATAAAGTATTTTGGTATTTTTAAATTCAGGGTTTTTGAAAAATTTTGAAATCCGAGGTATTTCGGTGATTTTGGACCTCGGGGTATTTTGGTGATTTTTTTTTCTCCAAGCCAGGGTAAATTTGTAAAATCTTATAAATCAGGGATATTTCAAAGGTTGCAAAACTTTGAGGGTTCTTTTGAGAATTGTACATTTCAAAGCGGTGATGTTGCAAAAATTTTGGAAATCAGGTCATTTTGGTAATTTTATAAGTTAGGGACAATTTTGAAATTTCCAAAATTCAAAGTATTTTTGATAATTTGCAAATTAGGGTTTTGAACATTGATAAAATAATGAAATTTTGGCAAACTGTTGGGTAGTTGGTCATTTTATAAACCAAGGGTATTTTGGTAATTTTACCACTAGGGGCATTTTGTATAAATCGTAAATCTTTCGGAAAATTTTGTAAAGATGGTTTTCATGAATTTAGAAGAAAGTTTTAAGAGTTCTAAAACTAGAGTTTTGTTGTTTTTATAAAAACAAGGCTAATTCCCTTTCGGGTTTTAGTTATTGTGTTTAGCCTATGACCGAGTCCTCTTGGTCGGGGTGAACCAAAAGCTACGCACTGAGCAGGATTCGAGTGGAGAGGAGGTGAGTCACGTGGATCGCTTAAATACCAAGCTCCCACCGAAACCATTCCTAGACATGCGCACATGAGGTTGCCACACCTCACCGAGCCCTGCAGGTTAGGGTGAACCGAAGCTACGCACTGCAGTGCAGGGTTCTGCGAAGAGGAGGTGAGTCACTAGGACTGCTTAAATACTGTGCTCTTAGGATCCAATCCTAGACATGCGCATGGGGGTTACCACACCCTAACTCAGTGACTTAGCCATAGGTTTGTTTAACGTTCCTTAAGTCTTATGTGTTTGTGTTTGAGTAGACTAGTCCTAGGGTTCAAGTTCCTATCATGCTATTCTACGTTCCATTCCTTTTCTACCCTTCTAATATTCATTACACATAATCACACAAATGGTTAGGGGTACTTACCTGGTGGACTGCGGGTCGGAGACTTAGGAGCCATGCCAGAAAACCTGTTTATTTCATAAAATCCTTTCAAAAAGCTTACTTGGCTCGATTTGAAAACGTTTTGGGCCTTAGCCCACAGGCCGAGAGTTTAAAACTGGGCTCTGATACCAAACTGAAACACCCCACACCCGGCCCACGAGCTTGGACTGGATCTGGTATGTTCCTTAAGTGGCCAAGTTACAAAATTCTTTTATTATCAGAGGAAAACTTGTGCGATTTTTAAAAACTATTGTTTTGGGTTGGGCTTGAGTTAAAAACCCATTTATCTTATTTTAAAATCCAATTAATTAGGAGGAAAAAAAAACAATTAGGGTTTATTCTTAAAGAAATAAATTTTACTTAACTTTAATTGAAAATAATTCGTAACATAGTAATTAAAAATAAAAGTAAAGAAGTGTAACTTATGGCCTTATTACATCAAGTAGAATCCCAAAATAAAATTCTAAAATACTTAAATAAATTTAAATATCCATATTGAATAAAACTTCAAGTGAGCATGGCCATCCCTAAGCTTCCATGAACCGGTCCATTATTGATCGTCACTGAAAAATAGTCCCACAACAGGGTGAGTCAACAGACTCAATGTGTACACAACACTAAAATTCAATAGATCAGGCATACATTTTCATATCAAATGCTTATTCATATAACAGAGAAAAATGATGATGCAACCCAAACCCAAACCTAGGTGCCATCCGCTACACATCCCCGTACCAACCTGCACACCGTGGGGACTACTAAGTCAACCCTCCATCCGCTACACACCATCGAAGGCGATCGGCTGCAATGATCGGCGTGCTCATCGCCCATATAAAATTTGTGGCATAGCCACCAGATAATTGTGTCATGAGACACCACATTGAGATAATGTAAACGAAGTTACCACATTCGATAATGTGACGAAGTCACCACATTCAGATAGTGAGACCGTAGTCATCACCTTCACTTCCCCTTTTTCATATATCCCGAATGACCCATATTATTCATATCATGGATATCATACTTAAATTCTCATTCTTATAAATTTTCACATGTTATAAATAACATATTTCATAATCCTAGTGGAAGTAGGAAAGCGTACTGAGTACTTTGTACCATATTATGGTACCTTAGCCACATTCTTATAAACATGCATATTTTACATATTACCATCAATCTTATTAAAAGTTAGTGTGGGGTACACACACTGATTCGCTAAACAAAGTCCTTGAAATCCCGAAGAACCGATCTCACGATTTAGATCCTTAACTCCTATATTCGGCCAATCATTTAAACACATTAATAAACCTTTTGGCTTTAAAACCAAATCCTAGTAGGATTTGTATGAAAAACCTACCTTGTTGCCGATTGACTTAAGAATCAAGTCCCAAAACTTTGTTGTATTCCTTCTTTGTGATCTCAAATCCGAAAAGTATCCTTGCTTTCCTAGGGATGTCGAAATTCCTATAATCACATGTATCATCTAACATTAAAACTTAAAACAAGACCTTTGGATCTTATAGTTTCTTACCTTAGATCCTGAAATATTCCTCCTTGTAGTCGACAGTTGTAGAAACCCGAGAGATCCCTTAATACTTCATCGACTACTTCCTTGGTTAGATTCACGGGGAGATTCGGCTATGGCTTCTAATGGAGAGGAAAATATTCGGCTAGGTTCCAACAATTACTTAATTTCGCTTGACAAAAGAAAATAAAGAAAAGAAGAGAAGAGAGCACTAAGAATTCGGCAGAGAAAGGAGGAAGCACAAATTGATGAGTAGCCCTCCTTCCTTCCTTTTATAGTTTGAAATTATCATCTAAGGAGTCCCTTACTTGGCCACCACTCTCTATATCGATAACTTTATCCTTTAATTATCACTTAAAATAAAAGATAATTCAAAGCAACTATCCTTACTTAGCCGAAATTATTAAACTCAAAGTCCCTTACTTGGCCATCACTTCTCCCTTATTTTCCTCTTTATTTCTTTATTCAAATTAAAAGAATTTAATCCAACAATTATCTCTTGAAAATAATGATAAATAAATCTCTTATTTATCCACTATTTATAAAATAATAAAAGCTCCTAATTTATAGCCATGTGCCGTCCACCTCAGTCTTCTGGAAGCAAAAATAAAACCTCCTTTATTTGCTTCCCAAGTGACTCGAACTCAGGCCCATTCCTCTTGCATATGGCGCCATTTCCATAGTCCCTAAGTGGCATCTTCAGGCCACTTTTCCAAGCCTGTTTGTGTGTCAAATTCCACAAACTTTTTCTTTTAAGGCCACCTTGCCTTAATTTCCCTTTTTAAACCTTAAAACTCGTCATTTCTAGGTCATTTCTAAGTTTCCAAAAATTTTCGTTCTCGCCTCATAAACTTGACATTTTCTTACATTTCCAAGTTTCCAAAAATGTTCACTTTCCTATTTTGAATCATTTCCAAATCATTTCCATCCATTTTCATACATTTTCAGGTTTCCAAAAATGTTCATTTCTAACTCATTTTCATTCATTTCCGGGTTTCCAAAAATATTCAAAATTTATTCTTAGTACCTAAAACATGTCACTTCGTAGAACTAAACCGAAAATGCATATGCCCTTTCCAGGATGTTACATACTTGTACCAATTCACAACATAACCACAGTCTTTCACAACTTTGACATTCCCGATAAACTTTCTGTTGAACCACTTGGAATACTAAAGGGTACTCGGGAATCTCGTACACACAGTACCGTACCAATGCCATATCCCATATATGGTCTTATAAGAAATCTCGTATCGATGCCAATAGCCCAGCTATGGTCTTACACGAAGTCTCATATCAATGCCATATCCCAGATATGGTCTTACACGTAATCTTAGTAACCCTAATGTCATGACATTTGTATCCTATCTATTCCTAAGGTTCAATACGAATTTCTCGCTTGTCGAGACCTTGTCGAATACATCAAAAGGGTAAATCACAATTCATACAATATTAAATAATTTAAAACAAAATATAACTATGCATTATTTACATACGAACTTATCTCGATACAAAAATAGTAGAAATGGGACCTAATCGTCAAACACTTTATTTTTCACCTGATCTAAGTCCGAACCTTGTTTTTCTTGATCTAAAATAACAAATTTAACTCATTTAATACTCAAATTGTTTAATTCAGTCCAAAAATCATATTATGGCAAAATTACATTTTTGCCCCTAATGTTTCACATTTTTACAATTTAGTCCCTTGGCTCGTAAATTGAAATCTATTCAATTTATCTAAGACCCAAGCCTATTTGAACCATTTAAATACTCATACCAGTCCACATTTTTCATTTAATCACACTTTTACTACTCATTTTTGTAACTTTTACAAATAGGTCATTTTTGACATTTTTACCGAAAATCACTTAGCAAAAGTTGTTTTTCTAACAACAAACATGCATTTTCTACCATTAGTCATCAAAATACATACATTTCTAACATGGTTCAAACCCTAGACCTTAATCATACTTCAAATTAGTACTAGAAATAGGTAGATCGAGTTACAAGGATCTCAAAAACATAAAAATCATTAAAAACAGTGCTAGAACAGACTTACAATCGTGCTTGGAAGCTTGAAAAACCCTAGCTATGTCTTTCTCTTGTAAATTTTGGCCAAGGGGTAGAAGATGAGCAAAAATTGGCTTTTAATTTGATTATTAATTCATTTATTAACCAAATGACCAAAATGCCCCTAATTTAAAACATAAAATTTCTCTTATCCATGCCCATATTTGTCCACTAGCTTAAGTAATGGTCTAATTACCATCTAAGGACCTCTAATTTAAAATTTCATAGCATTTAGACACCTCTAACTTATAGAACTCAAGTTTTGCTCTTTTTTCAATTTAGTCCTTTTTGCTAAATTGAGTGCTCAAACGTCAAAATTTTCGAACGAAATTTTCATGAAGTCATTCCATAAAATTTTTGACTATAAAAATATAATAAAAATAAATTTTACTGCGCCGAATTCGTGATCTCGAAACCATTGTTCCGACTAGACCCAAAATCGGGCTGTTACAGAATTACCTGTAGGGAAGAAACAGTGGGCTGTAAATGGGTGTTCACAACCAAATTCAAACCAGATGGATCTTTAGATAGATACAAATCCCGGTTGGTGGCTAAAGGGTACACTCAAACATAAGGGATAGATTATCTTGAAACATTTGCTCCAGTAGCCAAATTAAACTCCGTTAGAGTTCTTTTATTAATTACGGTTAATCTTGATTGGTCTTTACAACAGTTAGATGTGAAGAATGCTTTCCTAAATGGGAAACTTAAAGAAGAAGTTTACATGGATCCTCTTCCAGGTTTTGAAGAAAAAATTGGAACTCGAGTATGTAAACTCAAAAAATCTTTGTATGGTCTAAAGCAGTCTCTTCGAGCTTGATTTGAATGGTTCACTCAAGTTGTTAAAAAATAAGGTTACTCACAAGGGCAAGCTGATCACACAATGTTCTATCGATATTCACAAAAAGGTAGAATAGCAGTTATTATAGTTTATGTCGATGATATCATTCTTACAGAAGATGATGTGGATGAAATAAGGCGTCTCAAGGAGCATCTAACATTGGACTTTGAGATCAAAGACTTGGGTCCTTTGAAATACTTTCTTGGAATAGAAGTTGCTCGATCAAAAAAGGGTTTTGTGGTCTCTTAGAAAAAATATATGATTGTTCTTTTAAAAGAGGCTGGGATGAGTGGTTGCCGCCCAACTGACACACCAATTGATCCAAATGTAAAATTCGGAAATAAAGAAGGTCGATTAGTTGATAAAGGGCAGTACCAAAGATTAGTTGGTAAGTTAATTTACTTATCACATACAAGGCCAGACATAGCTTTTGTAGTGAGCTTCGTGAGTCAATTTATGCACTCCCCAATGGAGGAACATGAAGAAGCAGTGTTTCGGATTCTAAGATACTTGAAGAGTTAACCTAGAAAGGGCTTATTCTTCAAGAATTCTGAACAAAGAGGAATTGAAGCTTATACAGATGTAGATTGGGCAGGCTCAATAACAGATAGAAGATCTACATCACGATACTATACATTTGTTTGGGGAAACCTTGTGACTTGGTGAAGCAAAAAACAAAGTGTTGTAGCAAGAAGTAGTGCAGAGGCTGAGTTTAAATCAATAGCTCAAGGAATTTGTGAAATGATGTGGTTAAAAAAAATTATGAAAGAGCTGAGGAAACCAATAAATTCACCAATAAAGTTGTACTGTTATAGCAAAGCTATCATTAGTATTGCTCACAACCCAGTCCAGCATGACAGAAATAAAATGTTGAGATTGATAGACACTTTATCAAGGAGAAGATTGAAGAAGGCCAAGGATGTAACAGTCCTGTTTATACCCTAGTCAGAACAGTAGTTTCGGGACCACAAATCCGAGTCTGTATAATATTTTAATATTACTTTCTGTGTCGTTGGAATGTGATTGAGCATGTGGTAAATTTCCGTAAGCTAATTAGTCCGTCTGTATGTTTAATTTGACAAAAGGATGAAATTGCATTGAATGTGAAAGTGGTATGCTATTTGTTAAAGTGCTTAGGTGTTGTGGCTTTATAAATGTGAGGACTTATGTGGAAATATAGCCATTATTATTGTTAGTGGACGAAAATGGGTGGTAATATGTATATATTATATGTTTAATTATATTTACTTTAAATGTTTCATTAATATTATTATGTTATATGTTATATATTATTATAATGAAAACAAAAAGAAAGCATTATCATCATTTTATCACCTCATTGCCGAAAACACCAAAATAAAAGAAAGAAAACTTTGGCTAAGCATTCGGCACTAGCAAGCCAAAATTAAGGTATGATTTGGGTTCGGTTTTTGATAATTTCTACGTTTTTTGTAATCATTGTTTCTCCTACTATCAAACCCATGTATTAATCTTGTGAATTGATGATGTTTGTGTAATATGCCATTGATGATATGTCAAGCTTTTTGATGATCCTTGGTGTTAAATGAAAGATATGAGCTAGATAAACATGTTTTGTTCTTGAAATTTTGATGAATTTAGATAAATAGGGCTAAATTGAGAAAATATTATTTTGGAAGACTAATTTGTGAATTTGATGAAATATTTGGACTAATATAGTCCCTAGGGAGATTCGGCTATGCATGGGTGTGAACAAATTATGTGAATTTGATGTTTTGTGAAAAATGGACTAAATTGATAAATTGTGCAAATGTGAGGGCTAATTTGCAAATAGCCCTAAATATGTGTGTATGGATTGAATTGAATGAATAAGTGAATAAAAGAGTTAATTCTGAATATGTTTAGATCAAGAACAAAGGAAAACGAACTTAGATCGTGGGAAAGCGAAAGTAAACGAGTAGCCATTTCCATTTTCGTAAAAATCGAATCCGATGTAAGTTACTATGCAAATAAACGTATATGTGTGTAAGTATAATTGTTTATATGACAAATGTTGATGATGGATGTTTATGAGAGGTTATGCATGTGAAATCCGAGATAAGTTTGATATAATGACTAAGTTTGAAAAGTCTCGTACGAACCTAGGAATAGATAGGATTAACTATGTCATGGCATAGGTATCTGTTTTGTTTTATCATGTAAGACCACGTCTGGGATGTTGGCGTTGATTTGAGACTTCGTGTAAGACCTCGTCTGGGACATTGGCATCGATATAAGTTTTATGTGTAAGACCACGTCTGGGACGTTGGCATCGATATAAGCTTTACGTGTAAGACCATGTCTGGGACATCGACATCGTAATGATACGTGTAAGACCCTGTCTGGAACAGCGGCATAAATGTCTGAGTGCATGTAAGACCTCGTCTGGGACGTTGGCATTGTACAACCATTCCGAGCTTTCTGAGTATCCTACTAGATTCCTTACGGTTCAACGGGCAAATCTGTGATACGAAATAGCCATGTAAATAGTGAATCCGATTCAGGTACGTTGATTCATACACTAAGTGAGTATATAAGGTAAGCTCCTATGTAACCTTGCTATGATGGTTATGAACCTTTGAAATAGTTTTGTGCATAAGAGACTTCTGGAATTGATGAATGTGGCAAATGTGGCCAATAGTATGAACCAAAGTATATATATGTGTGAAGATGTTATGTATATGAAATGTGCCTATATTTCTACATGCTTATATACTTGTCTATTAAGTTTATTTGTATATGACTTACTAAGATTTTAGAAAGCTTATTATGTCTGTGTTTTCTCTGTTTTATAGGTCGTCAAAGCTACTGAAGGCTCGAGACCGTCAAGGATCGTCATCACACTACTAAACTTATTTTGGTACACTTTGAAAATGTATATAGCAAGATATGGCATGTATAGGCTAGTACTTGGTATAAGTGTGTTATATGAGCTAAGTTATATGAGTTGGTTTGATATGTTTTGGTAAATTGCTCAAATGAATGTGATATGTGAAGGGTGTTTTGGCATGGTTAGATGATATATGAAATGGTTATGATATGGTAAGTATATAGATAAATGGTGTTTGGGTATAGTTGTGATTTGGTCATGCAAATTGGTATGTTTGGAATGGATATTGAATGTATCATTGTGTGATTTCCTTATATGTTAAATATGTATGATTTGGGATGGCTATTTGGTATATTTTTAATGGTTATATGTGAATGAAATGGGATGATATATGTTGCTTGTAGGTTTGACCTTTTTGGGTGGCATTTTGGCCTTGTAAATGGCCATTAATGTGACACGGTTGTGGCACACGGGCGTGCCTAAAGACCGTGGGTGAATTGGCAGAATGTAGCTTAATAGCACACGGCCTCGACACGGGGGTGTCAGCTAGCCGTGGTGTACAAGTCAGTAGCTAGCTAAGAGCACACGGCCATGGCACACGGGCGTGCTTGGTGGCCATGGTGGGGAAGTCAGTATATGGCCTAGTAGCACACGGTCATGGCACACGGGCGTGCCCAGTGACCGTGTTGTTATAGTCAGTATATAGACACGGATGGACACACGGGGGTGTCTAGAAGCCGTGGAGGGCACACGGTCTCCTCCCACGGGCGTGTCTCCCCTGTATTTTAGAAAAGTTATAATTTTTCCATGAGATTCTGTATGTGTTTCAGTTTAGTCTCGACTCGGTTTATATGCATGTTTAGGGTCTTGATGACTCATCTAAGGGACGCTATGATTGTTAATGATGAACGTAATGTATGAAATGTTATGTAAGTTTCCGATCTGTCCGGTAATGCTCCTAACCCTAGTCCGGCGTCGGTTACGGGTTAGGGGTGTTACAAAGTATGCATGTCGTTTGTTCCTTCAAAACAATAGATTGCTAACATACTCACCAAAGGGCTCTCTAAGATAAGCTTTGATTTTTTTGTAAGCAAGTTGGGCATGATTGATATATATGCACCAACTTGAGGGAGGGTGTTGAAATATGTATAAATTTTAAATTTATTTAGGTAGATAAATCTTATTTAGGTAAATAAGTTTTATTCATACTCTAAGAATATTTTATTTTATCTTTTAGTGGTTTATTAGAATATGAGAATTATTCCATCGACCCTTCCTTATATCCTAGTTAGGCAAATTGATTACCTATTCCTGCATCTGAGCAAAGGGAGACTACAGCTGAGAAAAGATAATCAAGCTGAACTTTCAATGTTGATGAGCAAAGAAATTTCCCATGGCCTTTCCCTTGCTTTTCATCATTACCGGTCAAAGTTAGGTCGCTAGACCCGTGATCTTCACGTACTGTGAAACCAAGCTTTTCTTCCCGTGGGGACACACTCTCATTCCAAACTCTTTTCTTTTGCCTTTTTTGCTCTCTCCAAAGCTATAAATAAGTCCCAATATCTACCAATCTTTCCACATCAAACACAGATTTCCACCAAAAATGGCAACATTCACGATAAAAAACAGTCTTATTGCTGTCATCCTAGCGCTCATTCTTGCTGGAGCCACGCCTGGAATCATGGTGAAAGCACAGTGTGTTAACAGTTGTGAACAACCAAATGAATGTTGCAGTCAATATGGGTACTGCGGAGAAGGTCCCGAGTTCTGCGGCGCAAACTGCCGAGGGGGTCCTTGTACTAACAATGGCGTTTCCATAGCTGACATCGTCACACCTGAATTCTTTAATGGGATATTGAATCAGGGCTCAAGTTGCGTAGGCAGAAACTTTTACTCCAGAGAAGCTTTTCTTGATGCTCTCACTTCTTTCGCTCGCTTTGCAAGGTCTGGCTCAGTTGAAGATTCCAGGCGTGAGATTGCTGCTTTCTTTGCCCATGCTAGCCATGAAACTGAACGTAACATCTCTTATAATGTCCTTTTTCAAAAGTATCCTATACGTAGAATTGTTCAATGCTGAGCGAGAAGCTGTTGTTGTTGTTTCCAGGTTTTTGCCACATAGAAGAGACAGATGGGGCCAAGAAGGATTACTGCAATGAGACAGTGACAGAGTATCCATGCGCTCCGGGCAAAGGTTACTATGGGCGTGGACCATTGCAACTATCATGGAACTACAATTATGGACCAGCTGGTTTGGAGCTTGGGTTCGATGGGTTAGGTGCACCAGAAACGGTGGCCAATGACCCTGTTATGGCCTTCAAAGCTGCCCTATGGTTTTGGACCAAAAATGTTGCAGCAGCCATAAGCCAAGGATTTGGGGCGACCATTAAAGCCATTAATCCAATGGAGTGTGGTGGTGGAGAGCCTCGGAAAGTTCAGTCTCGGATTGATTACTTCACAGGGTATTGTAATCAACTTGATGTTAATGCCGGGGGTAGTCTCAACTGTTAGAAAGAAATAATTGTTTTACTCCAATTTTGATTTTCTTTTAAAAAAAGGTCTTAGAAAGATAATATAGTGATTGAAAATGTGAGAAATAAATGGTTTAAGAAAAATAAAGTCCTTAATGGAATCTTTTGTGATTTTAATTCCAAAATTTTGGAAATCAATTAATAAATGTTGAGAGGGAAAAGTTATTGTCCATTAATAATCAACTGCGATAACATAAAATTACCTTCAAACTCTTCCTATTTCTATCTAATTTCCAAACTTCAATTAGTATTAGATACAAATATAGATGTTTATCAATTTCTTAATTTTAAAATTCAACAAGCCAAAATATAGGCGATTGTTTTGGAAGGGATAGGTGCCAGATAATGCAAAATATTACATTAGAACTTAGATCATAACTCTGAATGTTGTAGAGCTTCATTAATTTATCCCAAACTAAAGTGAAGTGAACAATGACAACTTATAATTAAGTCAAATATCATTCCCACTAAAGGAAATTCAATCAAAGAATCATGTTTTTCATCATTTACATTTGTGGCATACAACTTCTTCGTCCTACCTACTAAAATTTGCCGACTATCTTAATCTAAACAATAAAAAAATTATAAAGTGTTGGGTGTACAGTGTACTTTGTTTAAGTTCCATGGGTGGTGAACTTTGCCCTAGTGACCAGGTCCTCGAGGACTAGGTCCCGAAGCTAACCGCTGGAGCCAATACGACATGGTGGATCTTGCCTTGTGGTAAACCGACGAGTAAGTTTCCATATGATTTACGTTTCCCAAATCTTCCCCTAAAACTCTGGCAGCTTCAACGCCCACATCGCTCAACACTGCCATTGATATGATGCATATCATCAAAAGGGTACTTACTTTCCTGCTATTCATCTTCCCCAAACACTACTCTTAAACACCAGAAGAAACAAACAAAAAAAAGGCTAATAAATCTTTGAAGATTATGTATTGAATATGCAGTAAGAGAAGCTTAATTAGGGTCCTTGGTGTTGTGAATGAAGAGAACTTGGAACTGAATATCAGGTTTATATAGGAATAAAAGAATACAAAGGTTTACAAAGTCATGCTAGTAACAGCTAAAATTATCAAATATGTGGGAAAAAATGGTGAGCTTTTTTGGGACTATACAATTCGTGTTGACCAAGGATTTTGTGCTAAGTCATAGCTACAAACTCGTTACTGCCGGGAAAGCTAAAACACTATGTTTAATTTATTTTATTCTGAACTTGTCAATGGCTGCCACAGTTATATATATATATATATATATATATCAAATTTACTGGTTTAGCCCATCCTTTCATTGCTTGGACTCAAGTACTAGTGATTAGTGAAAGTTGGTTTTGTTATTTTGAAGAAAAGACAGGGTTAGAATTGAGATTGGGTTGAGTAATTTAATGAAGTCCAAGAGTTGGAAATATTGAATTTGACCAAATTTGGTTGGTTGGGTGGCCTGTACTTGAGCAAAATGACAACAGCAAATAGGAATAGGAAAGTGTTGAACATTACTGTTGACATGTTGAATTTGACTGTTGAGATATTCTCCAATGTTATCATCAAGGAACTTATGTGAAATTTCCCAAATAAATTATATTTTTTTGGAGACTTCTTACATAATTATTGCAAGCTATCATATTATATATTTCCAATAATTTAATCAATTGGATTAATTGAAAAACCCACGTTTTATTCATAATTATATGAAATAATTCAATTTTTTTTTTTGTCTAAAAACATAACTAAACAAACCTAATTTTTAAAAACCTAACCAAATTATATGAGCAATCAGAGTTGAACTTGTAATCTTTCGATGGATCCCACCTTTAAATGTTAAAAAACTGTTTTGCGGCAAAGAGATTTAGCTAATATAAAGGGTTTGCAATATTTGTGCTAATAATTTTGAATTTATTAAAATTAAAAATTTGCTACAAAATATATATATAATTTGAAAGATGTTGAAAATAATTGTTTGAATGCTTACTTTTTTAAAATGGAGATTTGAAAATTGATATTAAAAGAGAGAAAATAATAAATAGAAAATCAACACAATGACATTTTGAGAAAAATAAATAAAAGAAAGGCAAGAAACAAAAGAGGAAAATATTTGTAGATTGAGATATGAGAATAATGGAAAAATGATATTTTGACCCTCACAATTTTTAAGTGTAAAATGTGTAATGTATGTATACTATCTTTATTTTATATATGCACATGCTACACGTATTTTGAAGTCAATATATCATTTTTATCCACACTTAATTACAATTTAAAAGAAACAAACAAAAAATTATATACATATAATATCTTTATTTTATATGCACGTGCTACATGTATGCATATAAAGAATTATACAAAATTTTAAAATTTAATATATTACATTTTCATTCAAATTATGACACTTAATTACAATTTTTTTTAAATTAATTGTGTAACACCTCTTATCCGTGTTCGACGCCGGAACAGGGTACGAGGCATTACCGGACAATAACACAAACATTCTATCACTCAATAAACACTAAAACTCAATCGGAATAAATATTTTGACCTCGGATTCATGGTTTCGAAACCACTGTTCCGTTTAGACCCTAATTCGGGCTGCTACAAATTGAGTTTTAGTTTAATTAGCATGCACATTATTGCCGATACAGGAGTATGTAGGTTCGAGTATGTTGAAGCCTAAGTTCTAGGCATTGTGTCAAAAAGAACAGATATGATCAAAACCTATAATGAGATTGTTAAAAAATATATAATTTTTTTTTTAAAAAAAACTATATATTATTAAAATTATTTTTTAAAAAAATAAATATTCATTATTTAACTGTAACATATGTTACAAATAATATATATATATATATATATATATTTCTCTAAAACGTAATTATGTGATGGAAGAATAATTAATTTAGACTTTCTTCCGTTATTTATTTTAATTAATTTGGAAAGAAATTGTAATAGTAATTTCGATTACAAGTGGGCTGTTTTCAACGAAAATCATAGCTCATCAAATACAATTGAATAAAGGTAAAATATAAATGGTATATATGATGTATGGGTGTGTACTCATTAATGGTTGAAACACTTTTCAGGTCAATCTTGGATTTAACTTAACTAAAATAAAATAAATCTAAATAATTAGTATTTCATTTTAAAATTATTTACTTGATATTATAATTGAATAATTTCTATATAAATATATTATTGTTGATACATAATAAGAATGAAAATTTAGATTACGAATTCAAATATCTACATATATATGATCTATTTTTATAGATTCATATAATATTCATATTCCGATTTTAAAATTACTATACACTATATATTCAAAACAAATGCTAATAAATAGTCTAGATATCTATTACCCAAATTTGTGTTGCTTAATTATTTAGATAATGGACAGTCCACTTCTTATATAATGCTTATAATTTTGATTATGTATAAAAAATAATTTTAGCAGATTTGAATGTGGATTTTTATGGATTTGGATATCCAAAAAAAAAAATAGAAATTTGATTTTTTTTTTTTTGTAAATTTGGACATTCAACAGATAATATATTTAATTTAGATTTGGATAGCAATACTCAAATAATTTGATGATAATAAACATATTCAAATTTTTAGGTGATTTTGCATATTCAAATTTGAATAATTCAAAAAATGCAAAAATCTAACCCAATATTGATGACGGTGTTGTGGTTAGTGATGGTTCCTATAGACGTGTTGAGAGTAATACAAAGTGGTTCCAAGGGTTGTAGAGAAGAATAGAAGGTTTTGAGGTGACCTTTATAGACAATCTTCGTATAAAAAGTGTCCGTTTCTTCTAGTCAACCATAAGGGTTTATATATCTTGGAGTGGGTCTCATGGTATGGGGTGTCATGTTGGGTAGAAGCAGCTAGTTGAGTCGTGGTGAACCTTTAACATGTACATTTGGATGTGATTGAGAGATTTGTTATCTTATTAAGTAGTCCATAGGTGGGTCTGATGTGATTTTGCTTTTGTCTAGCATATGTATATGCTAGTGTCACAAGGCTAGAACTTTAGTCTGACAAATTATGCGATCTTAGGCAATTTCTTAAGTTTAAATTTATTTTAAGTCAGTTTTACTTTCGAAAAATGAGAATTCTAACAGAAATTCTCTAAAACCCTGAAGCAAGAAGTATCCTATTAATTTGAAAGTTTACAACTGAGTGATTACAAATGAGGGAAATACCTCTATTAATAGTTGAGATCTCCTAGATCCAGCAGTGCAAATTGAATTACATCAATGGTTAAGATTTATGCCTATCTACAAGATGAGAATACTAAGAGATTTAAACTCTATACATTTTTATCCCTTAGAATTTACATTAATTACTTTGATAACCTAGTTTTACTAGAGTGTTTCACCAAGCCATCAATGCTTCAAGTAGATGTGCTTCTCCATATGTTCCACGAGCTGGACCAGTTCAAGTGGGTCAAATGAGCCCCGTTTAACAAATTGACCTGCATGGGACGTTTTGTGCACAATGGTCACGGCTTTAATCTGCGGCCGTGACACTAGACTTAGGTGTTTAATGAAAGAAATGGTCTATGGATGTGACGATCATATGTGTGAGACAATCACTTTAATAGAAGTTGGTCGAGCTCCTCTTTGGGCGATATAGCTCATCATCCTTAGTTATGTGTGACCATATGTTGTTTGGCAAGGAGATCTCTTGGGGCAAGATAGTTCCTTAGTTATAATTGGTCGAGTTCTTTCTTGTTGTCATCCTTAGTCGAGGCAGTCGGCTTGGATAAGGTGGTACTATATAACTACTTTAATAATGATTATTCTTTAATAATATTGGAATTCCTTTTAGTATGATTAAACTATAATTAATTATTTTGTATGATCCCTTAAGATAATTAACATAAAAGAATTATGAGTATGATGATGGTTATACGACATACAAGAAGTGGTATCAAAAGCAAAATTTTAATTGTCTAATACTATATCATGAGTCCTATATGGTAGGCAGGATGTGCTAAGTAGAACACCATGTTAGGTTTCTCAAGAGAGAATAAGTTTGAACAAATTATGTGAGTAAAGTTTCATAAGATCAAAGAGAAAAAAGAAGCTTCAAGGCCACGTTGGAAAGAAAATTAAATATTTTGCATTATAAAACATGGACATTACACACCATATTAAACCAAATTGTGAAACAAGAAGATTGTTTATGCCATACGTATACGTTTTCATGAATGTTTTTCACGTTTGAAGTTTCAGTAAGTGTTAATTTGAACATTAACATTCATAGTGTTTTTATTTCAAAATTGCAACAAAGGATTTTAATTATCGATTTACATTTGCACATATAGTTGCAGAAAGCTGCATTATTAGATTTCTTGAACCTACCTATAAAGAAGAAGACGAAAAAGAAAAAATAAAACAATAAAATAAAGTAACAAAAACACTATGTTTAACTTTCATCTAGTGTGATTTCTGATCCTTAACTGGATTTCATGACTTGAATCATTCTAGTGACCAGGTCCTCTAGGACTGGGTCCAGAAGCCAACCGCTCGAGCCAGCACGACATGGTGAACTTGGCCTTCTCGTACACCGACGAGTATGTCTCCAAGTGATTTGCTTTAGCAAAATCCTCTGCTATAACTCTCGTTGCCTCCACCCCAACATGGCTCAAAATGGCCATTGAGATGACAAAAATGATCAGAAGGGTGTTTAATTTTCTGCTATTCATCTTTTCCGTCACCCAAACTATCAAACGTTTTCTCTTTTTTTTTTTTTTTTTTCCTGAAAGCTATATATGAAGGTTGTTGTGTTGGTATGAAGTATGGAAGTGAAATGGGGGTGTATATATATAGAGGAAAGGTGGCTAGATTTAGACTCAAGTAAAATAGTTTGAATATATTAGTTAGGGTTTTGTCAAATTGGCTTACAAAGAAGATTACGTGTTGTTGACCAAGGAGTTTTGAAACAGTCATGCATGCAGCAGACATAAAATGGAAATAATAATAATAAAAAGGAGGAGGACTGTGTGAAAATGGGGTTTGGGATTGGGGTTTTGAACGTGTCAGAAGCACTAAGTTGTTTGAACATTTGAATTAATACAGCATATGCATTGTAGTTTCCTTCTGGTTAAATTCTATTTTTTCTTTTGCGCTTTCGTGGATTTAGTTTTTACATATTCTTATTTGACTCAAATAATATTACTTAAATATTTTTTATTAAATTCAGTTATTAGTTTATATTATGTGTATAATTATAAATTTAGTTTATATTTTTTAATTTAATTATTCTAAGCCTTTATACTTTTCAATTTTTAAAATTTCAGTTGACATAAATTACAATTGTTAATCCATTAACTAAATTTTTAGTGAATAATATGTAAAAATAACAAGACATTACACATATGATAATATATTTGCAGCATCAGATTTTGCGAATAGCATAACTTAACATAGAGAGTTTAACAACTATCAATTGGTAAGGATTGGGATTTTAAAATTTGAAAAGTATAAGGACTAAAAAGTACCAAATTAAAGTATAAGGATTAAATACACAACTTTTGTAAAATACAAGGACTAATAGCAGAATTTAACCTTCCCTTTTCCATAAGGTAGAAAGCTGGTTTTTGTCATTTCTCCATAAAGTAGAAAGTTGGGTTTTGTCATTTTAGATTACTTTTATTTGCAAATTGTTCGTCATTATTACAATATTTTTTCTTTATTGCAAATTAATCAAGTGCAAAGTTTTGAAAATTTCAAGTACTTTGCTTAACTTGAATGGAATGACTTTGCAAATAAGACCGAACTCTTGCTATTAACAGCGAATGTACTGTGATGGCACTTCATTTTTCGTTCAATGACCGCAATTTATAGTCTCCCTCTACTTGAAGTTTTGACACGTCTCCTCCTTTTTCAACTTGGTAAGCAATTTCTACAGTGTCTTTAAGGCTCCCATAGAAGTAGAACAGTTCCATGTCGACCAAAGAAGGGAATTTCAATACAATATTCACATAATCGGGTATACTAAAATCCTTCGGAAGAGACGGAGAAAAGTACCTAACAAGGGCCAGGGAATCGTGACTCAGTCCTTGCATGCCGCCTGTAAATGACTTTATATATAAAGTATTCTGTTTATCGCCAATAAGGTATGCAAAACATATTAAAATGCTAAATTGCCATGGACTATTTGTAGTATTGTACATTAGCAAGCTATTGAATACTTGGTCCAAAAACATGGGTCATTGCCGCTGGTGTGCATTAGGTTATAAGGGCAACATGACAATGATAAATACATAAAAGGTATGTACATAACCATCCAAAACTGGTTATAGTTCATTGAGTTTGGACTACAGCTATACAAATGATCTGTTTGGATTCTAGCTCAATATGATAAAACTGTTTTGGTTTGTTCATGAAATAAAAATACCATCATTTGGGTATCCAGATCAGGAACTTAGAAGTCCTTTGCCTTTCGCCTCAGTTCATTGAGCTCCATCTCAATCTCAGAATCTCGATAAGGAAATGCTGTATTTGTGCTAGCAGAAACAGCTCTTCCAGGCGGAAGCTCTCCTTTCTGTTAGTCAAAATAAGAGGCCAAAAAGAGAATTAAAAACTTCCATAAGGTTGAAATTCAAGACACTGCCTTTGGCTTACAGCTTCAGAAATAAGTAATAACCATGAGGTTTTGACCAACTGTGGAGAATTTTTTTTCCTCCTCAAAATACTCCTCTAGTTGCCAAAACAGACTAGGGAAAGGGGAAAAAATATGCACAAAAAGATTTTGCATGTTCAGCCAATTCTGATTCATTTTATTTTATTTTATTTATTTTTTCCTTTTGTTTTCTGGTCAGTCAGGTCTGAATTCAGTTCATCACCCAACATCCAGATGGAGCTCAATATATTGATAACGTAATTTAATTTTAAAAGCCTAGTATAGGCAGGGGAAGTTATGTATGTGAGAGAACCTAATATAATCAAACAGAACCTGCCATTCATGAAACAAGTATGAGACATACCTGCGAGCTACCAGAGAGTTCCCTTTTCATTTTTGCAAGATCATCATCAACTGATGTGCTCTCAAGTAATGCAAACTGAAAATTGAAATGAGATCGAAAAATACATTATATTATCATAGCGGAAGGGTTCTACAAATGCTGCAGCACATTGTAGTTTTGCATTCTTATTATGAATTTTCAGGTGGTAAGACAATCCAGATTTGCTGACTAAGTACTGACTACAATTCTGATTTTTATCTTGAAATTAAAATAAAAATATTACTTATCCCGACTACATGACCTTCATGCCACAACTACAGAAAACAATGGCTACCACATCAAATTGACTTTCCATCTATTTTCAGTTCAGGGAACTTACAGGACCTTTTCCTTATTTCCTGTCCTAGGAGAAATTCAACAGAAACAAAAAGAACATAGCTCCCGATTTCAAAAAGATTCAAGCATAAACCAAAAAACTGTTGGCTGAAGTGGTATCAACCTCATCCTGTAAGGATGAGAGCAAAAGTTCTGTCCCCGGGAAACACACCTGTTGCGAAGACTTTACCCTAAACACTCCTGGCCTAACAGAGATTAGTCTTGAATCTAATGTGGCTTGGGGATACCCTAGGTTTACACCAAAAAAAATTCAAGCATAAACCTACAGCTAGATTGACGTTTCCTAGTCACACCATCAACAAGACATTATGTTGTTAAATACAAGGCCTATGATGGCCACCGCCATTAATGATGTATATTTCATATATCAACAAGAGAAATTTGGCCATATAAAGTTCATATCAGATTCAAAGAATGCAAATAAAGATAGAGCAGTTACAACCTTTCCTTCAAGATCATCAGTGGTTAACTGCCCAAGAGCTTCTGCTTCAGACTCCATTGCCAAAACTGTCAAAAAACAGAAAAAGAAAATATAAGCAAGGGATGGTCAATCTAGAGTGATCAAGAACTGCATTTAGGAGGGATTTCAAATCATCAGGTGCATAAGGATGCTTTCAGACTGTATTTTGACTCTTCTGTTCTTTTTTTAAGTACCCCTGACTCGTACACATTTGAAAATGAATAAGGGGATATGACCCTCTAAGGACCTTCTATATGGATGAAAAAGATGAATATACTCATATCGGACACATACCCGTATCTGATACTTACACCTAAGTCTGAGTAACAAGGACTTTAAATAAATAATATATGATTATTAATAGCACCACTTTTATGAAACTTTTAGTTCAGAAAATTATAGTTGATTAAACAGCATCATTTGTAAGCCAATAAGGACACCCGAACTTCAGAACTCCTCACATCCCTTAGCAAATTGATTTTTTCAACTTGGGGAGCTTCTTCACACCTCAGCTTCCTAAACAGGAACTGGAAATACTGTGTCAGTGCACTAGAAGAAATCACCCAATAACTTGATTGGATAAGACTTTTATGTTTAAGATATGTTCAAGAAAGTTAATTAGGCACACTTCACACTTTCTGTCAAGTCAAATTCTAATCTTGCTAACGCTGAAGCAGAAATTAATTTGCAATTCTCACTTAGGAAAAATAGCTTCGAACCTAAGAGAAACTCACCTTTCTCTTCCATCTTCTCAAAAGCTGCTAAAGCACTGCCAGTGTTGACATTTCCCACCATCTCATTGACTTTAGTTGCAGTTCTGAAGAAACACCAAAGTGATCATGACCAGAAAGTCCAATGTATAAAACACAGAGAAAAAGGGAGGTCACAATGGGAATAGTGGAGATTACTTTGCAGATTGAGCACGAGCTTTCAAAGTGTCTTTCTTTGACTTTGCCTCTTGTATCTTGCTCTCCAAAAGCTACACAAAATGAAATTCGGGGAATGAAATAGCAAACAAATCCATCAATGTATAAATAACAAGGTAAAAAAAATTACATACATAGTTCTCTCATTACATCTATTATTTATTTATTAAGTGTTACATCAATTTTATTTCCATCAAATTCATCGGTCATAATTCTAAGGTAAAAATTATGTCTCAGTTTAACAAAATGACCTACAAAGTATATTCAAAGGCATATACATCAAGATAGATTGGATAATTTTCAAGCTACTTGACATCCTGCAAATTCCCAACACATTGCTGACATGAAGCTTCCCTGATAACTCAGCAACTTAACAAGACAGCTAAACCTGCTCCATCATGTTTTCAGCACAATTTACTATCTCTAACTAATGGATCATATACAGCAAGATGATAGTTCAGTTCCATATCCTAACTTATTCCAGGTTCCTAATTAACCTATAATTCTAATACCAAGATCAACACAACTCTCTTTCATGTTTCATATATTGAAAACAGATCTTTAACCTTTAGATTTTCAAGTCTCATATTCCAAGACATAATAATCATTTATTTCAATTCATGCCAAATGTTAAGTAAAGTGAATTCAAAACCTAAGCAGTATATGACATAATCAAATTCCAAACCATCTAAATAAATAATATTTCAATCGAATTTAGAGTAAAAAAGTTAAATAGAAAGATACCCGTGTGTTAGAGACAAGATTATCAACAACAGTTTGCTGTTGATCAAGTTGAGCTTTCAATGAATTAGCATTATCCTGCAACAAAAAGGAAAAATGATGATTAATCAATCATTTAGTCAGAAAGATACTATCCACTTTAGGAATTTAGAATTTAACAGGTCCTAGAACAAAAAAAGAAAAAAAAATCCATTTTTATCAAATTCTATGCATCAGTTAGACAGTCTCAAGCTCTTAGCCAATAAACCAAATACTCTGCCCCCTTGTCTTTTTGTAAGTTTGTGTTAGAACAAGACTGTGTTGGGAGACATGGAGGAAACAGAAAGGAGACATAAAAGTACAAAAGTCAACACCAAAACCTCAAATCTCAAGCTTTTAATTCCAAATCCAAAGCTAACAGAAATCAAAATAACATAAACCACTTATACCTACAACTTATAATCTTAAGATTCAAAATGCCAACTCTAATCCTAAAATATCCTACAAACCGGAAATTAGAATTTGATCCATAAAAATATTAAAAAGCAATTGAGAATGTCCTAAATGGCTTTATTTCTTATATCAGCCATTTTTTTTCCACTCATCAGCTCATCTTTTCTTTTTCCTTCTCCATATAAATTCAGCATCCTTTTGTATATCCTCTACTTTAAAATGAACAAAAGTAATAAAACCATAAAAGCCCAAGCCCAACAAAACTGATCTGTTTTTCCTTGTTGCAACTCCAAACCATAACTTATCCATAGATTGAAATGGCAACCTCTAAAAATACAATCACCACGATAAACGGCTAAACTATGCTAATCTTGTTAGTTTAAATTTCCAGCTTCTCAAATCCTTTAGAAAGACAAGAAAGAAAAAGAAGAAAGAATGTTCAGCAAACGCCTTGACTAGGGAAAATTTACTTCTATATCAAATTTTAGGTGTCCTATCATCTTATTGAAATCAAATACTTGGAAGAAAACTTCATTAATGTTAAATTGTAGATATGGAATGACTCTATATGAATGCCCAGAGAAACGCTATCTGATAGCAGGATGACATCTTACAGCAAAAGATTTACGCCTCTTAAGGGCTTCACGTGCAAGATCCTCTTCTCCTTTCTGCAGAGCCAGCTGTGCTTTACGGTACCTATATGAAACCAAAACGTAATGGGGACATTTAAACACCCATGCATTTTGCAACTAGAGGGAAAATAAAAAGAACTCCTTAATCAATTACCAATCTTCAGAAGCCTGTTGTGCAGCTTTGTACTTATTTTCCAACCGTTTTTGAGACGCTAATACCTTCAAAAAGGATAAAAGATAACATGTATGGTAAAGTGAGAAGAAAATTACACTGGAAAGGAAGAACGAAAAGTCACATAGATTCTACGACCATAAAGGCATCTATAGTTGAGTAAATGAGCAATGCGATCATGGATAAAAGAGAACAAAAGAATATTAAAAATGATCAAAATAAAGGTGAGAGATCACGAGAACAGAAATAAAGGATCCAAAAGACAACTTAAGAAAGAAACAAAAGAAAAAAAAAATGAGGCTTACTTGCGCTGTGGCCTGTCTCATCTTTACCAAGTCATCATTCATTTCAAGCACAGCTTGATCTAAAATTTTCTCTGGGTCTTCGAAGGAACTTAAGAGTGCATTTGCATATGACTGCCATCATTGTTGAATTGAGTCATGTTATTGATGTAACAGACCAAAAGTTGGAATCAGAAGCCATGGTATTGTTACATTAATGTATATAAACAGGTCCTAAACTCTGACCTTGACAACTCTAGCAAACCGATCAAAAAGGTTCATGTGCGTACCAAGGGCACCTCCTCTTTGTTTGTAACAATGAGATCTTCCAGGAACACTCCTTAAGCTTGTAAGTTTTAGGGAAGCTACTGTTTAAAGGGGAAAATAGGAAAATAAAATGACAAACCACTTTAGAAGTTAATATTTAGCTCCTTCAAATGATGTTAGAGGGTCTCTAAAGTTGGTATTGTCATGTCGTATGTACGTCCTTCTTTACAGGAGTTTCATACTTTCATATTACTCCCTCATCATAAGTTAGAATGCAGATAAAATAGTCAAATAGAAAAATGGGAGGAAGAAAATGGGTTGAAAAGATGGTTGCTTACATGAAGCAGTTCAAAATTTCATCACCAAAAAAAAAGCCCTTCACTAAAAAAGCATACATAATTGCTAGAGAACCGAACCAATTCATCAACAAATTTTTTATTTTATAGAACTCGTTAACTTTTTTGACATGTAAATCATACAAATGCCGTTATCCAGAAAACCATTTATGCTTTAATAATTTAATGTCTTTAAGAACACATTTGACTCAACACTTAACTAAGCTTTTGCTTTAACTATACCATTAGCAGACAACCAATAAACCAGTAGCTCATTGAACATAGAAATGCCATCATCAATTCAACCAGTTGAGCTTGAAAAGTATTTTATGTATTCCATTTGAGTTAAGTTAGCAGCCTAGTCAATCTACTTATCAAATAACATTCATAGCAACCCTGTTTTCACTAATAAAGCTATGTAAGACACAATGACTCTAAAATTACAATAAGAATCAAAGCCTCTTTTTTTTTCCTTTAAGAGAAAAAAAAGCATAACTTTGATATATGCCATCTAATAAACAAAACTCAGTTCCAAATTCCAACGCTGGTCTTTTTCCAAAAGCAAGTAAAAGGGAAAAAAAACTGCATTAACCATCTTAAAAAAATAGAAATAACGAATACCCATTTAAATTGAAAAAAAGGAAGAGTACCTCCGCCATTGAAGAAGGAAGAAGTGAGTGGTTTCTTAACCAAACAGAGGGTGCTACTATTCCCGGAGCTTGAAGAAGAAGCAGTGGGTTTCAATGGGATGGTAAATCCTGAGATTATGTGAGACTTGACAGCCATCTTAGGATTAATGGGAACAAAAATTGAAGGGTTTTAATGCTTTTTTTTTTTTTTGAACAAGGTTTTATTGCTATGAGAAAATAAAGAAATATAAATTTTATAGATAGAAATTAAAGAGATGAAGAAATCACTCTCTCGCACGCACCTGCAAAACAGCGATCAGTTGTAAAATAAAAGGCTATAAAAGCCTCACGAAACAGTGTAAAATGGGACGGTTTTTTTTTTTTTTTTTGAAGGAAATAGAAAGGAATATACCCACAATATTTCAGAAATACCAATACACAATATCAGTTGAATCAAGCAAAATTTTGGCGAAAATAGGTGAACGTTTGAATAGAAAACGGTTTTCAAAGGTGATTTTCGCGGATCCTATTTGTTCTATATAGTTTCTTTTTACTCTTTTTTTCAAAAAAATCCGAAAACAAAGGAAAAAAGGAAGAAACTTACCGGGCCTTCGTTCTTGAGGGTGACCGGTCGCCTGATCGGTGGTGACACGGCGGCGAATGAGGGATTAGGGGGTTTCAAACCCTGGAAATAAACAAAAGGGGGGGGGGTTCTGGTCTTCTGTTTTGAAGCAGAAGGGTGGAAATGAAAGGAAATTTTGTTTTTTATGTTTTTAGAGCATTAATAAAACGGCGCCGTGTAAAAAAGGGGGAATCCGCGCAATTTTACCCTAAATGGGTAAATTTCGTATTTAGTCCTCTTATTTTGCGCCTTTGTTTTGATTGCATCCCATTTCAGTTTTCTTTTATTTTAATTTTTCCCCTGAATCTTGTTCGCCACTTCAATTTAATTCGCATTCAGGCGCTGCGTTTCAGAGGGTGGAATTAATTGCCATGTTAGTCCCCCTGCGTTGCGCGCGCATCACAATTTGGTCCTTTTTGCCTCCATTTGTTCCTAACTTGCCCCAAACTCCTGTTTTAAATTCAATTTAGATTTTTTTTACCTATTTTACTTCATTTTCAAATTAATTATTTTTAATATTTAGTATTATACTTATCATTTTCTATTATTACCATTATTTTTTAATCATTACTATAATTATATTTACTATTATTATTATATTCACTAGTATTTTTCTTTAATTTAATTATTGCCACTATTTTAAGTATTATTATTAAAATTATTTGTTTTTTCCTATTATATTTTTTATTATATATATTATATATATTATTATCTACCATTATTATTTCTTATATTTCTTATATTTATTATTATGTTATTTTATTATTAATATTTTTTACTATTACTTTTATTATTATTTTTAGTCTACTATTAATATTATTTTTTATTTTTTTTTTTATCACTATTATTTTAATATTATCTCTTTTGATTATTAATATTATTTTTGTTTCTACTAGTACTATTATTGCTATTTTTATTATCAATATTATTTTTATTTTAAACTTTTTTTTCCATTATTATTATTACTATTTATCGTTACTATTATTTATCATTTTTATTATTAATACTATCATTAATTTTTTTTTCCTCCTATTATATTTATTTTTATCATTCTTTATTATAATGCTTACATTACCACTAGTCACTAAGTAGAACCATTTTTTTCTTCTTTTTTTTTAACTTTTTGACTAATTTTTAATTTTAAAGGTTACATTGACTTTTCTTTTACCACCTTTTTTTTTCCAAACTCATAAAAGTGTCTTTTTAAAACAAGGCAATGTTTCGTGTTTGGAAGTTCGAGGAATCGTGCCCAATCGTGCTGGGTTTTGATTTTCCGTTCGTCCAAATGCCCAAATATCCTTTAGAGATTTTGACCGTGTTTTCTTAAATAGGGCAATATTTCATGTTTGGAAATTCGAGGAGTCGTGCCCAATACTGCTGGGTTTCGTTTTTAGGTTTGGCCAAATGGTGGAATACCCTTTTAAAATTGCAAAACATGAATTTTGGAAATCATGAAATGATCTTGGTATCGAGGGTTTGAAATATCGTGTCCTATCGTGCTGGATGTGGTATTTCACCTTTTTGAAACACAGCGTTTTGCTGCATGAAACGGGATTGCATGGGAACGTTAACTATTATGTAACAATTCTGCACTTGGCTTTGCTTTCCGGATTTGTTTCCTTCGAACATTGCTAATTGAAAAAAAAAAAGGAGTTCGATTTCTGTTTATAAGAACCCAGAGCTGGAACGGCAACTTTTTTCACATTTACAGGAATACCCCTCTGTTGGCTTCTAATTAAATAACTATAGGTTTTTCAATTGGGCTACGTGGGCTCTATAAAACGGTAACGAATCCGCTTTTTTCACAAAAATATGAAGGCCAAAATTTAAGGTTTATAACCTAATCACTATTTAGTATCTACCATTTTTCTCGCATCGAGGTTTAAATTTTTTTATTCAATTTAAGTCTTAAACTTAACAATTATTTTCATATTGAGTCTGAACTAAGTTATTGTTTCCATATTGGATCTAAATTAAACATAATTTGTATTGTGAATTTATAATAAATTTTTCACCCTATAAGATTTCACAAACTTAAATTAACACTAAATTGTATACCTGTAACTCCTATTTTCTCCTTTGTTCTTATACTACTTGCAACTGAGGTTCATTTACATTCAATTTTCCTACTTGTTTTATCTTGAGTTACAACTCGGTAATCTTAACACTTTAGAGGTGTTTTTACTAGAGCAGAAATGGGTATAGATAGATACAAGGGTAAAAAAATTTCTATACTTTCTTAAAATTTTAATTAAATCTTTTCACGAAAACATACCTAATTAAATTTTTAGATGTTAAAAATTCTTAACTTTTTTGACCAATGATTTTTTTCATTGATTATTATTGTGGCTGTTAAGTTAGCCGTTATAAAATTGATGTGATAGTTTACGTCAACAAAAAATTCAAAAAATTTAAATAAATGGATGTTCAAGTACATTTGAATTTGAATATTCATTTGTTCAAATTCATTTTAGATGGAACTTTTTAAATTATAAAATTTTTAAATTTAAAATATATAAATATAATTATTAAAAATTTGTAAAACATTATAAAAAATGAGAAATAAAAATTCAAATTTATTAAAAATATTTAAACCTAAAATTAACATTGACAAATGGACATTTAGATTTATTTCAATATGGACACTTATTTGTTTAGATTCATTTTAAATGTAATTTTTAAATTATATGTAAAAATTAAAAATTAAAAAAAATATTAAAATTTTATAAAACATTATAAAAATTATAAAAGGAGTGAGAAATAAAAATTATATATATATAGATGTGTCAAACAAATTAAATAAAAAATAATCTTAAAAATATATCAAACACCAATGATACAATTACTAAATTAGATAAAAATCAACAACAGGAACTAAAAGCTTATTAAAAAAAAACAAGATTTAGTAGTTGTGAGATAGAATGTTTAGATTCAAATGATTTTTGGCGATTATTTGTTCAAATTCATTGTGGACTTGAATTTTTTAATAATTTTTATTTCTCATTTTTATATAATATTTATTATATTTTACAAAATTTTAATAATATTTTAAAAAAAGTAAATTTCGAACATATCTGAACAATTCGATGTACATATTTAAATTAACGTAAAAGTGAATTTATCCCTAAACTTAAAATTTTTAAATAATTTTTAATAGTTTTTTAAAACTTTTATTTCAGCCACGTCAACAATTGTGTCTGTTAACAGCAACAAAACAACCCTACCGTGACACTTTTTTTGACCTAAGACGACGCAAAAAAGGTTGGCATAGGTTTCGCGACGCTTCGTCCGACGCTTCCAAAATGGTCGTCTATAGTACAGTTGGCATATGCATGGCGACGCTTTTGAAAAAGCGTCGCCATAAGTCAACATAAGCCGACTCTTATTGAAGGGTTGGGAAAGACCTAGTCAAGGCCGACCTTTAAGAAGGGTTGGGATAAAGCTAGTCAAGGCCAACCTTTGAAAAAGGTTGTGATAGACATGTCTAAGGCAACCTTAAAAAGGTTGGGATAGACCAGTCTAAGATAACCTTTTAAAAAAAGTTGAGATAGACCTTATCTAAGGCAACATTTAAAAAAAGTTGCGATAAACCTTGTCTAAGGCAACCTTTAAAAAAGATTGAGATAGAATCGTCTAAGGCAACCTTAAATAGGTTGGTATAGGCCTTGTCTAAGGCAACCTTTAAAAAAGGGTGGGATAGACATTATCTAAGGCAACCTTTATAAAAAAGTTAGGATAGATCTTGTCTAAGACAACCTTTAAAAAAGGTTGGGATAGACCTGTCTAAGGCAACCTTTTAAAAAAAGTTAGGGTAGACCTTGTATAATGCAACCTTTAAAAAAAGGTTGGGATAGACTTGTCTAAAGCAACCTTTAAAAGGTTGGGATAGATTTGTCTAAAGCAACCTTAAAAAGGATGGGATAGATCTTGTCTAAGGCAACTTTTATAAATGGTTGGGATTGACCTGTCTAAGACAACGTTAAAAATGTTGGGATAGACCCATTTGCAACAACCCTAAAAAGGTTGGAATAGACCTTTTCTAAGGCAACTTAAAAAAGGTTGGGATAAACCTGTCTAAGGAAACATTAGAAAGGTTAAGGTAAACCCGTCGAAGGCAAATTTAAAAAGATTGGGATAGATCTTTGTCTCATGTCTAATTTTTTTACGACGTTTTCCCTAATTTTTAAGAGCCTATTTTGGTGAAATATGAGCAAATTTATATGTATTGAGTTTGGAAAAGTTTGAGTCAATATTAATTGAACAATTAATTAACATAAAATGATCATATAAATACAAAATTATCATTAAATAATGCAGTTAGTAATTTATATACAAAATCGTAATAGAAGTAGTCAACAAGTTGCGAACATGTTGTCAACCTATTTCACATGACATCAAATTATACAAAATCCTAATAGAAGCAGTCAACACTTGCAAACATGTTGTCAATTTGATTCCCATGATATCAAAAAATTATACAAAATCCTAATAGAAGCAGTCAATACGTTGCAAACATGTTGTCAACTTGATTCCCATGACACCAAAAAATTATGGGACAACTGCATTCATCAACCATATATATATAATACATATATGCAGTAAGCATCATTCATCATCATCCGAACTGAAGGCTTTATCATCAAGTCCGCTACTCTGAAAGTCAACTGCAAAAATAGCAATGTACATTTTCTATTTATACGAGTTACATGAGAAACAACATGAACACATGGGAAGAATATTTTAATATTAAGCAAATAACCATAAATTGAAGCTAAATAAAGAATTTTCATCAGTACATCAACTAAATATTAGTTGAGCAAGCAATGAAGACATCAAATAAGAACCTAGCATTCAATTACAACAATCAATGTCTATTAAACCATTAACAAACTTATTGACAATCTAGTTATAAAATAGTCACCTTACTATGCTTACTATGAAAAACCTTGAACTTACTTGACATTCCCTTTGCCATACACTCATTGATGAGAGCCTTATACTTTTTTCTCACGAGCATCCATCATATCCATGAACTTTGCCTCTCGAATTTTAGTTAATTTCATAAATCTTTCTTCTGCCTCAGCTATCAAACAAGCTTCTCGCTCCGCGGCCTCCGTACGAAATCGAGATTCTGCTTCCTCGAGTAGAGTTTTCTCTCGAATTGCTTGTTCAGCTTAAATTGTTTGTATTTGCTCGACATGTTTAGCGCTTATCTCTTCAATCAATGTACTGATGGCCGATGTAGATTGGCTTCCTCGGGTGACTGACCCATAGCCAAACAACCTGGATTTGGTCATCCCACGTCCATATCCCAACATTTTTCCATCCTTTTCAAGGCCGAACAATTGTGAATAGACCTCATTTTCTAATGCAATATTATCTTCAGGTGCGAAAGAACTCTCAGGTGTTGGCATAGAGTCTTTAACCATCTTGCATGCTTCATCCTACAGTTCTCTTTAATTAGGAAAATATATTTTGAAAAAAAAAATTGATGTCAAAATAAATATAAATAAATAAATAATACCCATTTGTTTCTTACATAAACTTGTTCTACTGCCTCACTGCTCAATTTGTCACTCCCATCTTTGCGCAAATGTTGAAATCTAAATTGATCCAAACGCAAGGATTCACGGCCTTCCTTCGCAACCTATTATACAACAGGAAAAAAATAGTTGTTAACAATATTCACCAATGAGGGCAGAATAATGAATATAAGTTACATATTAATTAATATGTAATACTTACAAATTGTGCATTGAGTGTCGCATATCCTGTACTACCAGCAGTGTGTGCAAAACGCACATTTGTTCGGGATTCTTTTGCCTTTTCTGATTGTGCCTATTGTTTAAATTAATGAGAAAAAAATATGAGAGTAATAGGAAAAATAAGTTTATTATGCCTCATTCAACAAATCACGCATTTATGCACCCCCTACTTTGATCATACCGTATGTGAGATCAAGAAATATAGGACATTTAGTCTAATAAAAGTGCTTACCGCAGCTTGTGGTGTTCCCCATCGCTCCACTAGCCACTTCCATTGATCATCATGCACACCAAGAGGATTATTTTCGTATATTTCTTCAATCGGCCAACCTTCTTCGACCATCTCTTTGTAGTATCTAGTTTTCAAAGTCGATTTAAACTCATTCCGGAGTTTTCCAATATGTGAGAGGATGTCAGAGTCCTCCACCTTGCCTTGGAGATCAAACTTTTCCTACACATATAACAAAATAATGTAACAAGTACTCATTACATACAATTTCAAATAATGCAAAATTATTGCAATACATTAAATTACAAAACGAATATGTACTACATACATGAACGATTCTCAATATGTTTTCCAACACATATTTAGAAAGATGTTTCCAATGTTTTGTATTCAAAGGACAGATAGAACCAGTCCTTGCAATTGTACCGAGAAATTCAGCCAATTTGGACGCTTCCTTCCCAATAGGCTGGCCATATTTGTTGGCATCTACTACTATACGAGTTCCAGGTTGAAGATTCCATATATATTTCCTGTTTGTAGGCCCTCGCTTTCTCTTAGTACCCTTAGTAGCCTCTGTCAAAAGTAACAATTATATTTTAGATATGAAAATTGAAAAAAAAAATATGTATCTTGCTGAAATCTTGCTGAATTTTTTAATAAAAAAACTGATTTTTTTTAACACTAACAAAACTCCTTTCTGTTTGTTCAAATAACAAAAAAATTCATAGCTAAAAAAAAGTGAACTCTAATTAACAAGGTTAATAGCACATGATATGTAATATCCTGAATTTTTGGGCCTATGCATTTAATGGGTGAATATGTGTAATGAGTTAATTTGAGCATTAGAGGTCCAAATTGGGCTCAGGATTGGGCTGAAGCCTTAGTTAAATTTTTGTTTGGGCACTATAGGGTTTAAAAGGTGGTATCTGAGTTTAAAATATCAAAATGGGCTTGTGGCCCAGTGGTCAGTGGCGCCACTTAGGGAGCAAGGAGGTGACGCCACACAAGGGAGTAAGGGGCCCAAATTTGAGTTGCATGGAGCCCAACTCTTTTCATTTAAGTTAGCTAAATTTCGGCATTAGGGTTAGGTAGAGTGGACAGCAACAAGGCTCAAAAATAGGAGGATTTATGTGAATAGGATAATGTAGATAATATAGTTGATAATATGGAAGAAAAAAAAAGGAGAAAAGATAGGAGCTATCTACAAGGCTAAGAGTTGGCCGAAATTCCATCACCTAGAGAAGTGAAGAAATCGGTTTCTTTATGGCAAAGGGGGTGCCGAATTTTCCCTTTTTATTTGATTAATTTTTAGTTATCAAGAAGGGCACTTTCGGTTTTTCATAGGTGAGTGTCGAAATTTCTATAAATAGGGAGGGTTCTCTTCTTTATTTTTCGGCATTTAGGGTTTCCACCTTTTCTTTCTCTTCTTTCTTCTAAAAGCTAAAAACCCCATTATTCTTTTCTCTTCTTTCTCCTAAAAGCCGAAAACTCCATTATTCTCTTCTTTCTTCTAAAAGCCGAAAACTCCATTATTCTCTTCTTTCTTCTAAAAGCCGAAAACTCCATTATTCTCTTCTCTTCTTTCTTCTAAAAAGCCAAAAGCCGAAAACTCCATTATTCTTTTCTCTTCTTTCTTCTAAAAGCCGAATCTCTATAGATTTCTTCGAATCATCTTCTCTTCCTAATTTTTTGCAAAAAGCCGGAATCCTCTGGGAGTAGCCGAATCTTCTCTAGTAAGATCTCTTAAATCTAAAAGCCGGAAACACTAGTTCCTGAATCTCATATCACTTTTCGGGATTTCAAGGCAGATAGCGGTGGTGTTGGCTAGGATAGCGTCGACTTAGAGGGTCTCGTTTTAACAGTAATCAGGTGTGTAGATCTCTAACACACTAATAACATGTATGTGTATATATATGTTTATGTTATGGGCTAAAAGCCGGAAAATGGGCTGTAAAAAAAACAGTCGTGTTACCCAGAAAGGGTAGGCAAGGAATGCCAGGTACGTAATCATAGAACCTCTCTATGTGTATCGATGTATGCGATAGACTATGATCTTTTAGGTAATATATGTTTGATTTTGCATGAATGTATGCATAGGATGGGCGACTGATATGATGAAGGGGAAGAGCATGATAGGTCACTTGGTGATGGGTGGTAGAAATCCCACGTTATATAAATGTTAGGTCACAATAGTGATCGGTGGTAGAAATCCCACATTACATAAATGTTAGGTCACAATAGTGATCGGTGGCTGAGCCACGTTATATTCATTCCTGATTTACAGGAATAGGCAGCATGTCTGTCGATGTGGTGTGTAGCGGTTGGTGGGTTGATTGTAGTAATCCCCAAGGTGTGATGGTTGGTACGGGTTGGTGTGTAGAGGATGGATTTTTAGGCTGGGATGGGCCATGATGCATATTTAGTTACCCTTGTATGGGCCAAGGCCCATAATGTGTTTGTAGGCCTAAAGCCTTTTATGTGTTTTCGGGATTTGCACACTGAGTCTTGGTGACTCACCCTATTATTTTTCCTAACCTTTCAGATGAGCAGTAGATCGTGGACAAGGGAGCCGAGGCGGACTCGAGGGGCCAACAAGTCTTTTATTTATTAAATTTCCATTTTATTTTAAGTTTAAATTTTGGAATTATTTGATGTAATAAGGCCTCCATAGCTTAGGTTATAAGTTGATACTTGTCAATGTTTATGTTTTTTTTTATTCATGATCAAAGACTTATGTTTAAAAGAAATAAAAATGAGATTTTCACACATTATTTAAAATAACACTTGTTTTGGAAAAAAATAAAATTTCAAAGATTTTCTACAAGTGCCACCTATTTAAAGATTATCTACAAAAACAACTAAGTTTTCCAGAATCATTCCAAGTAAAGTTTTTAACCTTAAAACCGTAGCATACCAGATCTGGTCGTAACATATGGGCCGGGTTTGGGGTGTTACATGATAAATAATATAAATAATCCACTAAGATTGAAAGTGAAAACCATGTCTCGCGAAGCATTTGACACTATCTGACTTCAAACATCTTTGGCTGCCCTTTGGTAACAGATTCTGAAATAATAAAAACAGTAATTGCAAGTAAACTAAACACAAACCTAAAATCTATGGGTTGAGACTTGGTTAATTATTATTATGTTTGACTTCTTTTATTCTTAAAAAGACTTCTTTTATTCTGAAATAATAAAAACAGTAATTGCAAGTAAGCTAAACAGTTCAATACTTGTTAAACTAAAAGTCAATTACTATGAACCTTTCCTTCAAAATTGTAAGATAATCAACATATAAAATATCTTCAATAAAATCAGGATAAGATTTTAAATCTTCAAGATATGTCATTAATTAAAAAACAAGATTTTAAATCTATTGAAGAACAAAGAGAAATGTAAAAACCCATCATGTTTAACAAAGAAAATAAATGGTCCGGAAGTTGTGAAAAAGTAAAGTGCAGCAGAAGACGAAGAGGAATCTATGAAGGAAAGAAAACAAAACAAAAAATTCGTATAGTAATGGAGTGCAAAAGAAGAGCAGTGACAAAATGGTAACAAATAGAAAGATCATTGGGGCCAAAAACCAAACACAAAGTTAAAGCCGAAATTTTTTGTTTCTCTGTATATTGTGAACAAAAAGAAAACTAGACTATGAAGCCATTAGTCAACTTAATCAGAGAAAGAATAAGTATCAGAGAAAGAATAAATACTAGCAGAAGGTAATAAACTAGTTTGAAACCAGGGAAAAATAAGTGAGAACGCAATGGAGGTACCAGCCGGAGTTGCAGGTACTTCTTCTGCTGATTGAGTTGGAGTTCCATCTCTCGTGCTTAGACTATCGGTAGCAGCACTTCCCAATGTGTTCGAACCTGTCGAAGAACCCCTTGAAGAGAATCGTACACCTTTTAATGTTCGCCAATTGCCAATCATTTTCCTAGAAAACTGTAACAGCCCAATTACGACCCAAATCGGAACGGTGGTTTCGGGACCACGAATCTGAATTAAAAAAAATTGCTTTAATTATTATTTTCATATCAATGTTGTGTGATTAAGCATATGTTAAAATATCATAGATTAATTTGTGTGTTTGAATGATTAATTAAGTGAAGGATTAAATAGAATAAGTATGAAAAGTAGCAATTATGAGATTGGGTGGCTAAATTGAATGGTTTTATTTTTGCATGATATTAAAGTGGCAAATTGGCCTTTTATTTGATGATGGTGGACAGCATAATCATGGCTTATTATTATAGTATATTTTATATGATTATTTTATTAGATAGTGGATGTTAAGTAATAAACAATTTGATTAAAAGAAAAAAAATTGTTTATTTTTCCCAATTTTCTTCATCTTCTTCACGAAACAAGGAGAAAGAAGAGGAATTTAGGCTCTCTTATATTCGGCCATTGCATGTCCCATTAAGGTTGGTATTTAAGCTTGGTTTTTGAAAATTCCTACATTTTTGAGTTCATTATCATGAGTACTATCAAACCCATGTTGGAATTTTTGAATTTGAAACATGTTTTAAATTCAGCCATGGACGAATATTTTTGACTTGTTATGTTTTATGGAAGAATGTTAAATATAGACTAGGTATTAACATGTGTTGAGTAGGAAACTTAGAAGAAATGGATGTATAGTGACTTAAATTATGAAAATAAGTAGTTGAGGGTATAAATGCAAGAATAGATGGTGTATACAGACTTGTATAAGGATGAAGAAAATTCGGTCCTCAAGGAGTTAATTTGAATTCCATGTAATTTTTTTTGTTTTATATGTTTGGGGACTAAATTGCAAGAAAGTGAAACTAGAGGGGTAAATTGGTAAATTGGTAAATTATATGTTATGATTGATTTTAATGTTATAAGGGGACTTAAATGAGCTTGAGGAGTATTCGGCCTTAGCTCAAAGGTGTATGAATTGTTATATGTTCGAATGAGTGAAAAGAAATAGTATTAAATTGTAAGAATTACAAACTATGAGTGATAGATTGGAAGAATGGTACAATTATGTGTTTCGAATTAAAATGAATGAAATTTATTTGAATGGGCTCTTTTCGAACTTTGTTTTAGATCAAGGAAGGAAAGAATTGGAAACGGATCGGGGAAAGCTAAATTAAACGAGTAGCCGGAACATCTTTAACCTTCAACTATCAAGGTAAGTTTATAAGCAATTGGTAGTAAATAAATAAATATATTAAATTGAAATGTATGGTTTCGAATGAAATGTTATCTAAATTCTTGATGGTCGATTGTGATATGTGAGTTTAAATGTGATTGCCGAATGTAATAATATATGATCATGGACATGTAGTTATTATATAAATTTCTTGGTTGGTTAAATTAAGTATAAGAGTATATAGGTTTTATAAATGTGATAGGGGATGAGATCACATATGGACACCAACCTAATGTGAGTTAAATCATGTAAGCAACTAGTGTATTTGGGTTGATAGATATATATAATTATGGATGGAGTAGTAATTGAATGTGAACCTTGAATTAAATGATGATTGAAATAGAATAATTATCTATGTGTTTATAAGGAGGAGGTCGAATGTGATGATAAACATAGTAAGAAGGATTGATTCGAAATAGTGACATGTGTATGGCATATGCCTTTGAAATGTGATCATTTGTATATGTATATTATGCGATCGAGTATGAAATTAATTAACGAACACTGTGTGTGTGGCTGGTTGTGTGGCACCAAGTGTGTGGACATATTAAGTAACGGCTCTATGTGAGCGATACATTACGGGAATGTTAAGTAACGGCTCTATGTGAGCGATACGTTACGGGAATGTTAAGTAACGGCTCTATGTGAGCGATACGTTACGGGAATGTTAAGTAACGGCTCTATGTGAGCGATACGTTACGGGAAGTTGGCACTAAGTGTGCGAGAATGTTAAGTAACGGCTCTATGTAAGCGATACGTTACGGGAATTGCACTATGTGTGCGGGTGATTGGATTTTCTCAAGAACACAAATAATTTTAAAAGGTAAATGGGAATCTCAGGTATGTATATAAAGGGTGAGAGATATTTTACATTGGTTTAAATCATGTATGCTATTTCGACTTAGATAATAGTTATGTAAATGTTCGGTTTTGGTGACTCAATGAGTAGGCTTTTGATGAATAGTATCTTAATGCTTGTAATGAGGTTGAAACTTATTCAATAATTAGCATAAATTAAACAAGGGAAAAGTTTGTTTACTACTCGATTTTGTACTCTCCTCTTTGCTTATAACTTGCTAAGCTATAATAGCTTACTTGGGTGTTATTGTTTTTGTTCCATAGATATTTAAGGTGGAAGCTCAAGCTTGGGGATCATCTTGAAGTCAATCACATTATCACTAAATTTTGGTACTCTTTTTGTATTTGAATGCTAGGTCTATGGCATGTATAGGCTAAAATGCTCACCTATGAAATATGTATATATTTTATAAAGGGCCATGCGAATATGGCTTTCTATCTCATTAATTGAGTTACTTAACTATGTTTAAGATGTTACTTGTGTGTGCATATGTTTAGTTATGTTATAAGTTCATTTTGATAGATCCGAAATCTAGAAATCATGTATGATATATGTTTCTTATAGTGAAATCAAATATTTGTTGAATGCCTTATAGGTTTAGTTTAAAAAGTTGCTTATAATAAGCTATGGATGAAATCGATTCATTGATGTTTAATGTAAACTTGTTAATTGTAAACATTCGGCCACTTCATTTATTTAGTTGGGAAGTTTTAAATATTCTTGGATGTCCATATAAGTGTTCGACTATAAGAAATGAATGGATAATTTATGAATGAAATGTTTAGCTATGATTTACATATGATTATAAGTTATGCTTGTGAAATGATCATGGTTGGATGTGATTTGGTATATTCCATCGTGAGAGAGGTAGGTAAGCGAATGGTGTTTTATATGTGATTAGATAGGAGAAGTATTCATGAATAAAAGTGCAACATATGTTTAACGATAGTTTATACTCGAAGATAGGGTTGAAAATAGATTTGTAATGAATGTGAGAATACCATGCAAATACCTATTCGGTTATTGCATTAAAAGAAAATGATAATGTGAAATGCTACGAAATAAACACATGATAGTTTGAATGTGGTGTATTGACTTGGTAATTGGGTTGGTGATGCCTGTAACCCTAATCCGGCGATGGATACGGGTTAGGGGTGTCACATTTTAATTTGTATCAGAGCTACAGTTTAGTCGGTTCTCAGACTGACGTAGCGCGTAAGAGTCTAGCTATACATGCCATATTTTGTGATATGATAATGTGATGACTTCTGACAGTGAAATGTATTCGTTTCTTTTATATAGTAATGGATCCTGATCCCGAGCGAGCGATAGCAGATGATGTCGAGAGCGTGGCGCCTGCTCTCGTGCAAGGGACCGCGCCGAAGGAATCTCGACCAGCTGCGAGTAACCCTGAAGAGGGGGCTAAACAAGCCTTTTATGGCATGATGAATGATTGGTTCAGTCAGTACATACGAACCAATCCGACTGATCAACCACCTCTGAATCTGAATATTCCCCCTGTAGTACCGGTGGTACCCCCGATTGTAAATCTTGAAAGAGTAAGCAAGCCTCCGGTTGATCGTATTAGAAAACACGGAGCTCAATAATTTAGAGCCGAGGATGATGATGATGCAGAACGAGCTGAATTTTGGCTCGATAATACTATTCGAGTTTTCAATGAGCTGTCCTGCACACCCGATGAGTGTTTGAGGTGTGCCATATCATTATTGTGGGATTCTGCCTACCATTGGTGGAATACTCTTGTATCAATTGTTCCGAAGGAGAGAGTTACCTGGGACTTCTTTTAGACGGAATTTCGTAAGAAATATATAAGTCAGTGCTTCATAGACTCTAAACGTAAAGAATTTCTCGAGCTCAAGCAGGGTCGTATGACCGTATCCGAATACGAGCGCAAGTTCGTGCGACTTAGTCGCTACGCTCGTGAATGTGTTTCATCTGAGGCTGCTATGTGCCGGAGATTCGAAGATGGTCTAAATGAAGATATAAAGCTCCTAGTTGGCATTCTTGAAATTAACGAGTTTGTGGTACTAGTTGAACGAGCTTGTAAAGCAGAAGAGTTGGGAAAAGAAAAACGGAAAGCTGAGCTTGAATCTAAAGATGTTCGGAAGAGATCTGCGAGTAAATTTTTGCAGATGGCAATGAAGAAGTTCAAGAATGATGGTAGCCGATTCAAACCTAACACCGAGATTTCTATACGAGAACGACCACTAGTGAGTTCTCGGGCTACATCAGTTGCTAGTGTTGGTAATGAGAGATCGAGCAAACCTGAGTGTCAGCAGTGTGGCAGACGACATTTCGGAGAGTGCTGGGGTAAATCCATTTCTCGCACTTGTTACAAGTGTGGCTCGCAGGACCATTTCATTCGGGATTGCCCGGAGATAGCTGGAAAGGGTACTACTCAGAGTGCGAGATCGAGTGGCACTACAGCTAGAGGCAGATTGTCTCGTGTTGGGGGAGGTAGGAGTGGTGCACAGAGAGGGGCTACAGATGCGGTTGTTCTATCAGATACTCGTGTACCAGCTAGAACTTACGCCATCCGTACTAGAGAGGAGGCCTCATCCCCAGATGTCATTACCGATATTTTCACCCTCTTTGATTCTAGTGTAACTGCTTTAATTGATCCCGGCTCAACTCATTCGTATGTGTGCGAAACATTAGTGTCCAGTAAGATTCTACCTGTTGAGTCTACTGGGTTTGTGATTCGGGTTTCAAACCCCCTGGATCGATGTGTATTAGTTGACAAAGTGTGTAATAATTGCCCATTGATGATTCGAGACATGTGTTTTCCTGCGGATCTGATGCTATTACCTTTTGACAAGTTCGACATTATTCTCGGTATGGATTGGTTGACAGTTCACGATGCAGTAGTTAATTGCAGACGAAAGACTATTGATTTAAAATGCCAGAATAATGAGAGAATCCGATTTGAGTCCGCGGATTTGAGTGGACCACCTGTTGTGATATCTTCGATGATGGCTCGACAGTATCTGAGGAAGGGTTGTGAAGCCTATCTTGCGTATATGATTGATAGCAAGGGAACTGAAAAGAAGATTGAATCGGTACAGGTTATTAATGAATATTCTGATGTGCTCCCGGAAGAATTACCGGGATTGCCACCTGTTCGTGAAGTAGAATTTGGGATTGAACTAGTGCCAGGGACCACTCCGATATCAATCGCCCCGTATAGAATGGCACTGACTGAATTAAAAGAATTGAAGGCTCAGTTGCAAGAATTGACAGATAAGGGTTTTGCTCGACCGAGTTTCTCTCCCTGGGGAGCGCCCGTTCTATTTGTGAAAAAGAAGGACGGAACTTTGAGAATGTGCATTGATTATCGGCAGCTAAATAAGGTAACAGTAAAGAACAAATACCCGTTCCCACGTATCGATGATTTATTTGACCAACTTAAAGGAGCCTCGGTATTTTCGAAAATTGATCTGAGGTCAGGGTATTATCAGTTGCGGGTTAGAGAATCGGATGTGCCGAAGACTGCTTTTCGGACGAGATATGGTCATTACAAGTTCTTGGTGATGCCGTTTGGGCTCACTAACGCCCCCGCAGTTTTTATGGATTTGATGAATCGAGTATTCAGACAGTATCTAGATCAGTTTGTGGTTGTTTTCATAGATGACATGCTGATCTATTCACGAGATGAGACCGAGCATGCTGAGCATTTGAGGTTGGTGTTATAGACTTTGCGTGATAAGCAATTGTACGCGGAATTTAGCAAGTGTGAGTTTTGGTTGAGTGAAGTTAGCTTCCTGGGGCATGTTGTTTCAGTATCGGGTATTCAGGTTGACCCGAGTAAAATTTCAGCAATACTTGATTGGAAACCTCCACGAAATGTTTCTGAGGTTCGTAGTTTTTTGGGGCTCGCCGGATATTATAGACGCTTTGTGAAAGGATTTTCTATGATAGCATCCCCGATGACAAAGCTACTACAGAAAGATGTGAAATTTGAGTGGTCAGAAAGGTGTCAGAAGAGTTTTGATCAACTGAAGACCTTGTTAACGGAAGCTCCGATACTCGTTCAGCCAGAGTCGGGTAAAGAGTTTGTTATTTTTAGTGATGCATCTTTAAATGGACTCGGTTGTGTATTGATGCAGGAGGGTAAAGTCGTAGCCTATGCCTCGAGACAGTTGAAACTGCATGAGAGAAATTATCCGACGCACGACCTTGAGTTAGCCACTATAGTCTTTGCTTTGAAGATATGGCGTCACTATCTTTTTGGTGAGAAATGCCACGTTTATTCAGATCATAAGAGCCTAAAGTATTTAATGACTCAAAAGGATCTGAATTTGAGACAGCGACGATGGTTAGAATTGTTGAAAGATTATGAGCTCGTGATTGATTATCACCCGGGACAGGCTAATGTAGTTGCCGATGCACTTAGTCGAAAATCATTATTTGCTCTTCGTGCAATGAACGTGGATTTAGCTATGACCGATGATGGTGTGATAATTGCAGAATTAAAGGCGAGACCATTGTTTGTGCAACAGATCCGAGAAGCTCAAGAAATCGATGATAATTTAAAAGTAAAAAGGAGTCATTGTGGTTCGAGTGTGGATTCAGATTTTCAGATAGATACTGAAGGATGTCTACGGTTCAAGAGTCGATTATGTGTGCCTAAAAATCCAGAATTGATTCGAACGATTTGTGATGAAGCTCATAGTAGTAGGTTGTCGATTCATCCGGGTAGCACAAAAATGTATAATGATCTAAAACAACATTATTGGTGGCATGGTATGAAGCGTGACATCTCGGACTATGTGTCGAAGTGTTTGGTATGCCAACAAGTGAAAGCCGAGCATCAAGTGGCATCGGGACTACTTCAGCCGATCATGATACCAGAATGGAAGTGGGATCGTGTTACGATGGACTTTGTATCGGGTTTGCCTTTGACATCAAGCAAGAAAGATTCAATATGGGTTGTAGTTGATAGATTGACGAAATCGGCCCATTTCATCCCAGTACGTATGGATTTCTCACTCGATAAATTAGCCGAGTTGTACCTATCGCAGATAGTACGGCTACACGGAGTACCTATTTCTATTGTTTCGGATAGAGACCCGAGGTTTACATCGCGATTTTGGAAGAAACTGCAGGATGTTTTAGGTACTAAGTTGCACTTCAGTACGGCTTTTCACCCTCAGTCGGATGGTCAATCCGAGCGTGTTATTCAAATACTCGAGGATATGTTTAGATGTTGCGTTCTTGAGTTCGAGGGTGCATGGGAATGATACTTGCCGTTGATTGAATTTGCGTATAATAATAGCTTTCAATCAAGTATTAAAATGGAACCTTACGAGGCATTGTACGGTCGAAAATGTCGAACATCGCTATACTGGACCGAACTAAGTGAAGGTAAGATACACGGGGTTGATTTGATTAGGGAGACGGAGCAAAAAGTTAAAGTAATTCGAGAAAGTTTGAAAATCGCATCAGATCGTCAGAAATCGTATGCGGATTTGAAACGAAAGGATATAGAATTTCAAGTGGGTGATCGAGTGTTCTTGAAAGTATCACCGTGGAAAAAGATACTTAGATTTGGTTGTAAGGGAAAACTGAGTCCGAGATTTATTGGACCGTATGAGGTTATCGAACGTATTGGGCCGGTTGCGTACAAATTGAAGTTGCCATCTGAGTTAGACAAGATCCATAATGTCTTCCTCGTGTTGATTCTTCGACGATACAGATCTGATCCTTCTCATATGATCAGTCCAACAGAGATTGAAATTCAGCCCGATTTGACTTATGAAGAAGAACCGATTCGCATATTAGCTCGTGAAGTGAAAGAGTTGCGAAATAAGAAGATATCGCTGGTTAAAGTAATGTGGCACAAGCATGGGGTTGAAGAAGTAACATGGGAAACCGAAGAATCAATGAAAGAACGATACCCATACTTATTTGCTGGTAAGATTTTCGGGGACGAAAATTCCTTAAGGGGGAGAGTTGTAACAGCCCAATTACGACCCAAATCGGAACGGTGGTTTCGGGACCATGAATCCGAATTAAAAAAATTGCTTTAATTATTATTTTCATATCAATGTTGTGTGATTAAGCATATGTTAAAATATCATAGATTAATTTGTGTGTTTGAATGATTAATTAAGTGAAGGATTAAATAGAATAAGTATGAAAAGTAGCAATTATGAGATTGGGTGGCTAAATTGAATGGTTTTATTTTTGCATGATATTAAAGTGGCAAATTGGCCTTTTATTTGATGATGGTGGACGGCATAATCATGGCTTATTATTATAGTATATTTTATATGATTATTTTATTAGATAGTGGATGTTAAGTAATAAAAAATTTGATTAAAAGAAAAAAATTGTTTATTTTTCCCAATTTTCTTCATCTTCTTCACGAAACAAGGAGAAAGAAGAGGAATTTAGGCTCTCTTATATTCGGCCATTGCATGTCCCATTAAGGTTGGTATTTAAGCTTGGTTTTTGAAAATTCCTACATTTTTTAGTTCATTATCTTGAGTACTATCAAACCCATGTTGGAATTTTTGAATTTGAAACATGTTTTAAATTCGGCCATGGATGAATATTTTTGACTTGTTATGTTTTATGGAAGAATGTTAAATATAGACTAGGTATTAACATGTGTTGAGTAGGAAACTTAGAAGAAATGGATGTATAGTGACTTAAATTATGAAAATAAGTAGTTGAGGGTATAAATGCAAGAATAGATGGTGTATATAGACTTGTATAAGGATGAAGAAAATTCGGTCCTCAAGGAGTTAATTTGAATTCCATGTAATTTTTTTTTGTGTTTTATGTTTGGGGACTAAATTGCAAGAAAGTGAAACTAGAGGGGTAATGTAATATCCCAAAATTGGGCCTAGTAGAATTGGACCTATTGGGCCCATTGGACCTTGAGCGTAGAAGCGTTTTAAAATTCATGGGAATTTGAGAATGGCATTATTTCAAGTTGGACTTATTAGGAAGGTGATTTTGGAGAGTTTACGAGGTTTCTAGGAAGTTTGGGTTCAAGTTAAGTTATAGGAAAAATTTTGTGTTTAAGCACTTTAAGGAGAGATAGTAAGTGGCATCAAGGCTTATGGAAATAAGAGAGTAATTTGCTTGCATAAATGAGCTATTGGTAAAGAGGATATGATGCCACATGAAGGACTTTAAGGGAAGAGGTTCAAATCCCACCAAGTGCAAATATTTTGGATTAAATTTTTGTACTAATAAGGTAAGTGTCGGCAAAATTTTTAATATGGTATGGAAGACTTTTTATTTTTGGCAAGATGGCTAAGGAGAATAGGAAAGAATGAAGATGAGGAAAGAAATCAAGAAAAAGGGGAAAGTAAGGGGAACAAGTGGCCATTTTCAAGGGAAATGTTATGGAAAGTGTGGGTGACTAATTTTGACCATTATGGTCATGTATGTGGACGGTTTTTTGTGTTAGGAGGGATAGTCGAATTTTGCTTTGTGTTTTGGTAAAGTTTTAGTATTGTTTTGGCCAAGATTTCCTTTATGCAACTTTTGTGACATTTTTCTCTTCTCTCCAAATTTCCTTCTTGCCGAATCTTCAACTTTGAGTGTGCATATTCTCTTCTTTTCTTTCTTCTTGTTGTCGAATGTACACCAACCATTGAGACCAAAATTTGTTCTTTCATCTTTCTTGAAAACCAAGCTAGTCAAACATCTTTCTTCTTATTTCTTTTATTTTCATGAAATCCTTCAAGCATCTCTTTTGTCCTAATTCTTTTTCACCATAGCCGAATATCAACATACAATTTCCTCCATAACCGAACTTTCATCTTTTCTCTATTTCTTCTTCTCATCCATATTAACATTTATTTCTTGATCAATCGGTAAGTATTCTTCTCAATATTTTATTTTCTTTCTCTTAATGACCGAATTTATACATTGGTTTGGGATGGTCATTTTGACCGAGACCATCACCTTACTTTCTTTCATTCGAGATCATTTTCTTCTTCGTAGTGATATAGTGGAAGGCTGAAACTTGATTCTCTCGAAGACATCGTATAATCGCAAGGAATCGGTCCTAAAAATCATTAAGGTAAGGGGTTCATTTTCGGATTTTTCGTTATATCTTTATTTGGCTATGTTGCAAATCGGAATGAAGTTCGACTAATCGATGATGTTTTAGGGACGAAATCACTCGATATATTCTATTTGCTAATCCTTTTGGCTATAGTGGTAAGTGATTCAAGTGTAAGCAATGCGTTGAGTATGAATCTTTTGGAAATCCGAGGCTAACTTTTGGTTGGTATTGTTCTAGGATCAACGGAGAGTGGTTCTTTAGGAAATCAAAATAAGGTGTGTAATCCCGTACCCTTCCGAATACATGTTTGAAATGGTGTGTGTTCTCACATCTCTCTGATTGTTTGCATGAAATGTTCTGTGATTTGGTTGTAATACCAAAGAAAACCGGAAACCGGCTTCCGTGATCACTCGGGCGTGCGTAGGTTCATAGTGGTAACCATATTTTTGCAATGAAACAGTTTTTGGTCAGCAACCGTGACGTGATTTTGAAAAATCACAGAAAATAGGAGAAAAGGGATTAATAAGTGAATAAGATATCGAATTAAATCTATCTGTGTCTATTTTTATATGGAAGAAGCAGAGAAGGAAAAGGAATTTTAAAGTCAGTGATATTTTAATTTTAGTGAGACTGGTTCTGAATGACTTCGTGGTTCCCTGATCTGTCTTGGAAAAATCGTATAAAATTTTAAAAAGTGAATTAAGAGTTATAGTTAATATGTATGGATTCCTCAGTGAACCTATTTTCAATAGAAACAAGTGGGAGCAGCATATGAAAACCGTACAGTAAGATATTTGAAATTAAGATAAGAGAGGTCAGAATCGTTGGACAGTGAAACAAGGGAAACTTTAAGGAATAAACTGTACTAAATGGTTAAGTAAAAAATTCTGGAAAAATTATCGTAAGAAGATATATGAGTCTAGTTTCAAATAAAATTTACGGATCTAAATTTCGAGGTTTCTAACTCGAGTTATAGTCAGTTTAGTAAGTATGACGCAGATGGACAGTTTCAATCTTTTTGCCCCAAATTAGTAATTAAGTATGGGTTGCGAATTTACCAAATTACCTTTGGAAGGTAAATTATCGAAATACCCCTAGGTTGCAAGATTACCGAATTACCCTTAGTGGGTAAGATTATCGAATTACGAAAATGCCCTATGGGCCGAATTACGGAAATGCCCTAAAGGGCCGATTTGTTATATTGCCTTAATGGGCCGAATTGTTATATTGCCTTAATGGGCTGATTTGTTATACTGCCTTAACGGGCCGATTTGTTATATTGCCTTAATGGGCCGAATTGTTATATTGCCTTAATGGGCTGATTTGTTATCTTTTATACTTGGCCGAATTGTTATATTGCCTTAATGGGCCGAATTGTTATATTGCCTTAATGGGCCGAATTGTTATATTGCCTTAATGGGCTGATTTGTTATATTGCCTTAACGGGCCGATTTGATATATTGCCTTAACGGGCGATTTGATATATTGCCTTAACGGGCCGATCCGATATATTGCTAAATGGGCCGATCGATATATGGCTTAATGGGCCGATTTGATATAATGCCCTAATGGGCCGATTTTGTAAAGTGTTAATGGGCCAAATTTTTGTAATAAATCTACGAGTTATTAATTATCGTGGTTATATTGTAAATATCATGATTTACGATGTATGTTGCATTTACATAAGTTGCATGGGATTGGGATATTGATGATCGGGGAAGTGAAATTTGGTGGCTCTGCCACATATTCTGGTGACTCTGTCACATTTTGTCTGGTGGCTAAGCCACGTATATTCTGTTATTCTGGTGGCTTGTCCACAATTCGAATTTGATATAAATGGCTAAATGCCTGCGATTGGTGTGTTGGCGGGGTGGGTTGACAAAAGATCCCCACAGGTGTGTTGGTTGGTACGGGTGGTGTGTAGCGGATGGATTATTAGGTTGGTTTGGGTTTACATACATTCATACATTGCACATATATAAATATATTCTGTTTTGTAAATGGGCTTCGGTCCAAGTGCATGTTAAATGGGCTTAAGCCCAAGATGATTGCTATATGGGTTCAGGCCCAGTGGATGACGGTAAGGGGATTTCACACTGAGTTCTCGTAACTCACCCCCCTTTTTCTTAACCCTTGTAGGTAATGCTCCGTGACGAGGACTTGGGGCCATGGATGACTCGGTGGAGGCCATACTTCAGAAATGGTGTTATTGAATTTTAAATTTCTATTTCCGTTTATTTTATTATTTTGCTATTTTGGTTTAAGTTGTAATAAGGCCTCTGGAGTATTTTATTATCGCTTTATGGTTGATATACTTATTATTTTGCTTAAATTGTTTAAAACGAGAATTTTTCTAAAACTTAAATAAAGGTTTTCTAAAATCGATTAACAAATGGATTTCATAATAAACTTTATAAATATTTTAACATGGAAGTTATTTTCTCGAACTATCAAACAATATTTTCAAAAGTCACGGTTTAAGTTCACTACCTTGATTGTTGACTCATCAATCAATCTTTCAAAAATACTTGTATTTTATCTACGTTTCCGCAACGATTTCAAAATGCTTCTGCAACTCTATTTCTAAACATCACATTTTTGTAAATTGTTCATTTCAAATATGCTTTCGCTACTAAAAGGGTTTTTAAAGATTATTATGTTTTCAAGTAGTTAACAATTGCTTAAGTGATTTTGGTTTCAACTAAGAGGCTGAAATTTTCAAACGAGTTTTTTTTGTGTGACACGCCAGATTCGGGCCTAACTTCTGGGCCGGGTTTGGGGTGTTACAGGTAAATTGGTAAATTATATGTTATGATTGATTTTAATGTTATAAGGGGACCTAAATGAGCTTGAGGAGTATTCAGCCTTAGCTCAAAGGTGTATAAATTGTTATATGTTCGAATGAGTGAAAAGAAATAGTATTAAATTGTAAGAATTACAAACTATGAGTGATAGATTGGAAGAATGGTACAATTATGTGTTTCGAATTAAAATGAATGAAATTTATTTGAATGGGCTCTTTTCGAACTTTGTTTTAGATCAATGAAGGAAAGAATTGGAAACGGATCGGGGGAAAGCTAAATTAAACGAGTAGCCGGAACATCTTTAACCTTCAACTATCAAGGTAAGTTTATAAGCAATTGGTAGTAAATAAATAAATATATTAAATTGAAATGTATGGTTTCGAATGAAATGTTATCTAAATTCTTGATGGTCGATTGTGATATGTGAGTTTAAATGTGATTGCCGAATGTAATAATATATGATCATGGACATGTAGTTATTATATAAATTTCTTGGTTGGTTAAATTAAGTATAAGAGTATATAGGTTTTATAAATGTGATAGGGGATGAGATCACATATGGACACCAACCTAATGTGAGTTAAATCATGTAAGCAACTAGTGTATTTGGGTTGATAGATATATATAATTATGGATGGAGTAGTAATTGAATGTGAACCTTGAATTAAATGATGATTGAAATAGAATAATTATCTATGTGTTTATAAGGAGGAGGTCGAATGTGATGATAAACATAGTAAGAAGGATTGATTCGAAATAGGTACATGTGTATGGCATATGCACTGAAATGTGATCATTTGTATATGTATATTATGCGATCGAGAGTATGAAATTAATTAACGAACACTGTGTGTGTGAAACTGGTCGTGTGGCACCAAGTGTGTGGACATATTAAGTAACGGCTCTATGTGAGCGATACGTTATGGGAATGTTAAGTAACGGCTCTATGTGAGCGATACGTTACGGGAATGTTAAGTAACGGCTCTATGTGAGCGATACGTTACGTGAAGTTGGCACTAAGTGTGCAAGAATGTTAAGTAACAGCTCTATGTGAGTGATACGTTACGGGAATTGCACTATGTGTGCGGGTGATCGGATTTTCTCAAGAACACAAATAATTTTAAAAGGTAAATGGGAATCTCAGGTATGTATATAAAGGGTGAGAAATATTTTACATTGGTTTAAATCATGTATGCTATTTCGACTTAGATAATAGTTATGTAAATGTTCGGTTTTGGTGACTCAATGAGTAGGCTTTTGATGAATAGTATCTTAATGCTTGTAATGAGGTTGAAACTTATTCAATAATTAGCATAAATTAAACAAGGGAAAAGTCTGTTTACTACTCGATTTTGTACTCTCCTCTTTGCTTATAACTTACTAAGCTATAATAACTTACTTGGGTGTTATTGTTTTTGTTCCATAGATATTTAAGGTGGAAGCTCAAGCTCGGGGATCATCTTGAAGTCAATCACATTATCACTAAATTTTGGTACTCTTTTTGTATTTGAATGCTAGGTCTATGGCATGTATAGGCTAAAATGCTCACCTATGAAATATGTATATATTTTATAAAGGGCCATGCGAATATGGCTTTCTATCTCATTAATTGAGTTACTTAACTATGTTTGAGATGTTACTTGTGTGTGCATATGTTTAGTTATGTTATAAGTTCATTTTGATAGATCCGAAATCTAGAAATCATGTATGATATATGTTTCTTATAGTGAAATCAAATATTTGTTGAATGCCTTATAGGTTTAGTTTAAAAAGTTGCTTATAATAAGCTATGGATGAAATCGATTCATTGATGTTTAATGCAAACTTGTTAATTATAAACATTCGGCCACTTCATTTATTTAGTTGGGAAGTTTTAAATATTCTTGGATGTTCATATAAGTGTTCGACTATAAGAAATGAATGGATAATTTATGAATGAAATGTTTAGCTATGATTTACATATGATTATAAGTTATGCTTGTGAAATGATCATGGTTGGATGTGATTTGGTATATTCCATCGTGAGAGAGGTAGGTAAGTGAATGGTGTTTTATATGTGATTAGATAGGAGAAGTATTCATGAATAAAAGTGCAACATATGTTTAACGATAGTTTATACTCGAAGATAGGGTTGAAAATAGATTTGTAATGAATGTGTGAATACCATGCAAATACCTATTCGGTTATTGCATTAAAAGAAAATGATAATGTGAAATGCTACAAAATAAACACATGATAGTTTGAATGTGGTGTATTGACTTGGTAATTGGGTTAGTGATGCCTGTAACCCTAATCCGGCAACGGATATGGGTTAGGGGTGTCACAAAAACAAAATGGTAATGGTTAAGGATGAAGCACCCAGCAGAGCACCGAAAAACTCATGGGTTTTGAGGAGGAAAAACCGGGAAAAATATGATTTTCAACTTACTATTTCCAGGAAACTTGAAACCCACTATAAATTTGGAGCAAGGTTTGCTTCTTTATTTACCTAGGGTTTGGCCGACAATTGCAATTGAATGTCCATTCAATTGGCTTTTATATATTGTTGAAAATAATGACTGAATTTTTTTAATAGCAGGGCTGAAACAAACCCAATAAATCGAAAAAAAGCAAAACAAAGAAAAAGACCAAATCAAGCCCAAAAAAACAAAACAATAAAATACAGCCCAATTAACTATCCAGCAAAATGTATAGAAATAAATGTTTACTAAATGAAGTTTGCTTTACTTCAACATCAGAAATTAATAAGAGGAAGCAGGGGAAGTCAAATATACATGTTTTTCCATAAAGTAGGAAAAAAAAAAGAAAATCGATGTAATGAAACTGTGTAAAACAAGGCATTGAGGGTACTGAGGTTTATACTAACGTGCATGATCTTAGTGAAATGTTGAAGTCCACGGTGCTCAAAGCATCTCCTCTCCAACATAGAGAAGCCTCTGAAGTACGCTGCATCATGAACTGTATGCATCCAAATCAATTGGAGTTATTGTATGAATACTGGACTATATAACATCCAGATGTGAAGTTTAATGCTGAGAAGCTTAGGGATCCAGTAAAATATTAGTTACACAAAAAGATGTTTTAGAATATTTTAAACTTTAATGGTGCACTTAGTAAAATATTGAGATGTTTGATTGAAATCTCCAAAGTGTTTAATTCACCACCTCTAGAGGACACATCATTACATCTTTATATTTGAAGAAATCCAATCAATTTAAAGGTTCAACATTATAAAATTTATTTTCTGACTTTGGAAATCACTGAATTATTCAACCAATTTAACGGTTCAACATTATAAAAGACTAGTCATTCTTCCCCCTACATGATTTCATTTTGTACAAGCTAAAATCTTGGTAAATTATATAGTTGGTGACTCAGTTTTTATCAAATTTTAATTTAGACACTAAAAATAAATAATTTGTAATAAGGGCATTGCGGTTAACAACTACTTTTATTTTAGTCATCTGACAGTAATTTGCGGTTAGACAATATTGTTATACACTTATTTTACATGTCACTTAACGGTTCATGTGTGAAAAGATACGAGCTTTCTAGTGAACTAACAGCAACCAAAACTACCTAATCCAGAAATAAAATAACAAATTAAAATATTAAAATAAATAAATAAAACTTATCTTTATGACACTTAAATAATATTAAAATTTATGATAAATAATATCTAAATTCCTAAATAAAATAGTCCAAACTACAAAGATAGAAAAATTTAAACGTAAATTTAACAAAAAAAAAGGAAAAGAAAAGGTTAACTAACCTTCTGGTTATATCAAACTGGTAAATCCAATATCACATATATCTCAATTATAGTAAAAAGGTATATGCTTCGGGATCTTTAATTTAGCCTGAAAAGTTCACAAAAATGATACAATCAACAACAGAAGTCAAAAAATATTCATATGAGGCGAGCTCAATGCTAATTAAGAAGGGCAAATAGACTGTAAGTAATTAATTATTAAATTTATTTATTTGTTTAATTTATGGGGCAGCATGTAGTTCGAACACTGCAGTTGTATAATTTTGTTGATTTGTGGCTACAAACAGCAGCAACAGCAGAGCAAGCACCGGCCACCATTGGTTCATCCGCCAAGGAATTCGTCATGGTGTTGGCGGGTGATGAAGGAGGTATGAGGGAACAATGTGGTAGAAATTGACAGTGCCTTTGTGAATTTTGCAATCATGATAAGACATGAGACTAGAAAAGACTTGGTTCAAACATGTTCATGAATCATTTAACCATGAAACTGAATTTCATCAAAGGCAAGGCAATGATGCAACTTTTATTCAAACACTTGAGCAAATCCTGACACAAATAAAGAATTACTCATGATGCCATAACTGAGGTCATGATATAATGATATGCTACTATTTTCTATGCTATGCCACTATGCATGGGGCTAAAAGCTTGAAGATGACAGTAAACAGCACCACTTACGTTAAATATGTCACCAAGGGTGGCTACACATAAAACCCGGATCTACGAAATGAATTTCATTTCAAATGAAAATAGCTAACTTACAATACAATATGTTTTGAGAAGTTTGTAAGAGAGGGCAGCAATGAGATATTTTTGTAGGAAAGATAAGAAGAAAAATATGATCTCATGAAACCTTTATCAATATTTAAGTTAAAAATATGAGATATGAGAAAAGGGACTTATGATATCCATGGAATTTTTAATCAAGGCAAAATCTAAAGGCATCATATCATAATTTTCATGGAAAGGAAATAGAAGCACAACTTACTTTTGTGTCCGCACATTCAATTCATAATTTGGTTCTCAAACTGATAGTCTCAAAATCCATGCCCAAACTAAATCCTGCAACATTATGCCACAAAAGGCCAAAAAATTTTAAAAGAAGGCTTTATATGAGACTATATCAGGTAGCTTAGGATGAGAAGAACAAAGGGTATAACTGAACTTACCTCCGACAATTAATAGATATACGTGGAATGTGGGAAATCTTGGACCATTCAATTCCAGTCTCCCTCTCACATCTTGTCTCTAATTGAGGGCAACGTAGAATGTCAATTCTTTCTAATTTGGAGAGGCTTCGCATAACATCTACAGGAGGCAGGTACATGAGCTTATTGCATAAATGGATTCTCAGATGCTTTAGAGAAGAGAGATTTCCCAACCACTCTGGAAAGGCTTCTATTCCTCGAAACCCTTCTATCGTCAATTTTTCAAGGGCAGTGAAGAACTAAAGTTGGTGAGGATTCTCTATCGATGGACCCTCAATTCACACTGTCGATTCCTGCATTATTCACAAACTTGCATTAGTTTTTCAATTTGGCCATTTTGGAACCACAGCTTCTACCCACAGAGAAAAAAAGTCGAAACCGATTACCATGACAGACCAGTAGCTGGAGCAAGTGGTGGACGGCAAATGTACTAGTGGCTGGAGCAGGTGGTCGACGGCAGATGAACCACTGCCTGGAGTAGGTGGTGGACGGCAGATGCTTAGTCTTCTTTGGCCAACAGAGTTTGGAGTGAGAATAAGTGGTTTTTTGTGGGTAAGAATCAAGGTAAGTTTGGCAATTAACCGATAATCCTATGCCATGTCACCGTTTCAGTCTTTTTTTATTAATTATTTATTAATAATCAAAATTAATATAAAAATCTTCATATTTTCTAATAATAAAATAAACTATCAGCTTAATGTGATTCGAGCTTAAATAAATAAAAACTTATAATATAATTTTAAAAATATATGTCTGAATAATTATAATTAAAATTACGAACTAAATATATAAATATATGCAATTTTATATAAAAATAAATTTGAATATAGCTCACGTTATTGAATTTAAACCTATGATATTCATGCAAAAAAATTGTTAATCGAGTTTATCTATAGTCACTTAAAAACCTTCAACTGTTGCATTTAAATGATGAATCTTACAAAAATAATATATTATTTTACTCGTTTTTCTAACATATAACATACATCTATCTATTTGTTGGTAAAAGTACCTCCAAGACCTTACATTAAAATCAGATTGTAGATTACTCTTTTCACCATGTAACAAAACAAAAACAAAAACAAAAAATTCTAAAAATTCTAAAAATTCTAAAAATTCAGATTGTAGATTGTAGATTGTAGATTACATTAAATTCAACTGTCAATTTAATCAGTCCATGCCAGTTACTGGTCTAACCGAATCAAAGCCATTCTTCAGACTAGTAACCCCGGCTAGCTGCCAATCCGACCAGCCAATATTGTCCGGTTCAAACATCATTGACCAACATTTAAATAGTAAATTGATTTCTAGAATGGTATCATTATCCAGCCTAACAATGAATGAGAAATCGAAAAACCTGGTCAAACCGAACTGATTAATTCTAATTAGATTAGTTTGATTTCTAACATGAGCACGAACATAAGACATTCTAAGAACCCTACAAATAAGGGTGAAAAAGGCTTGATTAAAAATAGCTCAGTTCCGATTGACATCGGTTAAGCGATTCTGTGATCAAACCGTTCTTTAGTAGCATTGGTCTCTCCATCACTCACGTCTTCATTTGATCTACCCTAAACCCTAAACCTTATAATTCTAAACCACAAATTCTAAAACACTCACTCTAAACCATAAACCATAACTCTTAAATATTGGAACCCTTGTAAGAACCCAATTTTGCCCGGGCTTAATAATAAATCCAAAATAATAAAACAAAGTCCAAGTCCAGTCCAAAATATATCATTTGGCCCGATCGGAATGGCCCATTACTTAAAAAGATTGAAGGTCTATCTACAAGCTTGACGTATATGGAAGTACAATCTTCAAGGATATGCAATCTTAGATATGATATGCAATCTTAGAAGATATGGTATGCAATCTTAGATATGATATGCAATCCTAGAAGTTATGGTATACAATCTTAGATTTGATATGCAATATTAGAAGATATGGTATGTAATATTAAAAGATATGATTTTGTAATCTTAGAGATTTAATTTGTAGATACCTTTTAATCTTAACCGTTGATGTAATTGATCTGTACCGTTGGATTTGGGAAGGCTCAACTATAAATAGAGGCCTCTCCCTTCATTGTAGACACACTGAGAATGACATTGGAATTGGGAGTAATAAAATTTCTTGAGAGCATTCACTCAAATTTCTCTCTTTTGCGTTCGATTGGTGGCGACTCCCATTTTCGTTTTTAAAGTCGATCCCCGTTTTTAAAATCAAACTTTAAAATGGTTTCGACAACCCTAAACTCAAAACCATATCCCATGAACTACAAACACCTAAACCCTTAACTACAAACCTTAAACCCTAAATTAATTAGATAAAATTTTAATATTATATATTCTTTCAATATTTTAGGAAATTTAAATAACATTTTCAATTTACTAATTAATTTTGTTTCTCTAGAGATGCATGGGTTACCAATTTTTTAAATTTTAATATATAAAGTTTATCTATTATTTCTTAAATAATTTAAACTATAATTATAATTTTAATATATTCATATTAATGTTATCCCTAAACCCTAAACCCATAATCACAAAATCCTAAAATCCTAAACCCCAAACCTATAAACACAAAACCCTAAAACCTTAAACAATAAACTATAATCCTTAAACCTAACTCTAAACACTAAACCTTAAACCCTAAACTAAATTGATTTTTAGCAGCATTTTTATTAAAAACCTTATTCACACTCGAAGCTATTAAGTTATTTTTAATTTGAATATATATAATTATTCACAAAACTGATGATGTAAAATTTTAAGAATATTCATATTTTAAATCCAATTTTTTGGTGCTACACATTCAAAAAAAGCTGGAATTAAGGAAATTTGGGACGTTACACCTTTATACAAAGAGTTAGCCGAGCGTATCTTGACAAGTCTATCCCAACACTTAGGAAAGTGTCGCCCCAAAGCGCTGTCTTAGGACTAGACAAAAGCCAACTCTTATTCAAGCGTTGCCTTAGGCATACATATCCCAACCCTTATACAAAGAGTTGGCTAAAGCGTAGTCTATCGCAACACTTAGGAAAGTGTCGCCACAAAAGTGTCATCTTAGGACTACACAAAAGCCAACTCTTATTCAAGCGTTGCCTTAGGCATACATATCCCAACCATTATACAAAGAGTTGGCCAAAGCATAGTCTATCCCAACACTTAGGAAAGTGTCGCCACAAAAGTGTCATCTTATGACTACACAAAAGCCAACTCTTATTCAAGCGTTGCCTTAGGCATACATATACCAACCCTTATACAAAGAGTAGACCAAAGCGTAGTCTATCCCAATACTTAGGAAAGTGTCGCCACAAAAGTGTCGTCTTAGGATTACACAAAAGCCAACTCTTATTCAAGCGTTGCCTTAGGCATACATATCCCAACCCTTATACAAAGATTTGGCCAAAGCATAGTCTATCCCAACACTTAGGAAAGTGTCGCCACAAAAAGTGTCATCTTAGAACTACACAAAAGCTAACTCTGTAACACCCCAAATTAGGGGTTGTTTGTAACTTAGATAATTTCTCATGTGTGTGTGCCTGAAGAATAAATTTTATGATTTATTTGGCGTATTTTAGGGTCTAGAATTAAACCCGAGTTAGGCCTGATCTAGTGTTAGAATATTTTTTTTACCATACAAGAGGGAGCGAGAGGAGAGAAGGCTTTAATAGAATGTTGGGCGAGTTAAGGCACAAAAGATGGGCTGGGTATAAGTGGCGTGGGGCGCCTAAGAGTTTGCTAGGGGCCTTGGGTTCGATTCGTGGAAGAAGCAAGGGGGAAATATTTTTCCTTTTGGGTTGGGCGTTAGGCCTAGGAAGGCCTTTTAATTAAATTAGGAGGGCTTATTGACATGAAAGTGGGTTGGCTAAGTGGCTGGCGTGTGCTACTTAGGCGCTGGAGGAGTGATAGGGCGCATGTTCGAGCTGCTGAAGCAGCGTTTGGCACTTTTAATTTTTTGGGGTAAACGGCCAGGGAGGTCTTATAAGTAAATGTTGGGGCTTTTTGACATAAAAGATAGGTTGGCCGAATGGCCTGGGCGCTATGTGGCTGCTTTGGGTTTCCTGTGTCCCGTGTTCGAACCAAACATGCAAAGAATGTGGGTTTTATTTTTTTTCTTTGGCGTGATAAGGGTGATGGCACGCACATGGTCCCTTGTTGTTGTTGTTGTTGTATTAATTTGGAAGGAATTTGAGGGGCACATGGCTTCTTTATTTTATTTTATTGGTTTCAAAGAGGTGCTAAGGATAATAATGTTTAATTAGATAATATTTGATTAATCCTAATCAATTTTGGAAGAGAATGGTTTTGAAATTTTATTTCTATTCACATTGTGGAGAGTAGCTAGGGGATAAGAAGTTAGATAAACTTTGATTAAATCTTTGATAATTGAGGGCTGAATTATCGCAAAAGGGAGAGGTTATGGCCGTATGAGGACTCTCTAGGGCCATCCAATATCGGTTTAGTATTACACTAGGGGAGTGCCGAAATCATTTAGCCATATTTTTTCTTTTCTTTCCCAAGTTGCTGGCCGAATTTCCCCTAGGCAAATTACTCAAAATTTTCCAGCACCTTTTTCTTCCACTTAGCCGAAAACCACCATTAATCCCCCTACTTCTTTTCTTTCTCCTTCTTACGCCTATTACCTTGTTGCCGAAACTCCCCTACACTATTGCTCAAAATTATTAGAAAATTCCAACATCTCTTTTGTGTTCTCTTAACCGAATACACCTCTTGGAAATGCCGAATTTCTTTCCTTTTTATTAAGCACCTTGGCCGAATATTGAACAAGGAGGGGGGAGGCGTTCTTTAATCAATTTTGGAGGGTAAGTATGTTAGGCCGAATGTTTATATTCTCTTTTCCCTTTTTGTCGACTTGGATGTTGATAAGAGGCTATTTCGGCAAAGGTTGTTAAGGGTACTAATCATATGATTGAAATCAATTGGTCATAGGGCTTTTGGAATTTAGAAGCAGGTGAGCTCATCACCTTGGAGTAATCGGCTTGGGTAAGTGGTGGTAAGGACTTGATTTAGTAATCTTTTTCCTTTAGGTATTCGTTAAGCCGAAGGCTTGGAGGTTAACTATTTTGTGTCTTAAGGTGTGGCCGATTATCGTAGGTGAACTATCGTTTGGCTCGGGATTTGGTAGGAAACCAAATCATTTGTAAGGACAAGAGATCTAGCGACGTAGATCGGATTTTCGGGATCTAGGAATTACGATAGTAACAGGTGTGTAAGATCTCTACACACTTTATTAATTTACATGACATTATTATTTGTTTTGATTATTTTGATTGTGATTAGCTTGTGGCATAATCACGGATTTTCGAGTAAGTCCTGTCTTGTAACTTTTGATATATGTTATATGCCATCACATGATGTTTAATACTATGACATGATATATATGAAATTGATGGTGGGATTGATGAGAGGAGGGGGATGAAATATGGACTGTCGTCAGTGGTTTTGACCACAAGATGGGTTGGCCCCATCAGACTATTTTGTGACCTATGGTCATCAGTGGTTTTGACCACAACGATTAATTATTTGCGACTAAGTCCCAGTGGTTTGGTACCACCAGTGGTTTTGACCACATTTGATATATTGTGACCTTTGGTCATCAGTGGTTTTGACCACACGATGGGTTGGCCCCATCATTTAAATTGTGACTTTAAGTCATCAGTGGTTTTGACCACATGGGGTAGAAAAGGAGTATGGATGGCTAGTTGGGTTGCATGAGCATGTTTATAAATGAATTGTGTATGAGATATATTTTCCGGGTGGGGGATTTACACACTGAGTCTTGGTGACTCACCCCTTCCCTTAACATTTTGCAGATGGGTAGATCGCGGAGATGGAGCTGGATGGACTCGAGGTGGCCATGCAGTGGAAATTTTAATTAGACGAACTTGGACTTTGTTTTAGTTTATTTAATGTTGGTTTATTTTAATTAAGTTGTAATAAGGCCTCCTAGAATTATTTTATTATTGTTACATGCTTTGAATATTTGTTTAAACTATTTAATTATGTTAAAAATGAATTCACATGTTTTCCCAATCAAACGTAAAATGTTTTAAAAATGCCATCGGGCACATTTGCAATCTATAAACAACCCGACTTAATAAATATTTCTAAGCAACACTAAGTATGGTTTTTAACAAGAGACTTGAAAACACAAGGTTTTCGACAAAACTTAAATCGGTTCTGAAAAGATTTCAAAATGTTTTCAGTAGCAAACCAAATTCGATTCGTAATGTTTGGGCCGGGTTTGGGGTGTTACAAATGGTATCGAGCCAGGTTCAAAGCTCCTTGTGTGGGGGCCCAAGGCCCAAAAATGTTTTGGTAGGCCTTATGGAATGATTTTTGGTTTTTGAACAGCATGGCCCGAGTCTCGGCACCAATCCATGGTAAGTACTTCTAAACCTCTTGGTGAATTATATTCAGTAGAAGGGTAAGAAGCATGGAGCGTAGATAGACTTATAGGACTTGGACCCTAAGGTTAGATTACTCAAACACAAGCGGAACATAAGACTTAAAGAACTAAACCAACCTATGGCTAAGTCATTGAGCTAGGGTGTGGTAACCCCTGTACGCATGTCTAGGATTGGATCCGGAAGAGCCTGGTTTTTAAGCAGTCCGAGTGACTCACCTCCTCTTCGCAGTATCCCTGCAGTGCGTAGCTTCCGGTTCACCCTAACTCGAGAGGGCTCGGTGGTGTGGTAACCTGCGTGCGCATGTGCAGAAAGGTTCGGTGAGAGCTTGGTATTTAAGCAGTCCGCGTGACTCACCTCCTCTTCACTTGAATCCTGCCTGGTGCGTAGCTTTGGTTCACCCTGACCAAGAAGGCTCGGTCATAGGCTAAACCTAATGACTAAAACCCGAAAGGGGAACTAGCCATGTTTTGAAAAGAACGAAACAACAAGAACCCTAATGTTTTCAAAATTTTTGCAATAACTCTTTCAAATTTGAGAACATCATTTTTACAACGTTTCCTCGAAAAACTTGATTGTGAAAAATTACAGAAATACCCTTAGGAGTAAAATTACCAAAATGCCCCTGACCCATAAAATATTAATTCAATGGTTTTGCCCAAAAATTTTAACTATTTTACAAATATTCAACAACTTAGCTTTGGAAATCATCAAAGCAAAATATTCAGTTACGAAAAATTAGAAAAAAAAAAAAAAAAAACACAGTAGGAAAAAAGCGAGAATACCCACAGGATAGAAATGGGCAAAAATGGCCGATGAGCGAATAGGTATGGAAAGTATTAAGGAATGGATGCATGAACTTCCTTGTGTGAACTAGGAAAGAAGACTGGAACATTGTTTGCTCGAAAGAATCTCCGATTAAACCTTATCCATAAAATTTCTTCATGAGTAATAAAGTGAAACAAATGCTAACGCATAAAATTTTTCTTAATCGATTAAAAGCGCGGTAGATAGAATGAGTTCTAGAGGACGTGGACGCCGTGGGCGTGGTAGGGGGTAGGATGACGATTGTGCGAACTCGCCAGTCGGGACAAGGTTCGAAAATGAGGTACCACCGCCACCACCACCTCCTACTTTTAGAGCCGAGAGCCGGATCGGGCCGGTGGCGGCGTATCGCATAGTCGTGTTGCGAGTCTTGGAGATGGTGGCCGAGGTGGTGGAAATGTGGGAGCTCGGAAATCTGTTCCCGAGCGACTCCGATCTAACGGAGCGGAGGTATTCGAGGTGTGTCGGGAGTGGCACCTAGTGTGCGAGAATCACGGCTAGAGTCAATTTGAAAGGATCATGGATGATCTTGACCGACCGAGGAAGAAAAGTCGAAAAGGCGATGTCGCTTCTAAAGGATGAGGCGTATCGGTGGTGGCTTACGGTTCGAGATGGGGCTACAGTGAGATGATTTGACTTGGGAGTATTTGAGAACCACCTATCGGAAGAAGTATGTGGGTACTAGCTACGTAGATGCACAATGAAAGGCTTTCTTGAACTGGTCCAAGGCAATAAGACGATGGCAGAGTATGAGGCCGAATTCCTTCGGTTGAGTAGGTATGCTCGTGGTATTGTGGGTACAGAGCATGAACGCGTGTTAGATTCGAGGATGGGTGAGAGATGAGTGAGGATGATGATAGCTCCACAACAGAACGAGTTTCTTTGTTCTTGTGGAGAAGTCTAAAGTTCTTGAGGAGTAAGACAGTCAGTAAAAAGCGGAACCAAGAACGGAATTGGAATAAGAGAAGCTCGGAACCTTCAAGGTTCTTGGGTAATGAAAGCAGAAGAGGACGAAGTTTGATGGGTCGGATCAAAAGCGCTAGGCTCTTCTTTGCCAATACCCAATGGCCGCCACAATATGCTCGGTGTGGCAAGCCTCACAAGGGTAAGTGTTGGAGTGGTAATCGGGGTGCTTTGAGTGTGGATCGTTCGATCACCGTGTGAGGGATTGTCCTCGGAAGTTAGCTAGGAATCAACCAGAGGGTCGAACCGTGCTCGGGTTAGAAATGAAGGACCACCACGGAGGGGCCGAGGTCTTGAGGTGCAGAGGCGAGGCAACCAAGGCTGGTTTATGCGGTTGGCCGTCGCGAGGAGGAAGATGTGCGGACATAACAACGGGTAAGTTTCTTATTTCGGAATACCCTCAATTGTCTTGGTTATGGTTACGTTAGCTCATTCTTATGATTGCGAGAAAGAGTATGGAACTGGATTATGAGCGTAGGGAATGTGTAGAAAGTATGATAGTTCTTTAAGATCAAAGCGCAGCAAAGAAGCGTAGGATGGCGAGTTAAGGATGCACGATTGAGCGATAATAAGTAATTTCGAGGACGAAATTATTTTAAGGGGTAGAATTGTAACACCCCAAATTAGGGGTTGTTTGTAACTTAGATAATTTCTCATGTGTGTGTGCCTGAAGAATAAATTTTATGATTTATTTGGCGTATTTTAGGGTCTAGAATTAAACCCGAGTTAGGCCTGATCTAGTGTTAGAATATTTTTTTTACCATACAAGAGGGAGCGAGAGGAGAGAAGGCTTTAATAGAATGTTGGGCGAGTTAAGGCACAAAAGATGAATTTTGGGTATAAGTGGCGTGGGGCGCCTAAGAGTTTGCTAGGGGCCTTGGGTTCGATTCGTGGAAGAAGCAAGGGGGAAATATTTTTCCTTTTGGGTTGGGCGTTAGGCCTAGGAAGGCCTTTTAATTAAATTAGGAGGGCTTATTGACATGAAAGTGGGTTGGCTAAGTGGGTGGCGTGTGCTACTTAGTATTTGGAGGAGTGATAGGGCGCATGTTCGAGCTTTGAAGCGGCGTTTGGCACTTTTAATTTTTTGGGGTAAACGGCCGGGGAGGTCTTATAAGTAAATGTTGGGGCTTTTGACATAAAAGATAGGTTGGCCGAATGGCACCTGGCGCTATGTGGTCTTTGGGTTTCCCAGGTCCCGAGTTCGAACCGACATGCGTGGTGTGGGTTTTATTTTTTTCTTTGGCGTGATAAGGGTGATGGCCGCACATGGTCCCTTGTTGTTGTTGTTGTATTAATTTGGAAGGAATTTGAGGGGCACATGGCTTCTTTATTTTATTTTATTGGTTTCAAAGAGGTGCTAAGGATAATAATGTTTAATTAGATAATATTTGATTAATCCTAATCAATTTGGAAGAGAATGGTTTTGAAATTTTATTTCTATTCACATTGTGGAGAGTAGCTAGGGGATAAGAAGTTAGATAAACTTTGATTAAATCTTTGATAATTGAGGGGTGAATTATCGCAAAAGGGAGAGGTTATGGCCGTATGAGGGACTCTCTAGGGCCATCCAATATCGGTTTAGTATTACACTAGGGAGTGCTAGAAATCATTTAGCCATATTTTTCTTTTCTTTCCCAAGTTCTTTGGCCGAATTTCCCTAGGCAAATTACTCAAAATTTTCCAGCACCTTTTCTTCCACTTAGCCGAAAACCACCATTAATCCCCTACTTCTTTTCTTTCTCCTTCTTACGCCTATCACCTTGTTGCCGAAACTCCCTACACTATTGCTCAAAATTATTAGAAAATTCCAACATCTCTTTTGTGTTCTCTTAACCGAATACACCTCTTGGAAATGCCGAATTTCTTTCCTTTTTATTAAGCACCTTGGCGAATATTGAACAAGGAGGGGGAGGCGTTCTTTAATCAATTTTGGAGGGTAAGTATGTTAGGCCGAATGTTTATATTCTCTTTTCCCTTTTTGTCGACTTGGATGTTGATAAGAGGCTATTTCGCAAAGGTTGTTAAGGGTACTAATCATATGATTGAAATCAATTGGTCATAGGGCTTTTGGAATTTAGAAGCGGGTGAGCTCATCACCTTGGAGTAATCGGCTTGGGTAAGTGGTGGTAAGGACTTGATTTAGTAATCTTTTTCCTTTAGGTATTCGTTAAGCGAAGGCTTGGAGGTTAACTATTTTGTGTCTTAAGGTGTGGCCGATTATCGTAGGTGAACTATCGTTTGGCTCGGGATTTGGTAGGAAACCAAATCATTTGTAAGGACAAGAGATCTAGCGGCGTAGATCGGATTTTGGGATCTAGGAATTACGATAGTAACTGGTGTGTAAGATCTCTACACACTTTATTAATTTACATGACATTATTATTTGTTTTGATTATTTTGATTGTGATTAGCTTGTGGCATAATCACGGATTTGAGTAAGTCCTGTCTTGTAACTTTTGATATATGTTATATGCCATCACATGATGTTTAATACTATGACATGATATATATGAAATTGATGGTGGGATTGATGAGAGGAGGGGATGAAATATGGGTGTCGTCGTGGTTTTGACCACAAGATGGGTTGGCCCCATCGGACTATTTTGTGACCTATGGTCATCGGTGGTTTTGACCACAACGATTAATTATTTGCGACTAAGTCCCGGTGGTTTGGTACCACCCGATGGTTTTGACCACATTTGATATATTGTGACCTTTGGTCATCGGTGTTTTAACCACACACGATGGGTTGGCCCCATCATTTAAATTGTGACTTTAAGTCATCATCGTGGTTTTGACCACATGGGGTAGAAAAGGAGTATGGATGGCTAGTTGGGTTGCATGAGCATGTTTATAAATGAATTGTGTATGAGATATATTTTTTAGGGTGGGGATTTACACACTGGAGTCTTGGTGACTCACCCCTTCCCTTAACATTTTGCAGATGGGTAGATCGCGGAGATGGAGCTGGATGGACTCGAGGTGGCCATGCAGTGGAAATTTTAATTAGACGAACTTGGACTTTGTTTTAGTTTATTTAATGTTGGTTTATTTTAATTAAGTTGTAATAAGGCCTCCTAGAATTATTTTATTATTGTTACATGCTTTGAATATTTGTTTAAACTATTTAATTATGTTAAAAATGAATTCACATGTTTTCCCAATCAAACGTAAAATGTTTTAAAAATGCCATCGGGCACATTTGCAATCTATAAACAACCCGACTTAATAAATATTTCTAAGCAACACTAAGTATGGTTTTTAACAAGAGACTTGAAAACACAAGGTTTTCGACAAAACTTAAATCGGTTCTGAAAAGATTTCAAAATGTTTTCTCGGTAGCAAACCAAATTCGGTCGTAATGTTTGGGCCGGGTTTGGGGTGTTACAAACTCTTATTCAAGCGTTGCCTTAGGCATACATATCCCAACCCTTATACAAAGAGTTGGCCTAAGCGTAGTCTATCCCAACACTTAGGAAAGTGTCGCCACAAAAGTGTCGTCTTAGGACTACACAAAAGCCAACTCTTATTCGAGCGTCGCCTTAGGCATACATATCACAACCCTTATACAAAGAGTTGGCCAAAGCATAGTCTATCCCAACACTTAGGAAAGTGTCGCCACAAAAAGTGTCATCTTAGGACTACGCAAAAGCCAACTCTTACTCAAGCGTCGCCTTAGGCATACATATCCCAACCCTTGTACAAAGAGTTGCCCAAAGCGTATGTTCGCAACTCTATCCCAACACTTAGGAAAGTGTCGCCCCAAAAGTGTCGTCTTAGGACTAGACAAAGCCAACTCTTATTTAAGCGTTGCCTTAGGCATGCATATCCCAACCCTTATAAAAGAGTTGGCCAAAGCATATGTTGGCCAGTCTATCCCAACACTTAGGAAAGTGTCGCCCCATAAGTGTCGTCTTAGCACTGTTTTATTGTAGTGTTGCAATTAGCATATTAACTATTAATGGTGGAAATTGTCAGTTAACTAAATTAATTAATGCGTTTTTAACGTTTGAAGTCTTAAATGAAGTGTGTTTTTTTAGATAAACCTAATTGAATATTTTGGAAAAGTATAAGCCCTTTTGTAATAATAATAATAATTAAAATCAACTTCAACCCAAAAAATAGAAGGTAAATTACATTGGTAGTCGCCCAATTATTGGTAAGTTTCTTTTTTGGTTACCAAACTCTAAAAAGTTATAAAATGGTCACCCAACTATTTGATTTTTTTTATTTTTTTTGGCCACTCGTTATTAAATGATTAATGGAAAGATGATGTGTCAGCTTTTAAAATTAGCATATTAGCCGTGTTAACCCTCAAACATTTATACGTTAATGCTAATTTAGTCTTGATTCTAAAAATTTAATCATCAATGTTTATACATTATGTAATTTGATCTTTTTTGCATTTTTGTTTCTTTGTGACTTTTTCACCTAAAAAACTAGAAAATAAATTTTATCAGTCAAATTTGATAATATATATATATATACTAAAAATGGAAACCCAAAAACCCAAGATCATATTTTTACCTTTTCTCATTCTTTTCTTTTGATACTACGATTCTCCACCATTGGATTGAACACTAATGGTTGAGATGACTTGGTCTTCGATAGTTCACTCTTTATTGATTTTATAGGGAAAAAAAGATTTGTGATGGAATCGTTTGACATTAGTTCTGTCAGGATGCTCTTGTTGTTTTTTTCGTCATTATTCACATCTCCAGCGAACACAAAAATTCTCGCCACCCATACAATTAACCCAATGTTAAAAGGAAATGAGAATTCTTTTGAAATAACCAATTTCTACAGTCGGAGCCACAATAAGTTTAGCCAAGTCTAGGGAGTGAATAAGTTGAACAACTTGGGGACTCGGAAGTTTAAACAGAGCCATGAATGAACTTACATTATCGGTTACCGAAGCTGACATCAAACAATAGATTTCATTGGTAAATAGAAGCGATTAGAACATTACCACTTCATCCCTTTGTGACGTCTTTCTTGCATTTAACTTAATGGAAAAATGAATAATAACAAGTGTCGAAACCATTCTTTTGAAAGGTCGACTTTTATTTTAAAAAACACAAAAAAATGGGAGTCACCACCAATCTTTTTTATGAGTGTGATCGGATCACCTCGTAACAGTTTAATTTATTAAAACAAAAAATTTGGTCTACGAAATTCAAAAAAACGGGTTCGGGGTTCGGTTACATACGAGGAAGGATTAGCACCCTCGTAACGCCTAAAACTGGTACCTAATTGATTAATTAATGTCTTAATGTTGAAAATTAAAAACTCGAAAAGAATTTAAAATATGATCCCTCTTTATTAATGTTATTTTTAGTTAAAATCGCTTGGATAATTCAAAACGTGCGTTTAAGACTTTTTCGTCCCGAAGTAACAAAATATCACGTCCCGTAAGTTAGGACACAACACCTTGAACCTTTGAGAATGAGCTTGCCTTTATTTTTTTATTTTTAAATCTTATGTATTTTGATTTTAAAAGGATATTCGGTTATTTGAGTTCAACGAGGGAATCGAAACCCCGTGAGTTAGGATACGATTTCTCGAAGCTCTAAGCACGGAATATTGCCTTTATTTCCAAAAGTTTTTGAATGAATACACATGTAATGTTTAAAATTACGCATATTTATTTTATTTGGATTATAGTGTAAAGAATGAATATTTAAACACGGCTCGCGACACGATTGGAACAATAATAGAATGATAACGCGAATAAGCGAAATGACGATATATCTATAATAATGAGACAACAAATAAGCAATGGCAATAATCAATTAAATTTAATGTTAATTAAACAATAAAAAAAATAATAAAAGAAAGTGGAATATGCATGATAAAAAAATATCGTATTAGCAAATGATGATGATATGACCATAATAATAAAACACCAAATAATAACGACGGCAAGAATCATGTTAAAATCGTCAATTTTAATACTAATTAAATAATAAATGAAAAAATAAATAATAATAATAATAATGATAATAACAAAAATAAAAATAATAACAATAATACATGAAATGTGCAAAGAAAAAAAAAATAAGCAATCTAATTTTTGAAAGTAAAAAAAAATAAACAAATAAATAATGGGATGGTAATAACAATAATAAAAGAAAATTAAATAAATAAAAGAACAAAAATGCACACTAAAAAGAAAATACAAAAAAAAAATCGATTTCAAGTATTAGAAAAGTAAAGGTATAATAAATAAATGAATGAATAAAACAAAATATAACAAAAATAATATATAAAAAATCTATAAAGGGGCAAAATTAAATAAAATAAATGTCTAAAGGACTAAATTGAAGTTTAAACGGAATTTTGGGCAAAAATCGAGAATGAAAATAAGGTAAAGGATCAATTTGTAACGCGCGAATAACAGGGAGGGACCAAATAGGGAAATATTCCTGTCCTCCAAAACGCACAATTCCAGTAGGGACTAAAATGAAATAAACGTGAAATTATCGGGCCAAATTAAAAAAAACAAAAAAATGAAAATAGGACTAAATTAAAACAACCCAAAAATGCGGAAGGACCAGGGGCGTAAATAGCCCAAAAATTGAATACACACGGATCCCCCCTGGAGTGGGTCGGGTCGCGCGCGGGTAGGCCTTAAATGACGCCGTTCTTCATAGGACTAAAATGAAACAAAAATAAAATTATAGGGTAAATTTTAAAAAATGAAAAATACTGGATCGCAAACTAATTGAAAAGCGGAAGGGCTAAAAGTGAAATTAGATCCTTCCGCAAAAACACGCGGATCCTGAGGTTAGAGCGGGTCGGGTCTCGGGTCAGCCCCCTAAACGACGCCGTTTTGGCGTTAAAGGGCCTAAGTGAAACGATGCCATTTTACTTCCATTATTTAAATCAAATTTTTTTAAAAAAAAACTTCATTTTCTCTTTTTTTCTTCAAAAAAACAAAAGAAACTCTCTCAACTCCTTTCCCTTCTCCAGGCTCTGGCCATTGCTCCGGCGCCGGACCACCGTGGAGGCCGCCGATTACCGGCGACGACGCCGCTGTACACGATGGCCGAAGAACACCAAAAGACACCCTTTTGAAGCCCGTCAATGTAGAACGCTGATCCGAGGTCAAAACCCCCGAAAACCCAGCTTAACCCGGCAGAGAAATAAAGAAACATTTCGTTTTCTTCTCCTTTTCCTGCGTGGCCTTCGACGGCGAGGAGACCAACTGATTTAGGTAAGTTTCTTTTTCTTTTTATTCCTATATCTTATATTTTTTAAAAAGAAATAAAAAATAAAACGACAGATACATCAAAAAAAGGTTCACCTTTTGTTTCGATTTTTTTTTTTTTTTTGGTATTTGATTTCTATTTCTTCATGCATGTGTTACAATCTGATTTTTATTGTGGCTTTATCGCCGAATACAAAAAGTTTTCTACTATTTTTACTGTATATTTGCTTCGTTTCTGCTTTCCCTTTTTTGCTTGTTTGCAGGCGTTGACGGAGGCAGAGAAGAGATTTTTCCATTTCGGTGCAAGCTTGCAAACGGACCTCGAGATGAGGCGTGGGCGACGTGGCCGAGAAGGAACGGCTCGGGGGGAGACCCTAAGGTTTTGTTTTACTGAAAAAAAACTTAATTTTGTGGGCTTGTTTAAGTTGGGCTTAGGGTTTGTTTTTTTTAGTTTGGGTTGGTATTTGTAAATTGGGCTTTGACTGTTTTTTTATTTGTTGGGTCTGTTTAAGCCCAGACAAATTGGGCCTATTACAACAAGAATAAACAAAATGTCCTAAATTTTGTAAACTAGCCAATTCCATTCCTTCAAAAGAAAAACTACCCACTACGTTAATTCAACCCAACTTTAAGTCTAACGGCTTCAGAAAAGTTTTAAGCTTTGATTTGATTTATTAATGGCAGCCAACTCAAACTAACAAAAAATGAGTTAATTTTCATTGAAAGATATCAAGTTCTCAACCATTTAAAGTAAAAGAAAAACAATGTATTTGAGGATTATCTAATTTAATAATAAACATTTAAAAAAAATGTTTTATTTATACTCATTGTACATTGAATTATATTTTATGTAAAAAATATAATAAAATTAGGTAATGTGTAAATATTAAGATCTAATGTTTTAAAAATTAAAACTAAAATTGAAACAATGTGTAAATATTAATGATTAAATTTATTATTATGTTAAAAATATCTAATTATTTTTCATTAAATATTTAACCGCCAATGACTAAAAATGAAAAAAATCAAATAATTGAGTACCGCATAGATCTCGATAGCTCCCTATAATTTTACAACAGGTGGAAGCTTCTCTAATCAGTGGAGAGATGACAAATGACAAATCATTCAACTTTTGGTTCAAACATGCAAATTCCTTTTCGAGAGGTCATCATCTTGATTTGGTAAGTGCGAGAGTTTTAAGTTTGACTCGATGAAAATGGTTGCCAGTCTTTTCAATCCAAGTGTTCAGCGATGATTTACAGATTTAAAGATAGCTGCGGTTCAACCCGGGTAGACAAAGTAAAAGATGAGTGTAAGTACCCAATTTTGCCCGGGCCTTTGAAAACTAAAATAAGCAAACCAAAATCAAAATAAAATAAAGTCTATTTTTTCAGTCCATTTACAAACCCACAAATCAGTTACACCCTAGCCCAATAACCCATTAGCCCAACAGACTTTAACCCAAAAACTTAGCAACCCACTTAAACCCAAACGAACTACCCAGACCCAATACAAACGGCCCAAAATGGCCCATTAACCAAACCAGCTTTGGCAGAAATCTAGGGTTTCTAGAAACCCTTGTGCCGCAGCCTCGCACCTAGGCCATCTACCATCGCGCCGCAACACACGCACCCAGCGCAGCACCAGCAGCCTCTCGCCAGTCGCGCCTCAATCTACACTCGAATGGTGCCCCATCGCCGCCGTACTCTCCTCGATCACCTGCAAGAAAAGGAAACACGGCAGCAAAACGAATACATCAATATTTTTATTTCTTTTTTTATCTTTATTTTGAAGGCTATAAAAAGCCTTGCAAGAATCTGTAATGGGGGGGGGGGGAATTTCGCAAAGAATATACAGAGAGAATAAAAAAAAGAAACAAACAGATACACAAATTGTTACAAAGAAATAAAAATTTTCTTTTTATTTATAAAGGTGATTCACCTTCTGTTTTCTTACTATTTTTATTTTTATTTTCTTTGTTTCGTGCATGTTTATTTATAAAACAGTATTAAAATAGAAGAAAAGGGCGAATTTTCACAACAGAGGTGATTTTCAAAAGATTATTTGCGTTTCTTTTTTTCTTTGATTTTATGTTTTTATATTGTTACTAAAATAAAATACGGAGTATACCTTTCGATTCACGCTGAAAAGGGCAAAGTTTCAAATTTCGGATCTCCGGCCGCTGTATGTGGCGTCGCTACGGCGGCGCGTGAGGTACACGCGCGTTAGACCATCGTCGGAGCCTTGATCGGACCCTGACCTCCGGCCGTGGGAGGGAGAAACTTGGAGAGCATCTGTTTTTTTTTTTTAAAGGATGTATAAAATGAATGTTTTGGGGCTATTTTTAGTTTATATAGATAACCTATACGGCGCCGTTTTGAAGATAGCCCCATATAACAAAAACGACGCGTGTTTTCGCCATAAGATCCGCGCGTTGACCCGGATACCCGAGGAGGATCCGCGCGTTTTTTTTATGAATGGTATAATTTCCATTTAAGTCCTTCCGCATTTTCAATTTGTTAAAATCCAGTTTTTTTATTTTTAATTCGGCCCTAAAACTTACATTCTGTTACATTTTAATCCTCGAGCTCTTTAAAGGTAAAATTGGAACGACGCCGTTTTGAAAAGAGGCTTAATTGCTATTTTAATCCCTGTGATTTAACGCGCGTTTTTGATTCAATCCTTTTAATTTGCTTTAATTGCTGTTTTAACCCCTACTTTCTTTTTTTTTCTTTTTTATATCCTTTTATTTTTAATATTTTAATATTGTATTAAATTATTTTATTATATTAAAATCCTATTACTTTTTTTTTAATTTATTAATAAAAGGTTTACGAATTATTTTTTTAATACTTAATATTTTTAAATATTACATTATTATTATTTATTATGTTATTTAATTATTTTTGCATATTATTTTATAACTTTTATGTTTGTTATTGTATTATATATATATATATAATTTTGTATATATAGTATTATATTATATTATTTTCTAAAATTTTATTTGGTATAAAATTTATTTATAATACATATTTATTTTTATTATTTTAAAAAATATATGTATTAGATTATTATAAATGTAATTTTATTTAAAGTTATATATTATTTATTCTTTTAACAATATATTTTTTTATACAATATATATATTATTTTTGATATTGCTACTATTATTATTTTATTTATAACTAACCCTAGTATCATTAGTATTATTATTATTATTATTATTATTATTTTATTATTTATATTATTTTCATTACCATTATTTTTCATTTTACTATTATTTTTATATTAACCTTTATTATTATTTTTACTAATATATTCTTATTGTACTATTATTTTTACTTTAGTTATTCTAGTTTTATTTTATAGTGTTAGATGTTAATGTATTATAATTGCTTTTAATATTTATATTCGATAATGTATAAATGTAATGTTGTCACATGGATTATTGTTTAAAAAAAATACATTTTTACAAAATTAATATTTTATTTAAAGTTTTTTTAAAATAAGGCAATGTTTTGGTATTTAGAAATTCGGGAAATAATGCCCAATCGTGCTGGGTGTTGATTTTCCGTTTGGATAAATAACTAAATATCCTTCTAACAAGTTTTATAAATTATGAGATAATCTTAGTTACGAAGGTTTAAAAATATCATGTCCAATCGTGCTGGATGTAATATTTATAATCTTTCGGATCGAAGAACTCTCACATTTTGAATCAAATTGATCAAAGTTTTTTTAAATCATATTTTTAAATACTTTTAAGTTTCAAACATTTGGACATAATTTTATCGATTAGGTACCAATTTTTGGGCGTTATGAGGGTGCTAACCCTTCCTCATCATGAACCGACTCGAACCTATTTTTCGGTTTTTTGTAGACCAAAATTAAATGTTTTAAATAAAATGTTTTACAAGGTGATCCAATCACACCAAAGTAAAAAGGGATTGGTGGCGACTCCCATTTTCGTTTTTAAAGTCGATCCCCATTTTTTAAAACCGATTTTAAAATGGTTTCGACAGCTTGGCGACTCCGCTGGGGACCAATAAGAGAGTCAAGCCATAAAATCGATAGTTTCATGTCCTCCTGTTTGAATTTAAAAATTTGATTTAAAAATATGATCTTTTTTTTTTATTGCATGTGGTTCTGAATATATTTCTTTGCATTGCACTGCATGACCGTTGTGGTCACACCCTTAAGTGGGAGCGAGAAGCTATGCCTTCGTGAGGTTTTCACCTCCGCATGGGCTAGTGGATTGGTTCCGGAATACATCTGTACCTATGCCTTCGTGAAGTTTTCACTTCCGCATGGCCATAGGGAAATGTATTCCCCTAAACCGAACTCGGTCCATATGAGCCTATAATGGGTGAGGATCGAGGAATCTGCTGGTTTGGGTACCTCAACTTTAGAACTAAACAGCATAAAGTGAAGCCTAAAAACCCACCTTAGGCAGAACTATGTCAAACCTTAGTGGTCACCCAAATAGGTGTTTGATTATTTTACTTGCTTTATATTCCATGGTACTAACTTGTTGTGTTTTATTCTTTTGTGCATATCATTTCATACTTTAAGAGGTATCGATTCACGGTTAGTTTCTAAGTTAGAAAGCTGGTTATGGAGAACGAATTCCTTGATAAAGTGGAAGACAATGCAGTCGTTAGTATATGTTCAGAGCTAAGGCAATTAGAGAAGGAAGGGTATGGATTTGTTTGAGCAAGAGGGAAATAGGGCAGCACTAGAATCCCTGCTACCTGTGCTTCTTGATGTTGTTCTGATCAAAGAAGTATCGGATATGAAGAAGATTGTACGACACCTTATGGCAAGGCGTGGTGTTTGAACTAAAGGGTAGAAGGTAACTATATTCACCAATCACTTCGCGTGGGAAGTACAGATGGACCCTTCTACCATTACAACATTTTTCTTTCATATGAAGATGGTCACCTAAGTAGACGGACGTATTCTGTTAGCACCAAGGTTTAGAGTAGGCAATAGTGAAGATTTCTTTCCTAGGAATGGGCGTTGAAATTTTAACAACAAGAAATTGGTGGAGCCATCTGGGATTGAAGGATGGACTGTTGTGAACTTCTCATCTCCTCGTTGTGATCCAAACAACATTGCAAGGGATTTGATTCGAAAGGAATTCGTATTGATCCCCCATTTGATATATTCAATGAGATGAACCAGAATAGACGCTTTTCACCTATGGTTAGAATTGAAAAAATGTTGGAACAAATACAATCTAAACTTCTTGGAAGCTCATGATTCTTTCTTTGCACCCTGATAGGAAAAATTACGATCTTTATGGGCCATGGAAGCGGAAGAATCTTTCTGAGTATGGAATTGTGACTTAGTGTATGTCACTAGTTAGGGTGAATGATCAAAGATCAAAGGCTAAACTTGGACGATCTCTTCATCACCATCGAAGCCGTAATTCCGTGATCGAGTTAAAGGCAAGCATGAGCAGGATTGAAGAGCGAAGGGTAGAATTAAAGAGTTAGAATCAAAGATTGCACAATTGTGAACTTGGATCGAGTGTCTTGAAACAAGGGAAGGGCATTTGAAGGAAGAGCTCTATCATTCACACGGTCAAGTCAAAAACCGGGACTATCTCATGGGGGAAGCCATAGTTCAGATTCGAGAGATAGCTGACCACCTACAGAGTTTGGCAGTGCAGGCCGATGTATTGAGCATGAGGCATAAGCTACAGTCAGATCGTAGTCAAGAGCTAGTTTAGTTATTAGGAAAATTAAGACTTTAGGACTTAGGGCGAAAGCTTATTTGTAGTCCATTTTATGTAAAAGAATTTGTTTTCTAATAAAGTTTTCTACAATGAAGTTGATCAGAATCGATACCTCTTTGCATTCATGCATTTGCATTACATTGTATCATTTGCATTAGACTTTTACAAGAGAATCCTAATTAGGTAATTATATTTCAAAGTTAACCTGGAAAATATGGAGCAAAGGTTGGAGAGAATAGAACAAATGCAAAAATAGATGCAGGGGCAATTGACCGAGATTCAAACAATAAATGCACGGGAACAAATGTTAGAGTTCCAAAAGAATGGGATTGGCGATTAACTTGAGTTACTAGCCAAAAGATTTGAAAAGAGGAGTGGCCCAGCAGTCAATAGTGTGGATGAGGAGGAAGACATCGTTTACGTCCCAATAGGTTTTAACCCGATCGACGATCAAGCCAAATCGGTTGCTCTGGTAGAAACGAAGGAAAGAGGAGAAGGGACCTCAAAAGCCCTGAAAAAGAAGGAAAAGAAAACGAATGATGCCGGTAGGTATAACAAGAGTCATTCAGAGCCAATTACAGTAAATCATCCAAGGAGGGTAGTTACCAGCAATCAGGTTTCCCCAAGGCAAAACTCTGAAAGGCTCCAATTTATGCCAATCCCCATGACGTATAAGGAGCTATATCAAAGTTTGTTTGACGCACACGTGGTGTCCCCATTTTATTCGAAACCATTGCAACCTCCGTTCCCAAAATGGTATAACGAGAATGCCCAATGTGAATACCACGCGGGAATAAAGGGCCACTCAATTGAAAACTGCAATACGTTTAAAAAGTTGGTCGAAAGGTTTATTAAAATGGGAGTTATGAAGTTTGACGATCCATCAAAACCTGATCACTTTAGTGAGGAAGTGAATGCAATGATTGAAGGAGGAGACAAGAAATTTGCTACTACTTGAAGAAATCAAAGAGAGAATCAGAGAACGAAGTTCCCAAACCCTTGTGTAATGGTGAAACACCCCACACCCGGCCCACGAGCTTGAACCGGATCTGGTATGTTCCTTAAATAAATCGGTTTTCAATGTTTTAAATGACTTAGAGAAAATTTGCATAATTTTCTAAAATATGGTTTTGGGTTGGGCTTAATTTGAAACCTATTTAATAAATTCTGGAAATCCAACTTAAATAAGGTGACAAAATAATTTTTGGGTTTATTATTTTAAAAGAAATAAATTTACTTATCTTTAATCAAACATAATTTGTATCATATTTAAATAAAAATAAACAGAAATAAAGAAAATCCAATTGGGCCTTATGGCCTTATTACATCATTCAAACCCAAAATAAAGTTTAAAGTACTAAAATTTCATAAAGTCCAAATTCCAAATAATTTCTTCAAGCGATGCATGGCCACCTTTAGCTCCTGCCGACCCGGTCCATTACCGCGCTCATCACGAAAAATAATTCCCCAACGAGGTGAGTCAACAGACTCAATGTGTACATAGTACTAATTTCCAACAAATCGGGCATACAAGTCATATCAATATCATGTTCATACAAAATAAAGGATGATGCAACCCAAATCCAAACCTATTTGTCCATCCGCTACACACCACCCGTACCAACTTTGTACACCGCGGGGACTACTAAGTCGACCCTCCATCCGCTACACACCATCGGCGCGTCAGCTGCGATCGGCGTGCTCATCGCCCACTTATGTTGTGTCATTAGACACTGTATTCACTTTGGATGTAACCGAAGTTACCACTTTTCACTTTATGTGACCGTAGTCACCACTTTACGTTGGTGAGACCGTAGTCATCACCTTCACTTTCTTCCTCCACAAATATCCCGAATGCCCCAATTATTTCATAACATATCTCACATACTAAATTTTCATTCATGTTACTAATCACATGTTCAAAATATATCACATTCACAATCCTATCAAAAGTAGGAAGCGTGCACAGGTACTCCTTACCACATTTGTGGTGCTTAGCCACATTCACATACTGTTACATATTTACATATCTAATGATTGCCATGCAATTTATTGAAAGTTAGTAAGAGTACACACCTTTTCACTTAATAGTTCCCGTGAATTTCGTAGAAGCGATCTACCGATCTAGATCTTTCACTCCTATATTCGGCCATTAATTAAAACATATAAATAAACCTATTTGGTCTTAAAACCAAATCCTACTAGAAGTAGAATTACTTACCTAGTTGCCGAATTGATTTAATCAAGTCCCAACAGTTGCTAGAATTCCTCTTCCTTGAAATCGGCTAATACTAGGTATGTAACCATGTCGATTTCGGTTTTTGAAATAATGGAAAACACTTAAACAAATTATGCCTTGGCCGAATATCCCTTACCTTATGATGGGATTCCAAATCTGAAGAGGATTCCTTTATAAGCCTGTTGAAATCCTATAACCGTGTTAGATTAGATCTAACTTTGAAAACGTGAATCATAATCTTTAACCACATATTTATATTTATAATCCTTACCTTAGATCCTTAGATTTCCCAAAAGATCCCCTTTTGATGTTGTGGATGATTGCCTCTTTCTTAGAATCCACAAAGATTCAAACTTAACAAGAGAAACGGAGAAGAAAATAGAAGAAAAAGAGAGGATTTTGCTTAATGAAAATTCGACAGAGAGGGGTTTTGCCTAGGGAGAATTTCTAGAGAGAAGGAAGAGGAGCGAATGTTGATGAGTAGCCCTCTGTCCTCCTTTATAGCCAAAGTTATCACCTAGGAGTCCTTTACTTGGCCACCACTCCTCTTTTTGATAATATCATCTCTTTTATTTAAAAGATAAAAGCCTTTAATCCATCAATTATCTCTCAATTATCTCATTAGAAAATAATCATTTATTTATCTCTTATTATTCACATATTTATGTGAATAAAACTCCTTTATTTATCTCTTATTATTCACATATTTATGTGAATAAAACTCCTTTATTTATCTCTTATTATTCACATATTTATGTGAATAAAACTCCTTTATTTATCTCTTATTATTCACATATTTATGTGAATAAAACTCCTTTATTTATCTCTTATTATTCACATATTTATGTGAATAAAACTCCTTTATTTATCTCTTATTATTCACATATTTATGTGAATAAAACTCCTTTATTTCTCTCATATATCCAAGTTTCCCGAAATGTTCAAGTTTCCATTTTTGGATCATTTCCAAAAATGTTTAGGTTTCCAAAATGTCTAAGTTTCCAAAAATGTCCATTTCCATTTCCATTTTCATTTCCATCTCCATTTTCATTTCCATTTTCATTTTCATTTCCATTTTCATTCATTTCTAGGTTTCCAAAAGTATCAAAAATTTATTCATAATACTTAAGACTTGTCATTTCATACAATTGATCTGAAAAATGCATAGGCCCTTCCTAGGATGTTACAGTTCTACCCCCCTTAAATAAAATTTCGTCCTCGAAATTTCCTAACTAAACAGATTGAGGGTATTCTTTGTCGCATTGTCTCTTCGGCTCCCCACGAAGCTTCTTCCGATCCATGATTGCGCCATAACACCTTGACTAAAGGCACCGACTTCTTTCGTAGTGCTTTCACGTCACGTTCCAAGATCTGAATCGGCTCCTCCTCGTAGGATAGATCATGCCTTAACTCCACTTCTTCAACGGTACCACATGAGGCGGATCCGATCGATAGCGGCGTAGCATGGACACATGAAATACGTCGTGCATTTGATGCAACTCTGGTGGCAACTCCAATTGGTATGCCAACGCCCAACTCGCTTGATGCTTGATAGGGCCCTATAAACCTTGGGCTTAGCTTCCCCTGCGACCGAACCGCATAACCTTCTTCCAAGGTGAGACCTTTAGAAACACTTGGTCTCCTACTTCAAACTCAATTTCTTTCCTCTTAAGGTCTGCGTCACGACTTACGTCTTCATCGAAGCTTCTTTCAACCGCGTCCGAATTAATTCCACCTTCTCCTCGTTTCCGCCACTAACTCTGGACCCAAAGCGCGGCGTTCTCTAACTCGGTCCAACAAGTTGGTGTTCTACATTTCCTTCCATACAATGCTTCGTATGGTGCCATCCGAATGCTTGCACGATAGTCGTTGTTGTAGGCGAACTCGGCTAGAGGCAAGTAATCTTCCCAACTTCCTCGGAAATCCATCACACTGACCTCTTAGCATATCTTCCAACACTTGTATAACCCGTTCGGATCGCCTCGTCGATTGTGGATGAAAAGCCGTAGTGAAGTCTAGCTTAGTGCCTAATGCTTGATGAAGTGCTTTCCAAAATCGAGGCGTAAACCTTGGGTCTCTATCGGAGATGATCGACATCGGTACCCGTGTAGCCTCACGATCTCCGCCACATATAACTTGGCTAACTTTTGAAGGGAATAGTCGATCCTCACGGGGATAAAATGTGCGGACTTGGTCAAACGGTCCACTATCACCCATACCGAGTCCTTCTTAGTGGGCGTAAGGGAAGCCCACTAACTAAGTCCATGGTAATTCTTTCCCACTTCCATTGGGAATCTCAATTGGTTGAAGCAATCTGATGGGACTTGGTGTTCAGCCTTTACTTGCGACATGTCAAACATTTCCCCACAAATTCGGTCACCTCTCGTTTGTGTCGACCACCAAAACTGTTTCCCTTAGATCTCTATACGACTTGGTGCCTCGGGATGCATAGCATAAGGACTACCATGCGCTTCCCGAAGAATCCTTTGTCTCAACTCCTTATCCTCGGCATACAAACCTTTTCCTTGTAGCACGGTACTCCTTCATCATTGACGCCATAATCCTTTAATCCTCTTTGCCGTACTTGCAGTAACTTAGTACTTAAGTCCTTATCCGCCAACCTGTCCCTCTTTCACCTCCTTCACCCAGTTGGCTTGACTTGTAACTCGCCAACAGGCTTAGTCTTCATACAAACTTAAGTGAGCGAACAAAGCCCTTAAATCCGACACAACCTTCCTACTTAGAGGCGTCGGCTACCACATTCGCCTTGCCGGATGGTATTCTATCGAACATTCATAATCTTTCAATAACTCCACCCACCTTCGTTGCCTCAAGTTCAACTCCTTACGAGTCAACAAATACTTAAGGCTTTTGTGGTCCGTAAATTCTGACCTTTCTCCATAAAGGTAGTGCCTCCAAACTTTGAGAGGCGAAAACCAGCATCGCGAGTTCCAAGTCATGAGTTGGGTAGTTCACCTCATGCGGCCTTAAGCTGTCGAGATGCATAGCGACTACCTTTCCTTCTTGCATTAGCACACAGCCTAACCACGTGTGCGAAGCATCACAATATACTACGAAGTCCTTACCGCCTCACTGAATTAACACCGAGCTTCACAACACCTTTTAAGCTTTTCAAAGCTCTCCCGTTGCTTATCCGTCCACACAAGCGGTACTTCCTTCCTTAGTAACTTTGTCAAAGGTGCGGCTATTGCGAGAATCCTTCCACGAACCTTACGTAATAGCTGCCAAGCCTAAGAAACTTCGATTTCAGCCACCGACCTAGGTGATTTCCAATCCAACACTGCTTCGATCTTCCTAGGATCCACTCTTATTCCTTCTGCGGATACCACATGTCCTAGTAACGCCACTTCCTTGAGCCAAAATTCGCACTTGCTGAATTTGGCATAAAGCTTCTTTTCCCTTAACACTTCTAACACAACTCGGAGATGCTCATCGTGCTCCTCCTCCGTCTTGGAATACACCAAAATGTCGTCGATGAACACCACGACGAATCTATCCAAGTAGGGTTGGAAAACCCTATTCATCATATCCATGAACGCGGCCAGGTGCGTTCGTCAACCCAAACGGCATCACCACAAATTCAAAATGACCGTACCTTGTCCTAAAAGCGGTCTTATGAATATCAGCCTCCTTCACTTTGAGTTGATGATACCCCCACCTTAAGTCGATCTTTGAGAACATTCTGTTTGCCCCTTTCGGTTGGTCGAACAAGTCATCTATCCTTGGCAAAGGATACTTGTTCTTGATGGTCGGTTTGTTCAATCGGCGATAATCTATGCACATCCGCATAGTTCCATCATTCTTCTTCACAAAGAGAACCGGTGCTCCCACGAGAGACACACCTGGTCGAATGAACCCACGATCCAACAACTCTTGGATTTGAGCCTTGAGCTCCACTAACTCCTTTGGTGCCATTCGGTAGGGGAGCGATTGACACAGAGCTATTCACGGTAGCAAATCTATTCCAAATTCCACTTCTCTATCCTGGGGTATTAGAGGCAACTCCTCCGGAAATACATCCTCAAAATCCCCTATTGTTCTAACTCCCTTAACACCTTCCTCTTCTCCTCTTAACGCACTCACGAAGGCTAAGAATGCCTTACATCCTTTCTTAACCATTTTCTCGGCCTTGGTGGTCGAAACTACGTTAGACAAGTAGTTCCTCCTTTCTCCGATCATCACTACTACCTCATCTTCCGGGGTTCTTAGTTCCATACGTTTAGCCGCACAATCCAACACGGCTCGATGCTCTACTAGCCAATCCATTCCAAGTATAAGCTCAAACTCTCAGAAGGGTAATTCCATTAAGTCGGCCCAGAAAGTTCGCTCCTGAATCTCTAGGGGTACATTCCGAAAGATCCTATCTATCCTCACCGTTTGGCCTAAAGGGCTTACTACGATTATCCGCCTATCGAGAAAGTTCGAGTCTAGGCCTAGTGTTTCAACCACACTACATGCAACATAGGAATGAGTTGAGCCCACATCAATAAGAGCAAAATAGGGTTTGTCATGAATAAAGAACGCACGGTTATAACATCCCGCGCGTCTCCTCTTCCTCCGGCGAACGCGTAAACCAAACCCGGTTGCCTTGCTTCAGCGTTAGGTGCACCTCGACCACCGAGCTCCACGGCCTCTGCCACTACCTCTGTTGGTGACCCACGACCTCTTTGAGGTCGCTGCGCCTCTACCGGCTGGTTAGCATTCCGAGTCTGGTTGGCTCTCATCTAATAGCTTGGGGCAATCCTTAATCATATGGTCCTTGGACCCACACTTGAGACATCGTCCCGCCTTTTTCCAACACTCTCCCCGTGCTTCCTTCCACAATGTTCACAAGGGCGAAATTGCCGGCCGTGCATCACTGTTGACTTTGTGGCTCATCAACTCTAGGCCTCTTGTGGCCTTTTCGGATGGCCCAAAACCTCTTTTGGGCTTATTTCGTCCCACACACCGCTTGGTGGCGTCCTTAATTCCTCGACCACTTTAGCCTTTTCCACCAAGGCGAGAATTCCCGCCCTAATGCGGTGCTATCAAAAGTCTCAAATCGTCCCTAAGTCCGTCCTCAAAACGAACACGCTGTTCATGCTCGGCCGCCACTACTCCTCGGGCACATCGGCTCAACCTCAAGAATTCCGCTTCATATTCGGTGGTGCAGACTTACTTCCTTGTACCAACCCGAGAAAAGCCTTCCTTTGCTCATCTATATACGGGTTCCTACATACTTCTTCTCGAAATGCTTCCTTAGCATATTCCCTGTGTCGATCTTCGCCGTGGCACCGTCCCGAACGGTTAACCACCATTGATACGCTTCATCGCGTGCTGGTTGCCGTCATCCCTTTCAATTTCTCCTCGGGGTCAAGTCGAGCTCATCCATGATGCGCTCGGTTGCTTCCAACCGATGACTCGGTAGATGGGTGCCACTCCGATACTCCTCTAAACATTTCAGCTCCATTAGCACGGAGCCGCTCAGCACTGACTTACGATTTCTGAATTGTTTCTGCACCACCACCAATTCCAAAACTCGCGGCCACGACTGCGACACGGCATCTTCCCCATGCGAGCCACTGCTTGCTCAACATTGACAAATGGGGTGATGGTGGTGGTGGTATCTCATTGTCGAACCTTGTCCCGATCTAATGATCATCCTTCCTCTACCTCTTTCACGACGCGACCACGTCCTCTTGAGCTCATTATCGGCGAGATCCGATTAAGGAATTTTATGTATTAGTATTCTTGTTTCACTTATTACCCATGATGATATCTTATGAAGAAGAGTTTAAGAGTGGTTCTTTCGTATTCATACATGCATCTGATCTTGCATTCATTCATTCATCCATCAACAAATATGAACTTTCATTCATTCAAAGAAAGCGTTGTAATTCTTGTTGTTGTTTTCGTTATTTTGCTTTTCCACTACCAGTGGGCATTTTCGTAATTTTATCCTACTGAGGGTATTTTCAGTAAATTTTCAAAAATAAAAAGTTCCTAGTGATTTTGACGAAAGTATTTTGGTACTTCTAAAGTTAGGAAATTTTGAAAGAATTTTGAAATCCGGGGGTATTTCGGTAATTTTGATCTCAGGGGTATTTTGATAATTTTTCCAAAAATCAGGTAAATTTGTAAAATTTATTAAGTTAGGGATATTTTCCAAGATTGTAAAACATTGAGGTTCCTTTGAGAGTTACACTTTTCAAAGCAATGATATTGTAAAAATTTTGGAAATCGAGTCGTTTTGGTAATTTTGTAAGTTAGGAGCAATTTTGTAATTTTCCAAAATCAAGATAGTTTGATATTTTACAAATTAGGGTTTTTTGAACATTTGATAAAGTAATGAAATTTTGTTAAAACTATGGGTGGTTTGGTCATTTTATAAACCAAGGGTATTTTTTTTTTTTATAAAAGAAAAAGCGGCTAAGTCCCTTTCGGGTTTTATTCTTTGTGTTTAGCCTATGGTGAGCCCTCTTGGTCGGGAGTGAACCAAAGCTACGCACCAGCGGATTCGAATGAAGAGGAGGTGAGTCACGCGGATCGCTTAAATACCAAGCTCTCACCGACCTTTCTAGACATGCGCATGAGAGGTTGCCACACCATGAGCCTTCGAGTTAGGGCGAACCGAAGCTACGCACTGTAGGATACCGCGAAGAGGAGGTGAGTCACTAGGATTCGCTTAAATACCAGTGCTCTTAGGATCCAATCCTAGACATGCGCATGGGGTTGCCACACCCTAGCTTAATAACTTAGTCATAGGTTTGTTAAGTTCATTAAGTCTTATGAGTTTCAAGTGTTTGAGTAGTCTAATCCTAGGGTTCAAGTTCCTATCACACTATTCTACGTTCCATGCCTTTGCTACCCTTTTACAATTCATAATTCACATAATCACGGATGGTTAAAGGTACTTACCGGTGGATCATGGGTCGGAGACTTAGGTGCCATGCCATAAAACCTGCTTATTTCAAAGAAATTCATTTGGGCTCGAATTGAAAACGTTTTGGGCCTGAGCCCACAGGCCGAGAGTTTTAAAACTGGGCTCTGATACCAACTGAAACACCCCACACCCGGCCCACGAGCTTGAACCGGATCTGGTATGTTCCTTAAATAAATCGGTTTTCAATGTTTTAAATGACTTAGAGAAAATTTGCATAATTTTCTAAAATATGGTTTTGGGTTGGGCTTAATTTGAAACCTATTTAATAAATTCTGGAAATCCAACTTAAATAAGGTGACAAAATAATTTTTGGGTTTATTATTTTAAAAGAAATAAATTTACTTATCTTTAATCAAACATAATTTGTATCATATTTAAATAAAAATAAACAGAAATAAAGAAAATCCAATTGGGCCTTATGGCCTTATTACATCATTCAAACCCAAAATAAAGTTTAAAGTACTAAAATTTCATAAAGTCCAAATTCCAAATAATTTCTTCAAGCGATGCATGGCCACCTTTAGCTCCTGCCGACCCGGTCCATTACTGCTCATCACCTGAAAAATAATTCCCCAACGGGGTGAGTCAACAGACTCAATGTGTACATAGTACTAATTTCCAACAAATCAGGCATACAAGTCATATCAATATCATGTTCATACAAAATAAAGGATGATGCAACCCAAATCCAAACCTATTTGTCCATCCGCTACACACCACCACGTACCAACTTTGTACACGCATGGGACTACTAAGTCGACCCTCCATCCGCTACACACCATCGAAGGCGATCATTTGCGATCGACGTGCTCATCGCCCACTTATGTTGTGTCATTAGACATCGTATTCACTTTGGATGTAACCGGTTACCACTTTTCACTTTATGTGACCGTAGTCACCACTTTACGTTGGTGAGACCGTAGTCATCACCTTCACTTTCTTCCTCCACAAATATCCCGAATGCCCCAATTATTTCATAACATATCTCACATACTAAATTTTCATTCATGTTACTAATCACATGTTCAAAATATATCACATTCACAATCCTATCAAAAGTAGGAAACGTACCTGGGTACTCCTTACCACATTTGTGGTGCTTAGCCACATTCACATCTTTGTTACATATTTACATATCTAATGATTGCCATGCAATTTATTGAAAGTTAGTAAGAGTACACACCTTTTCACTTAATAGTTCCGTGAATTCCCGTAGAGCGATCTACCGATCTAGATCTTTCACTCCTATATTCGGCCATTAATTAAAACATATAAATAAACCTATTTGGTCTTAAAACCAAATCCTACTAGAAGTAGAATTACTTACCTAGTTGCCGAATTGATTTAATCAAGTCCCAACAGTTGCTAGAATTCCTCTTCCTTGAAATCGGCTAATACTAGGTATGTAACCATGTCGATTTTCGGTTTTTGAAATAATGGAAAACACTTAAACAAATTATGCCTTGGCCGAATATCCCTTACCTTATGATGGGATTCCAAATCAAGAGGATTCCTTTATAAGCCTGTTGAAATCCTATAACTTCGTGTTAGATTAGATCTAACTTTGAAAACGTGAATCATAATCTTTAACCACATATTTATATTTATAATCCTTACCTTAGATCCTTAGATTTCCCAAAAGATCCCCTTTTGATGTTGTGGATGATTGCCCTCTTTCTTAGAATCCACAAAGATTCAACTTTTAACAGAGAAACGGAGAAGAAAATAGAAGAAAAGAGAGGGATTTTTGCTTAATGAAAATTCGATGAGAGGGGTTTTGCCTAGGAGAATTTCTAGAGAGAGGAAGAGGAGCGAATGTTGATGAGTAGCCCTCCTGTCCTCCTTTTATAGCCAAAGTTATCAGCCTAGGAGTCCTTTACTTGGCCACCACTCCTCTTTTGATAATATCATCTCTTTTATTTAAAAGATAAAAGCCTTTAATCCATCAATTATCTCCTCAATTATCTCATTAGAAAATAATCATTTATTTATCTCTTATTATTCACATATTTATGTGAATAAAACTCCTTTATTTATCTCTTATTATTCACATATTTATGTGAATAAAACTCCTTTATTTATCTCTTATTATTCACATATTTATGTGAATAAAACTCCTTTATTTATCTCTTATTATTCACATATTTATGTGAATAAAACTCCTTTATTTATCTCTTATTATTCACATATTTATGTGAATAAAACTCCTTTATTTATCTCTTATTATTCACATATTTATGTGAATAAAACTCCTTTATTTCTCTCATATATCCAAGTTTCCCGAAATGTTCAAGTTTCCATTTTTGGATCATTTCCAAAAATGTTTAGGTTTCCAAAAATGTCTAAGTTTCCAAAAATGTCCATTTCCATTTCCATTTTCATTTCCATCTCCATTTTCATTTCCATTTTCATTTTCATTTCCATTTTCATTCATTTCTAGGTTTCCAAAAGTATCAAAAATTTATTCATAATACTTAAGACTTGTCATTTCATACAATTGATCTGAAAAATGCATAGGCCCTTCCTAGGATGTTACAAATGGGGAGTGTTTTGAATAATAAGACTGTGAAAGAAATCCCTGTACTTTTAGGGCTAATCTAGAGTAATGTGCAAAACATGCTTGTTGCCTTAAGCCTAGAGGCAACAAGAATCTTTTTGTGAAATAGGCTTGTGTTCAAAATTTTATTTCAATAAAATGCATCTGTTTGAGCACATATTCTTTTATTCTTTCTATTTTATACTGTACATTCTTTTTTAGAATATTCTTTAATTCTTTATTCATGACCATACAAATACTCATCCTTAGAATCATTTATTCTTTGGATTCGTTTGCCTTCGTACCTAGGTACCCAGATATCAATAATGTGAGCAACATTGTTACTGACTCCCTTTTTGAATGATATATGGGTCTAGGGGATTCAGGACTTTGAAGATAACAGAGATTGTGACATGTCTTCTGATTTGTTAAAAATGGTAAAACAGACCTTACTCTAAAACGGTCATTGGATATTGCGAGCCTAGAAAGGGGTAAAGATCGAAGCCTAGCTCACCACCAAAATAAGGCAAGACATCATTGAGTTGTTTTCAAGAATTCAAAGATGTTTTCACACAATAATATCAGGACATGCCTTGGCTAATAAGAAGCAGGCTAAACAAAGAGAATCGGGCACTGTTGACTCACCATGGAAGGGGATTGCATCAGTCATACCGCAAATATGCCTACTCCAGTTCTTCACAAATTTTCCATATGTGGGGCATGGATGTGATGGGGGCCAATCTCGTCAAAAGCTTTTAGTCAATATTGACTCATCGACATAGTTATCGTTTACTTCACTAAGAGAGTGGAAGTAGCTTCATATGCCAATGTTACAAGATCAAAGTCATCAAATTCATAAAAAAAAAGATCAAGATGCTAGCAGAATGCCATAAAGGATCGTGTTTAAATAATCTGCACAAAGTCAAAGTTTCTGATTTGTCCAAAGATCACATGAAGACATCACAGTGCAACAAAAGTTGCCAAAAAAAGTGGCTAAGATTGGTAAAGATTGGCATAAGAAGCTATCACTACTCTCTATGAAACGTTGGCTAGGACCTTTCTTTGGGGCAACACATTTCTCATCGGAATAGAAACAGTTTTGCCAATTGAACTTTGATCAAGAAAATGTTAAAAGTTATTCGCCACCACTGCAGAGGATATGAGCTACTGAAGTTCATCTTAGGGAATTCCACGAGGAAACCCGAGGTTGAAAAGATTTTTCCTCTACAAAACAATTTTAGAGGAAAGTATATGCCAAAGCCGGGAAGGACTTATATAGGGCCTGTTTCTAGAGGAGTGTTGATATTGACCAAGATGGATGGCGAAGACTTGCCCAATCCAGTGAATTTGTGTTTAGTCAAGAGATATTTTACTGAAAGAGGAAAGACCAAGGTGAAAACCCGAAAAGGGCACCTCGACAAAAAAAAAAAGAAAAAGAAAAAGGAGAGGCCGAAGCGAAAACCCGCAAAGGGCGCTTTGAGACCAAAGGGGATTTGAGTTGAAAACCCAAGAAGGGCAGCTCGAATTTTGACCAAAAAGTGGGGCATACAATAGTCTTGCTACATTGGAATTAACAATGAGGAAGTATGTTACATCTTGAGGCATCGACAAAGTACTCCGGATCCCCTAAACACATATTGAGCTTAAAATGGTCCTCAAGAAGTTGGAACAAAGAAGCTCAGGCTGCGATATCTGGGGCACCTAGTTTCCCATTTTACCCATTTTAAATCTTTGATTACTTTATTCTTTTCAAAGAAACACCCCAATTAATTTTCTTCTATAGCTTTTGTTATATTTACTTTATTCTTTTTAAGATATACCAATCAATTTTCATTCATTGCCTTGGTTATCTTTGATTAGCCTATTTGTTTCAAGCTATGCTCCTAACTAATTTCTTTTTTGTCCATTGCTGTAATCTTTTTCAAGCATTTTATATTGAAATAACGATTAATGGACTAATAACACTTTCATAAAAGGAGTTTCGCATATTACTCTAGAAGCTTCTAAATAATATGAGGAATCTGAAACATGACTATTGTTCAGAACTCACCAAGCCTAAGAAAGTGAAAACATTGAAAAATGATTATCTCTTCGGATTCTTATGGGATAAGACAATTTCGTTGGTGATACTATATTGGCAAATGTCGAATAAGGCCAATCTATGTGTAAAAAGGGATCATTGTCGGGGTACCCTACATTTATGTAAATTTCAGACTCATACATCTGGTCATTACATTTAGGGAATGGTGTAACAGATTGAAAGTGATACAAGTTCTGTACCTTTGAGTGGTAACAGAAATATGAAAGAAACCAAATGTCATTCCCCTGAAGCTGCAGTGGGAGATACCAACTTCATGTCCCAAGGTTCAAGTGAGGCTGACTTAGAAATTACATTGGGACAAGCTGGTCAAGAAAAATGTGATTAATGAACAAAAATAAAGAGTGATAACACCTAGAGTAGGAATCATACTCATAATATTTTTGTATCATAGCAAATTTCATTAGGTGCATTTGATTCATTTCGGTCATTGCATTCTAATCCTAATCATTTTCATGACATGTTGCATTCATGTCACTCATAACACATGAAACTGAGTCTACAGGATATGTCCTTCAGTAGACGGTGTAGCGATATCGGTGAAGTTTCAGATCTTATCTTCTTGAAGTTGTAGGAAGAAGATCGAAGACGTTTAGTCTTATCTCCCTGAGGTTGCAGCGGAGTAGACAAAAAACATAAGATTTTATCTCCTCGAAGTTGCAGTGGAGCAAATCGAGAGCAGAAGATCTTATCTTCCTAAAGTTGTAGGAAGCAGATCGAAGACGTTTTAGTCTTACCTCCCTGAGGTTGCAGCGGAGTAGACTAAAAACAGAAGATTTTATCTCCCTGAAGTTGCAGTGGAGCAAATCGAAAGCAGAAGATCTTATCTTCCTAAAGTTGTAGGAAGCAGATCGAAGACGTTTTAGTCTTATCTCTCTGAGGTTGCAGCAGAGTAGACTAAAAACAGAAGATTTTATCTCCCTGAAGTTGCAGTGGAGCAAATCAAGAGTAGAAGATCTTATCTTCCTAAAGTTGTAGGAAGCAGATCGAAGACGTTTTAGTCTTATCTCCCTGAGGTTGCAGTGGAGTAGACTAAAAACAGAAGATTTTATCTCCCTGAAGTTGCAGTGGAGCAAATCGAAAGTAGAAGATCTTATCTTCCTAAAGTTGTAGGAAGCAGATCGAAGACGTTTTAGTCTTATCTCCCTGAGGTTGCAGTGAAGTAGACTAAAAATAGAAGATTTTATCTCCCTGAAGTTGCAGTGGAGTAAATCGAGAGTAGAAGATCTTATCTTCCTAAAGTTGTAGGAAGCATATCGAAGGCGTTTTAGTCTTATCTCTCCCGAGGTTTTGAGTGGAGTAGACTACAAAATCAAGATTTTATCTCCCTCAAGTTGCAGTGGAGCAAATCGAAAGCAGAAGATCTTATCTTCCTAAAGTTGTAGGAAGTAGATCGAAGTCATTTTAGTCTTATCTCCCTGAGGTTGCAGCGGAGTAGACTAAAAACGGAAGATTTTATCTCCCTGAAGTTGTAGTGGAGCAAATCGAAAGCAGAAGATCTTATCTTCCTGAAGTTGTAGGAAGCGGATCGAAGACGTTGTAGTCTTATCTCCCTGAAGTTGCAGTGGAGTAGACTAAAAACAAAAGATTTTATCTTCCTGAAGTTGTAGGAAGTAGATCAAAAGAAGATTTTAGTCTTATCTCCCTGAAGTTGTAGGGAGCAGACCGAAGACAGAAGATCTTATCTTCCTGAAGTTGTAGGAAGCAGATCGAAAAGAATTTCAACCTTATCTCCCTGAAGTTGTAGGGAGTAGACTAAAGATAGAAGATCTCTTCTTCCTGAAGTTGTAGGAAGCAGATCAAAAGGCACTTTCAGATCTTATCTTCCTGAAGTTGTAGGAAGTAGATCAAAGACAGGAATTTGGCATTCTTGAAATTGCAAGAAGCAGAATAAAGCTAGCAGGCTTACTGAAATCGAGATGAAGTTCCAATACCTGAAGAGACAGTTGGGATTAGAAGCCGTTTGAAGAGGCGAGGATCAAGAAGGCGAGGCTTGGACAAGACCGGGCAAAATTGGTCCTTCTATTGTCTTTGCTCTATTCTCGTTACATGACAATGAGCAAAGAGGGGCAGCTATAAGTACCCAATTTTGCCCGGGCCTTTGAAAACCAAAATAAGCAAACCAAAACCAAAATAAAATAAAGTCCATTTTTTCAGTCCATTTACAAACCCACAAACCAGTTACACCCTAGCCCAATAACCCATTAGCCCAACAGAATTTAACCCAAAAACTTAGCAACCCACTTAAACCCAAACGAACTACCCAGACCCAATACAAACGGTCCAAAATGGCCCATTAACCAAACCAGCTTTGGCGAAATCTAGGGTTTCCGAAACCCTCGCTTGCGCAAATGACCTCGCACCTAGGCCACCTACCCTCGCGCCGCAACACACGTACCTAGCGCAGCACCAGCAGCCTCTCACCAGTCGCGCCTCAATCTACGCCCGAATGGTGCCCCATCGCCGCCGTACTCTCCTCGATCACCTGCAAGAAAAGGAAACACGGCAGCAAAACGAATACAGCAATATTTTTATTTCTTTTTTTTATCTTTATTTCGAAGGCTATAAAAAGCCTTGCAAGAATCTGTAATGGGGGGGAATTTCGCAAAGAATATACAGAGAGAATAAAAAAAAGAAACAAACAGATACGCAAATTGTTACAAAGAAATAAAAATTTTCTTTTTATTTATAAAGGTGATTCACCTTCTGTTTTCTTATTATTTTTATTTTTATTTTCTTTGTTTCATGCATGTTTATTTATAAAACAATATTAAAATAGAAGAAAAGGGTGAATTTTCACAACAGAGGTTATTTTCGAAAGATTATTTGCGTTTCTTTTTTTTTCTTTGATTTTATGTTTTTATATTGTTACTAAAATAAAATACGGAGTATACCTTTCGATTCACGCTGAAAAGGGCAAAGTTTCAAATTTCGGATCTCCGGTCGCTGTATGTGGCATCGCTACGGCGGCGCGTGAGGTACACGCGCGTTAGACCATCGTCGGAGCCTTGATCGGACCCTGACCTCCGGCCGTGGGAGGGAGAAACTTGGAGAGCATCTGTTTTTTTTTTTTTTTTAAGGATGTATAAAATGAATGTTTGGGGGCTATTTTTAGTTTATATAGATAACCTATACGGCGCCGTTTTGAAGATAGCCCCATATAACAAAAACGACGTCGTTTTCGCCATAAGATCCGCGCGTTGACCCGGATACCCGAGGAGGATCCGCGCGTTTTTTTTATGAATGGTATAATTTTCATTTAAGTCCTTCCGCATTTTTAATTTGTTAAAATCCAATTTTTTTTATTTTTAATTCTGCCCTAAAACTTACATTCTGTTTCATTTTAATCCTCGAGCTCTTTAAAGGTAAAATTGGAACGACGCCGTTTTGAAAAGAGGCTTAATTGCTATTTTAATCCCTGTGATTTAACGCACGTTTTTGATTCAATCCTTTTAATTTGTTTTAATTGCTGTTTTAACCCCTGCTTTCTTTTTTTTTCTTTTTTTTATATCCTTTTATTTTTATTATTTTAATATTGTATTAAATTACTTTATTATATTAAAATCCTATTACTTTTTTTAATTTATTAATAAAAGGTTTACTTAATTATTTTTTTAATACTTAATATTTTTAAATATTACATTATTATTTATTATGTTATTTATTTATTTTTGCATATTATTTTATAACTTTTATGTTTGTTATTGTATTATATATATATAATTTTGTATATATAGTATTATATTATATTATTTTCTAAAATTTTATTTGGTATAAAATTTATTTATAATACATATTTATTTTTATTATTTTAAAAATATATGTATTAGATTATTATAAATGTAATTTTATTTAAAGTTATATATTTTTATTCTTTTAACAATATATTTTTTATACAATATATATATATTATTTTTGATATTGCTACTATTATTATTTTATTTATAACTAACCCTAGTATCATTAGTATTATTATTATTATTATTATTATTTTATTATTTATATTATTTTCATTACCATTATTTTTATATTAACCTATATTATTATTTTTACTAATATATTCTTATTGTACTATTATTTTTACTTTAGTTATTCTAGTTGTATTTTATAGTGTTAGATGTTAATGTATTATAATTGCTTTTAATATTTATATTCGATAATGTATAAATGTAATGTTGTCACATGGATTATTGTTTAAAAAAATACATTTTTACAAAATTAATATTTTATTTAAAGTTTTTTTAAAATAAGGCAATGTTTTGGTATTTAGAAATTCGGGAAATAATGCCCAATCGTGCTGGGTGTTGATTTTCCGTTTGGCTAAATAACTAAATATCCTTCTAACAAGTTTTATAAATTATGAGATAATCTTAATTACGAAGGTTTAAAAATATCATGTCCAATTGTGCTGGATGTAATATTTATAATCTTTCGGATTGAAGAACTCTCACATTTTGAATCAAATTGATCAAAGTTTTTTTAAATCATATTTTTAAATACTTTTAAGTTTCAAACATTTGGACATAATTTTATCGATTGGGTACCAATTTTTGGGCGTTATGAGGGTGCTAACCCTTCCTCATCACGTAAACTCGACTCCCGAACCTGTTTTCTGGTTTTTTGTAGACCAAAATTAAATGTTTTAAATAAAATGTTTTACAAGGTGATCCAATCACACCAAAGTAAAAAGGGATTGGTGGCGACTCCCATTTTCGTTTTTAAAGTCGATTCCCATTTTTTAAAACCGATTTTAAAATGGTTTCGACAGCTTGGCGACTCCGCTGGGGACCAATACATAGCTTTGCAGTTTGGTTCTTTGATGTTCCTTGCAAGTGAGGCTTGCTCGAGTTGGAAATGTCGAGAGAGCTTTCCGCCACTAGCTTGAACTTTCTCAGAGGCCTTAGGACACTCTTTTTCTTGCTTGAATCCTTCGGCAGTTTAAAGGCAACTGTTTCTTTCTCCGTGAATGAAAATGAACATGAAGACCAAAAATAGATGTTGGAGCACTTAATTTAATCCTGGTTTTATTTGCAGAGTTTTGTGGTTGGAACAATTTAGAGAGTTTAGAGCTGAGCGAAAATGAGGTGAACCAATTTATGACTTGCAGAAAATAGATGTTAAAGGTTCTTTATTTAGATGCTGTTTCCACCGACGGAAACACTTCCCTTGAGGCGTTTCCATTTGTTAAGACCCTGTTTCTTAAACAAAACAATGGTTAATACACGTAAGTTCTATTCATGGTTGGCTGTCAGTTTAAGGTATTTATGTTGACTCAATTTGGTATTCATACATTTTTAAAACCTTAATACAGAGTTGCATGTGTTGAGAAATGTGGAGAACTTGATCATGGATTATACTTCTCTGCACATCAACTTCTTGGAAAGCATTGGCATCTGGACTTCCCTCAAAGCCTTGTCTTTGTTTAACTCTGGTCTGACCCTCATGGAGGTAATACAAACATTCAATTTCTTCTATACTTACTCTTAAAAAAATTCTTTATTTTATTGAACCAAACACAATCTTAGATAAATACAAAACCTCTACATTATCCAAAATTTCAACTAAAGATCTTCAGCTTGTTAAATTGTACGATAGAAGAACATGGGAAACTACAACTTCCTAATTTCCTCTATTTCCAACATGATTTGAGATACGTTGATCTTTCTTATTGCAATTTTGGCGAGATAAGGTTCCCACATTGGTTGCTACTGAGAATAATACAAGGCTACAACAACTTTACATGATAGATAGTTCAATTCATGGGCCTCTAACCTTATCACCACATCCTAATTTGAAGCTCTCAAGATTTGATATATCCAATAATAGGATACAACATGAAATTCCAAGGAATTTTTGCTCACTTTTTCCATATGTAGAGTTCTTAATCATGTCGAAAAATGCCTTTAAGACTACTATTCCTCTTTGTTTCATTAGTATGCAGAGGTTAGAAAGATTAGACCTGTCCCACAATAATTTGTTTGGAGGAATACCTGAAGAGTTGGCCGCGAGTACCTCATTACTTCGGATTAGACTTTCAAATAATAGCTTGAGCGGCAAAATAATTCCCACAATAATTCAAGTTACATCATCTTTGAGTAACTGCAGGTTCAGATCATTTTGGATTTCGATCATTTTCTATTTGTGTCATTTTGAGTTATGGTTATTTTCAGGTTCGGTTTCGGGTCATTTTTTTCTTTCTTCAGTTTCCAGTTGTTGTCTCCTTATGATCAAATCGGATTAGATCAGGTCAGGTTTTTGGCTTAAGGTCAGAATCGGCAGGTCTACTTGATCAAGATGCTAACATTGTGGATCAAGTGAATGTTCGAGTGCACTATGTCTAAACTTATTCTGCAAGTAAACTTCTAACTTACATCTGGAAGGTCGAAATCACCTTCTTTTGCATCACAAACATCAAGCGATACTTGTAAGGAACACTTCATCTTCAAGGTAAGGTTTCTTTTGGAATATTGGTGAATATTGGTGACTACCTCAATCGCAAGCAAAAGGTATTACTTTTGTTAAACTTCAACTGTAGACATACCCAGTCACATACAAACAGAAACACTAAAAAATCATATATGATCCAATAGCACAGCAAAAGGGAATCCACATCAACATCGTGTTATCTTATGGATACTGAAAATTAGCTCATAAAATAAGAAACAAGAAAAAAAATGTGTATGTATTACAAGCAAAGATTAGTACCACATCAACTATATCCTTTAAAAATAGTCTCTTTACCTGAATTAAGTTTGGATCCTAACAAGGAAAGTTCAACCAAGTTTACACAGTTTCGAGTCAGAAGAACCAAGTCATTATTAGTCATCCAAGGAGTTACTCTCTCGAGCTTCAATGTACGCAGATTTGGCATAGATAAGTTGAAGCTTGAAATGGATATATCACCAAGACAGTAGCACAATGCCAAAGTTCGCAATTGCCTTAAGGATGTCAGTATGTTGATCATCATGCAATCAGATATTACCTACAAAGAACTTAAAAAGATAAATAATAAACAAAAAGTCTGTATATAAGTGCATTTCAACAATTACAAGAAAAGACTAAAATAGATGCACATGGACTATGTTGGAACTTGAATCAACAAACAGCAGCAACAAGCTGAAGCTTGAGCCACAAGGCTCGATGCTTGCTGATGAAGAAAGAAAGAAAGAAAGAAATTTGTGCAGGAGAATGAGAAGAAGAGGAAGTTGGAGCATAGAATTTGAATGAAAACTATTGTTTTTCATTACAAAACATCAATGATGCACTGCCATTACATATATCAGCTATGGATAATACAAATCATAGCAAATCATCACCTAATATTACCTAATCCCACTAAATCACATGGAAACTTGAAATAATTGCTTGTACACTTTGCATAGCTGATCTAATCAGCTCAATCTCCATCAAAATGACATAAAATATTAACCTAACATAGTTCCAAGTGAACCAAACTAAGTTACATTGACTTAGGGATACAACATTAACAAAATAAGCTCTTGTTGCACATGAAATAATGGTTTTTCGTGATAGGGGGTCAGCATGAGCTGCTCTTGTACGTTGCATGGGCTGCATGGGAGGCCATACTTCAACACTCCTCCTTGGACTCCTTGCTGCATACTCCCAGCTTCATTCTCAATTCAATAAACCTTGTTGCATTGAGGGCCTTAGTGAAAATATCAGCAACTCGATTTTGAGATTGCAATGAACCAAATTTCAATTACCGAGCTTGTTCCATCTCCCTTACCACATAAAGCTTGATGCTAAAGTGTTTAGTTACGCCATGGAAGATGGATTCTTTGCAATTGCAACGGCCGACTTGTTGTCACATAGGATCTCTGTTGCTCCCTCTTGCTTTGTAGATTCAAATCAGCTAGTAATTTTCTAAGCCATATGGCTTGATTCACGAGAGCAAAGAAGAATAACATACTCCGCCTGCTTTGTTGATTGGGCCACTGTGTTTTGCTTCTTGAACACCAAGAAACATAGCCATTTGAACTAAGAGTAAATGCATAGCCCAAGTACTCTTCATGTCATCCTTCGATCCCGCCAATCACTATCTCTGTAGCCTACTAGCTTCATGTTTTCACCTTGCTAAACTTTAAGCCATATGTCGTTGTCCCTTTAATGTACGAGCACTCTTTTTCTCGCTTGGAGATGTCGCCTATTGCTTTGCAATGCATAAATCTTGATAGCATACTTACAAAGAAACATAATGTCCGCCCGCTTGTCGTTAAATAGAGTAGACATCCTACCAAGCTTCTGTAGGCATACTCTTCTACTAGATCATAGTCACCTTGGCTTGACAATTTCACCCCAACAGCCATAGGTGTGCTCACTGGTTTGCTATTCTCCATAGAGAATTTGTTTAGGATTTTCTTAGCAAATGCCTGTTGACTCAAGAAAATCTCTCCTTCAGTTTGACTCACTTCTATTCCAAGGAAATAGGTCATGTGGCCCAAGTCTGACATTTCGAACACCTCTTCCATCTTGGTTTTGAAGTCATTCAAGACTTTGTTGTCTCCTCCTGTGACCAAGAGATCATCAACATAAATGGACACTATGAGTTGTGTTTCACCTTTATTCTTCATTACATACAATATTGGTTCACTGGCACTTCTCTCAAATCCCAAATTCAGCAAATGACTATCAATTCGAGCATACCATGCTCTAGGGGCTTGTTTTAGGCCATAAAGTGCCTTTTTGAGCCTATAGACCATGTGCTCCTTACCAGGAACAATGAAGCCTTGAGGTTGATCTATGTAGATTTCTTCTTCAAAAAGACCATTTAAGAAGGCTGACTTCACATCAAGTTGGTGAATTATCCACTCGTTTTGTGCAGCCAATGCTACTAGCATTCTTATGGTATCAAGCCTGGCTACTGGAGCAAAAGTTTCCATGTAGTCCAGACCATATTTTTGACTAAAGCCTTTTACAACTAACCTGGCTTTTAGCTTGTTTAGGCTCCCATCTGCATTTTGCTTGGCTCGATAGACCCACTTGACACCTATGATCTTCCTGTTTGAAGGCCTTTCAACCAGCTCCCATGTTTGGTTCTTCTTGATCATTTGGATCTCTTCAGTCATAGCCTTGATGTACTTGAGCTTCTTCAAAGCTACTTGGTTCAATAATGGCTACTTGTGCCCTTTCATAAACTTCTACAAGTGACCTCGTTCCTCTAACTGGGGTATCATCATAGTCCATTTCAGCACCTTCTTGACCAGCTTCAATTGTGCTGGATGTAATATTTATAATCTTTCGGATTGAAGAACTCTCACATTTTGAATCAAATTGATCAAAGTTTTTTTAAATCATATTTTTAAATACTTTTAAGTTTCAAACATTTGGACATAATTTTATCGATTGGGTACCAATTTTTGGGCGTTATGAGGGTGCTAACCCTTCCTCATACGTAACCGACTCCCGAACCTGTTTTCTGGTTTTTTGTAGACCAAAATTAAATGTTTTAAATAAAATGTTTTACAAGGTGATCCAATCACACCAAAGTAAAAAGGGATTGGTGGCGACTCCCATTTTCGTTTTTAAAGTCGATTCCCATTTTTTAAAACCGATTTTAAAATGGTTTCGACAGCTTGGCGACTCCGCTGGGGACCAATACATAGCTTTGCAGTTTGGTTCTTTGATGTTCCTTGCAAGTGAGGCTTGCCTGAGTTGGAAATGTCAGAGAGAGCTTTCCTGCCACTAGCTTGAACTTTCTCAAAGGCCTTAGGGACACTCTTTTTCTTGCTTGAATCCTTCGGCAGTTTAAAGGCAACTGTTTCTTTCTCCGTGAATGAAAATGAACATGAAGACCAAAAATAGATGTTGGAGCACTTAATTTAATCCTGGTTTTATTTGCAGAGTTTTGTGGTTGGAACAATTTAGAGAGTTTAGAGCTGAGCGAAAATGAGGTGAACCAATTTATGACTTATGAAGGTACGGATTGATGATTAATATAAATTTCATTCTGATATTAGCTGCTAATTTAGTTTATCATTTTCACTTGCAGAAAATAGATGTTAAAGGTTCTTCATTGGACTTATCATTACCAAAACAAAAGTATAGGAGACTGGCACCGTTCAAGAAAGCAGAGAAATCCAACCCAAGTTTTCTTCATTGGACTCCAATTTTGGGCCATTTTGAAGTCTGCTGCTTTAAAACTAATTGAATTATTGCGTTGTTATTTTTTTATTTATTTAATTGAAGTAGTCATTTGATTATTGCTACTAAGAAAGTGAATCTTTGGTCTTTCTCACTCGCCACTTCAACTAGTTAGCATTCTTGTATATAGAGAATAATTTGATGACTGAGATGTTATCATAGTCGCTTTGCTAAAAGTGTTGCGATTTCGATTCTGGAATTTATCTATTTGCCTTGTAACGAAACTAATTCTAATGTTTCATCAATTGTCCACCAAATTAGTAATATTTTTCTTAATCGAGATTATTTGATATCTATTGTATCAAACATATATTTGATAGAAGATAGTAGATTGGAAAAACAAATCCTTGAGAGAAAGAGTATACAAGAGAATCACTAATTCTAAAAGGCTATCTCTATTTTTCGATGCCTTATTTAGGCTACAACAACTCCTATTTATAGTGTAAATTCTAAACTCTAATTTATTTACAATTGAAGTCCGCACAATATCCTGATAAGGATGACTTTATTATCGGCTCGATAGTTACTTCCACGTAGCCTTCTAAATCTGACAAAATTGATGTGGTTGTTTCTACAATTTTCTTGCAATAATTGTTGTTTGCATCATTTCTTACATCATTGATAACTTCTTACATCATTGCTTGCATCATCTTCTATGGATGGTGATGGATTGTCACATCCAATAATTAAATTTCTCCTTTTTGGATTTGTCTTTATCCTTATTGGATATTTCTCGATTCATCTCCTCGATTTCATCAAGGTGTAATGACTCGTGAAGGAACCGCTAGTGTATTCCAACTTTCCCACGTGTCTTTGATCTCCGTTGCTAGCGGATAATCATCTATCTCCATGTCCGCTATCTTTTTAATAATTTGAACAACTTCTCTATTTCTTTCTTCCCGGGTTCTTCCAAAGTGTCATATGCTAGAATTCTTTTCCATCGGTCCGAATAAATAAGTTTCTTGATGAAGAAGATGTGGGCCATGGTTATCATATCAATTCCGGCTTGGATTTGATAATTGGAAAAATTATTATAACACTTGTCAATGATTTTTGCCAAGTGTTGTTGGTCTTCTTCTACTACTGAAAGGGCTTTTCCGAAAACATAGTACTGAAGATTCCAAATTTGATATGGTGATAAAATTTTTCTTTCTCAAAGCAATACCTATGAAACTACATATTTCTATATGAAAATAATAGACAAAATCATCTATATCAACAAAATTTGTTAATCTAGATTTTACTATAGCAGGAAAATATTTTAATAAATGAAAAGAAAGATTTTGGATGTTATTTCTTTAACAAATCCTCATTCAATATTGGTTATATCAAATGGTTCATGATTAAGCCTAAATTTGATAGTAGGAAATTGTTCTCCTATATCATTAGTAAAAACATAAGCTTGTAAAAATATTTTGAAAAAGTTTCTATAAATTGAGCTTCTTTGGTTGCAAATAGCTCTCTCTATTTTTGAAAATAATTCTTGTGGTAGAATTTGTCTACATTTATTATATAGACATATTCTAAACATTTTATTAATAATAGGACCGTTTTGTTCCTTTATTAATAAAATATTGGAATATATCAAGAAGATTGTTTATCTCCTTAATATCTATATATTCGATTAGGATTTCATCCCAATCTCTGTATAAAAATGATTTAAGTAATAAATCATGAGATTCATTTTCTTTAGTTGTTTTTTCAACTAAAAATTGTGAAAAGCTGTGTAAGAGTTTTTCTGAAATTTGCTCTTTGATCAGAAATATGGGTTTTCCATATTTTGTTTATAAAATTATAATATTCCGAGGTAATCCTGGATTATAAAAATCTTTAATTTCAGGAATTTGTTGTTGTTTCAACAAATCTTCATTTGTTTTATAATTTCAGCATAACCGGTTTGTGATGCCGAATTTGGATATTGAGACCAATTAGAAAATCTCACCAGGTTGGTGATTGTGTTCCAAATGATTGGTTTACCATTGGATATGGTACATAATATCCTTGATTAGGATAAAATGGTACTTGAGCAGTATAGTAATAAATCCTTGTTTAGGACTTATTGTTTTCCCTTTGTTGGGTTTTTATGGACAGTTGTCCATTCTCCAACTTTTCTAGAGGTTTTTACCTCTATCCATAAGGACTCGCTAAGAAAATCAGCAATCATTAGTACAAATAAATTTAGGATTTTCTACTAATGGGATTTCTATAGAAGTTTTTTCTATAGATAACATAACTGATTTTTATCAATAGAAAATGGTAAATATTGATTTATAAAATTATTTCCCAATAAAATATCACCATTCATATTAGGAAAACATAATATTTTTGGAATTATAAATCTAACATTATTTATGTAGATTGGTATATTTTTGCTTTATAATAGATATTGGTTTTATTACCATCTACTCCATTAATTTTTATTGTCTTTTTACTGTGTTTCCAATATTTTTTGGAATAGCATTTTTTTACAACTCTGGTTGTAGCTCCTGTATCTAATAAAGCATGTAAAGAATATTTTTATATTCATTATGCAATGTAATTTGAATATATTTATTGTTAATAATATCTTCTACTGAAAATTGTATATCTTCTATTCTAGTGTTTCTAGAATTTCTACTAGGTGTAGTAGGAAAAATAGGAATATGAACTGTTTTCATACCTATTGGTGTGTCAAGTACTTATATTATCCTCCTCTTCTTGGGTTGAGAATTAGAGGGTAAAACTAAATTATCATCCTGTATTAGTAATCAGATTATTTTTAAAATATAACTTGTCACCGGATGACATATATTCTATAGTACTTCTTGGTTTAGAAGTACTTGCATTATTAACCTTTTCTATCATCCAATCTTTTGGAATTGATAAATCTTTTAGATGTAATAATTTTGGTTGTATTTCAGTAGTAAACTTATTAGGCTCAAAAGCTCAATTATTTTATTATTAATTTCTTTTATTTCTACTCTCTTTGTATTAGTATATTCATTAATAGAAGTCCAACTTTTATTGCTAGATCTTCACTAAATCACTAATATCGAATTTTTTGTCTGAATTCTAAGACATAGACACTCTTCTATTAGAGGGTCTGTTATAGAGATAAAGTAATTTGGTTTAACTTTAAATCCTATAACTTCAGTATGTAAATTAGATTGAATTCCTCCAATAAGTGCTTTTATTGGATTTTCAAATCTTTTATCTAATAATACTTTGCTATAATAGGAATATCATGACCTTTTCTAAATAAAGCTCTAATCGTTATCATAATTATTCCTAAATGTATATATCTAACTTTGAGGATATTTTTCCTAATCCTTTTATTTTATCCTTAGTAAATAAAGGGATTTTCTGTTAATCCACCTTTAGTATCTTTAGCGATGTGTTACCACTAATTTTTTCTATGTGTCTTTGTGACCATATTTTAAACTTAGATATTTTATAAATTTCTTCTTTAGAAATATGATTTTTAGTAATTTTATCTATTATTTCATCAGAAAATTCTGTTTCTTCTCCGATTAAATTTCCTAATTTAATATCTTGTTGTTCAGACTTTGGAATTTCTTCTAATTGATTATTAGAACTAGTTCCTAACATAAAAATATATTCATCTTCAGAATTAGTATCGTAATGCATTTCGATATTAATTCATATACTATTCAAAGTAGGATTGATTTCCTCACTTAAACATACTTCTAAATCTTGTTCTTTAAGATTTTTAATCATTTTTCTAGCACTTTTTCCTTTGTTAGGACAATTTGTTGCTATATGACCTTCTTCATCACAAATGAAACATTTACAAATTTGTTTTTAGTATTAGAAGTTTTTCTCTAACAAATTTTTTCTTTTTATTATTATTATTACGAGTATAATTTTTATTACTCGGTTTCCATCTAGCTAATTTATATTTTTTATGTTTTTATAGGTTTTAGGCGTATAGGATTACATCCAAACTCCCATTCATTTTCTAACATCTTGGTACAATATTTATGACTTAATTTATTTTTGACTTGTTTAGCCGCCTTTACTTTGTAGACAATGTAAAATTATTCTTTCTTTAGCAAAATTAATTCTATTACCTATAGTGTCTATATTTGCTATTTCTATTCCTGAATTTTGACTATGTTTATATATATAAGAAGTATATTTATTAATACATATCTCATCCCAAGGTGGTGGTAATTTATGAAAATATTGGTTTTTCCAAAATTCTATACTATCATTTTTAACTTTTGATATTCATGAAGAAAGTTTTTAGAAAATTCTTCTAAATATCTTATGTCACATAATTTTAATTTTGACAAGATATAAGCTGGATTGACTATCACGATCTTTTTATTAGTATAACCACAAAATTCTGTTTTTAGAATTGAAGTTAACCCTTTTAGTAAATCTTTAGGAGTACTTATTTGATTAATAAGTTGACTTTTTATTCTTTTCCTTTCTCGATTCTTCCCATAAATCGAGAAATTGTAGAACATCTCCTTGAAATGTTCCTACAAAGTAATTTAAAAACTTTTCTTTTGACCAAGTATTACTGTTGTTGTTTACAACAATAGTCATAGATTGTGCCCAATCATCTATGGTTTTTTCATAGTCGATAAAGGAATATTAGTTAAATCTAAATATATTCCTCCTTGAGCAACACTTCTTTTATTTAAATCATCTACCATATATGGTATAGGTATAGGATGACTAGATTCACCTGTGTTTTCAGATTTTATCTCATTAGTAGCTATATAATCTATTTGATTACCTATTATTCTAGTTGTATTTTCAACCGTTTCATAATTTTTATTAATAGATCTCAGATAATCATCTGTTTGAAGATCGAATCTATCTTTCTTTTACCATAAGGATCTTGTTTATCAATTTCCCTAGGTTTTGGTATTTCATAATCATATGGATCTGGTTGTTCAAAGATCCATTGATTCAGAATTTCTATATTTTCATCCTCTTCTGTTGAAGTTTTTTCTTCATCAGAATTATGACTAGTGACATTAATATCTATATTAGAATTATCAGAACTACTACTACTTTCTGTAGTATCATAATTTAACATATAGTGATAATTATATTTTGTAAATAAGTCTTTATATTTTTCATAAAGTTCTTCTATTAATTTTAAATATTCTACTTGTTCATTCTTATCTTTTGTTTTAGAAAATTGGTTTTTCCAATGTTCTATTAAAGTTTTATAAGAGTCAAAATCATATTTTTCTTGTTTTTAACTTTTTCTCTTTTTGTTTTTCTTTTTAATATTATGATAGGTAGAAGATTCATCCGAAGACTCATCTTCATCCGATAAAGCTAATATTACATTACTATTACCATAATATAAATGTCCTAAATCTAAATCCGGTTCTATATTATTATTATTAATAACTTGATCTAATTTATTATTAACATCTGATAAAAGTTCTTTAGACTTGTTATTTAAATCTAAATCAGTTACTTCTCCCATATTATCTACTTTTTCTTCTATTTTACTAACCTTAGTATATAATTTATTAAAATATATAGATGTCATATCTATTATACTATTGATACCTTTACTAAGAGCCGAAATATTATTTTCATTCTTAGAGTCTATATGCATAGTATGATTACAAGTTTTATCTTTGTATAAACAATCCATTTGTTCCATGTTTTTATCTCTCGGTACCTAAAACCGTCAGTGTCTTAAACGTCTTCACTAACGCCTACAACGCCCCACTCGGACTAAACGGCAACAAGAAAGATGAGAATCACGGATATATGGGTTTTAAAATAAAACAACAATAAAACAAACAGAATTGAAGATAAAAGATAGAAGCTTACAATGATTACTACGATATTAGAACTCCAGAAATCAATTTTCTGGAAAATTGGTAATACGTTAAAAAAAAAAAAAAACCAACGAATATGACAAACAAATATTTAAGATAATTTATTAAAAATGAAAAGTCAAATACTTGGTAAAATTGTGTACGAAGTTTTCATTTATATATTAAAATAAAATCAATAAACTCCTTGGTCAAACCTTTTTTCCCACAAAATTGTCGATAATAAATTCATTTTATTTTTATTTTATTCGAAAACTTTGTTTTAACACTTTCCTAATAATTTGACATCAAATGCAAATACACACAAAAGATAATAATATTATCGTTAATCCAGAGTAAGTTGTAATCTGTGTAATGAAAAGCAAAACAAAATGGAAAGGGTAGGTGAAATACAATAGAAAAATCACTAATGTACCAAAAAATAGAAAAGAATAACAAAAAAAGTTTTTATTTGTTTGCATTTCAAGAAAACCGCCCGAACCCAATCCAACCCACTCCAACACAACCAAACCTAACACTACAAGACGAAACAAGCCCAATACCACAATAAAAACATAAGCCCAAACTCAGACCCACACCTAAGCGTAACATAAGCCCAAATCTAAGCATGACTTAGGCCCAAAAAAGCTCGGGCTGGACGTCTAGGCCGGGTCTAGGGTGTTACAAAAAATATCAAATTGTGCTTGTTTATCACATTGCTAAAAATTCTAAATTTTTTTTCAATACTGAAATTTTAAATTTCAAAACATAAAAATCAATTAAATAAATTTTTGAATTTTTTTTATCTAATAATGTTAATTGATTTGTTATTGTAATATTAAAATTAATTAAATTAATCTCCTTCTAAATTTTAAAATTTTATTTTATGTTTCTATATTGTTATTAATGAAATCAACTCGATAATTCATATTTAATAATTGCTTGTGAAACTTAAATTGCTTTTGATTATATAATATTGAATCTTCCATACTAAGCTAAAAGCAAAGAAAAATCATTACAATTAATTAAAATAATTGTTTGTTCTTCTTATGGGTAAAGAAGTTATGAAAAAATTCTAGGTTTTGTTTGGCATGAAATATAATATTAATTAATTTTATTTAATTGTAAGGATTTTCTTTGCTTTTTGCTTAGTACGAAAGACTCAATATCATATAATTCAAAAAAAAAAAATTTGGGTTTCATGCATAATTATTAAAAGTGATTTATTTGAGTTGATTTTAATTTGGAAACCTAAAATAAAATTTTAAGATTTAAAAGAAGACTAATTTAATTAATTTCAATATATTATAGTAACAAATCAGTTGACATTATCAAAGGGTAAAAGATTTTCAATAACTTATTTAATTGATTTTGATGTTTTAAAATTTAAAATTTCAACATTGAAAAAAAAAATTTAGAACTTTGGACAATGAGGTCAATAAGTACAATTTGACAATTTTTAAAGCATTATTTTAGTTTCTACCAATTTTTTCACTCCAATCCTTAATATTTTTTTACCCCAATCAATATTATAAAGAACGATATTTTTTGGGTGACCAAAATGAAATCAACCTAGAGGATAATAGATGACCAAAATGAAAGTGTGAACATCGTGTAGCTTGTACAAGTTAACTATCGTTAGAGATTTAACGGTTGGATGACTAAAATGTAAGCGGCCTAAAAGTTGAGTGACAAAATTACAAAGGTTTCATTTTGGGCGCCCGAAATAAAAACGTCTTAAAAATTGAGTTGCCAACTAGGTAGTTTACCCTAATAAATATATAAAATTAATGAACTCACGTGATTGGCTTGGTAGCCAAGGGCTGTTCATCTTACAACTTGCCTGGATTCGAACCTCCGAGAGAGAAGTGGTAGACCTTTATTTGTGGTAATATTTAGTCACTCCCATATCTTATTTTTAATAAAAAGAATGAAAAATTTTCGCTTATTTTGAATGTTTTATTTTGTACAAGAGGTTTTACTCATATTTCTAATTTTACATTTAAATTTGTACTAATTTATTCTTTATTTTTTGTATAACTATTGTTTTTTTTTCTTAATGTTTTTACACTAGTAACCAAATGAGGCACTAGTGTTATATTTATGACAAATTATTAAACATGATTTATTATGCATTACTAATAAATTTAAATTTAAATCATATTTCTTTTAATAAAATATTATCTACAACGACAAACTAAAAATTTTAAAATTTATTTAACAATTAAACTATTATTAAGTTTATATCCATTAATATCAAGACAAGTTTGATATACTAATATTCATTAAAATTTTATTTCTTATATTTATAAATATACAATATAAAACTTTCCTTAAAAAGAAATCAATAAACTAGCGCCCTAAGAAATGAACTTGGGATACCGCTCATCTAACTTGTGGATATGCATTTTAATAAATGATCAAATCTGGATTCTAGAAATGTAACGTTGTAGCTACCTCAAAACATACAAGAAATCTATAGCAGCATAAGGGAATTTGCATTCGTAATTAATTATGATTATTCTCATTTATTTTATTTCTATCTACCTATGACGAAGAAGGAAGTTATCAAGCGATAATTCATGAGATTGGTAATAACAACTACAACAATAGTGATTCCAACGACTATAACGTTAATGAATTTTGAAGCAGTTCTCCAAGAGACTCTTATGCTATAATCCAAATTTTCCAGGTTAGTATTCTTTTGTCTTTTATGCAGTCACTATTTCTAAGTTTGAGCTTTAAACCAAAAAAAAAAAAAACATTAAATTATTCTTAAGGTTTGTAGTTTTGTTAACAATGTTGGCTCCGTTAATAATAATTTAATTTTCTTTGGTTATCAAAATCAATGAAATACCAAAACTTGGCCTTTGTTCATTTTTACAACAAACAACTATTCATGGAAAAGTGAAGGAACCTTGAGTCTTGAAATATATGATTATATCTGCATATAATTGCTTATCTGATTATTTTTGTATTATCCCTAAAGTTTCTAATTATTTTATACTATTCTTCGTCATATTTATTCAAGTTATCACAATTATCTTTGTATTCAAACTCATCTGGTTCAGTATAGCGGGGGAGCTCATCCATTGTGCAAACTTTAACTTTCATCTGCTCCGGCGACTAGCAGAATGATTTGTGTATTTGGTTAAGTAGCTTACCCTGAAGTTCAAGCTGATCAAACAACAATATAACACAATAGTAACAAATCACAAGCAAGCTGATCAATCTTTAAAATGGAGCCGTGGGTGATTTTTCCACTATGATCAGCTGGTAACAAATCACTAGAAACCATGTATTTATATCAATTTAATAATAATACATTTGTGGGATTGAAGCAGTCAAACACCCTATAAACATGAGAAGTCCAAACCATGCGATCATATGTATGCTGCCACAAATAAAAACTTACTGTCATTTTGGAACTATAAGGACTATAATCTAAAAAGTCCTGACCAAAGGGTTGTGATATTCCCTGGGAAAATTGGAGTAAGCATATGTCCCATGAAGCAAACACTTTGACTAAAAACTGACATATGTGGCAGAGGCAGTTGGCTGGAATGGCTAGGTTTGACACAAGACGGCTGAAGTTAAGGTTAGTTCAAGTTTCTGGATATAACCTGCAAATTGAAGTCCATTTATTCAATTAAAAATGGGTAAATTAAAGGAATTCATTTATCTTTTATTAAAATAAAAGCATGCCGAAAGGGGTAATACACCCTGAATGGTAGGAAAAGGAGAGAAATGAATAAGACAGTTTGTTGAGAAACATCAGATAAAGTGGAGTAAAATATGAAGGGAAATAGAACAGAAAAAGAAAAGATTGCTGAGTTAAATAACCTCTGATATTAACGGCTTAGCATGTTCTTCCCACTCGGCGGCCCATCTTGCTGAAAAACCTGTTTCCAATGCACCGTTCTTGAGAGATTTCAGAGCATCACATTCATTTGGAAATCCCCTGAAGAGCATCTGCCAATGTTGATACGTACAATAGAAAACCAAGGAATATTAGAAACCGCCATTGTAACAGTCTCAGGAAATGTAAGTCACAAAATAACAAAGAACTATTTAATTAGTTATTCTGGTCCCAGTTTATAATAAGGTTCAACAGCCAATCACAAGCTAACACCAATTAGTAGTAGGTGGAGGGACCCAACTTCAATATAAGACCACAGGTAACCTAATACTTGACGGATGTGGGATGTTACTGCTACACAATCCCTTTAACGTGTAGCTCATAGGGCCTAAGGAGCAATGGTTCAAGGGTCATCATGATGCGATCATGAGTAATTGTTCAATTTCAAGGAGTTTGTTGATGTGGATTAAGTTCATGAGATTTTCGACCTAAACGAGGAGTTTGCGGCAGTGAAGTGTCAGTTGCAAGCATGGTTATCAAAAGTAGACCAGACTGAATGGTTGAATTGTGAACCGGTAGTCCAACCAGTACCATAAAACCGACAAGGGTTCAACTAGTAAAAACCAATCAAACCAGTTAAAAAACAAGTTGAACTAGATTGAAGCTAGTTTAAATATTTAATTTTGAGGTTATAATTTATGAGATGAATGTTTATGTTTCTATCTTTATCTATTGTGTTTATTAAAATTCCTAGGCAGGGTTGTATCAAGATATTGTGCGTCATCCACTTTTATTTGCAAGTACCAATTGTCTTTGCTAAGTACAAAACACTCACCAAAAGCTCATCAGCTAGCTCTGATGACGATGAAAAGAGAAGACCATTTTTCTCAACCTCCACAAGCTCGTCAATGCTTCAGAAGTCAAACCAGTAGCAGATAGTAATAGACTTTAGCATTAAAAGGTATCAAATTATAAGCCAATAAACCATGAATGATAAGTGCACAAGTTTACCATGAGTATGAAACAGCGCATACTGGAAGCCCACAACCAAACATATCCACCACCTACTAGCCAATACAAGTTCGGTGAGTGATAAAGGTTTATCGCTGCAAATGTTCTTTTCCTAAGAAGGCTTTAACAGGAGCACCAGAATGACATACCTTCATCGGAAGGTCTAATCCTGAGGAGGAAGTATGCAGACAAACACCTAAATCTGCTTAACCTGTAAAATGAAGCAAGAATTTGGATGTAAAACAGGTAGCATGAAGCACTTTTCCCTTCTTCCGAATGAACTAAGAGGAAGAGAAAATAGATTACAAATATCGTACCGAGAAGCAATGGATATTCCTCAGCTGACAGCCACATGGTACGAAATGCAACACGTTTGAGGTTTAGCCTCTTTATTTTCTCTTCGTACTTTTCCTTTTCAGGACCTTTGCCTAAATGAATATTGGAAATTTTTAAGAAACAATGGAGCACAGAAGCAGGTGCTTCTGGGACATACAGTACCGTTACCTGTAATGATGAACAACAACCTAGGGTACAAGTATTGCTTTCCACCAGAGATCTCCTTCCAGAGGACCCCTTCATCAGCAGAATCATTTTCATCCAGTAGAGCAGCAACTCGTCTATCATACATCACCGCGGCTTCCAATAGAATCCCAAAATCTTCATCTGGTGTCCTGGAAAGATGTTATTCTCGAGAATTAATCACTTAATAGATTTATAAATACTCACCACGCAAAAATAAGCATGTGCATACTTGAATAAAAGGGAGGAAATGGTTCAATTAAATAATCTTAAAATAGGATAGGAGAAACTTCTACAGTGAGCATAACTATACTTCAATAAAAGAATAAAAAATGTTGAAAGTGAGAAATTAAGTAATCTTAAAATAGAAGAAAAAATAAACTTCTTCCATCTAGGATCTAAAGCAACCAAAACACATAATCTCAATCAGAAGTAATCAGAAAAAACCATAGGTCAGCAACATATTAAAAAAAAGATACCGTGCAAAAAGTAAGTTTCAAGAACAAAACTTGTAAACTTGAGCATTTTTTATATTCCATAGACTAACATCTATTAGAATATTCTTTCCGTTATCGCTCTTACTGGGTAAAAGTTTAATGAGGCAAGAGCAACAAAGGTACAACAAAGAATAAAAAGAAAAGAAGAAATATGGAGCGCAAGAAGTACAAATAGGGCATTCATAGAGGATGGTCTCACCAGCTTGTACTGCTTACAACAAGAGCCGGCCTATTTGGCTTCAACAAGATGTCAGTGTCTACCAGAGTTGTAAATAATGTTTCATTTTGGTCATCTGCCCCAATTCCTGTAGTTGCTGCATGATGGGTAAAATCAGTCAAAAGTGTTCTTTAAGGCTGCTAATCAATATAAATTTGATTATTTACTAGACTTACTAGTAGTTACACAATCTCGAACCCCAAGAGGGTGACAAAGATACCTATTTAATATGCAAAACAACTAAGAAAGGAACTCCATTACAAAATAAATCTTAGAGCACAAATCTTTACGAGAACTCAATAACATGAACCTCACCTTATGCTTCTCCTGAAGTGAAGTTGGACAAAAAAACACAGGAGGCTGATCATATAAGACTGTTGCTCTATAAATTTAACCACATGCAATATAATTAGACATTTTCCCATAACCTTTCATCAGAAAATGAAAATAATTAACCAACAATGAGCTGGAAATCTTACCTAATTCCCCAGTTTTGAGCTAATTCATGCTGCATTGCCCTTGTTACACATAGGGAACCATTTGCCATTTGCCCATAATGCTTCTCAAACCTAAGCAGATACTGAAAATTCAAAACCAGATCCATCCATCGCACAGCTCAAGAAAGGTCCTCTTGACAATACCAAACAGGAAGCTTATAACTTACCAATGGTATATTGAGACAAATGGGCTGCTTCTTCCCACAGACAATCCAAGTAAGGTATATCCAAAATTATGCCAATCAACAATGAATGCCGACTTTCTCAATGAGCTCGCCCACTTTACAGCCACTAATGTTGGAACAGAAGGAGGATTCTACACAAATGGATGAAATATCAAGATAGTTTCAGAGGGAGAAAAAGGAATTTCTTAAAACAATTAAAGAGCAAGACCTAGCAAAATTTATGTAAATGAAAAATTAGGCATCTACAACCTTTAAAACCGATAATGAGGAGAAAAAACACCTAACTAAAAAACAAGATACTGATAACCACGGAGATATTATAAGATGCTAAGAGAGACATGACAAACTACAGAACATTACAAAGTTTCACGTGAGAACTAGACTTTCAACTCCTAGGTCTAAGGTAGAAACTTGGGAAAGCAGTAACTTCAAATAAAACAAGAGAGTTTTACCTTGGAGTAGACCAAATCCAAATAGGATGTCATACATACCAAAAACAAATTTATGATAGTAAGGTTCCATCACCACCTATCCATATTGGCCTTATATGATGTTAATAATACAACAGGTATATTATGAATAAAAGTATAATCATCAATGTAATTCACAAAGGCTTTTACTTAAGAATATGGATCATGTATAAGAATGTACCATAGGAACTCTCTTTCGTTTCAAAAAAAAAAAACTTTACATATCATTAGAAAAGAACGGCCACTAGAATTTGGTTGAAATTTTCTCCTTGTTAAATTGAAAGTTTGAAAATGAAAAAACTGAGAAACAAAACTTACTCACACATGCATAGGTAGCAAGTGTACACCCCAACCATTTGCATGCACATACAAAAATAAACCCAAAAAATATAGGAAGAAATTTGCTGCAGTAGTGTGAGATAACTCTGGTTAAAACTCATTTAAAAATCATAGAAAGCTTGATAAATAAGAACCACTAGAAAAACAACCACAAAGCCAAAAAAACTCATTCACACATGCAGAAGTAACAAATGTACACCAACCACTTTTGTCTATTCCTTTCTTTATCTCTCTCTCTTTTGAAATCATTGCTCATAAGTCGTAAGCCTGCCACTCGTCACTTGAGCTTTAGAAAATTGTTATTTTCAACCTCTTAAGCAATTAATAGAAAGAGCTAATTTGTGGTTAATCCCTACTTAAAAATTTGATACACCATGGTAGTACATCAAAATCTTTGAAAGACAGATTCCATCAAAAGGATTCTACAATTTTTGGTGGAAAAGACACAACAACATTCCGTAGCAGTTAAGAGTAAGACTATTTGCTCTAAACAATATAGAAAACAGAACTTGGGATCTCTCTAGTGGAAAATAAAACCTCACCTGCACTATGAAGGCATCAGGAGGAGGAACTTTGAAGCAAAGAAACCAAAGAAGTATTACAAGCTGAATGATTGGCTTCAGTAAGAGCATTAGTGGATAAAGTATCTTCGGTAAGCTATGAGAGTACTTTTGCCATTGTATCTGCGAATTAATTAAAAAAATTAAACAATAGATATTGATAGCCTAGTAATAATACCTTCGCCCAACGATATTCCTCAAGACAATACCATTGTGTGAATATGAATAGATTCATTCTCTATAACAGCAGAGTGGGGTTCGGAACCTATCAAAACATTTAAATTCACATTCAATTAGTATATTTATTTATATAAGAAATTCTTAAGATAGTCCATCTAAATTTAGAGTTCGAACAGAATAATCTTTCGTATATAGTGCATAATGTAAAATTTGGGTTCACAAAATCTCCCATCATACAGGAAAATTGTCATAACTTTTTTTCTCATTGAAAGCTGTTAAGTAGTATACACGATTCTATCCTATAAATTTTACTATAAAATATACATTCCATAGCAGGAAAAAGAAAAAAAAAAAGGTGTACAATTTAACTCATTATTTCGTAGAAAGGTATACCTCCATAAGCAACAATGTCCACTTCCAAGGATGCATGCGAAATCAATTATAAGGAGAAGAATAAACAGCTTATTCATTTATTTAACTACTCTTTTGTTTTAACGGAAGCTCTTCATGGCATTTACAACAAATAAAAATAATGTCTTTTTTCTTCATTTCTAAGACATAACCATGCCACCTAAAACAAAATGCTTTCTTTTCCGTGTTTCCTCTCAATGTTTCTACTATATTTAGGACATGTCAGATAAGCATGTCATTACATAGGACTAGTATATACAGATAAATAAAGTTTATTACTTTTCTACTTCTGGAGTGTGGCAAATCTGTGAGGACTGGAAGGTAGAGGATGCCTATTTTGGCATATAAAAATTGCATATCAATAAGTACTAATCATCCTACACCAAGAAAAAAAACACAGTACTCATTTCCCAATACCGGGCTAATTTACAAGAACTATCCTTAAAGAAAATTTCCTTTAACCACGACAATTGAAAGTATGGAAGCTTAGAAGTTGTAGAAGCCAGTCTTTACCATAACTAATTTCTTCATCTAAACCTTCTAAAAACTATGGAAATGGTTCAGGCTTATCCACTAAGGCGTAGGCATGAATTGAAGGAAAATATAAGAACCAAGGATTGGTAACCGGAGTAGAATATTGATATAACATAAAGAATGAGAGAAAGCCAACAATCTTCTCCAAAGTATATAGAGAGGCATAACCAGCAAAATGTTTGTGCCAACCATTGCTACCTTAATGCCTAGATATGTCAAATCTATAGATTATGTCAAGCTTTGTTCCTATGAAGATTAATTAAGTACTATAACAACAGTATAGATACATAGTTTAGGGGTATTCATTCTGTTCAAAACAAATGAACAAGAAGAACCAACACACTGGCATTTCTACTTTAGTATAAGTATCCTTGCACAAACCAATTCCTTAGGCTCCACATGATAATTCATCTTCTAAGTTTGCTTTTTGCTATTAAACGATACACTTTACTAATAAAACATAAAAGAAAATGGTAGAAAGCAAAATGTAATTACTTAAAAATTAATAAAAGACTTTGTACCTAGAAAAAAGATTAAAAGACAAAACAAATCATCAATCCTAATATAATTATTTAATATGAATCTAAACTGCGACACTTTTTGTCCAAGAAGGAAGTTTAACATTTTAACTTCTCATTCTTCAAAATGTTAATGTGTCTCCGTATTTAAACTTATTTATTTTGCTTCCAACATAAAAGGCAAGTAATAAAACCAAATAAACAATACCAATTATAATATTACATGATGAATCCATAACGAAAACAAATAAACAAATATAACATTATTGCGTCAATAACAAATTGAGCAAGAAATTTGTCAAAACTAAATTCCATTAGACTTAAAATAAACGTTTCAGCTCAACCAAAAACACAAGCATATTAAAGCAAAAAATCTCAAGGAAATAAAACCGTAAATCCATAATAAAGAAGAAAATTACTGCAACACCTGACGCGCAAGGGAAAGGGCATGATACTGCATACGAGGGCTACGGCCAAGATCTCCTAGAACCACCACACATGCTCTTCCCCTCTTCCCCATTTTTTCTTCTTTTTTCCCCTGCCAAATATGCAGTCAATATGTCAATCCAACAAAATCAGCTACCTTTTAAAATTTTCAAATTTTTAGGTTTCAAGGTTAAATAGCAGTGGCAGCCACTATTGGCTGTAGCTGTACCGTCCACTGTCGCTAAAGACTTCAATAGCAGTGTTAAAAAATTTTATATCAGAGATCGCATACCCTAATAACAGTATAAAAGAAAATAATGTCGATAGCATTCCGCTATATTTGTAAACCAATACCATTTAAAAAATTGGATCAAACAGAGTAACAAGCAATAGGATCGAATACATAAAATCGAATATAACAAAGTGAGTGCAGAAGAGGCGGAGAATAGATAACATCAATCGAGCCCTAACTCAAAACCAGATGACTCAAGTTTCAAACTTTACCTTAATCAGAATTTTGCTCTTTGGTTTGATCTGTTGGAAGCTTGAAGGCAGGGATTGGAGGAGGAAAATTGGACAAGACAGGGCCAGAGTTGTTGCGAGAAGCTCGATTTTGAGAATTTTAGAATAGACTTTAGGAAATATATTTTACTAGCTTCTATGAATCTATAACTCAGTAAATCATGGATGTGTTTTATTTGAAATAAGCTGGACTAATTTCAAAATGCATAAATTAAAATGGGGTTTTTTACCTAAATAATATAAAAAATAAATAATATAAAAAACAACCATAATAAATGAAGAACAAACAAATTTCAACACGAAGGTTGACCTTCTGTCCGTAGTCCTGCAGATTTCCAATGCTCCAACAACAAATTTCCTGACAAGAAAGAAAGAGAAAATATTAGTATCAAGGAAATGGTGAAGGGAATAGCCCAAATCTGGTGGTTAAGACGCATATTTTGATGTAAATAAAATTGGACATAGGTAAGCACATATGTATCTCAGTGATCAAACTAGATTATTCAGATTTTTTTTTCCTGCACCCAGGTTCCATGGATATCATATAATTGCATGATATTCAGAATTATCAGAGATATTACAAACTGATTCCTAGTAACCCATATTCAGTGAACAACCCATCTCACTTAACAAAAAAAACCTAATCAGAAAGCATCATATTACTGCAAAGCAGTGTTTCACATAAAAATCATGGTATGGTACCCACTATCAAACTAATCAAAAGCATCGACTAATTTTCTGAAAAAGGACCAAATTTTGAGCATGAACGAGTCGAATAAAAGTAACCCATATCAGATGAAATAAAATGATGAAATTAATACCGAGCTTTATACCTTGGGAAGGGTATTGTAGTGTCTTCTCCTCGGTTTCAGCCTTGGAGCTTCTGGGAAGGTTGGAAGCTTGAAAGCGTGGGTAGTTGAAAGAAAATGGGAAGAAGAGGGAGAAGGTAGGAAGGAAATGGGAAGAAGAATGAAAAAGGGAAAAATGCTTCAGAGACTGGAAAAGAGGGGAAGAAGAATGAAAGAAAAAAAAAGATGTTTCAGAAAAAAAATTGAAAGAGAATGAAAAAGGGATTCAGACGAGTAAAGTTGAAACTCACGTACCAAATGGCTATTCGGTGGTTAAAGTGACGAATGGTAAACGGCGATTTTGCTTGAATGGCTGTATGGAATAGGGCTGTAATAGCCCATTACAGCCAACCAAACTGTGGAATAGGGATGAGCCACTGAATAAGGAGGGAATGGAATAGCCATTCCCTCCAACCAAACATAGTGTCAGAATCCCAAGACTCCTCACCGTAACATTTCATCTTCTAGTAAAAGTTCTCGAACCTTCACCCTGTTCTATGATAGATCTCATCTTCCATCATCTTCTGCCATCGCCGCTACTGCCGACTCTGGTACTCGTCCTTCCAAGTAGGTCGTCTCCTTTCGATTCAAACCCTCCCTAGCCACCACATGTGCAACTTCATTTCCCTTTCTTGATATTTTCTTGAAAAAAAACATCTATTAAACATTTTGCTTAGAACTTTAATATCTGTAATATACGAGTGTAATATCTTAATTTTCAGTGATGATAAAATAATAGTATTAAGTTTACAAATTTTTATCGTATTGACTCGTAAATATTATTTTTAAAATATTTATAGTCGTTATAATTGTATTAAAATTTGGTTTAAAAATATTAACGTTTAAATAATTAATTAAAAAAAAGAGACTAAATTAAAAAAGGTGTAAAATTTAGGAAATCTTGAATTCCATAGATTTAATAGCTTAATTATGAAATAAAAAGGGGTTTAATTAGTAATTACTCCATTAGAAAATTGATGGACAATAATGGGTCTTTAAATGGTTAATTTATAAAGATATATTTAAGGATAAATATGTAAATTAATAATTAAATTAAAGTTTAATAAAACAAAACTAAAATTCATCATCTTTCCATGTTTCACGAAAACCAAAGAAAATTTCTCCATTTTTGAAGCTTCACCTTCAGCTAACTCAAAGGCTTTGCATGTAAGTCTATTTTAATTCGTTTTCTTGTCATTTTTATGTTTTTGAGATCGTTGCAATTATGTTTAGCTAGTTTGTACCTTCGTTTTTTATTCTGTTAAATTTTTTTGAAGTTTCCATTGATGAATATTGAATGGTTTTTATGAATACCATGTATTTGGAGCTTTTATTGTGCTATTTGATGAATTTGTAAAGTGATTTTTGTTAGATTTTGATTTTAGGATTAAATTGTGAAAATGTCAAAATTTTAAGGTTTAATAGTGAATTTAATGATTATTAGGGACTGTTTAAGGGCCTAGTATATTTGGATAAAATATTTACTTGAGAAAATGATTAATTTGATAAATTTCGGGTTAAGGGACTAAATTGAAAAAAATATAAAAGTTTAAGGTAATTGTGTAAATTTGAAAAATAAAAAGGTTATTAATTGTAAAATGGACTGGAATGTGAAATGTGAGCTAATAATTGAGGAATTCCGTATTTTCGATCAAGATCTCGTACATACTTGTGGAAAAAGAAAAATAAGAATAGTCTCTAAACTTCAGCAACTACTACAATTCAGTCCATGTAAGTTCGTACGGTTTAAATTTAACATTTATTTAATTTGATGAATAGTATAACATGAAATAATATATATATATACATATATATATATATATAAATTCCATGGTTGAAAATGAATCGGTATTTGAGATACGTAACTGAATTTAATAGCTCGGATTGGATAGAACGCGGGATAGGGTACAATCATGACATGGTATGTTGTAGTTAGACACTTATTAGGTTGGTTTTGGTGTGTTTCTGGCTCGATTAATGTCATTTTGAATTGGTATTTTGGTTGATATTTGAGTTTTTTAAGGTCCAAGCAAACTTGAAATGGTAAACTTGTGTTTAAAGGTTCATTTCGGGTCTACACGGCCTGAGACACGGGCTTGTGTCTCAGCCTGTGTGACACACGGCTATGCGACACGGTTGTGTGTCCCTTGTAGGTTAAAGGCATGCAAGTCAGGCAGTTACATGGCCTAGCACACGGGTGTGTGAGGTCATTTCGGGAGTTACACAGCCTAGCACACGAGCGTGTGGCTTGGACGTGTGACCCAAGTCAATAAGTTACACGGGCACAGACATGGGCTGGGACATGACCGTGTGTCCCTATTTCAAATGTCCACATGGCCTGAGACACGAGCGTGTGTGTTAGCCGTGTGAGTCACACGGCTGTGTGACCCCTTCAGTCTAAATTTTTCAATTTTTTTCCTAAACATTCCAAATATTTCCGATTTGGTCTAGGATTGATTCTATGATATTTTTAGGGCCTCGAAGGCTCGATTAAGGGATGCTATAATTGTATTTGAATGGAATCAAGTTATGTTCACATAGATGTATTGATTGAATGAATTACTGTTTTGTTTGTTCGGTAATACTCCGTAACCCTGTTCCGGTGACGGATACGGGTTAGGGATGTTACAACGAGTTTATTTTTTTATCTATCTTCTTCTTCGCTTTGAATTTTTCTGATGACACTGAGGGCATCTCCCTTAATTATTACCTGTCGATATTCATGATCCAGCCCTGTCTGAACTGCCTGCAGACAAGCCAACGCTTTAGCCGTAAACAGAGTTGGAACATAGAAATTAACTATTGTCTTGGACCCCAAAATAACCCCCTTTGAATCCCGACAGACAATATCAGTTCTAGAGATATCCGATTGTTTCTCAAAAGTAGTGTCAAAATTAATTTTAACCTTAGAAAAGCCCAGCGGTCGTTCCTCCTCTATCATCTGCCTAGGTATCTTACTATTTACCCTGTCCCAGTTACTAAGATATGCCTTAGTAAATTGTATAATTTCTAACACTGATTGATGAAATCCTTCGTGCAAGGCCTTATTCCGTCCCGTCCATATGACCTAAAATCTATAGAATATAAGCTTTCTCTAATGGAACAAACATTTGGTAAGTATTTCCCCTATCCACTGCAAGAAACTCTTTTCCATTACCCCCTAACTTTTCTGAACCCCTAGCTCACCCCAAATTCTTTAATTGTAGGGCAATCCCTAAACGTGTGTTCCAGCGTCTCTTCTCCACTTTTTCACATTGGAAATATCCGAGTTACACACTCGTCGAAACTTTAAATTGCTAAAAGTCGGAATATAATTGTTATAAATCCTCTAGTTTGTAATTTTGATTTTCTCTGGCAAGTCTATTTTCCATAGGCTTTTTAGGATAGCTTTGTTTGTAATATCAATAGTTTCAGCATCTAAGCTAGAGGTCTCTTTCAATAGACTTCTGTAATCGCTCTTCACCGTATGCTCTCCCGTTGGCTCCCCACTCCATACCCTACGCTCCTCCCTCAGATGTCTCACTAGAGGAATTTGCAGGATTGCTTCTGCCTCTTCCCTTGTAAACAGAAGGTAACAAGGTCCTTCTACTGTCTCAAATTAGGTTCAATCAATTCAGCCACCTTAACTATATTGTGATTTTTAACTGACTCTTGGATTTTCTAATCTTTCAACCCAATGATCTAAGCATCCTGCCAGATGGATATACAATCACCACTACCCATTCTATAAGCCATTCCATTCTTCAACAATTTCTTTGTCGCCCATACGCTCCTCCAGGTATAAGAAGGATAATTTCCTAACTCCGAATGCATTAACTCAACATTCAAATAGTATTTAGCTTTCAAAGTTCTAGCTAATAGCGAATTTTGGTAATTTATTAAATGCCAGCCCTATTTTGCAAGAAGGGCCAAATTAAACTTAGATAAACTCCTAAATCTCATTCCCCCATCCTCCTTTAATTCACATAGTTTATTTCAATTGCACCAATGAATCCATTTCCTTCCTTTTGGTTTTTATCACCAATGAATCCAAGAGTCAGTAATAAAAATCAAGGCATGGCATAAGTTGGAATTGATTGCAAAACACTCTTAATAAAAACTTTCTTCCCTCTCTAGGAGAGTGTTCTAACAACAATTATTTATTCATTTTGCAATCCTCTCTTTCAAACTATGAAAAGTCTGTCATTTCTATCTCTCTAAAATATTTGGGAGCCCTAAATACTTCTCCGGATTCATCAAAAACACACTCTTAATAATTGAGCTATCGATTCCTTTTCATGTACAGAACTATTTGACCTAAAAAATAATACCGACTTCTCCAAATTAATACTCTGCCCTGAATATTCTTCATACTTTTGCAAAATCCTTTTCGTTTCATTTTCTCCCCTTTCCGTAGCTTTACCAAATAAAATACAGTTATCTGTAAAGAGTAAATGAGTAATCTCAAGACCCCACTTACATACCTTGACACTCTTTATTCTCCCCTCCTCTTTTGTCATTCTCATCAATTTCGACAGCCCATTCCCACAAATCAGAAATAGATAAAGGCTTAGAGGATCTCCTTGTCTGAGATCCCTTGTAGGCTTGAATTTTTCCCCCATCTCTCCTGTAACACCCCTAACCCGTATCCATCGCCGGATTAGGGTTACGAGGCATCACTCATCAAACCACAAGTCAACACACTCATATTAATATTATTTAAAATATCAATGCATGATATCACGAGCAATCATGTACATTCATTTAGTATTAAACCGTTAATAATCATACCACAACTAATATCATTTACAACATTTAAAACGAATTTCATTCAAGTAACTAAAACACTATTCATTTGGTCATTTTGCATACTATAGCCGAATATATACGATTCCCCTTGTTCGTTTCACCAACATTATACTGAACATTTAAGATTATTATACAGTACCAAAACTTTGCTAAACAAATTCACACATAGATCAAATACAATACTAATAGCCGAAAACCTTTAACTATATTAGTGCTTAATTTCCTTAAAAGACACAACCCGATTCTCAAATTTCTTAAGTTTCATATATATATATATGACCTAAGTTATACAATATCATATTCCATTCAAGAACTCACACGTAATATGGTCAAATACACTCTATCCAGAATAGTTCATAATGTCATTTAATATCAATTTGTAACCATACTTACAAATTCACACATATATGCCATAGTTTAGTCATTAACAGAACACATCTAATAAATATGTATATAATAAGTATAACATAGTCATTTCATAACTTCGCATGAGATACATATACATAATTAAGCATAACATCATCCAACAATCAACATTTTACTATATGTCTCACTCAAATCCATACCCATGCATTCGAATATCACACATACACATATATAAATATATAATGTCAAGAAGCAAACTTCCAAATTAGCTTACAACAAAAACCGAACATACACAAGTACTAGCAGTAATATCAAGCATATTCAAATCAATCCCAAGCATAGAAACATAGCCATTTTCGCATGGCATTTTATAAACATCTTGTTCATAATAGACTTAAAAGGGTGATATAGCCTATACATGCCATAATTATCATAGTTTACTACTTCAAAAGAGTACCAATGAGAGATGATAGTATGGTGAGCTTCTGAGGTGATTCCTGAGCACAAGTCGAGCTTCCAAAAGTAACCTACGTATTCAAGAAAATAACTAAAAACAAAGTAAGCTTCCACAGCTTAGTAAGAATTAAGCAATTTGCATACATTCACATAAGCTTATTCAAATTTTTAAAGAAATAACCTTACTCGTTTACAACCATCAAACCGAATAGTCGAACCCTCAAAAGTTAAATTCATAGCCACAATATAAATGAATCACATACATAATGCATACTTACTAAGTCTTCAACTACATTTGGAACTACAATCAATCATAATTCAATAGAAGTGAAACTCACCCCAAGTATACTTACCTTTCCAAACTTATTCATTCAAGCATAACATATAATGGTATGCTCCACCTTTCCATACATGTTTTGTATTAGTAATGGAAACCTTTTTACGAGCCTCTTTCTTGTACAACTGTAAATTTTGATTTGGTAAAGTATCGCACACTTAGTGCCGTTACTTATCAATTTCGCACACTTAGTGCAAATTGCCCGTAACGTATCGCACACTTAGTGCGTTACTTATCAATTCCGCACACTTAGTGCCATACGACCAATATCGCACACACAGTGCTCGGTATATAAGTTCGCACACATAGTGTCGTCAGTCCAGATTCTCCTCATTACAAACTACATATAAGTTCTTATTTTTATTCACATATACCCGTATAATTAAAAGTTTACAATTAACTCATTTGTTTTGATACTCACAACTACATTCGACACCCTTATCATATGTAAACATATATCCACCATTTTTAAACAATCGTTCCTCATATCATTCTCACATATATCCATCTCATATTTCATTCATACATATTCAAATGACTCAACTAATCAAAGCTTACTTATACAAATTCCAAGTCTTATATTCGGCCAACTCAAGCTAGATTCATCAACACACATTTGGCATTGTAATAGTTAACATACCTAAAATCATTTAACATATGTACTTAACATAGAATAAAATTCAATTTAGTCCAATTGCTTAAAATCTTACCTCGGATATCAACGAGTTCAACTTCCCAGTTAGTTGTTCAATTTGGTTTTTCCCCGATCCAATCCCACCTCCTTTTGTTCTTGATCTAAACATATTCAAATTAAGCTCGTTCAAACACATTTACATTCAATTTAGTCCTAAAACACATAAATGGACAAATTACCATTTTGCCCTATTATTTCACACATTTACAATTTAGTCCTATTTACACAAAACACAAATTACACAAAATTTGGCCACACACCTCAAGGGCCGAATGTTCATAGTGTTCATACAAATCCATGCATTTTATTTATTTTACAATTTAGTCCCTAAAATATTTATTTTTACAATTTAATCCAAAATACTCAAATTCATCAAAAATCTAAAGACAAAACATATTAATTTAACACATATATTTCATAATTCATCCTTAAATAACCTAAACAACCAACTATCATCAATGGCTCAACTCAAAATATTCATCAAACTCAAAAATTAAAGCATGGATCTTGAAGATTTCTAAGCAACGATCTCAAAAATGTAAAAATTATCAAAAACTGAGCTAGACTCATACCTTGATTAAGCTCAACAATGGCCGAATGTTGCTTAGGTTTCTTCTTTTCTTTAGTTTCGATTTTTAAGAGTGAAAAATTATGATGAATAACATGTTTCTTTATTTAATATTATTAACTTATATTATAATATAACATTTTAACATATAATTTATGTATATAAAAACATATCAATATAATATTAAAGCCAAATGCCGTCCACTAATATGCTAATTGGTTAATTTACAACTTAAGTCCATATATAAACGAAGACAAATCAATTTAACCATTGCAATTTAATAAAAACTACTTTTACCACTTATGCAATTCAGTCCTTTTCCTTAAATTAAACACACAAACTGGCAAATTAACTCACGAAATTTTAACACATGCTCAATCATAGATCATAGACTCAAAATAAAATATTAAAATATTCTACTGACTCGGATTCATGGTTCCAAAACCACTGTTCCGATTAGGGTCAAAATTGGGCTGTTACAACTCTCCCCCCTTAGGGATTTTCGTCCCCGAAAATCTTACCGATAAAAAGGTTTGGATAGCGCTCTTTCATCGTATCCTCTGATTCCCAAGTTGCTTCTTCAACTCCGTGCTTCTGCCACAGTACTTTAACTGAGGGAATTTTCTTATTTTTTAATTCTTTTATCTCACAGGTCAGAATACGAATCGGTTCCTCTTCGTAGGTCATATCAGATTGAATCTCAACTTCTGTCGGGCAAATCACATGTGATGGATCAGATCGATATTTACGAAGCATCGAAACATGGAAGACATTATGAATCTTTTCTAACTCAGGTGGTAACTATAATCTATAAGCAACCGGCCCGATACGCTCTATGATTTCATACGGTCCAATGAATCTTGGACTCAACTTGCCTTTACGACCGAATCTGAGTACTTTCTTCCATGGTGAAACTTTTAAAAATACTCGATCCCCAACCTGAAACTCAATGTCTTTACGCTTCAAATCTACATATGACTTTTGACGGTCTGATGCAGCTTTTAAACTATCACGGATCACTGCCACCTTCTGCTCAGTTTCTTTAATCAAATCAACCCCGTGTATCTTGTTTTCACTGAGCTCGGTCCAGTACAATGGTGTACGACATTTACGACCTTACAAAGCTTCGTAGGGTGCCATTTTGATACTAGATTGAAAGCTATTATTGTTAGCAAATTCAACCAAAGGTAAGTATCGCTCCCACGTACCTTCAAACTCGAGGACACAACATCTCAACATATCCTCAAGTATTTGAATGGTTCGCTCAGACTGACCATCGGTCTGCGGATGAAAATCTGTGCTAAAGTGTAGTTTAGTACCTAAAGCATCCTGTAATTTCTTCCAAAATCGCGACGTAAACCTTGGATCCCTATCCGAAACAATAGAAACAGGTACCCCGTGCAATCGCACAATCTGCGATATGTACAGCTCAGCTAACTTATCAAGTGAAAAATCGGTACGTACCGGGATAAAATGAGCCGATTTTGTCAATCTATCAACAATAACCCAGATTGAATCTTTCTTACTCGGCGTCATCGGCAAACCCGATACAAAATCCATCGTGATCCGATCCCACTTCCACTCAGGTATCAAAATCTACTGAAGTAGTCCCGACGGCACCTGATGCTCGGCTTTCACTTGTTGACATACTAAACACCTTGACACATAGTTTGAGATGTCTCGTTTCATACCATGCTACCAGTAATGTTGTTTCAGGTCGTTATACATTTTTGTGCTGTCCGGATGAATCGACAATTTACTATTATGAGCTTCTTCACAAATCATTTGAATCAATTCAGAGTTCTTAAGCACACATATCCGATTTTTAAACCGTAGATGTAACAGTCCTGTTTATACCCTAGTCGAAATAGTGGTTTCGGAACCATAAATCTGAGTCTGAATAATATTTTAATATTATTTTCTGTGTCATTGGAATGTGATTGAGCATGTGGTAAATTTCTGTAAGCTAATTTGTTCGTTTGTGTGTTTAATTTGACAAAAGGATTAAAATGCATTAAACGTAAAAGTTACTTGCTGTTTGTTAAAGTGCCTATGTGTTGTGGCTTTTAAAAGTTATGGCTTTAAGTGGCAATTTAACCACTAATTAGTTGGTGGATGAATAAAGGTCAAATATACCCTTGTTTTATATTTGTTTTTCTTTATTATATGAAAGGATATTATAGTAATATGTTAATTTGTTAATTTATAACAAAACAAAAAGGCTAAAAAGTCACCATATTCATCTTTTCTCACTGATTCATGAAAGAAAAAGAATAAGGTTGAGCTTAGTTACATTCGGCTAGCTTTTGATTCAATTTAAGATCAAGAACCGAGGAAAATAGATTTAGATCACGGGAAAGCGAAAGTAAACGAGTAGCCGTTTCTATTCCGATAAACCGAATTCGAGGTAAGTCACCATGCAAATAAACGTATTCGTATGAAATTATAAATGTTCTTATGATTATTGTGAACAATGAATATCTATATGATGTTATGTATATGAATTCCGAGATAAGGTCGATATAGCGACAATGTCCGAGAAGTCCCGTAAGAACCTAGGAATAGATAGGATTAGCTATGTCATGACATAGGTATCTGTTCTGTTTTATCATGTAAGACCACATTTGGGACGTTGGCATCGATATAAGTTTTACGAGTAAGACCACGTCTGGGACGTTGGCATCGATGTGATTTTACATATAAGACCATGTCTGGGACATAGGTATCGTATTGATTCGTGTAAAACCCTGTCTAGGACAGTGGCATCGATATCTGAGTGCATGTAAGACCTTGTCTGGGACAACGGCATTGTACTATTATTCCGAGCTTTCTGATTATCCTACTAGTTTCCTATCAGTTCAATGGGCAAATCTGTGATACGAATTACAATTCTGAGCTAAGAACAAATACGTAAATATACATCCATTTTAGGTATGTGGACATATATGTATATGCTTTGTATAAGTATAGAAGGTAAGTATGTATGTGCATTAATGCAAATGGACATTTGAGATATATGTATGTATGAGATATGAGTAAATGAGATATTTGAGATGTGTGGATTGGTAAGAGATGGCAACTAAGTGAGCCAATAGTTCATTTATGTGCTTGATTTGAGGATATGTTAATGAATTCAAATTGCCATACTTATAAATGAATTATGTTAAGTTTATTTGTATATTGACTTACTAAGCTTTTAGAAAGCTTACTCTGTGTGTGTTTTCTCTGTTCTATAGGTCGTCAAAGCTACTAAAGGCTCGGGACCGTCACGGATCGTCATCACACTACCTAACTTATTTTGGTACACTTTGAAAATGTATATACGACTAGATATGGCATGTATGGGCTAGTCCTTGATATGAATTGTTATGTGAACTGAGCCAGGTGATTTGGCCTGTTAGGTTTTGGTAATATGCTTAAAGGATTGTGTTATGTGAAGTTGTTTTGGTAAGATTAGTTGATATATGAAATGGTATGATATGGTAAGTATATAGATAGAATGGATATGGAATGTATCATTGTGTGATTTCCTTAGTTGTCAAATATGCATGAATTGGGATGGCTATTTGGTATATTTTGATGGTTATATGTGAATGAAATGGGACATTATATGTGGCTTGTAGGTTTGAACCTTATGGGTGGCATTTTGGCCTTGTAAATGGCCTATAATGTCACATGGTTGAGGCGCATGGGCGTGCCTGGAGACCGTGGGTGATTTGATAGAATGTAGTTTAGTAGTACACGGCCTCGACATGGGCGTGTCAGTTGGCCGTGGTGTGCAAGTCAGTAGCTAGCTAAGAGCACACGGCCATAGCACACGGGCGTGCTTGGTGGCCGTGGTGGGAAGTCAGTATATGGCCTAGTAGCACACGGCCATGGCACACGGGCGTGCCTAGTGACCGTGTTGATATAGTCAGTATATAGACACGGATGGACTCACGGGGGTGTCTAGAAGCCGTGGAGGGCACACGGTCTCCTCCCACGGGCGTGTCTCCCCTGTATTTTTGAAAAGTTTAAAATTTTCATGAAATTTCATATGTGTTTCAATTTATTCCCGGCTCGACTTCTAAGCATGATTAGGGTCTCGAGGACCCGTTTAAGGGACATTATGTTTGAGAATGATGATTGAATGTATGATATTGTCTGTGAATGTTTCCGATCTGTCTGGTAACGTTCCTAACCTTGATCCAGCGATGGACTCGGGATAGGGGTGTTACATTTGGTTGGTATCAGAGCTACGGTTTAGCCGATTCTCGGACTAACGTAGCATGTCAGAGTCTAGCTATACATGCCATATATCTGAATTGTGATAGTGTGATGAATCCTGACTTATAAAATGTGATTTTCGTATAGTAATGGATCCCGAAAGAGCCGTAGCTGACGACGTAGAAAGTAATGCGCCTGCTCCCACGCAAGGGACAGTGCCCTCTGATCCGAGACCGGCTACGAGCGGTCAGGAGGGAGAAGCTAAACAAGCTTTCTTCCAGTTGATGAGTGAATGGTTCACTCAGTTTGTAAAGAATAACCCGACTTTTTTGCAACCTCCGCCCCCGGTTAATCTCTCTCAGACATCTGATATACCTCCGACTGTAAACCTGAATTTGTTGAATAAGCCTTCTGTTGATAAGATCCGTAAATATGGGGCCGAAGAATTCCGAGCTACTAAAGATGATGATGCTGAAAAGGCCGAGTTCTGGATTGAAAACACTATCCGAGTATTCGATGAAATGTCGCTGACTCCGGAAGAATGCATTAAATGTGTTGTATCGTTACTTCATGATGCAGCTTATCAATGGTGGAAAACTTTGATTTCTGTTGTTTCGAGAGAACGAGTTACGTGAGACTTCTTTCAGATCGAGTTTCGGAAGAAATATATCAGTGAGAGATTCATTGATCAGAAACGAAAAGAATTTCTAGAACTTAAACAGGGCCGAATGACTGTTTCTGAGTACGAACGAGAATTTGTGAGACTGAGTCAGTATGCTCGAGAATGCGTATCATCTGAAGCTATAATGTGTAAAAGGTTTGAAGATGGTCTTAATGAAGACATTCGATTTTTAGTTGGGATCTTAGAAGTAAAATAATTTGTAGTACTTGTTAAACGAGCATACAAAGATGAAGCACTTGGAAAAGATAAAAGAAAAGCCGAGTCTGAAGCTGGAGATGTGAGAAAGAGATTTCAGAATAGATCATTTCAGTCTGTTTCGAAGAAGTTCAGAGATAATCAAAGTCGTTCCAGAGATAATGAGGGACATTTGAATACAAATCGAGCTAGATTGCAAATGAGTTCCAAAACTCCATCAACTTCTGTAGCCAGTGTTGGTAATGTTCGATCTGAGAGACCTGAATGTAAGCATTGCGAAAAAAGGCACCCGGGAAGCTGTAGATTAAACGATAGAGCTTGCTTCAGATGTGGATCGCTTGATCATTTTATCCGTGATTGCCCCGAGTCTGTTGGGCCAGGGACTGTTCCGAACTCGAGACCTGATAATACATCTGTGAGAGGTAAACCTTTGAAGAATGTGAGAAATGCCTGTGGTAGTCAAAGATCTGTGAGAGACACTGTTGTAAGATCTGAAGCTAAAGCACCTGCCAGAGCGTCTGCTATTCGAGCTCGAGAGGAAGCTTAATCTCCAGATGTTATAACGGGTACTTTTACTCTTTATGATACTTCTGTGATTGCTTTGATAGACCCTGGATCTACGCATTCATATATATGCATGAATTTAGTATTCAACAAGACTTTGCCTGTAGAGTCTACTGAGCTTGCTATAAAAGTATCGAACCCCTTAGGTAAAAGTGTCCTGGTTGACAAAGTGTGCAAGAACTGCCCGTTAATGTTTCGAGATATCTATTTTCTTGCTGATTTGATGCTTTTTTCATTTGATGAATTTGATATTATTCTGGGTATGGATTGGTTGTTTATGCATGATGCTGTTGTGAACTGTAAAAGAAAGACTATAGAATTGAGAGGTTCGAATGATGAGATTGTACGAGTTGAGTCTAATGATTTGAATGGATTGTCTGCTGTGATATCTGTTTTGAAAGCTCAGAGTTGTTTGAATAAGGGTTATGAGGCATATTTTGCTTATGTAATTGATTCGAAAGTGTCTGAAAGGAAGACTGAGACAGTGCCTGTTGTCTGTGAGTTTTCTGATGTGTTTCCTGAAGAGTTACCAGGTTTACCTCTGATTCGTGAAGTTGAGTTCGATATTGAGTTGTTACCGGGTACTACACCTATTTCGATAGCTCCGTATAGAATGACACCAACAGAGTTGAAAGAGTTAAAGTCACAGTTGCAAGAATTGACTGAGAGAGGGTTCGCTAGATCGAGTTTCTCGCCTTGGGGTGCTCCAGTTTTGTTTGTGAAAAAGAAAGATGGCACGATGAGAATGTGTATCGACTATCGTCAGTTGAATAAGGTGACAATAAAGAATAAATACCTGTTACCCAGAATTGATGATTTATTGGATCAGCTAAAAGGAGCTACTGTGTTTTCAAAGATCAATTTGAGATCGGGATACTATCAGTTGAGAGTTAAAGATTTAGACATTCCAAAGACTGCTTTCAGAACGAGGTACGGGCATTATGAGTTTTTAGTTATGCCCTTTGGACTAACCAATGCACCTGCTGTTTTTATGGATCTAATGAACAGAATTTTTAGACCGTATCAAGATCAATTTGTTGTGGTATTCATAGATGACATTTTGATTTATTCACGGGATGAGGCTGAGCATGCTGAGCATATGAGAATTGTGTTGCAAACTCTACGAGAAAAGAAATTGTATGCAAAATTCAGCAAATGTGAATTCTGGTTGCATGAAGTTAGTTTTCTGGGGCACATTGTATCAGCATCCGGTGTACGTGTAGATCCAAGTAAGATTTCTGCTATTCTGAATTGGAAACCTCCGAAGAACGTATCTGAAGTTCGCAGTTTTCTGGGTTTAGCTGGTTATTACCGCAGATTTGTAAAAGGCTTTTCGACAATAGCTACTCCATTGACTAGATTACTTCAGAAAGATGTTAAATTTGAATGGTCTGATAGATGTCAGGGAAGTTTTGATTAGTTGAAAACTCTATTAACGGAAGCTCCAGTATTAATACAGCCAGAATCGGGTAAAGAATTTGTTGTATATAGTGATGCTTCTTTAAATGGTCTGGGATGTGTTTTGATGCAGGAAGGCAAAGTTGTAGCCTATGCTTCGAGACAATTGAAGCCTCATGAGAAGAATTATCCGACGCACGACCTTGAGTTAGCTGCGATTGTGTTTACACTTAAGATTTGGCGTCATTATCTGTACGGTGAGAAATGTCACGTGTTTTCAGATCATAAAAGTCTAAAATATTTGATGACTCAGAAAGATTTAAACCCGCGTCAAAGAAGATGGTTGGAGCTGTTGAAAGATTATGAGCTTATGATAGATTATCATCCGGGTAAAGCAAATGTTGTTGCAGATGCTCTGAGTAGAAAATCATTGTATGCATTACGAGCATTGAGTACTCAGTTGGATTTGTCTGATGATTGTTCTATGATAGCTGAATTAAAGGCAAAACCATAGTTCTTACAACAGATATGTGATGCTCATAAATCTGATAATGAATTGCTAGCGAAATGAGCTCAGTGTGAAGTAAATTCCGAATCTGAATTTCAAATAATTGATGATTGTTTGAGATTCCGAGATTGTATTTGTGTTCCGAGAAATCCGGAGTTAATTCAGTTGATTTTGAGCGAAGCACATAACAACCGTCTATCTGTTCACCCGAGAAGTACGAAAATGTATCAGGATTTGAAACGACACTACTGGTGGTCTGGTATGAAACGAGACATTTCTGACTTTGTTTCGAAATGTTTAGTCTGTCAGCAAGTAAAAGCCGAACATCAAGTTCCGTCTGGATTGCTACAGCTGAATCTGATTCCTGAGTGGAAATAGGATAGAGTAACAATGGATTTTGTTTCTGGTTTACCCCTAACTTCGAGAAAGAAAGATGCAATTTGGGTTGTAGTTGATAGATTAACTAAATCTGCCCATTTTATTCCGGTAAGATCTGATTTCTCACTTGACAAATTAGCCGAGCTTTATATTTCTGAGATTGTGAAATTGCACGACGTGGCGCTATCTATTGTGTCAGATAAAAATCCGAGGTTTACGTCGAGATTCTGGAAGAAACTGCAAGAAACATTGGGCACAAAATTACACTTCAGTACAGCTTATCATCCACAGACAGATGGTCAGTCTGAACGAATTATTCAGATTCTTGAAGACATGTTAAGATGCTGTGTACTTGAGTTTAATGGTTCGTGGGAACAATACCTGCCATTGATCGAATTTGCGTATAATAATAGTTTTCAGACGAGTATCAAAATGGCACCATATGAAGCTTTGTACGGACAAAAATTTCGAACACCTCTGTATTAGACTGAGCTCAGTGAAAATAAGCTACATGGGGTTGATCTGATAAAAGATTCAGAACAGAAAGTGAAACAGACCCGAGATTGTTTGAAAGCAGCATCTGATCGTCAGAAGTCTTACGCGGACTTGAAACGAAAAGATATAGAATTTGAAATCGGCGATAAAGTATTTCTGAAGGTATCTCCATGGAAGAAAGTGCTTCGATTCGGACGTAAAGGCAAATTAAGTCCGAGGTTCATCGGACCGTATGAGATCATCGAATGAGTTGGGCCTGTTGCTTATAGATTAAGTTTGCCCTCTGAGTTAGAAAAGATACATAATGTATTTCATGTTTCAATGCTCCGTAGCTATCGATCCGATCCGTCACATGTGATTGCCCCATCTGAAATTGAAATTCGATCTGATATGTCATACGAAGAAGAACTGATCTGTGTCTTAGCTCGTGAAGTGAAAGAGTTGAGAAACAAGAAAATTCCGTTAGTAAAAGTGTTGTGGAATCGACATGGGATCGAAGAGGCTACGTGGGAGCCTGAGGATTCAATGAGACAACAATATCTGACTTTGTTTAACAGTAAGATTTTCGGGGACGAAAATCCCTAAGGGGGAGAATTGTAACAGTCCGGTTGATCGCTGAAATCAAAGTTTTAAAAATTTATACAAGAATGATCGAACTGTAGACTACTCTAACAACGATTTAAAGGCAAGTGTACCTATCGAACAGTAGTATAGCTTAGGCAAGACCAGATTGTCGAACCCAAAGGAACTAAAAGTACTATTACTAACCTTTTTCTTATTATTTAGCCGTAAAAATAGAGTGAAGTTGATTTAAACTAAACTTACGATGACTAGACCAAAGACTTAAAGACAAAAAGAACGAATTGGAAAATAACTCGAAGAAACACTCAATTGATTACGATGATACCCTAAGGAAGAATCCACCTAGACTTCTCTTGTTATTAATTCCAAATTATATGACTTATTTACTTAGTTTGATCCGTGAGACTCCCTAACGTATATTAAACCCTCTCTCGAGGCGAATAACGTCTAACCCTAGGTTAATTAGTGGAACTCTCGTTCTCTTATAATAACCCCCTAGAATAGCAGTAAATCGATCTGTGGACTCCCATATTAGGTTTCACCCTAATCCGGCAAAATCTCGTAACCCTATCTCTAGGCGTTCGATCAACTCCGCTTAATTATGTTAGATCTACTCTTAGGCAGGGTCTATTCCTCCTCCACCTAAGCACATTAGATTTGGATTAAGCAACATAATTAAGAACAAACTAAGAAATCGTCATATAACTTAAGAAATTAAATAACAAAATTCATCTAGGTTTCATCCCCTTCAGGTATCTGAGGGGTTTAGTTCATAACGAATAAAGAAAACATCTCAAGAGAAAAGATAAAACAAAACATAAGAACTCCCTAAAACTCCCTGAAGGAATTGAAGAAGAATTCTGCCGTCTTGAGTATAACTCTGGCTTCTTGGGATGATCAACTGGCTATCCTCGTGTTATTCCCACGAATCTGACCTTGCAGGCTTTAATTCTTGACCAAAGTCGACTCCTCTAATCAGGTGGTCCTTAGGGGATATTTATAGGCTCTTGGAGCGCGATTCTTTCTCTCCAAGTATCCTATCCCAAATGGAATTCGTAGGGAGGCACGGCCATGTGACACGCCCGTGTGACAAGTCTTTAGGGCGTGTTCGGACTTCTTTAATGATGCATGGCCATGTAAACCGAGGTAGAGGCCGTGTTCTAGATGTGTGGCAACGCACGGCCGTGTGAATCGTGGGCTAGGCCTTGTCGATTCTTTGATTTGGCCCATTTAGCTCGTTTTAAGCCCGTTTTACGTTCTTTTCCTCCTCGAGTGCTTTCCTAAGTATAAGACATGAAAAGAAATGATTAAAAGCACCTTTTTACATAAATTCAGGAATAAATCATCAAAAACATGCCAAATGTGGGATTAAAATATGTTACTTTTCCGGTTTATCAAATACCCCCACACTTAAGCTTTTGCTTGCCCTCAAGCAAAATTCTCAACTTACAATTAAAACAAACTTTTAATAATTCATAACTTCTATCGATAATGTCTCATCCTAATTCATAGATAATTTATACATGGATAATTCAATGCAAAAAGTCCTAAAGATTCCAACAAGATAAGTCATGATTTTATAGTTCGAAAATATAGGTGTCTCCCCTTTTCTAAATAAATACCTCTTGAATCAAAACCGACAAGGACTGATATCCTCACTATAGATTCACTCAAATCACTCAAAGTGTTTAAGGTTCAAAGAGGAGCGCTCAGAAGTCGAACCTGAAAAGTTAATCCCATAGGCTTGCCTGAAAATCAAATCTCCACCACTATAGTATGAGATGATACACAAATCAAAAGGTCTTTAATCAGGGTTGTAACAGGGCTAGGTTAAGGGTGTGGATAAAGGCTGAAATTAAAAGGTTAGAATCGAGATTGAAGTGATAAATTACCTAACTAAGAACAATCGTAATAGGAATAATGAATAATTATACGAATTAAAACTTTAATTTTCATAATACGAGCTTCTTCTAAGATAATTGAGAATTCAAACATATGAGCTCGTTTTTCATACTTCTAGGGCTAAAATTACGAATAAGCATGAATTGAAACTAGTAATACGAGCTTCTTCTTCGATAATTGGAATTTTAAATGTACAAGCTCACTTTTCATAGTACTAATTACTGAAATTACTTAATTTTTTTTTAAGGAACAAACTACTTACAAATTGAATTCAACTTATAAAAGTAGGTAATAAATCAAAATCAATTCTCGATTTAAGGGTAATCAAAAAGAGATGGTGATAACAAATACAAAGGCTTTTGGATTTCATATTAGCTGGTGTGTCAATGAAAAGGGTTGTTAGGTCTCAACGGGGTTCACTAGGGGTTAATTATGAAGGTAGGCTTTTTATGGAGTAAGTGGGTTAAAACCTAGGTGCCTTAATCATCTCTGTAAATCATCTCAAAAGTGTGGTCTCGACATGCATAAACTAGGCAAGTTCTAGAATAATAGTTCATAGTTGACATACTCATAATCAAATAAAGTGAGCACGAAAAAGAATGTATGCTCTATAAGGCTCAAAGTCTCACAAAAATTATGGGTATTTTGACATCAACCTCATCAATTTCAAATTTCAAGGTATCATTCAGATTTAGTTCAACAACCTAAAAATTTTAATTTCTTGAAAAATAGACTTATCATGCTTGATTCCCTAGTATTTTCAAATTCAATTATCAATGTACAATTATATATGACTTAGTCTAATACATATCAGTGAAAATCACAAATTATCAGAAATTTCACCTTAATTATTAATATGAGAAATATTGCTTAAAAACAAGGTTAATTTTAGCGAATGGGAAAAAGTTAGGCATTTTTTTGGATTAAGTATTCACCCCCCCACACTTAAGATATACATTGTCCTCAATGTATAAAGATAAATAATGACATTTAAGAGATAAATCAAAAGAGAAGGGGGAAGAAAAACTCCCTGAATTACTGATGGAGGTGAAGGTAGTGGTGGTGGTCGGCGTTTTCCATGGGTCTGGTGGGGTTGTTTTCGGCACTCTTTGTCCCAGATGAAGAAATTGGGGAACCTGCGAAGAGTTAGCCAAGAAATCTAAAGAAACATTAAATCTATATTACTACTATAATTAAGGATAAGAAAAATAAAGATAAGGAGACTAAGAAGAAAACTAAAATTAAAAGAAAAACTTAACGGACTAAGAAGTCCTTATCGTGGGATGGTTCGCAAGGTGGGAATCAACGCTAAGGTTGGGGATATGCTGGCGGTGGCGGAAGTGAAGAGGTTATCGTGGTGGTCGGTGTGATTCCCAAGCAGCCTTTCGAACCCGGCACTAAGAAACTAAAAGAAATTAAACTATATTGAGCATAAGAAGGTCAAAGAGAAGGAAAATAAAGGAGAATAAAAAGAAAAAGAGAAAATAAAATGGTCTCAAAGACCATTGGCTTGGTGAGTAGTCGAAGCTGTCGGCATGAGCTCGTGTTGATCATTCTCCGTTGAGGAGACTCTGCTTGGTTTCTTTCGTTTCTTCGACATGATTTTTGTTTAGCTCAAGTGTCTAGTGTCTTGGAGGTTTTGAGATGGAGAAAGATGAAAAAGAAAGAGAAGGAATCAGATGGAGGGAAGAGGGAGAGGTGAGGGGTTTAAATAGATGTTCGAGTTTAATGCTCTCTCACAGCCGTGGTCCCAGGGTGTGTCGATGTACACGGCCACCTCACACGGTCGTGTTGCAGTGTGTGTTTGTTACCCCATGCCCGTGTTTCAGATCTGCACACCCATGTTCGTCAAGCCAGTAGCTTCACATGGTTTGTAGGCACGAGCGTGTTCTGCCCATGGTGTGGAAGTCAGTAGCTTCAATAATTTCACACGGTTGTGGGGCACGGCCGTACCATATCTGTCGGTGCCCGTGTTGAGAGTGGTTGGGTTCGTGATGCTGGGTGGTGGTTGGACTGACTTGCACGGCCACTTCAGTGTCAGTACGGAGATTTCGGTGGTACACATGGCCACGGACACGGCCATATGTAAGGCCGTGTGACCTGAAAATCTACACTTTGTTGGTTAGTGTAAAGAGAAAAAGACAGAAAAATAAAAAGAGTGAAAACAAATGGTCAGAATAAATGTGGTTAGTACTCGGGTTGCCTCCCGAGAAGCGCTCGTTTATAGTCTTAAGCTAGACTTCCCTTATAGTTAAAGATCTTTAGGGAGGTTTAAAAGTTTGAATATCTTCTCTCATGCTCACCGATTTATTTTCGTGATAAAGTTGAAGTTGTGAAGCATTTACCTTGAAATCACCGAGTTTTGATTTGCTTACTTGCTCTGTCTCTTGTGGGAAGGTATCGTGTTCCTTAAAAAGAATTTCTCCCTTTAACTTCGAGTTTGTTGAAGTGATGGGAAGATCGGCCTTGTCTAACAGTACCTGGTCTCTTATTTTGAGGTGGTTAGATGTCCCTATAAGCTCTTCTGGTGGCTCCTCAAGTTTTACTTCGTGTGGATCTGGTTCTTCTTTGACGTGTGTTTGCTTCTCTTCTAATTTGTCAACCTCGTGTAATTCTTCCTTGTCGACGTGGGTTTTATTAATCGGCTCAGTTTTGTGTCTTTGTAATGTTTCCTGCGATGATGGTTGAACAATTTGATTATCTAGTGAAGTAGTTTTCTTACCTTCATCAATTGTTATCCTGGTCGAGTCGAGAGCTTGAAGACTGATTAATTCATCACCTACACGAAGTATGAGTTCACCTGAGGCAACATCAATTTTAGTCTTGGCAGTTGCTAGAAAAGGTCTTCCTAAAATTAAGGGAATTGAATTATCCTCATCCATGTCTAAAACAACAAAGTCTACTGGAAAAACAAATTTATCGATTTTTATGAGAACATCTTCGATAATGCCCCTAGGAATTCTAACAGTTTTATCAGCTAATTGAATACTCATCCTAGTTTGTTTGGGCTTAACTAGACCTAATTGTTTAAACAGTGTATAAGGCATAACGTTTATGCTTGCCCCTAAGTCAGCTAACGCGTTATCAATATTTAAACTACCAATTAAGCATGGAATTGTAAAACTCCCTGGATCTTTTAGTTTCTGTAGTAGTCTATTTTGTAACATTGCTAAGCATGTCGCGTTTAACTCCACATGGTGCTCTTCATCTATTTTGCGTTTGTTGGTCAAGAGCTGTCTTAAAAATTTCCTTGCGTCTGGCATCTGGAAAAGAGCTTCAAGAAGAGGTAAGTTAATATGTAATTTCTTTATCAGTTTAAGAAACTTACCGAATTATTCTTCTGTGTCATCTTTCTTTAATGCTTCGAGGTAAGGTATGCGAGGTTGATATTCTTTGATTACCGGTTTTGGTTTTTCTTGTGTCACCTTAACTTTATCTTCTACTACCTCGTTTTCTTGTTTTGAGATGGGTTCATCTAACCTTTCACTATCATGAGCTGTGATGGCTTGGATTTGCTCCTTAGGGTTGATTTCTGTGTTGCTTGGTAGACGTCCCTGCGGTCGTTTTGCCATTAACTTTACGAGTTGTTTGACTGCATTAGTAATTTCCTTGACTGACTTAGTGATTCCCTCGATTCGACTCTCGTTGCTTTTGATTATTCTCTCAGTTTCTTGTAGGCGTTTTTCCGTATCTGATGAAAAATTTGTCGGCCTTCCATCGAATGTAGGTTTCTTCTCTTGTGGATAGGGCTGATTTTGAAAATTTGGAGGAGGTTGTTGTCTTTGGTTTCCTTGGTTTCCTTGTCCTCCCCATGAAAAATTTGGGTGGTTCCTCCAACCTGGATTGTAAGTATTACTATATGGATTATTATTGGATCTGAAATTATTACCTATATAGTTTGCTTGTTCGTTCTCTGCTTCCGGTTGGTAAGGTGGGTACTTAGGATTCGCCATGGTTCCACTCGCGTCGCATTGCATGACTGGATGTACCTGCGAAGAACACAAACTATCAAGCTTTTTATTCATCATCTCTAATTGCGTTGATAGCATGGTTACTGTGTCGAGGTTGTAAACTTCGGCTGTTTTCGTTGGCCTTGTTCTATTAACTTGCCACTGATAGTTATTCAGTGACACCTCTTCAATGAACTCATAGGCTGCTTCAGGAGTTCTATTGTTCAAGGTTCCACCGGCAGACGAATCAATTAGTTACCTCGTTGAGGGATCCACACCATTGTAGAATGTTTGCACTAGGAGCCACAAAGGTAATCCATGGTGTGGACATCTTCTCAAGAGGTCTTTGTATCTCTCCCATACGTCGTATAATGTCTCTAAATCCATCTGCACAAAAGAAGATATATCATTACGTAATTTGGCCGTTTTGGCCGGTGGAAAATATTTTAATAAAAACTTTTCGGTCATCTGTTCCCATGTAGTGATTGACCCTCGTGGTAACGAGTTTAACCACTGTTTGGCTTTATTTCTCAATGAAAAAGGGAATAACCGAAGATGTATGGCATCATCAGAAACACCATTTATTTTGAAGGTATCGCAAAACTCTAAAAAGTTAGCTATATGAGTGTTTGGGTCTTCGTCCTGCAAACCATCAAACTGAACAAATTGTTAAATCATTTGTATTGTGTTAGGCTTTAATTCAAAATTGTTAGCAGCTATAGCAGGCCTAACAATACTCGATTCTGCTCCTGTTAAATGCGGTTTAGCATAATCAAACATTGTACGTGGAGCATCGTTTACGACCACATCCTGTGGTGGTGGATTATGTTCATCCATCCCTTCAGTAGGATTGGAATTGCCTTCTTGATCTTTCTCTGTATAATCTAAGGCTCGCTTGATTTCTCTACGAGTCCTCCGAACGGTAGCTTCTAATTCACTATCGTAAACCAGCGGTCCTCTCGGATTTCTTCTGGTCATAAACTAAAGGTATCTGAGAAGAAAAAGAAAAGAAATAAAAATTAGCAAGAATTAAAATTAACCTAAGAAAATAAATTTGCGAAAAATAGAAAGTAATGGCTAAAGTAATAAAAATAGGGTTTTCTTAATATTTTAGTTCCCCGGCAACGGCGCCAAAAACTTGATCGCTGAAATCAGAGTTTTAAAATTTTATAAAATAATGATCGAACCTGTAGACTACTCTAACAACGATTTAAAGGCAAGTGTACCTATCGAACAGTAGTATAGCTTAGGCAAGACCAGATTGTCGAACCCAAAGGAACTAAAAGTACTATTACTAACCTTTTTCTTATTATTTAGCCTTAAAAATAGAGTGAAGTTGATTTAAACTAAACTTACGACGACTAGACCAAAGACTTAAAGACAAAAAGAACAAATTAGAAAATAACTCGAAGAAACACTCAATTGATTACGACGATACCCTAAGGAAGAATCCACCTAGACTTCTCTTGTTATTAATTCCAAATTATATGACTTATTTACTTAGTTTGATCCGTGAGACTCCCTAACGTATATTAAACCCTCTCTCGAGGCGAATAACGTCTAACCCTAGGTCAATTAGTGGAACTCTCGTTCTCTTATAATAACCCCCTAGAATAGTAGTAAATCGATCTGTGGACTCCCATATTAGGTTTCACCCTAATCCGACAAAATCTCGTAACCCTATCTCTATGCGTTCGATCAACTCCACTTAATTATGTTAGATCTACTCTTAGGCAGGGTCTATTCCTCCTCCACCTAAGCACATTAGATTTGGATTAAGCAACATAATTAAGAACAAACTAAGAAATCGTCATATAACTTAAGAAATTAAATAACAAAATTCATTTAGGTTTCATCCCCTTCAGGTATCTGAGGGGTTTAGTTCATAACGAATAAAGAAAACATCTCAAGAGAAAAGATAAAACAAAACATAAGAACTCCCTAAAACTCCCTGAAGGAATTGAAGAAGAATTCTGCCGTCTTGAGTATAACTCCGGCTTCTTGGGATGATCAACTGGCTATCCTCGTGTTATTCCCACGAATCTGACCTTGCAGGCTTTAATTCTTGACCTAAGTCGACTCCTCTAATCAGGTGGTCCTTAGGGGATATTTATAGGCTCTTGGAACGCGATTCTTTCTCTCCAAGTATCCTTTCCCGAATGGAATTCGTAGGGAGGCACGGCCATGTGACACGCCCGTGTGACAAGTCTTTAGGGCATGGTCGGACTTCTTTAATGATGCACGGCCATGTAAATCGGGGTAGAGGTTCTGTTCTAGATGTGTGGCAACGCACGACCGTGTGAATCGTGGGCTAGGCCGTGTCGATTCCTTGATTTGGCCCATTTAGCTCATTTTAAGCCTGTTTTACGTTCTTTTCCTCCTCGGGTGCTTTCCTAAGTATAAGACATGAAAAGAAAGGATTAAAAGCACCTTTTTACATGAATTCAGGAATAAATCATCAAAAACATGTCAAATGTGGGATTAAAATATGTTACTTTTTCAGTTTATCACCAGTTTATACCCTAGTCGGAACAGTGGTTTAGAAACTATAAATCTGAGTCTGAATAATATTTTAATATTATTTTCTGTGTCGTTGGAATGTGATTGAGCATGTGGTAAATTTCTATAGGCTAATTTATTCGTTTGTGTGTTTAATTTGACAAAAGGATTAAAATGCATTAAACGTAAAAGTTGCTTGCTGTTTGTTAAAGTGCCTATGTGTTGTGGCTTTTAAAAGTTATGGCCTTAAGTGGCAATTTAACCACTAATTAGTTGGTGGATGAATAAAGGTCAAATATACCCTTGTTGTATATTTGTTTTTCTTTATTATATGAAAGGATATTATAGTAATATGTTAATTTGTTAATTTATAAGAAAACAAAAAGGCTAAAAAGTCACCATATTAATCTTTTCTCACCGATTCATGAAAGAAAAAGAATAAGGTTAAGCTTAGTTACATTCGGCTAGCTTTTGATTCAATTTGAGATCAAGAACCGAGGAAAACGGATTTAGATCGCGGGAAAGCGAAAGTAAATGAGTAGCCGTTTCTATTCCGATAAACCGAATTCGAGGTAAGTCACTATGCAAATAAACGTATTCGTATGAAATTATAAATGTTCTTATGATTATTGTGGACAGTGAATATCTATATGATGTTATGCATATAAATTCCGAGATAAGGTCGATATAGCTACAATGTCTGAGAAGTCCCGTAAGAACCTAGGAATAGATAGGATTAGCTATGTCATGACATAGGTATCTGTTCTGTTTTATCATGTAAGACCACGTCCGGGACGTTGGCATTGATTTGAGACTCGTGTAAGACCACGTCTGGGACGTTGGCATCGATATAAGTTTTACGAGTAAGACCACGTCTGGGACGTTGGCATCGATGTGATTTTACGTATAAGACCATGTCTGGGACATAGGCATCGTATTGATTTGTGTAAGACCCTATCTGGGACAGTGGCATCGATATCTGAGTGCATGTAAGACCTCGTCTGGGACGACGGCATTGTACTATTATTTCGAGCTTTCTGATTATCCTACTAGTTTCCTATCGGTTCAACGGGCAAATCGGTGATACGAATTATAATTCTGAGCTAAGAACAAATACGTAAATATACATCCGTTTCATGTACATGGACATATATGTATATGCTTTGTATAAGTATGGAAGGTAAGTATGCATGTGCATTAATGCAAATGAACATTTGAGATATATGTATGTATGAGATATGAGTAAATGAGATATTTGAGATGTGTGGATTGGTAAGAGATGGCAACTAAGTGAGCCAAGAGTTCATTTATGTGCTTGATTTGAGGATATGTTAATGAATTCAAATTGCCATACTTATAAATGAATTATTTTAAGTTTATTTGTATATGGCCTTACTAAGTTTTTAGAAAGCTTACTCTGTGTGTGTTTTCTCTGTTCTATAGGTCGTCAAAGCTACTAAAGGCTCAGGACCGTCACGGATCGTCATCACACTACCTAACTTATTTTGGTACACTTTGAAAATGTATATACGGCTAGATATGACATGTATGGGCTAGTCCTTGATATGAATTGTTATGTGAACTGAGCCAGGTGATTTGGCTAGTTAGGTTTTGGTAATATGCTTAAAGGATTGTGTTATGTGAAGTTGTATCATTGTGTGATATGCTAAGTATATAGATGGAATGGATATGGAATGTATCATTGTGTGATTTCCTTAGTTGTCAAATATGCATGAATTGGGATGGCTATTTGGTATATTTTGATGGTTATATGTGAATGAAATGGGACATTATATGTGGCTTGTAGGTTTGACCCTTATGGGTGGCATTTTGGCATTGTAAATGACCTATAATATCACACGGTTGAGGCGCACGGGCGTGCCTGGAGACCGTGGGTGATTTGACAGAATGTAGTTTAGTAGTACACGACCTCGACATGGGCGTGTCAGTTGGCCGTGGTGTGCAAGTCAGTAGTTAGCAAAGAGCACATAGCCATAGCACACGGGCGTGCTTGGTGGCCGTGGTGGGGATGTCAATATATGGCCTAGTAGCACACGACCATGGCACACGGGCGTGCCTAGTGACCGTTTTGATATAGTCAGTATATAGACACGGATGGACTCAACGGGGTGTCTAGAAGCCGTGGAGGGTACACGGTCTCCTCCCACGGGCGTGTCTCCCCTGTATTTTTGAAAAGTTTAAAATTTTCATGAAATTTCATATGTGTTTCAATTTATTCCCGGCTCGACTTCTAAGCATGATTAGGGTCTCGAGGACCCGTTTAAGGGACATTATGTTTGAGAATGATGATTGAATGTATGATTTTGTCTGTGAATGTTTCCGATCTGTCTGGCAATGCTCCTAACCTTGATCCGGCGACGGACTCGGGATAGGGGTGTTACAGTAGACACCCTCCATCATCTATTAGAAATTCTGAATTCGCATTTGAATCACATTGACTCTTCTTTGCTCTTAAATCATCATCGATCTCTTGAGCTTCTCGGATTTGTTGTACAAACAATGGTCTCGCCCTTAATTCAGTAATAAGTACACCATCATCTGTCATAGTTAGATTTGCATTCATTGCACACAGAGCAAATAATGATTTCCGACTAAGCGCATCAGCAACTACATTAGCCTTTCCCGGGTGATAATCAATCACAAGCTCATAGTCCTTCAACAGTTCTAACCATCGTCGTTGTCTCAAATTCAGATCCTTTTGAGTCATTAAATACTTTAGACTATTATGATCCGAATAGACGTGGCATTTCTCACCAAAAAGATAGTGACGCCATATCTTCAAAGCATAAACTATAGCGGCCAACTCAAGGTCATGTGTTTGATAATTCCTCTCGTGCGGTTTTAACTGTCTCGAAGCGTAAGCTATAACTTTACCCTCTTGCATCAATACACAACCCAGGCCATTTAAAGATGCATCGCTAAAAACAACGAACTCTTTACCCGATTCTGGCTGAACAAGTACCGGAGCTTCCGTTAACAAAGTTTTCAGTTGATCAAAACTCTTCTGACACTTTTCTGACCACTCGAATTTAACGTCTTTTTGCAACAGTTTTGTCATCGGAGCTGCTATCATAGAAAACCCTTTCACGAAGCGTCTATAATATCCGGCAAGTCTCAAAAAGCTACGAATCTCAAAAATATTCCGCGGGGGCTTCCAATCAAGTATGGCCGAAATTTTACTCGGGTCAACCCGAATGCCTGATGCTGAAATAATATGCCCCAGAAAGCTAACTTCATTTAACCAAAACTCACATTTGCTGAATTTCGCGTATAATTTTTTTTCATGCAAAATCTACAACACCAACCTCAAATGCTCAGCATGCTCAGATTCGTCTCGCGAATAAATCAGTATATCATCAATGAACACAACTACAAACCGATCTAAATACGGTCTGAATACCCGATTCATCAAGTCCATGAAAACAACAGGGGCATTAGTGAGCCCGAACGACATCACCAAGAACTCATAATGACCATATCTTGTTCGAAAAGCAGTCTTTGGTATGTCCGATTCTCTAACTCGCAGCTGATAATATCCTGACCTCAGATCAATTTTCGAGAACACAGAGGCTCCCTTAAGCTGATCGAATAAATTGTCGATACGCGGCAACAGGTATTTGTTCTTTATAGTCACCTTATTGAGCTGCCGATAGTCAATGCACATTCTCAATGTTCCGTCTTTCTTTTTCATAAATAGAACAGGAGCACCCCAGGGAGAGAAACTCGGTCTGGCGAAACCTCTATCTGTCAATTCTTGTAACTGAGTCTTTAATTCTTTTAATTCAGTCGGTGCCATTCTGTACGGAGCTATCGAAATCGGGGTAGTCCCTGGCACTAGCTCAATCCCAAATTCTACCTCACGAACGGGTGGCAATCCCGATAATTCCTCTGAGAACAAACTGGATATTCACTAACAACCGGTACTGACTCAATCATCCTTTCGATTACCTTGCTGTCAATCACATATGCAAGATAGGCTTCGCAACCCTTTCTCAAATACTGCCGAGCCAACATCGAAGATATCACAGCAGGTAGTCCACTCAAATCCGCCGACTTAATTTGGATTATCTCATTATTCTGGCATCTTAAATCAATAGTCTTTCGTCTGCAATTAACTACCGCATCGTGAACTGTTAACCAATCCATATCGAGAATAATGTCGAATTCATCAAAAGGTAATAATATCAGATCAGCCGGAAAACACATGTCTCGAATCATCAAGGGGCAGTTCTTGCACACTTTATCAACCAATACGCATCGACCTAGGCGGTTTGAAACCCGAATCACAAATTCAGTAGACTCAACAGGTAGAGTCTTACTGGACACTAGTGTTTCACACACATACGAATGAGTTGAACCAGGGTCAATCAAAGCAGTTACACTAGTATCAAAGAGTGTAAAAATACCAGTAATAACATCTGGAGATGAGGCCTCCTCTCTAGCACGGATGGCGTAAGCTCTAGCCGGTACACGGGTCTCCGATCGGATAGCCGCATCTGTAGTCCCCCTCTGTATGCCACTCCTACCTTCACCAACACGAGATGGTCTACCTCTAGCTGTAGTGCCGCTCGGTCTCGCACTCTGAGTAGTACCCTTATCAACAGTTCCCGGGCAGTCTCGAATGAAATGATCCTACGAACCACACTTATAGCAAGTGCAATTAATAGATTTACCCCAGCACTCCCCAAAATGTCGTCTGCCGCACTGCTGACACTCAGGTTTGCTCGATCGAGCATTGCCAACACTTGCCACTGATGTAGCCCGAGAACTCACTGGTGGTCGCTCTCGTATAGAAATCCCGGTATTAAGTTTGGATCGACTACCATCATTCTTAAACTTCTTCATTGCCATCTGCGAAAATTTACTCGCAGATCTTTTCCGAACATCTTTTAAATCAAACTTAGCTTTCTGTTTTTCTTTTCCCAGCTCTTCTGCTTTACAAGCTCGTTCAACTAGCACAACTAACTCGTTAATTTCAAGAATGCCAACTAGAAGCTTTATATCTTCATTTAACCCATCTTCGAATCTTTGGCATATAGCAGCCTCTGACGAAACACACTCGCGAGTGTAGCGACTAAGTCGCACAAACTTGCGCTCGTATTCAGATACGGTCATACGACCCTGTTTGAGCTCGACAAATTCTTTACGCTTAGAGTCGATGAAGCGTTGGCTTATATACTTCTTACGAAATTCAGTCTGAAAGAAGTCCTAAGTAACCCTCTCTTTCGGGACAACTGACACGAGTGTATTCCACCAATAATAGGCGGAATCCCGCAATAATGGTATGGCACACTTTAGGCACTCATCGGGTGTGCAAGACAGCTTGTCAAAAACACGAACAATATTATCGAGCCAAAATTCAGCTCGCTCAGCATCGTCATCATCTTCGGCTCTAAATTCTTGAGCTCTATGTTTTCTATTGCGATCAACCGGAGGCTTGTTTACTCTCTCAGGATTCACAATCGGGGGTACCACCGGTACTACAGGGGGAATACTCTAATTCAGGGATGGTTGAACAGCCTGATTGGTTCGTATGTATTGACTGAACCAATCATTCATCATGTTATAGAAGGCTTGTTTAGCCCCCTCATCGGGATTACTCGTAGCAGGTCGAGATTCTTCTGGCGCGGTCCCTTGCGCGGGAGCGACCGCTACACTCTCGACATCTTCGGCTACAGCTCGCTCGGGATCGGAATCCATTACTATATAAAAGAGCAAATACATTACACTGTCAGAAGTCATCATACTATCATTTATAAATTTTGGCATGTATAGCTAGACTCACACATGCTACGTTAGTCCAAGAACCAACTAAACCGTAGCTCTGATACCAATAAAATGTAACACCCCTAACTCGTATCCGTCGCCGGATTAGGGTTACGAGGCATCACTCATCAAACCACAAGTCAACACACTCATATTAATATTATTTCAAATATCAATGCATGAAATCACGAGCAATCATGTACATTCATTTAGTATTAAACCGTTAATAATCATACCACAACTAATATCATTTACAACATTTAAAACGAGTTTCATTCAAGTAACTAAAACACTATTCATTTGGTCATTTTGCATACTATAGCCGAATATATACTATTCCCCTTGTTCGATTCACCAACATTATACTGAACATTTAAGATTATTATACAGTACCAAAACTTTGCTAAACAAATTCACACATAGATCAAATACAATACTAATAGCCGAAAACCTTTAACTACATTAGTGCTTAATTTCCCTAAAAGACACAACCCGATTTCTCAAATTTCTTAAGTTTCATATATATATATGACCTAAGTTATACAATATCAAATTCCATTCAAGAACTCACACGTAATATGGTCAAATACACTCCATCCAGAATAGTTCATAATGTCATTTAATATCAATTTGTAACCATACTTACAAATTCACACATATATGCCATAGTTTAGTCATTAACAGAACACATCTAATAAATATGTATATAATAAGTATAACATAGTCATTTCATAACTTCACATGAGATACATATACATAATTAAGCATAACATCATCCAACAATCAAAATTTTACTATATGTCTCACTCAAATCCATACCCATGCATTCGAATATCACACATACACATGTATAAATATATAATGTCAAGAAGCAAACTTCTAAATTAGCTTACAACAAAAACCGAACATACACAAGTACTAGCACTAATATCAAGCATATTTAAATCAATCCCAAGCATAGAAACATAGCCATTTTCTCATGGCATTTTATAAACATCTTGTTCATAATAGACTTAAAAGGGTGATATAGCCTATACATGCCATAATTATCATAGTTTACTACTTCAAAAGAGTACCAATGAGAGATGATAGTATGGTGAGCTTCCGAGGTGATTCCCGAGCACAAGTCGAGCTTCCAAAAGTAACCTACGTATTCAAGAAAATAACCAAAAACAAAGTAAGCTTCCACAACTTAGTAAGAATTAAGCAATTTGCATACATTCACATAAGCTTATTCGAATTTTTAAAGAAATAACCTTACTCGTTTACAACCATCAAACCGAATAGTCGAACCCTCAAAAGTTAAATTCATAGCCACAATATAAATGAATCACATACATAATGCATACTTACTAAGTCTTCAACTACATTTGGAACTACAATCAATCATAATTCATTAGAAGTGAAACTTACCCCAAGTATACTTACCTTTCCAAACTTATTCATTCAAGCATAACATATAATGGTATGCTCCACCTTTCCATACATGTTTTGTATTAGTAATGGAAACCTTTTTACGAGCCTCTTTCTTGTACAACTGTAAATTTTGATTTGGTAACGTATCGCACACTTAGTGCCGTTACTTATCAATTCCGCACGCTTAGTGCCATACGACCGATATCGCACACACAGTGCTCGGTATATAAGTTCGCACACATAGTGCCGTCAATCCAGATTCTCCTCATTACAAACTACATATAAGTTCTTGTTTTTATTCACATATACCCGTATAATTAAAAGTTTACAATTAACTCATTTGTTTTGATACTCACAACTACATTCGGCACCCTTATCATATGTAAACATATATCCACCATTTTTAAACAATCGTTCCTCATATCATTCTCACATATATCCATCTCATATTTCATTCATACATATTCAAATGACTCAACTAATCAAAGCTTACTTATACAAATTCCAAGTCTTATATTCGGCCAACTCAAGCTAGATTCATCAACACACATTCGGCATTGTAATAGTTAACATACCTAAAATCATTTAACATATGTACTTAACATAGAATAAAATTCAATTTAGTCCAATTGCTTAAAATCTTACCTCGGATATCAACGAGTTCAACTTCCCGGTTAGTCGTTCAATTTGGTTTTTCCCCGATCCAATCCCACCTCCTTTTGTTCTTGATCTAAACATATTCAAATTAAGCTCGTTCAAACACATTTACATTCAATTTAGTCCTAAAACACATAAATGGACAAATTACCATTTTGCCCCTATTATTTCACACATTTACAATTTAGTCCTATTTGCACAAAACACAAATTACACAAAATTTGGCCACACACCTCAAGGGCCAAATGTTCATAGTGTTCATACAAATCCATGCATTTCATTTATTTCATAATTTAGTCCCTCAAATATTTATTTTTACAATTTAATCCAAAATACTCAAATTCATCAAAAATCTAAAGACCAAACATATTAATTTAACACATATATTTCATAATTCATCCTTAAATAACCTAAACAACCAACTATCATCAATGGCTCAACTCAAAATATTCATCAAACTCAAAAATTAAAGCATGGGTCTTGAAGATTTCTAAGCAACGATCTCAAAAACGTAAAAATTATCAAAAACCGAGCTAGACTCATACCTTGATTAAGCTCAACAATGGCCGAATGTTGCTTAGGTTTCTTCTTTTCTTCTTTTCTTTAGTTTCGGTTTTTAAGAGTGAAAAACGATGATGAATAACATGTTTCTTTATTTAATATTATTAACTTATATTATAATATAACATTTTAACATATAATTTATGTATATAAAAACATATCAATATAATATTAAAGCCAAATGCCGTCCACTAATATGCTAATTGGTTAATTTACAACTTAAGTCCACATATAAAAGAAGACAAATCAATTTAACCATTGCAATTTAATAAAAAACTACTTTTACCACTTATGCAATTCAGTCCTTTTCCTTAAATTAAACACACAAACGGGCAAATTAACTCACGAAATTTTAACACATACTCAATCATAGATCATAGACTCAAAATAAAATATTAAAATATTCTACTGACTCGGATTTATGGTTCCGAAACCACTGTTCCGATTAGGGTCAAAATTAGGCTGTTACATCTCCATTAAGATACACTGAGTACGACATTGAAGAGATACAAGTCATAATCAAATCTACTCACTCACTCTCGAAACCCATTTTCAACATAACCTCAGACAAGAAACCCCATTCACCTCTATCATAAGCCTTACTCATATATAATTTTAGTGCAAATGATCTCTTCTTACCAATTCTCCTCTGTTTTAAAGAATGTAAAATCTCATAGGCCAATAGCACATTATCTGTTATCATTATTTCTGGAATAAAAGTACTCTGTGCTTTACCAATACAACTTTCAAGTACTCTTTGAAAACAGTTAACCACGGTTTTTGATATAATCTTATAGAGAACTGAAAAAAGGCTAATTAGGCCTAAAATCCTTTAAGTTATTTGGCCTAAAAATTTTCAAGATTAAGACAATAAGGGTAGAGTTAATGGTTTCCAAAGAATTTGTAACAGCCCGTTTTCAGTGAAATAGGAACAGTAGTTTTGGGACCACAAATCCGAAGTCAAAAAATTTATTTTAATATTATGTTAATATCTACAGCATGATAATATGATAGTATAAAAATTTCGTTAAGAAATTTTACCCTTTTTATGTTCAATTTGTGAAAAAGGACTAAATCGCGTAAAGTGCTAAAGTTGTTTTCTATTAGCTAAAAGTGCTAAATAGCTATAGAACATTAAAATGGAGGTCCTTATATGGTAATTAGACCATTAAAGGTGATAGTGGATGTGCTTGGTGTCGAAACCATTTTAAAAATCATCTTTAGAAAATGAGGATCGACTTTTAAAAACAAAAATGGGAGTCGCCACCAATCCTTTTTTACTTAGGTGTGATTGGATCACCTTGTAAAATGTTTTATTTTAAAAAACATTGGTTTTGGTCTATGAAAAATGAAAAAACGGGTTCGGGAGTCGGTTACATATGAGGAAGGGTTAGCACCCTCATTGCGCCCAAAATTGGTACCTAATCGATAAAATCATGTCCAAATGTTTGAAATTTAAAAGTATTTAAAAAATATTATTTTCTTTTAAAAAAAACTTCGAGCACTTTAAGTTAAAATTTGAGATTTTCTTGTTCCAAAGGAATATAAACGTCACATCCAACACGTTAGGACATGATATCTTAAAACCTTTGTAATCAAAATCGTCTCACGATTTACAAAACTTATTAAAAGGATATTTAGTTATTTAGCCAAACGGAAAATCGCACCCAACACGTTAGGGCACTATTTTCCGAATTTCCAAATACCTAAACATTGCCTTATTTTTTAAAAAAAACTTTAAATGAAATATAATAATATAAAAAAAATGTATTTTATACTTCAAAAAAATAATAATAATCTATATGACAATATTGCATTTATACATTATCAAACATAAATATTTAAAGCAATTATAACATACTAACATTGAAGATAGGCAATAATAATACGAAATATGACAAATAATAATTCCTATACTAAGCAATTGCAAATATATGATGAAGTATAGACAAATATAATAAACAATAAAATTAATTATGAACATATTTCATGCAAATAAAAAGGGACAACAATATAAACATGTGTTAAAAAATATATATAAAAAAATAAAAATATTTAAAAATGAATACATTATAAATAATTATAATATTATACAATATATATAAAAAATAATATAATACCCAATATATATATAAATACTAGAATAATAAATAATAATAATACAAAATAATAGATAATTAATAAATTAGTATAGATAATTAATATAAAATATTTAATGTAATAATAATACATAAATTAATATCAATTTAAAAAAATTTAAAAGAAGAAAAAAAAAACCTAATTGAAATATAAACAGATTTCCAGGGTTAATTTTAAAAAGATAAAACAATTAATATGACGTAATTAAATTTAATAAAATAGTGGAGGGATCAGAAAGATAATTTTTCCCTTTTAAAAAAAAAACACGCGGACCCTTATTCGGATCCGGGTCAACGCGCGGGTCATGCGTGGTCAAAACGGCGCCGTTTGCTTTCGTCTATAAAAGTCAGTTTTCTAAAAAAAAAATCATTAGTTTTAACAGTTTTAAAAAAAAGGTTAGAAAATCCTCTGAGAGAAGGGGGAAAGCTGCGTCCTTTCGCCTGTGTTCGTCTGGGCCACTTCGCCACACGCGCCTCCGTGGCCGGTGGCCGGAGGCTTTAAAAATTTTGATTTTTTTCCGCCTTTCGAAAGGTACTCCTTTTTATCCTTTTTCACGATGGTTATACATGCAGATATATGTATATATATAAAATATAAATAAAACAAAAACAAATAGATTAAGAAATCACCTCTGAAATCCAAGTATTTTATTCTTCTAATCTCTTTGACAGTATATTGTGCCTACTGATCTTGTGCCTTTTGTGTTCGTAACTAGATATATTTCTCTCTGTATTTTGTGATAGTATTGGTGCCTATATGCGTGTGTAATAGTGTCCAATTTTACAGATTTTACAAGGGTTTTTATAACCCAAAAAAACAAAAATAAAAAGGAAAACATATCTTTCCATATCCGTTCTTTCCTTTTTTGCTGCGATTTGCTCCTTTCTGCTTTGGTGCTTTTCCTTTTTTGCAGGTTAATGACGATGATTTCGCGGTGAGGACCAGGCGCGAGAATGGCGGTGCTATCAAGGGAATCCTGGTGGCTGCGAAGGTGCGACAATCAGACTCCAGCTGTGACGATTAGGCTCCAGACCTTGCGGCGTGACGATTGGGTTTCTGACCCTTGCGGCGCAACTGGAAACCTAGGGTTTCAAGGTCTCCAGTTTCTGAAACAAATTTTGGGCCATTAGGTTTGGGCTATAGGTTGGGGTCTGTGTATCACAGGGTAATTGGGTCAATGGGTTTGATTTTGGGCCAAGTCTGTTTTGGTGCTTGTAACTAGACTGTTTAATGGACATTTGGGTATTTTTATTTTTATTTTTAGGCTGTGTAAGGGCCCGAGCAAAATGGGTTACTATAGTTGCCCCTCTTTGCTCATTGTTGTGAAACAAGAATAGAGCAAAGACTATAAAAGGACCAATTTTGCCCGGTCTTGGTGGAGCCTGAGCTTCTTGGTTTTCTTCAAAGGAGTCCAACTCCACTGCCACTTCAACGGTATTGGAACTTCATCCTGATTTCAGTAAATTTGATAGCTTCAACTTCATGAAGGCAGTATCCACTATCTTTTGATCTACTCCACTGCAAACTCAGGGAAACAAAATCTGATATTTTCAATCTGCTCCTTACAACTTTAAGAATACTCGATCTGCTATTTTCAATCTGATCTCTGCAAACTCAGGGATCACCAGATTGATGTCTTCGATCTGTTTCCTACAACTTCAGGAATATCAAATTTGCTATCTTCAATCTGATCCCTGCAAACTCAGGGATCACCAGAGTGATATCTTCGATCCGCTTCCGCAACTTCGGGAATGTCAAATCGCTATCTTCAATCTGATCCCCGCAAACTCGTGGATCACAGTCGTATCTTCGACCGCTTCCCGCAACTTCAGGAATGTCAAATCGCTATCTTCAATCGATCCTCGCAAACTCTCAGGGATCACCGGACTAATGTCTTCGATCCGTTTCCCGCAACTTCGGGAATGTCAACCGCTATCTTCAATCTGATCCTCGCAAACTCGGGGATCACCGTGATCGATGTTCGATCATTTCCTCGCAACTTCGTGAATGTCAAATCGCTATCTTCAACTGATCCCCGCAAACTCGTGGATCACGGTCGATATCTTCGATCCGCTTCCGCAACTTCGGGAATGTCAAACCGCTATTTTCAATCTGATCCCGCAAACTCGGGGATCACCGCGATCGATATCTTCGACCGCTTCGCAACTTCGGGAATGTCAAATCGCTAACTTCAATCGATCCCGCAAACTCGGGGATCACCGATCGATATCTTCGACCGCTTCCCGCAACTTCGGGAATGTTAAATCGCTATCTTCAATCTAATCCCCGCAAACTCGGGGATCACCGATCGATATCTTCGATCCGCTTCGCAACTTCGGGAATGTTAAATCGCTATCTTCAACTGATCCTCGTAAACTCGTGGATCACCGATCGATATCTTCGATCCGCTTCTCGTAACTTCGGGAATGTCAAATCTGCTATCTTCAATCTGATCCCTGCAAACTCAGGGATCACCAAACTGATATCTTCGATCTGCTTCCTATAACTTCGGAATGTCAAATCGCTATCTTCAACTCGATCCCCGCAAACTCGGGGATCACGATGATATCTTCGACCGCTTCTCGCACTTCAGGAATGTCAAATATGAAAATTCGACGATATTGTTACACCGTCTACTGAGGGACATGTCCTGCAGTCTCGGTTCCATATGTTTATGTCATATAACTAAGATGCTATGATCAGAATGAATCAAATGCTTTTGGCTACATGTACAACATGTCATGAAAGTGATTCCTTTTAAAGGATTAGGATGCAATGAGATTTTCTATGATGCAAAAATGTCATGAGTATGATCCCTACTTTTAAGCATTATCTCTCATTTATTCGTCATTCCTGTTTATCAATCATGTTCTGCTTTATCAGCTTGCCCCAATGCAATTTCAAAGTCAACTCCGCAAAGCTTTTACCATCCTACTATAATGAGAATTGAACTTTTTCAACCTGACTTATTTGCAATTTCTAGGGTATAGGGTGTATTTCATATTCAACCCATTTCACCACAATTCAGGGTTTCTTAGTTCAACGCACCACCCCCAAGTATTATGATCTGAAGACATCACATCCACTTATCAATTGGACAAAAAATTCAGAGAAATAGTCTCTATCCAGACTCTTCTTTCTCAAATATTTCTATGCACATGGAAACAATTGTCCTGTTTTGGCTTCTTGTCTTATCTAGAAATTTCCAAAGTAATATGTAAAACTTCTTTTTGTGAAATTATTAGTTCATCAATCATTATTTCAATGCAACACATTTATGAATAATGGGTAACAAATAAATTGATCGCAAAAGAAAGATTAAAATTTGAATAAATTTGTAAAAAGAATACAAAGAAAAAATTAACTGGAACATATCTTTGAGAAGAAAGAATCCAAAGATAGTAAAATGAATAGGACAAAAATCAGATGCCCTAGATATCATCGATTGAGCTTATATATACAAACTTTATGAAAATTGTCTTGAGTTCAACATGTGTTTAGAAGACCCAAAGTATTTTGTTGATGCCCCAATATGCAACATTCTTCCTTTCATTGTTGTTTTAAGTGTAGTGAGATAACTGTGCATCCATTTAGAATTTGAGTCGCCCTTTTCGAGTTTTCAACTCAAAACCCCTTTGGTCTCAAAGCGCCCTTTGCGGGTTTTCGCCTTGTCCTCTCTATGTTTTTTTTATAAGAAAATCAAAGCGCCCTTTGTGGGTTTTCACTTTGGCTTCTTCTCTTTTTCAAGCAAAATACTTTTTTATTGAGTCAGAGTTCACAGGGTTGGGTAAACTTTTCCCATCTATTTCGGTTAAGATCAGTGCTCCTCCAGAGAAAGCCTTCTTCACCACATATGGTCCTTCCCAATTCGGCATCCATTTTCCTCTGGAATCCTTTTGTATGGGAAGGATCTTTTTCAATACAAGGTCCCCCTTATAAAACTCTCTTGGGCGAACTTTCTTATTATAGCCCCGCATCATTCGTTTTTGGTACAACTGACCATGACGAATAGCCCTTAGCCTCTTTTCTTCAATTAGATTCAACTGATCATACCTAGCCTGAATCCATTCAGCTTCATCCAGCTTTATTTCTGACAAAACTCGAAGAGAAGGAATTTTCACTTTGATGGGTAGAACAACCTCCATCCCATAAACCAACGAGAAAGGCGTTGCCCTAGTAGAGGTTCTGACAAACGTCCGATAAGCATAGAGTGCAAACGGTAGTTTCTCATGCCAATCCTTATAAGTCTCAGTCATCTTCCCTACTATCTTCTTGATGTTTTTGTTAGCCGCTTCCACTGCCCCATTCATTTTTGGTCGGTATGGAGATGAATTGTGGTGTTTGATCCCAAATTGGCTACAAATTTCCGCTATCGAGTTGTTGCTCAAGTTCAATGCGTTGTCTGATATGATCCTCTCAGGCATTCCATATCGACAAATAATTTATTTCTTCAAGAATCGACTAACTGCTGACTTAGTGACACTAGCATATGAAGTAGCCTCTACCCATTTTGTGAAGTAGTCAATTACCACGAAGATGAATCGGTGCCCATTCGAAGCTTTTGGTGAGATTGGCCCAATAACATCCATACCCCATATGGAAAAAGGCCATAAGGAAGTCATAACATGCAAAGGTGACGGAGGCACATGAATTTTGTCTCCATAAATATGGCATTTATGACATCTCTTGGCATAGTTGATACAATCTCCTTCCATAGTAGACCAATAATATCCAAATCTCATTATCTGCCTGGCTATTGTGAACCCATTAGCGTGTGTTCCACAAACACCCTCATGAACTTCTTCAAGGATTTGCTTAGCTTCAATAGCATCCACGCATCTCAATAGCACTTGATCTTTTCTCTTTTTTTATAAGATATCTCCATCCAAGACATAATCAGAGGCCATTTTTCTTAAAGTTCTTTTCTCATTATCAGTGGCATTCTCTGGGTATTCACGATTTTTCACGTATCGTAATACATTCTGATACCAAGGATGGTCATCTCTTTCCTCTTCCTCTATGTCATAACAATGGGCTGGAACTTCGACAATACTCATCTGAATAGGCCTCATATCTTCTGGTCTGTTTACTTTGATCATAGAAGCCAAGGTTGCCAATGCATCTGCCATCTGATTTTCATCGCGTGGAAGGTAATTGAAAGTAATGTCATCAAATTCCTCAATCAATCCCAGAACTATTTTTTAGTAATCAATTAGTTTGGGATCTCTTGTCTCCCACTCTCCTTTAAGCTGGTAAATTACCAAGGCAAAATCTCCGTATACTTCTAGCACTCTGATCTTGCGTTCTAAGGCTGCCCGAAGTCCCATGATGCATGCTTCATATTCTACCATGTTATTTGGGCAGTCAAAATCCAATCGGCATGTGAATGGATAATAATCACCACTAGGGGATACCAAGACTGCCCCAATTCTATTTCCCATAGCATTCGATGCTCCATCAAAATTCAGTTTCCACCGACAATCTTCAATATTTGCCACACTCATCAGTTCTTCATTTGGGAAATCAAATTTCAAAGGCTATAATCCTCCAAAGCTCTACTAGCCAAGAATTCTGCTACCGCATTCCCTTTTATAGCCTTTTGGTTCACATAGACTATATCGAATTCAGATAACAAAATCTACCACTTAGCCATTCTTCCATTCAAAGCAGTGGACTCCATCATGTACTTTAACGGATCAAGCTTGAAAATCAACCAAGTTGTATGATATAGCATATACTGCCTCAATCTCTGAGTTGTCCAAATCAAAGCGCAACACAATTTCTCGATTGACGAATACCTCATTTTACAATCAGTGAACTTTTTGCTGAGATAGTATATCGCCTTTTCTTTTCTTCCTGTCTCATCGTGTTGTCCCAACACACATCCCATGGAGTTATTGAATACTGACAAATACAATATCAATAGTCTATCTGGATTAGGCGGAGATAATATTGGTGCATTTGACAGATACATTTTGACTTTGTCAAAAGCTCTCTGACATTCATCGTCCCATACGCCTGGATTATGTTTCTTGATAAGACGAAATATGGGATCACATTTCTCAGTTAATTGTGAGATAAACCGAGCAATGTAATTCAGCCTTCCAAAAAAACCTCGAACTTCTTTCTGAGTGCACGGTGGAGGCAATCCTTGTATCGCTTTACCTTTGCTTGAGTCAACTTCAATTCCTTTCTCACTGACCACAAAACCCAGTAACTTTCCTGATCGAGCTCCAAAAGTACACATTGCCGGATTGAGTTTCAATTGAAATTTCCTCAATCTCAAAAATAACTTCTTTAAGATTTTAATGTGTTCTTTTTCTGATCGAGGTTTGGCAATCATGTCGTCAACATATACCTCAATCTCCTTGTGCATCATATCATGGAATAATGTTACCATAGCCCTTTGATATGTTGCCCCAGCATTCTTTAATCCGAATGGCATTACCTTATAGCAAAAGGTACCCCAGAGTGTTATGAAGGTAGTTTTCTCCATATCCTCAGGGGGCATCTTGATCTGATTGTATCCCGAAAAGCCATCCATGAAGGAAAACAATGAAAATCCTACCGTATTATCCACTAACGTATCAATATGCGGTAAAGGGAAATTATCCTTTGGGCTAGCTTTGTTTAGATCCCTGTAATCTACGCACATTCGGACCTTTTCGTCTTTCTTTGGGACTGGGACAACGTTGGCGACTCATTCTGAATACTTGACTTCTTGTAGAAAACCAGCATCAAACTGTTTCTGGACTTCTTCTTTTATTTTCAATACTATATCAGGCCTCATTCTTCGTAGCTTTTGCTGAACTGGCTTCCATTCTTCTCTGATGGGAAGACGATGTACCACAATATCAGTATTTAACCCAGGCATATCTTGGTATGACCATGCGAAGACATCCTTGAATTCCCGTAGTAACTCAACAAGATCTTATTTTGTCTCCTTAGCTATGCGCGTCCCAATTTTCACAACCTTCCCTTCTTCCAAGGCTATGTTCTCTACCTCTTCCTCATGGGGCAAGATCTGTTTCTCCTCTTGCTTTACCATTCTTAACAAATCTGGAGATAAATCACAATCTTGGTCATCTTTAAAATCCTGAGATTCCTCTAAACACATGTCTTACTCAAAATGGACCTCTGAATCCGTATTATCGTTGCTCCTGCCATTGATATCTAGGGACCTGTAATGGGTACGAAAAGATGTACAAATGAATTTGGGGACAACTATTTACATGATATGAATGAAGAATTTGGAATGAAATTAAAAAGTCAAAAGAATGAAAGAATATTTGCTCAAATTAATTATCAAAATGTATTTTATTGAAATAACAACTTTTGAACATGAGCCTATTTCACAAAAGAAATCTTATTGTTCCTAGGCTAAAAAACAACAAGAACGTTCTGAATATTACTCTGTATAATTCCTAAAAACTACAGGAAGTTCCTCTGCAGTCCAATTGTCCAGAACGCTTCCAGGTTCATAAGGGCAAATGCCCATCAGGTTCCTTTGTTCCATTCTTTCCTCATGTATGGTATTGATGTGAGGACTTTCCAACAACCCTCTTTCAGGGTGGATTATCCCTCCTGATACAAAGTTCTGGGATATGTGAGGGAATATCATCGGTTCCCACTGGACATCTTCTCCAGTCAAGCGTGCCCTTCTTCTTTCCTGCTTCTTCTCTATGTCTTTCCTTCTTTGTCTAACATCAGGCTTGAAACCCAAGCCAAAACGATCTCTCTTCTCTTTCAACATTGGTACTTGAATCTCCCCTTGGAGGTATCTGCCCAATCCTTTTCCTGGTAAGGCTCCTCTCCCCACCATCATCTGTAAGCCCATCCTCGTGGTCTTGGATATCCTGGGCACTGGGACTTCACTTCCTTCTGAGATGAACGTTGCGTTGACAAACTCTAAACACCGGAAAGAACATTCAATGGCCTCCTCATTTGTCTCTACATATGGCGCGTCATTGGTAACGGTTGCTATAATGTCTTCCTCCGCACGTATAATGACTAGTCGACCATCCGTCACCAGCTTCAACTTTTGATGAAGGGATGAGGGCACTGCTCCCGCTGAATGAATCCAAGGCCTTCCTAGCAAGTAGTTGTATGAAGGTTTTATATCCATCACCAGAAAGTCCACCTCATACGTATTTGGCCCAATCTGTAATGGTATGTCGATTCTCCCCATCACCCTTCTTTCAGTGCCGTCAAATGCTCTTACTATGTTCTGGCACGCCTTCATGTGAGAACTATCTATTGGCAACCTCTTCAGTGTCGACAATGGTAGGACATTCAAGGCTGATCCATTGTCAATCAACACGCTTGGTAAAGTATATCCCTTGCAACGAGTAGTTATGTGCAGAGCCTTGGTTGATCCCATACCCCCAAGTGGAATTTCATCATCACTGAAGGAAATAAAGTTATCAGCACTTATGTTACTAACTAATCGGTCAAGCTTGTTGACAGATATGTCCTTAGTAACATAAGTCTCGTTCAGCACCTTCATTAAAGCCTCACGATGAACATCTGAACTTAAAAGTAAGGCTAGCACTGAAATACGAGCCGGTTATTTGCGCAACTACTCTACCACACTGTATTAACTGTGCTTTAGGAATTTTAGAAATTCCTTAGCGTCTTCCTCCTTTACAGGTACATTGATAAGGGTATCAAGTTCTTTCTCTGGCTCAACAGGCACATCTTTTGACTTTGCTGGCTCCGCTCTGACGTTTACCGAGTCGTAACGCTTCCCATTTCGCGTATAGAATCCCTCTCTTTGGACCTCCTTAGAAGTGCTAGCTGCAATTACTACTTTCGGTGTCGTTATGTTACAATTGTAATTCTATGGTACAACTCTGTTATCCTTGTAAGGAAAGGACACAGGTCTCTGAATTATCACTTTAGGCGCGATTTGTGCTCCGCCTTCTGTATTCCTCGATCGGGAAATAATAACCCTTGGATAATTGACTTTTTGATTTGTCAACTCTCCTTCAGTTGCGTGTATATTTCCCCCTTCTGAACCTTCTTCATAAAACTCCAGTTCCTTATTGTCCATAAGGCTCTGTACCAATGCCATAAACTCAGCACAATCTTGGATCTCATGTCCATCAACTTCGTGGAACTCACAGTAGTTCCTTGGTTCTTCACTTCTTTCTTCGAAACTTGATTTTATGAGTCCCCTTCTTGCCATCTCCCTCCAAATTATTCTCAACGGGGTCTTCACATTCGAGATATCCCCCTTGGTCTTTCTTATAAGATCCTCCCCAATCGCATTTACCCCCTTGTCTCCATGATTGGGTAATGGGTTCGCCGCATTGGGCATGTCTTCAAGCTTGACAACTCCCAATTTAAGAAGCCTCTCAACTACCCTTTTGAAGGCAGTACAATTTTTTATAGAATGCCCCGTTGCTCCTGCATGGTAATCACACTGGGCATTTGAGTCATACCATTTAGGATATGGAGGTTGCATTGGCTGTAAATAGTATGGGGATACTATATGTTCCTCTAGTAAAGTATTATACAGCTCCTTATATGTCATAGGAATTGGCGTAAATTGAATTTTGTCAGCATTTTGTCTGGGACCTGATTCTTGTCTTGTCGACCCTTGTTGCCCGGCAGTAACTACTTTCGGCTGATTAATAGTAACTGCTTTTGAGTACCCTTTGTTGTACGTACTTACGTTGTTTACCTCAGTATCCTTTTTCCTAGGAGTAGGTCTCCTAATGGTTTCTCCAGCTTCGATCTTGCCACCCCTTATGGCATTTTCTATCATTTCACCCGCCATGACTATATCCGCGAAGCTTTTAGTGGTGCTTCCTATCATATGGGTGATAAAAGACGCCTTTAGAGTGTTGATAAACAACATGGTGGTTTCCTTTTCCAGGAGAGGTGGTTGAAATTGCATGGCAATTTCCCTCCATCTTTGTGCGTATTGCCTGAAACTCTCATTTGATTTCTTTTCCATGTTTTGCAACATGATTCGGTCAGGCGTCATGTCTGTGACATGATTGTATTGCCTCATGAAGGCTTGAGCCAAGTCTCTCCAAGAGCTAATATTAGCGCGGCTGAGTTGATTATACCATCTAGACGCTGCCCCCACTAAACTGTCTTAAAAACAATGAATCAACAGTTGATCATTGTTCACGTAACCAGTCATGCACCTACAGAACATAGTGATATGGGCCTCAGGGCAGCTGGTCCCATTGTACTTCTCAAATTCTGGCATCTTAAATTTATGAGGAAGCACCAGATCTGAGACTAAACTCAAATCCTTTGCATCAATACTAGAGTGATGGTCGGCATTTTCCAGAGCCTTGAATTTTTCTTCCAACCATCTACAGTGATTTTCCAACTGTCTTGAAGATTCAGTTTTAATCCCCTCTCTCTCTGCTATGTCTAGGTCAGGGACAACAGGATTGGTTGGGTTATCTCCTAGATTAGATCCAGAACCGACTTGTAAATTCATGGGCACTCCATTGTCAGCTTGCCCTTGCTGAGGCCTAATTGTAACAGTTGGCCTTCTGGGATATTCTTCGGGCTGTGTTTGCACATGCGGTGGAGTAAATCCTCTAGGATAATTTTCATTGTCTTCAGCATTGACTATTGGGCCCTTTCCCTTGTCCATTATCCCACTCATCATCTGGGCCATTTAGGCCATCATGTTCTTCTGAGCCTCCAACATCTAATCTCTCATCTCTTGTTGGAGTTTTGCCATTTGCTCTTACATCTGGTCTTAGATGTCTCTTTGAAATTGTTCCATTCTTTGGTCCATCTTTCTTGATTTAGCACGTGTACCGTAAGGATGTTCAGTTTTCAGATTTTCTTTCCCTCTCTCTCCTATACTGTAAACTAATTAGACTCTCTCTATAAATTTGAATGCATATGATGTTATGTAATGCAAATGCATGAATGCAAAGAGGCATCAATTCTGATCAACTTCATTTTAGAAAACTTTATTAGAAAACAAATTCTTTTACATAAAATGGATTACAAATAAGCTTTAGCCCTAAGTCCTAAAGTCTTAATTTTCCCTAGTAACGATACTAACTTCTGATTACAAGCTGACTGTAGCTCATACTTCATGCTCAATACGTCGGCCTGTGCTGCCAAAGTCTGTAGATGATCAGCTACTTCTTGAATCTGAACTATGGCTTCCCCCATGAGATAATCCCGGGTTCTAACTTGATTATGAGAATGATGGAGCTCTTCCTTCAAATGTCCTTCTCTCGTTTCAAGAAGGTCAATTCGGAGCTCGTGACTGTGTAATGCTGACTCTAACTCTTCAATTTTACCTTTCATTTCCTCGATCTTGTTCAGGCTTGACTTTAGCTCGATCATAGAATTACGACTTCGATGGTGATGAAGAGACCGTCCAAGTTCAGCCACCCTAGCTTGCAACTCTCCCTTTTCATCTAGACTCTCTGTCAAGTTCTTCTCTGAGGCCTCATTTTGCGCTTGCATTTCTCAAAACTTTCTCTCCCAATAATCAGCTTTGGCCTTTTCCTCTTGAACCTCTTGTCGCCATTGTTCCGAAGTCTTCCCCAATCCAGCATTCTTCATAGATAGACGCATCTTCTTATATTCAGTCTTCAGGCTATCTCGATCTTCCTCAATCTTTCTCTTCTCCTTTTTTGTTTTCTCGGCTTCCAATTTCTGGGCATCCACATCTAGCTTCAAAAACATCTTCTCTTCTTCTAGCTTCTCTATCTTCTTCCCAAGCTCTAAACTTTGCCTTTCGAAATCCTGCTTTATAATCTCTAACTCTGATGGGATGACTTGTAAACACTCCTTCAATGATCGAGCACCCTCCAAACTTGACTCAGGAATGTTATCGTTGATCCTTTTTCTCAACCACTTGTTATATTCCGGAGTTGCTATCGGTCCTCGAGTCATTATCTTTATACGGCGAGCCTGTTTCCAAACCTTAGAAATCTCTAGAACCCTCTTCTTATAACTTTCCCCCTTATATGAGAATTCGCTTTGAGCTAACCAATACCGGTATGAACTGTTCTGCTTTGTATTGCCTTAGTACAAGCAAAGGTGCATATCCCACAGCTCCTCAAACTCCAGGTAGAGCTACCCAATCAAAATTTCCACACTGATAAAGGACCTCGTCGGGAACAAACCAAGGGGCTCTCCATTCAACATCTTTCTTTCGGAGGTTTTGAAGAATTTCCATCCACCTTTCCTCTGATAGATCGTCTCTCCTTGTCGTAGCTACGGCCTCTTTTAAAGGGGAATAACTCTCAGAGAACACTGGGTAAGAAACTCTGTCAACCCTCCAAAAATGGCTGTGAAACCAAACCAATAGCAACTGTGCGCATCTAATGAATCTACCCTCCCCCGCTCTCCGACACGCATTCAAAGATCTGAATGTCTCAGCTAAAATCGCAGGTACATGTGTGGCTCCTTTGTTAAGTCAATCGAAAAAATCGGTAACCACTTCGTCTATATGTCGTAGTGCTTTGGGGAAAATTACCAATCCATAAATACATAAAGCAAAGACGTCAATCTTCTTCTTCTCATCTGGATGTGTCAAAATCAAATCCCTCAAACTCACCCAAGGTATGCATTTACCTTCACCTTTTTCTTGAGTCCTAGCTGTAACCCACTGCTCACTCATCCCTGTGATACCCATTAATTTTTTTTTACAAAAGTCGGAACACTAGGAGCCCTAAAATAAACCTTGTCGGCTTGGAACCTCGAATAGCGAAGCAAGGTCGTATACTCCTCCAATGTGGGCACTAAATCTACTTCCCCAAAAGTGAAACAACTATAAGCAATGTTCCAAAACTAAGTCATAGCCCGAAATAAATACTTATCTACCTTGATATCCAACAAGTAAGGTAGATCACCATAATCATGATAAAATTGCTGTTTGGCCTCATCACCCCATTGAGTCCATATATCCTTCAATTCTCTAAACTCATTCTGTGTAATACTAACACGAGTAAATTCCCAAAGTTCAGATACATACCCGTCAATTAAGCTATTCCCCTTCTCTAATTGTGTTTGCTTCCGACCAAGCGCGAACAGCTGCATTATCTCCCACTTTATCAAGGAACCCGTTCTCCATAACCAGCTTTCTAACTTAAAAACTGACCGTGAATCGATACCTCTAGAAAAATGAGATGACATGCACAAAAATGAAACACCATGAGTTAGTATCGCAGAATAAAATGTAAAGCAAATGAAATAAACGAACCTATCTGGGTAACACTAAAATTTGGGATAGCCCTACCTAAGGTGAGTTCTTAAGGTTTACTATATGCGGTTTAGTTCTAAAGTTGAGGTACCTGAACCAGCAGATTCCTCGATCCTCACCCATTATAGGCTCATATGGACCAAGTTCGGTTCAGGGGAATACATTTCCCTATGGCCATTCGGAGGTGAAAACCTCACGGAGACATAGGTACGGATGTATTCCGGAAGCAATCCACTAGCCCATGCGGAGGTGAAAACCTCACGAAGGCATAGCTTTTCGCTTCCACTTAAAGGCGCGACCACGACGGTCATGTAGTGCAATGTAGAAAAATAGAATCACATGCAATAAAAGAACAAAATCATGACTTTTTCAAATCCGACTTTCAAATTTTTTACATTTGGACAATAACTAATCGATTTTTTGGCTTGACTCTCTTATTGGTCCCTAGCGGAGTCACCAAGCTATCGAAACCATTTTAAAAATCATCTTTAGAAAATGAGGATCGACTTTTAAAAACAAAAATGGGAGTCGCCACCAATCCCTTTTTACTTAGGTGTGATTGGATCACCTTGTAAAACGTTTTATTTTAAAAAAACATTGGTTTTGGTCTATGAAAAACGAGAAAACGGGTTCGGGAGTCGGTTACGTATGAGGAAGGGTTAGCACCCTCATTGCGCCCAAAATTGGTACTTAATCGATAAAATCATGTCCAAATGTTTGAAATTTAAAAGTATTTAAAAAATATGATTTTTTTTTTTTAAAAACTTCAAGCACTTTAAGTTAAAATTTGAGATTTTCTTATTCCAAAGGAATATAAACGTCACATCCAACACGTTAGGACATGATATCTTAAAACCTTTGTAATCAAAATCGTCTCACGATTTACAAAACTTGTTAAAAGGATATTTAGTTATTTAGCCAAACGGAAAATCGCACCCAACACGTTAGGGCACTATTTTCTGAATTTCCAAATACCTAAACATTGCCTTATTTTTTTAAAAAAAACTTTAAATGAAATATAATAATATAAAAAATGTATTTTATACTTCAAAAAAATAATAATAATCCATATGATAATATTGCATTTATACATTATCGAACATAAATATTTAAAGCAATTATAACATACTAACATTGAAGAGAGGCAATAATAATACGAAATATGACAAATAATAATTCCTATACTAAGCAATTGCAAATATATGATGAAGTATAGACAAATATAATAAACAATAAAATTAATTATAAACATATTTCATGCAAATAAAAAGGGACAACAATATAAACATGTGTTAAAAAAATATATAAAAAAATAAAAATATTTAAAACTGAATACATTATAAATAATTATAATATTATACAATATATATATAAAAATAATATAATACCCAATATATATATAAATACTAGAATAATAAATAATAATACAAAATAATAGATATTGAATAAATTAGTATAGATAATTAATATAAAATATTTAATGTAATAATAAAACATAAATTAATATCAATTTAAAAAAAATTAAAAGAAGAAAAAAAAAACCAAATTGAAATATAAACAGATTTCCAGGGTTAATTTTAAAAAGATAAAATAATTAATATGACATAATTAAATTTAATAAAATATCGGAGGGATCAAAAAGATAATTTTCCCCTTTTAAAAAAACACGTTGACCCTTATTCGGATCCGAGTCAACGCGCGGGTCATGCGTGGTCAAAACGGCGCCATTTGCTTTCATCTATAAAAGTCAGTTTTCTAAAAAAAAAATCATTAGTTTTAACAGTTTTAAAAAAAAGGTTAGAAAATCCTCTGAGAGAAGGGGGAAAGCTGCGTCCTTTCGCCTGTGTTCGTCTGGGCCACTTCGCCACAAGCGCCTCCCTGGCTGGTGGCCGGAGGCTTTAAAAATTCCGATTTTTTTCCGCCTTTCGAAATGTACTCCTTTTTATCCTTTTTCACGATGGTTATACATGCAGATATATGTATATATATAAAATATAAATAAAACAAAAACAAATAGATTAAGAAATCACCTCTGAAATCCAAGTATTTTATTCTTCTAATCTCTTTGACAGTATATTGTGCCTACTGATCTTGTGCCTTTTGTGTTCGTAACTAGATATATTTCTCTCTGTATTTTGTGATAGTATTTGTGCCTATATGCGTGTGTAACAGTGTCCCCTTTTACAGATTTTACAAGGGTTTTTATAACCCCAAAAAAATAAAAATAAAAAGGAAAACATATCTTTCCATATCTGTTCTTTCCTTTTTTGCTGCGATTTGCTCCTTTCTGCTTTGGTGCTTTTCCTTTTTTGCAGGTTAATGACGATGATTTCACGGTGAGGACCAGGCACGAGAATGGCGGCGCTATCAAGGGAATCTTGGTGGCTGCGAAGGTGCGACGATCGGACTCCGGCTGTGACGATTAGGCTCCAGACCTTGTGGCGTGACGATTGGGTTTCTGACCCTTGCGGCGTGACTGGAAACCTAGGGTTTCAAGGTCTCCAGTTTCTGAAACAAATTTTGGGCCATTAGGTTTGGGCTATAGGTTGGGGTCTGTGTATCACAGGGTAATTGGGTCAATGGGTTTGATTTTGGGCCAAGTCTATTTTGGTGCTTGTAACTAGACTGTTTAATGGACATTTGGGTATTTTTATTTTTATTTTTAGACTGTGTAAGGGCCCGGGCAAAATGGGTTACTACACATGGCTTAGTAATTGAGTAATTTTTAAAGTTAGGTAAGGGTAATTAGGTAATTAGTGAATTAATGGTTAAAATTAAATAAAAGAAAATGGTCATCATTTTCCCATACATACAACCGAAAATTTCAGCAAGATTTTGGCAATTGGAGTGTTCAAAATTTCAGCAAAAATAAACTCTTGCAAGTAAGTGAATTGGTGTTTGTTTTTGTTGATTTTTATGTTTTTGGAATCGTTGTAACTTAACCTAGTTAATTAGGGGACTAATTTGCAAAATGGTTGAAAGTATAGGGTTTTTTCGTGAGAGCATTTTAGTTATTCTTGAAGTTTAATGGAAGAAAATGAACCTTTGTTGTTAAATGAACAACTTTTGTTAAGTGAGTTTTGTTGAAATTGTCAATTAGGGATTAATATGTGAAATGTGAAAATTGTGTGTTAAATGTGTGAATTTGTGGAGTGTGTGGGCTGTTATATGCATATAGTAAATTTGGCTAGGCTTAGTTGGGGATGAAATTACATGAATTTCCTTTTTATGAGCCTAGGGACTAAATTGTAAAGAAGTCAAATGTTTAGGTGGAAAGTTGTAATTTTGCCATAACATGAAATTTGGATTGAATTGATTAGAATAATGATAAAATGAGTTAAATTTGATTACATAGATCAAGAAAAGCAACATTTGGAACTAAATCGGGGAAAAGATAAAGTCGTGGACTAAACGATCGTATTTCTCCATTCGAGTTTGAGGTAAGTTGATAAACCGTAATATATACATATTTTAAACCCACATTTGGCATACTTTTGGATGGTTTATCCCTTGAATTGTGGAATTTGATACTCCTAATCCTTTAAATTCATGTTTTATACTTAGGAGAGCATAGGAGATTGAAAAGAACGATAAACGGGATAAAGACGGACAAAATAGGCCAAAGTAAGAAATCCACACAGCCTGGAGCTCATCACACGGCCGTGCTACTTTAGCAGACTCGAACACGGCCCTAGGCTCGATTCACACGGGCGTGTCCCTGCCATGACTCGTTTTAATTCTACGCAGAAAAGGATACTTAGAGGCAAAGAAAGACATTCCAAAGCCTATATAAACACCCTAAGTATAACCTAAAAGAAGGAGGTAGCCAGAGGCAGCTAGAGAGGGCTAAATACAAGGAATTACTCAAAGAAATTCAGTTGATGCATCTCAGAAGCCGGAATCACACTCAAGACTGAGGATTTCTCCTTCAATTCCTTCAGGGGGTTTTAGGGATTTTCTTTATGTTTTGTTATTTAATTTATTCTGAGATGTATTCTTTTATAAACATGAACTAAACCCCTCAGATACCTGAGGGGGATGAAACCTAAGACGGATCTTGTTATTGTTTTCTGAACTGTGTGATAAATACTTGATTTGTTCTTAATTATGTGTTCTTAATTCTTGCTTTAATATTCTAGGATACTGATTCAAGTATTGATGTGCTTATTTAGAGGAGCAAAAGTCCCTGTTTAAGAGTAGATCTAGCATAATTAAGCAGAGTTGATCGCATTCCTAGAAATAGGACGACGAAAATCTACCGGATTAGGGTTAAACCTAATATGTTTTAATTGAAATATACGTATGTGAATAGTTTAATTATTATGTATAATTATCGAGCACATAATTGACGATGTACGAAGAATACCAAGCCCCGTTTGAACCTTAGGAATTCGTAGGATACAAATGACATGTCATTAGGGTTACCGTTTTGGTTGAGGTCTTGCATATGTTGCAGACTCACCGCAGCTCGTATGAGTTTACCGATTTGTAGCTCGTATGAGCTTACCGATATTCAGCTCGAAGGAGCTTACTGTTTATCGCTCGTATGAGCCTACATGTACAGGAATTGACAGATTATAGTTCAGTACACCTCGCGTGTACTACCCGCGTATCTAACGAGATTCTAAGTGGTTCAACGGGCATAGTGTTATTACGAGATTATACAAGTTCGATACAAACTAGTACAGGTATTTACATGGAGATGGTTTATATATATGATATACGGATATACGGTAGAGATGTTACATGTACATGAAATTTAATAATTATTTAATTCATACATGATTCTCGGTTTTTATGTTTATACATGGCTAACTTGGTGAATGGTTATGTGATAGGCTTTGGCCAAATTGAATTGAGTTATACTTTGAGTTACTTACCTAAAATTGTGGTTATATGGTAAGTTTAATTCCATGTTTTACGAACTTACTAAGCTTAATTGCTTACTCTGTTTATTTTTCCATGTTTATTAGTGTCTCAGAAGCTGGTTCGGATTGGAAGTCGTCAAGGGTCGCATCACACTATCAAACAATATTTTGGTACTTTTGACTTATATATATATATATTTGGGTTAAATGGCATGTATAGGTCTTTTGGCTATTTGAAGCCCATATGTTTTGTTGTGTTGTAGCCATTTAATTTAGCTTGAATTTGGTTATGTATATATGTAAATAACCTTAAAGTATATGATGTATGGGAGTTATGTGAATGTCTTTATTTTTGAATTAGTATTTTGGGTATCAAATGGTTGAGATTTATAAGTGGCATTGATAAACCGGAAAAGCAACATATTTTAATCCCACATTTGGCATGTTTTTGATGATTTATTCCTGAATTCATGTAAAAAGGTGCTTTTAATCCTTTCTTTTCATGTATTATACTCAGGAAAGCACCCGAGGAGGAAAAGAACGTAAAACGGGCTTAAAACAAGCTAAATGGGCCAAATCAAGGAATCGACACGGCCTAGCCCATGACTCACACGGCCGTGCCGAACCACACATCTAGAACACGGCCTCTACCCCGACTTACATGGCCGTGCTTCATTAAAGAAATCCGAACACGCCCTAAAGACTTGTCACACGGGCGTGTCACATGGCCGTGCCTCCCTACGAATTCCATTCGGGAAAGGATACTTGGAGAGAAAGAATCGCATTACAAGTGCCTATAAATATCCCCTAAGGTCCACCTGATTAGGGGAGTCGACTGAGGTCAAGAAATAAAGCCTGCAAGGTCAGATTTGTGGGAGTAATGCGAGGATAGCCAGTTGATCATCCCAAGAAGCCGGAATTATACTCAAGACGGCAGAATTCTTCTTCAATTCCTTCAGGGAGTTTTAGGGAGTTCTTATGTTTTGTTTTATCTTTTCTCTTGAGATGTTTTCTTTATTCGTTATGAACTAAACCCCTCAGATACCTGAAGGGGATGAAACCTAGATGAATTTTGTTATTTGATTTCTTAAGTTATATGATGATTTCTTAGTTTGTTCTTAATTATGTTGCTTAATCCATATCTAATGTGCTTAGGTGGAGGAGGAATAGACCCTGCCTAAGAGAAGATCTAACATAATTAAGCGGAGTTGATCGAGCGCCTAGAGATAGGGTTACGAGATTTTACCGGATTAGGGTGAAACCTAATATGGGAATCCATAGATCGATTTACTGCTATTCTAGGGGGTTATTATAAGCGAATGAGAGTTCCACTAATTAACCTAGGTTTAGACGTTATTCGCCTCGAGAGAGGGTTTAATATACGTTAGGGAGTCTCACGGATCAAACTAAGTAAACAAGTCATATAATTTGGATTTAATAACAAGAGAAGTCTAGGTGGATTCTTCCTTAGGGTATCGTCGTAATCAATTGAGTGTTTCTTCGAGTTATTTTTCCAATTTGTTCTTTTTGTCTTTAAGTCTTTGGTCTAGTCGTCGTAAGTTTAGTCTAAATCAACTTCACTCTATTTTTAAGGCTAAATAATAAGAAAAAGGTTAGTAACAGTACTTTTTGTTCCTTTGGGTTCGACAATCCGATCTTGCCTAAGCTATACTACTGTTCGATAGGTACACTTGCCTTTAATCATTGTCAGAGTAGTCTACAGGTTCGATCATTCTTTTATAAATTTTTAAAGCTCTGATTTCAGCGATCAAGTTTTTGGTGCCGTTGCCGGGGAACTAAAATATTACGAAAACCCTATTTTTATTACTTTAGCCATTATTTTCTATTTTTTGCAAATTTATTTTCTTAGGTTAAATTTTTGCTAATTTTTATTTCTTTTCCTTTTCTTCACAGGTACCTTTAGTTTATGACCAGAAGGAATCCGAGAGGACCGCTGGTTTACGATAGTGAATTAGAAGCTACCGTTCAGAGGACTCGCAGAGAAATCAAGCGAGCCTTAGATTATACAGAGAAAGATCAAGAACGCAATTCTAATCCTACTGAAGGGATGGATGAACATAATCCACCACCACAGGAGGTGGTCGTGAACGATGCTCCACGTACAATGTTTGATTATGCTAAACCACATTTAACAGGAGCAGAATCAAGTATTGTTAGGTCTACTATAGCTGCTAACAATTTTGAATTAAAGCCTAACACAATACAAATGATTCAACAATTTGTTCAATTTGATGGTTTGCAGGACGAAGATCCAAACACTCATATAGCTAACTTTTTAGAGTTTTGCGATACCTTCAAAATAAATGGTGTTTCTGATGATGCCATATGTCTTCGGTTATTCCCTTTTTCATTGAGAAATAAAGCCAAACAGTGGTTAAACTCGTTACCACGAGGGTCAATCACTACATGGGAACAGATGACCGAAAAGTTTTTATTAAAATATTTTCCACCAGCCAAAACGGTCAAATTACGTAATGATATATCTTCTTTTGTGCAGATGGATTTAGAGACATTGTACGACGCATGGGAAAGATACAAAGACCTCTTGAGAAGATGTCCACACCATGGATTACCTTTGTGGCTCCTAGTGCAAACATTCTATAATGGTGTGAATCCCTCAACGAGACAACTAATCGATTAAATGCGTAGGTGGAACCTCGAACAATAGAACTCACAGGCGCCAGTATGAGTTCATTGAAGAGATGTCACTGAATAACTATCAGTGGCAAGTTAATAGAACAAAGCCAACAAAAACAGCCGGAGTTTACAACCTCGACACAGTAACCATGCTATCAACGCAATTAGAGATGATGAATAAAAAGCTTGATAGTTTGTGTTCTTCGCAGGTACATCCAGTCATGCACTGCGACGCGAGTGGAACCATGGCGAATCCTGAGTACCCACCTTACCAACCAGAAGCAGAGAACGAACAAGCAAACTATATAGGTAATAATTTTAGATCCAATAATAATCCATATAGTAATACTTACAATCCAGGTTGGAGGAACCACCCAAATTTTTCATGGGGAGGGCAAGGAAACCAAAGACAACAACCCCCTCCAAATTTTCAAAATCAGCCTTATCCACAAGAGAGGAAACCTACATTCGATGGAAGGCCAACAAATCTCTCATCAGACACGGAAAAACGCCTGCAAGAAACTGAGAGAACAGTAAAAAAACTCGCTGAGTCATTTGAGGAACTCACGAAGGCAGTTGGGTTACTGATCTGTGAAATTCAGGCAAAATTTTTTTCTAAAGAAGTAGAACAAGTAAAAGCAGTCACACTAAGAAGTGGACGGGAATTAGTTGACTCAAAGAAACAAATTCCATACGAAGAGAACAAGACAAGTAATGAAAGGATTGAGGAAGTACGACCAAGTCACAACGAAAAACCACCAATCCTATACCCAGCAAGGTTAAAGAAGGAACGAATTTACGCCCAATACAGTAAGTTTCTTGAACTTTTTAAACAAATACATATTAACTTACCTTTTGTTGAAGCTATTTCACAGATGCCGAAGTACGCAAAATTTCTAAAGGAACTTCTGACAAACAAAAGAAAACTTGAAGAAGTATCTACAGTGGAACTTAATGAAGAATGTTCAGCCATCCTCCAAAATAAGATACCAACTAAAGCCAAAGACCCAGGGAGTTTTACTATCCCTTGTTTAATTGGTAGCCTGAATATTAAGAAAGCATTAGCTGATCTAGGCGCCAGTATTAATTTAATGCCTTACAAAATGTTCAAACAATTAAATCTTGGGGAACCAAAACCTACTAGGATGAGTATTCAATTAGCAGATAGATCCATTAAATATAGTATTCAATTAGCAGATAGATCCATTAAATATCCTAGAGGGGTTATTGAAGATATCTTGGTAAAAATTGATAAATTTATTTTCTTGGTTGATTTCATTGTCTTAGACATGGATGAAGACATTAATGTTCCTTTAATTTTAGGGCGGCCCTTCTTAGCCACTGCTAGAGCTATTATTGATGTAGGTGATGGTAAACTCGCATTAAGGATAGGTGATGAAGAAATCATTTTTCAAATTCAAGATGCCATGCGATACTCTAAAGAACAAGATGATTCCTGTTATTTTGTTGATACTACTGACCATATCATTCAAAATTCGTTACAGGAAATCATACATGACGAGACGATGGAATTATGCCTAACTCAAGGAGAAGGGGAAGAAGATGAAGACGACGAAAGTAATTTGAAAATATTGTCATCCAAACAAATGGAAAAAGAAAGCATTGAAGACGATAACGAAACAAAATAGAAACCCTTCATCGAGGAACCACCTAAATTAGAATTAAAACAGTTACCAAAACACTTAGAATATGCATTCCTAGGGGAAAATTTTACGCTACCGGTAATTATTTCTTCAGAATTAGAACCCAAGGAAAAAGAGGAACTGATAAGGGTACTAAGAGAGCACAAAAAAGCCATTGCTTGGAAAATTTCTGACATTAAGGGCATAAGTCCCTCGTTCTGTACTCACAAAATTTTAATGGAAGAAGAATACAAGCCATGTGTGCAACCCCAGAGACGATTAAATCCCAACATGAAAGAGGTGGTCAAAGCTGAGGTAATTAAACTTCTAGATGCAGGAACAATTTATCCTATCTCTGATAGTACTTGGGTAAGTCCTGTGCAGGTAGTTCCAAAAAAAGGAGGAATGACGGTGGTACCTAATGAAAAAAATGAATTAATTCCCACAAGAACAGTCACTGGTTGGAGAGTCTGCATAGACTATAGAAAGCTGAATGATGCCACCAGAAAAGATCACTTCCCTCTGCCCTTTATAGATCAAATGTTGGAAAGATTATCCGGGCATATGTACTACTGCTTCCTGGACGGACTCTCTGGCTACTTCCAAATCCCTATAGCTCCTGAAGATCAAGAGAAGACAACATTTACATGCCCATATGGTACGTTTGCTTATCGTAGAATGCCTTTTGGATTATGTAATGCTCCAGCTACATTTCAGTGTTGCATGTTGGCAATCTTTGACGAACTTGTGGAAGACATCATGGAGGTATTTATGGATGATTTCTCAGTATTCGGTAATTCCTTCCATCTTTGCCTTAAAAATTTAAAACGAGTTCTAATGAGATGTGAGGAAACAAACCTTGTTTTGAACTGGGAAAAATGTGACTTTATGGTAAGAGAAGGGATTGTGTTAGGACATAAGATTTCTAGTAAAGGGATTGAGGTAGATAAAGCAAAGGTTGAAGCCATAGAAAAATTACCTCCCCCTAGTTCTGTTAAGGCTATTAGAAGCTTCTTAGGACATGCAGGATTCTATAGATGATTTATTAAAGATTTTTCTAAAATAGCTAAGCCTTTAACAAAATTACTAGAAAAAGATGTTCCTTTCAACTTTAACCAGGAATGTTTAAATGCATTTAACATTCTTAAGGATAAATTAATAAATGCTCCAATTATGATTGCACCTGATTGGAACTTACCCTTTGAACTAATGTGTGATGCAAGTGATTTTGCAGTAGGTGCAGTTTTGGGACAACGAAGAGACAAGCATTTTCAGCCAATTTACTATGCTAGCAGAACATTAACACCCGCACAAGAAAACTACACCACCACAGAGAAAGAATTGCTAGCTATAGTTTTTGCCTTTGAGAAATTTCGACAGTATCTAATATTGTCTAAAGTTGTCGTTTATACCGATCATTCAGCTCTTCATTATCTTTTAAACAAACCTGATGCTAAACCCCGACTCATACGATGGATTTTACTTTTACAGGAATTCAACTTGGAAATACAAGACAAAAAAAGAGCCGAGAACCTTGCAGCAGATCACCTTTCTAGACTCGAAAATCCACACACCAAAGAACTCGATGAAAGTGAAATAAATGATTCGTTTCCCGAAGAACAACTCTTTTCTATAACACACTCTGAGGTACCATGGTTTGCAAATATTGCGAATTACTTAGCAGCTAACATCTTACCAGAAAAATTAACACATCACCAAAAGAAGCGATTCTTAAACGATGTGAAAAATTATTTCTGGGAAGACCCCTTTCTTTTCCACATATGTGCAGATCAAATAATTCGAAGATGTGTTACAAAGTCAGAAGCAAGCAAAATATTGTAACATTGCCATTCAGGACCTTCAGGGGGACACTATAGTGGTATCAAGACGGCACACAAAATACTCGAATCAGGTTTCTTCTGGCCGACTCTATTTAAAGATGCCAACAGGTACATTACCTCATGTGATAGATGCCAACGAACAGGTAATATCTCTAAACGTGACGAAATGCCCCAAACATATATGCTATCATGTGAAATATTTGATGTATGGGGTATTGATTTTATGGGACCATTCCCTAGTTCGTTTGGAAACAAATACATTTTAGTAGCAGTTGATTACTTGTCAAAATGGGTAGAAGCAGAAGCTTTACCTACCAATGACGCTAGGGTAGTAGTTAAATTTCTCAAGAAACTATTTTCCCGATTTGGCACACCAAGGACCATCATTAGTGATAGAGGTACTCATTTTTGCAATACTCAGTTTGAAAAGGTTTTAAAGAAATATGGAGTATACCACAGGACAACAACCCCTTATCATCCCCAAACCAGTGGACAAGTTGAAGTAGCAAACCGAGAACTTAAACGCATTCTAGAAAAAATGGTTGAATCAAATAGAAAAGATTGGGCAGTTAAAGTAGATGACGCCTTGTGGGCATATAGAACTGCATTTAAAACACCTCTAGGAACATCACCATACAAACTTGTATACGGGAAAAGCTATCATCTACCATTTGAATTAGAACACAAAGCTTTTTGGGCAATAAAATTCTTGAATTCTGATCCTAAAATTTCAGGGAAAAAATGAATGATGCAGATGAACGAACTGGACGAATGGAGAACGGACGCCTACGAGAATTCAAAACTATACAAGGAAGCAACGAAGCGACGTCATGATGCTCGTCTCAAAAGATCGAGACAATTCAAAGTAGGAGATCTGGTTCTATTATACAATTCAAGGCTTAAATTATTCCCGAGAAAACTAAAGTCAAGGTGGTCGGGCCCATTCATGATCAAAACAATTTTTCCGTACGACACCATCGAGGTAACCCACCCCACGAAAGGCACTTTCAAGGTAAATGGACACCGACTTAAAATCTATAATGGTGCAGATTTAGGCGATATGAGAGAGGAGATTAGGCTCCACGAACCTCCTTTCAGAACCAAAAACAGGGAAAGTCTAGCTTAAGACTATAAACAAGTGCTTCTCGGGAGGCAACCCGAGCACTAACTAAACTAACAAATTAAATCCACTTGTTAACCACACTAAATTAGTTAAATTGCATGCAGGTGTTCCAAACACGCCCTCGACACGGGCGTGTGCATAACCGTGCATAGCCAGGGCATCAACCACGGGCGTGCCAAGCATCGTGCCAAAAAGGGTAAAAATTTCTTCGATGACATGGGCTGCAACACCAGAACACGGCTGTGCCGCATAACCGTGCGAAATTAATGAGGTTACTGACTTATAATACACGGGCCCAACACGACCGTGCCACATAACCGTGTGAAATTCCTGAGGTTACTGACTTATAACACACGGGCACCACACGGCCGTGCCACACAACCGTGTAAAATTTCTAAGGTTACTGACTTGTTATACACGGGCTAAACACGCCCGTGGGACCTCACCCTGCCTACCGTTTACCTCATCAAGCACGGGCATGCCAAATATACACACGGCCATGCCACAAATCCTGAAGGCGCCTAATCCTGAAAAACGTGAAAAACACGGACGAATTCAAAATGACACGGGTGTGTCGACAGACCGTGCCCCCTCCCTATAAATAAAAACTAACCGTCATTTTCCCCCAAAACAAACCCTAAAATCAAAATTTTCACTCCCAAACCTCAAAATCCAGCCACTCAACCGGTCTACCCCATTCCCACCACCGTTTCCCCTCAAAAATCTCAGTCCAACCACCCACAGGGCAACAACACAACCGTGCGCCCAAGCCCCACGCCCTTGACAGTGCCGTGCCACGCCACAAACCCAGCAACACCGCCGTGCGCGCCGCCCGTGCCCGTCATTCACCACCATTGCTGGTTCCCTTTTTCTTAAAATCTTCCTCCCATTTTTGCATATTTATCCTTTATGTCATTTTGTGTTTAAAAATTTGATTAATATTGTTTAGTTTAGTCTATTTCTTGTTTAGTTTACACATGTTCTTTGTTTAGTTCATTTTTTTTTAATTTTTCTTTGTCTTTATTTCTACTTTATTTTGCTTATGTAATTTCTAATTGCAAGATTTTCAATGTTTGAGTCATCTTTTTATTAATGCATGTTAGAATAGTTTGTTGCATGATTATTGAATTAATGCTTTGATATTGATAAAATGCAGTTGGGAAATTTTGCAATATATTGGTTGAACTTAAAAATTTTGCATTTGATTTGCAGGAATATGTCGTCGTCACGAATTAAAAGAGCCGTCCCAAGCAAGAAACGTAAAGGACCCGGATCCTCTTCTGCAAGCGCCGAACTTCGACACCCGTTTCTCCGTTTTCCACAAGCCACTCAGGAGGACCGATACAAAGCCATCAGGGATAGGCCAATAGGTACGGGACGCCGAATTGATTGGGAGGCCGTCGGACAAGTAGGGCTCGCTACTGATACCCAAGCACTACTGTCGACTTATCCATGGGAAACCTTCTTCGCAATTAATGAGCCTACATACCTCGAGCTTACACTCGAGTTCTGCTCTACATTCACACTACAAACGGTGATGGCTCAATCCGATGACCCAGGCACCATACAATTCTGTCTCGGGGGCGAAGTACGTCGATTGAGCGTACCCTAATTCGGAGCAGCCCTTGGCCTCTACACGGTGAAATTCATCGTGGAAAACCCGCTAGCCGGTCTAAATTGAGAACCTCACAAACTTCCGTTTGACTGCTGGCTCACCCTCCAACCAACGACGGCCACCTACAACCCCAGTCAATCTAAAGCGACAGCCCTTCCTCCAGCCCTAAGGTACATTCATGCCATACTCGCGCATACCATCACAGGTCGAAAGGAGAGCACCGGTGTCGTCAACAAACACGACGTTTACTTCCTGTCCTGCATGTTTGAAGGACATGTGTTTGACTTGGCATATTTCATTGCATGCGTGATGCAGCATCAAACCGAAGCCCACGGGAAAGGGATTTTATCGATGGGGCCCTATATTACGAGGTTGGCTCGACACTTCAACCTCCTCAACACCGATGACTAGATCACCGCTCTAACACTGATGGGTAACATGGTACCCCAAGGCATCCAGACGATGCTACATATGAGGATGATCACAAAACGTTGCAGAACCAACCCTCCGTAGTACCGACTACGACAACCCACAAATGAGGGGGAGGACGAAGACATTTCTGATGATGTCTCAGAGGAGGCGCCAAACCCGAGCCAGCGGTCGCATCGAACATCACCATCACTGGAGGACATTTCCGCATGACTCGACCGGTTCGAGTTGTACTTCGCCGACAACGCTCGACGCTTTGATGGGCTAGAGGCCACATTACAAAAAATCTGCCAACACCTCCAAATCTCACCCTCATCACCACCACCGGACCCAACCCACGACGAGGACCTCTGAGTCCTCTTAATTTGTCTTGTTTGTTTTTATTTTCATTTTATTTTAGAACTTTATTTCTAATCTTTATTTATTATTAAACTTTTATTATTATGGTGCACTTTAAGTTGGCTATCTAACTATTCCAACATTCCTAACCACATATCTAAACACACTGAACAGTGACTTTGCAGAATAACCTATTCACTATACCTACAGGAAAGCACAACTAGGGAAAATCAATAAGCCAATTCATGCCACACATTTTCAACATTCTCCAAGGAGCCCATGAGTAATTCAGGGAGTCTTCCCCCCTTCTCTTTTGATTTATCTCTAAAAAGTCATTATTTATTTTTATACATTGAGGACAATGTATATCTTAAGTGTGGGGGGGTGAATACTTAATCCAAGAAAATACCTAAAATTAACCTTGTTTTTAAGCAATATTTCTCATATTAATAATTAAGGTGAAATTTCTGATAATTTGTGAATTTTATTGATATGTATTAGACTAAGTCATATATAATTGTACATTGATAATTGAATTTGAAAATACTAGGGAATCAAGCTTGATAAGTCTATTTTTCAAGAAATTAAAATTTTTAGGTTGTTGAACTAAATCTGAATGATATCTTGAAATTTGAAATTGATGAGGTTGATGTCAAAATACCCATAATTTTGTGAGACTTTGAGCCTTATAGAGCATACATTCTTTTTCATGCTCACTTTATTTGATTATGAGTATGTCAACCATGAACTGTTATTCTAGAACTTGCCTAGTTTATGCATGTCGAGACCACACTTTTGAGATGATTTACAGAGATGATTAAGGCACTTAGGTTTTAACCCACTTACTCCATAAAAAGCCTACCTTCATAGTTAACCCCTAGTGAACCCCGTTGAAACCTAACAACCCTTTTCATTGACACACCAGCTAATATGAAACCCAAAGCCCTTTTTATTTGCTATCACCATCTCTTTTTGATTATCCTTAAATCGAGAATTGATTTTGATTTATTACTTACTTATAAGTTGAATTCAATTTGTAATTAGTTTGTTCAAAAAAAAAAATTTAATTAGTACTATGAAAAGTGAGCTTGTACATTTAAAATTCTGATTATCGAAGAAGAAGCTCGTAATACTAGTTTCAATTCATGCTTATTCATAATTTTAGTCCTAGAAGAACGAAAAAACGAGCCCATATGTTCGAATCTTCAATTATCTTAGAAGAAGCTCGTATTATGAAAATTAAAGTTTTAATTATTCATTTTTCGATTGTTTTTAGTCAATTAATTTATCATTTCAATCTCGATTCTAACCTTCTAATTTAAGCCTTAATCCACACCCTTAACCTAGCCCCGTTACAACCCTAATTAAAGACCTTTTGATTTGTGAATCATCTCATACTATAGTGGTGGAGATTTGATTTTCAGGCAAACCTATGGGATTAACTTTTCAGGTTCGACTTCCGAGCGCTCCTCTTTGAACCTTAAACACCTTGAGTGATTTGAGTGAATCTATAGCGAGGATATCAGTCCTTGTCGATTTTGAATCAAGAGGTATTTATTTAGAAGAGGGGAGACACCTACATTTTCGAGCTATAAAATCATGACTTATCTTGTTTGAATCTTTAGGACTTTTTGCATTGAATTATCCATGTATAAATTATCTATGAATTAGGATGAGACATTATCGATAGAAGTTATGAATTATTGAAAGTTCGTTTTAATTGTAAGTTGAGAATTTTGCTTGAGGACAAGCAAAAGCTTAAGTGTGGGGGTATTTGATAAACCGGAAAAGTAACATATTTTAATCCCACATTTGGCATGTTTTTGATGATTTATTCCTGAATTCATGTAAAAATGTGCTTTTAATCCTTTCTTTTCATGTCTTATACTCAGGAAAGCACCCGAGGAGGAAAAGAACGTAAAACGGGCTTAAAACGAGCTAAATGGGACAAATCAAGGAATCGACACGGCCTAGCCCATGACTCACACGGCCGTGCCGAACCACACATCTAGAACACGGCCTCTACCCCGACTTACATGGCCGTGCTTCATTAAAGAAATCTGAACACGCCCTAAAGACTTGTCACACGGGCGTGTCACATGGCCGTGCCTCCCTATGAATTCTATTCGGGAAAGGATACTTGGAGAGAAAGAATCGCATTACAAGAGCCTATAAATATCCTCTAAGGTCCACCTGATTAGGGGAGTCGACTGAGGTCAAGAATTAAAGCCTGCAAGGTCAGATTTGTGGGAGTAACGCGAGGATAGCCAGTTGATCATCCCAAGAAGCCGGAATTATACTCAAGACGGTAGAATTCTTCTTCAATTCCTTCAGGGAGTTTTAGGGAGTTCTTATGTTTTGTTTTATCTTTTCTCTTGAGATGTTTTCTTTATTCATTATGAACTAAACCCCTCAGATACCTGAAGGGGATGAAACCTAGATGAATTTTGTTATTTGATTTCTTAAGTTATATGACGATTTCTTAGTTTGTTCTTAATTATGTTGCTTAATCCATATCTAATGTGCTTAGGTGGAGGAGGAATAGACCCTGCCTAAGAGAAGATCTAACATAATTAAGCGGAGTTGATCGAGCGCCTAGAGATAGGGTTACGAGATTTTGCCGGATTAGGGTGAAACCTAATATGGGAATCCATAGATCGATTTCATTGCTATTCTGGGGGTTATTATAAATAACGAGAGTTCCACTAATTAACCTAGGGTTAGACGTTATTCGCCTCGAGAGAGGGTTTAATATACGTTAGGGAGTCTCACGGATCAAACTAAGTAAACAAGTCATATAATTTGGATTTAATAACAAGAGAAGTCTAGGTGGATTCTTCCTTAGGGTATCGTCGTAATCAATTGAGTGTTTCTTCGAGTTATTTTTCCAATTTGTTCTTTTTGTCTTTAAGTCTTTGGTCTAGTCGTCGTAAGTTTAGTCTAAATCAACTTCACTCTATTTTTAAGGCTAAATAATAAGAAAAAGGTTAGTAATAGTACTTTTTGTTCCTTTGGGTTCGACAATCCGGTCTTGCCTAAGCTATACTACTGTTCGATAGGTACACTTGCCTTTAATCGTTGTCAGAGTAGTCTACAGGTTCGATCATTCTTTTATAAAATTTTAAAGCTCTGATTTTAGCGATCAGGCATACATGCTAAGTTTTAGGCATAAAGTTTTCATTTATGTGTTTGACCAATTAGGTACATTTGGATACATAGTTCGCATGAATATGAGTGGCCATTTGAGATGCCTATATGTATCATGATGGTAAGTGATATTATTACATGTTATAAACTTGACATTGGTTGGTTTTGAATGCCTATTTATGCCATGGTTGTATGCATATTGATGTGTGTAGGTTGGTACCAATTTGGGTGAGAAATATGGCTTGGAAAATGGCCTATTTTTGTCCACACGGGTAAAGACACGGGCGTGTGTCTTAGCCGTGTGTCCCCTGTAACTTCCTTAGAAATCAAGTCAGTAGCTTCACACGGCTTAGCACACGGGCGTGTGGCTTGTCTGTGTGGCACAAGTCAGTATACCCTTTAGTTTTCACATGGCCTAGCACACAGCCTGGCACACGGGCGTGTGAGGCCATTTCGTAGGGTACATGGCCTGGCACACAGGCGTGTGGGTTGGCCGTGTGACCCAAGTCAGTGAGTTACACGGGGTCAGACACGGGCTGGGACACGGCCGTGTGTCCCCACTTCGAATGCCCACACGGCCTAAGACACGGGCATGTCTCTTGGCCGTGTGAGACACACGGCTTGGCCACAAGGGCATGTGTCCCCTGCACTTTGAAAAATTGCAAAGTTTTTCTAAAAATTTCTTGAGTACTCGGTTTAGTCACGCACCACTTTTAATGTCTATTTTGGGCCTTGAGGCATCGTATTTGGGACCATATGAATGTTTATGAATGGTGTAATAGGCCAATTTTGGCCTGGGCCCAAATTACAAATAAAAAAAAAAGACCAAACCAATAAATAAAAAGATTAATAGTCCATTACAAAAAAAAAAATAGGCCCACTACCCAGTTACAAGCCCAAAACAAATAAACCCTAGCCCACTCTTAACATTTTCAGAAAGCAAAAAGAATCCTAGCCCTCTAAGAGCTTCAGCTGCCGCCCCTATGCCCGTCAACACCTCCGTACATATCCGACCTCCGTACCTGCAAGCAAGACGCGCCAAGCATAAGAAAAAAACAAAAATAGTACCGAGCAATTTTGTAAATCGGCTATAAAATCCATGAAATATCAATGTATTACGGGGTTTTTTTTTCTTGATTTTCGAACACGAAATATCAAATACAAAAAATAGATGAAGAAATACACAAAATCAAGAGTTAAAAAGATCACCTTCCTTACGTAGGTATTTTGATTTCTTTTTTTCTTTTGCGTATTCATTTCAAATAATTCATAATATACATATACATAAAAAAAGTAAAAAGCTTTTACCTTTTTCCGGCGATCGGAGGAGTGTGGAACTGAAGGGCCCTTTGCCTATTTCGGTGGTTTTCTGCCATTTTTAAGGAAAATAACCCAAGATTTGGGTTCTAGGGGGCAAAAGGGAGAAAAAGGGTGACTTTTGGGCTCTCCGACCATCGTGGATGGCGGCGTCGTCGCCGGTGGCCGGCAGACGACATGGCGGGTGGTCGGTCGTCTGATTGCCGGACATCAAAAGGGGGGAGAGAGTTTTTTTGAAAAGTTTTTTGATTTTTTTGGAGTGAGGGGTTAAAATGAAGATTAAAAAAAAATTTGGGTTTAAATACCCAGATGAAACGATGCCGTTTTAGTCCCTCCTTTAAGCGTCCAAAACAACACTGTTTTGAGGGGGGGACCTGAGACTCGACCTGCTCAGGATTGAGGATCCGCGCGTTTTATTAAATGGGTTATTTATCCTTTTGGTCCTTCCGCATTTTTAAAATTTTTAAATTCAGTTTTTTTATATTTTTTTAATTTGCCCCTTTAATTTTATTGCTGTTTCACTTTAGTCCTCGTTGGAGCTGTGCGTTTTGGGGGACAGGGATAATTTCCCATTTGGTCCCCCATTTCATCCGCGCACTTCAAATGGGTCAATTATCTTATTTTTTATCCGAATTTTCCCTTAAAATTTGTTTGACTTTTAATTTTAGTCCTTATTTATTTATTTATTTTTTTCAATACTTTTGCATTTTATATTTTACATTTTATTTATTTTATTTAAATTTCTATTTTTTTAAATTCATGATAATCTTACCTTAATTTATTTATTTTCAACCCTCTTACATTTTTACTTATTATTATTATTATTATTATTATTATTATTATTATTATTATTACTACTACTATTATTATTATTATTATTATTATTATTATTATTATTATTATTATTATTATTCTTATTGTATTATTACTATTACTGTGTTCTTTTTTGTTTATTTATTTATTTTTATTATTACACTTATTTATTTTTATCACTCTTTTTATAGTTTTATTATTCATTATCCATTTATATCCTTTTACATACTTCCAAACCCTAAATTATTTATCATTCGTATTACATTTTACCCGATACACTAAAAATGTTGTTCTAAATAAATGACACTTCGTGTTTTTAAAATTCGAAAGGTCGTTCCCTAACTTACGGGGTTACGAGTTTCTCGATAAATCCAAATAGCCGGATGTTTTTTTAGCATATTTTTTTAATTAAAAATATTCTCGGGAATCAAGAAAAAATCGCGTTCTAACTTACGGAATATGATTTCTTTTTAAAATTGAGATAATCGAATATCTTTCAAAATAAATAACTTTTTCGGTGTTTATTCTCGTTTCGAGAATTAAAGACATTGTGTCCTAACTTACGGGACATAATTCTTTTTTCCGATTAACGTGAAATATGCCCTTCTCTAAAAAAAAAATTCAATTTTCAATATTTTAACAAAGGATCATTTTTTTAAATCTCTTCAAGATTTTCAATTTTCGACACTAAGACACTAATTAATCAACTAGGTACCAATTTTGGGCGTATCGAGGGTGCTAATCCTTCCTCGTACATGACCGACTCCCGAACCCATTTTCTCGAATTTCGTAGACCAAAATCATTATTTTAGTAAATCAAAACATCTTATTAAAACAATCAAATTACGAGGTGATCCGATCACACCTCATAAAAAAGGGATTGGTGGCGACTCCCATTTTTTCGTTTTCATTTTTTAAAGTAAAAGTCGACCGCTTTTTCAAAAAATGGTTTCGACAAATGGTTTTTGATTTAAATGAGAAATGTGCATGAAATGTTTGATTGATTGAGTTATAAGTCCGGTAATGCTCCATAACCCTGTTCTGGCGTCGGATACGGGTTAGGGGTGTTACAAAATCACCTCCATTTAAAGCATTAAGACAGTAGCTCCCCACATCCTTACTTATAATGTGCCAAATTTTTTGGAAGAAAAATGCTGTAAAATCGTCCTCCCCGACAGCCTTCAATGGAGCCATCTCATTCAAAACTATTTGGATCTCATCAATTTTGTAGACATCCTTCAATTCTCGATTTATGTCCTCCATAACACCTCTATTCACACCTTCAATTCTCTCCTACTTGAATTGAATAAATTAGAAAAGTACTCCTTCACGATCCCTGCCATTTCACTCTGATCTATAGTAACCAAATTATCTTCCCTTTTTAGTTCCTTAATATGATTAATTCGACTTCTTTGGGATGCAAATTGGTGAAAGAAAGTTGTGTTGCAACCTCCCATATTTAACCAATTAGCCTTTGATCTTTGCTCCCAATATAACACTTCTTTATCTATCTCCATATTAAGATCCAATTTCAAACCATTCAGGTTTTCAATAACCTCATCCATGCGATCCTCATTATTCAGCTTAGCCACTCTCTTTTCCAACCCTCTTCTCCTTCCCACCATTTTACCTTTCAACCAATTAGCCCAATTTTGGAGGCCCTTCCCCAAAGATGCAAGCCGATTAGGCACATCCCCACCACTAGTTTCCCACAAGCATCGGATTTTCTCACACGAATCCTCCAACAACCACCATTGTTCAAACTTGAACCTCTAGACTTTTGGCCACGCTTCAACATAATCTGTCTCCAATAACATCGGGTAACAACTCGAAAAAGAATGTCTCAAATGTTTGACTTTATAATTTGAGAAAAGAGTCCCCCAATCCATATTTGCAATATATTTATCTAGACGCTCCCTAATATTTTTCTCTGCAAAATTTCCTCATTCCCAAGTGAACCACGGGCTTACAAACCCAAATCCTCCAGTTGACAATGTTTTAAAGCTTCTCTAAATGCCTCCATTTTTTCTCTCTCCCTTACCACCCTCTTTTCTTCTCGAAAGAATATAGGATCTCATTAAAGTCCTCCCAACCAACCATGGCATGCTGCGATCTCGTCCTAAAGCTTTTAAAAGGTTTCAAGTTTTCTCATTTTGATGACCATCAAGAAAACCATAAAAACCTGTAAACCTCTACTTCTCATTTACACCATCCCCCTCCACTTCCATATAATATGGTTCACCGAAAAACTCCTCAAAGTCACATTGGTTCCTTCCATCCTATACTTATCCCACCTCTTGTACTCTCAGCCGGTACATAAATTCTATTATGCAGACCACACTTTCATTGCATACGTTCCATTCTACTCTAATTCAATTTTGTCTCCATTAAGAAGACCACTTAGGGATGATTGACTTTCAACACATGCTGCAACCTTCTACAAGCCATAGAACTCCCCAATCCTCAAACATTTCAACTAAAGATTTTCATTGCATCTGGTCAGCTGACCTCGTGGCAGTTACCGGTCTTTTATGTTAGCTAACTGATCCCCGAACCTCCCTACAATTCATGAGCTCCAAATTTCCAAGTTCTTCTGAGATCTTTAAAGAGAACCTCGATCTCTTCTTTCCATTCGATTTTTCTATTAGCTTATCCTCTACCTCTTGCGTCCATTGTTTCCACTCAGGTCCTCCCCAAAACCCTTCATTCCCTTTTGATTTCCCTTCCAAGTTAATCCCTAAGATAGAATTCACCTGTTGAAACCCTCAAAATTGTGAACATTTTTAATCCCCATCCTTTATTCCTCCCCTCACATCCTTCCCACCAACCCTTCTTCCAAAAATATCGTTTCCATCATCTTCCCTCAACCAAATACTCTTGGTAATTGTCGCTCTCTTCTCTGGTGCCCTTAGGGATAGGTCCCATCCCAATTCTAGATATTGATTCGCTTTTGCTACCCTAATAGGGCAAAACCTATCACCATGCCCAAGGCGTCCATATAGGAAACAAAATAGGGTCAATTTTTCATACTGAAATCTAGCATAGAATTGCTTACTCATAGATGTTATTAGTTTTTTCCTCCTCTTTAATGGAACTCTAACATCCACTATAACCCTTACTCTAGTATAATCTCTAAAACTCTTACTGATTTGCTTCACATTATATTCCACAAAGGAACCCAAGAACACTCCAAACTGCTTAGCAATTTCCTCAGAAACCATACATGGCGACAAGTCATAGATCTAAACCGAGAAAAAAGAATGTGTCAATGAAACATCCATCGAATCCTCCTTCACCAATAGATGATTATTAAATGTCCATGGAGCACCATTAATAACCCTACTTATATCCACCTCATTATAAAATTTAAACAAAAACTTTTTTCCCCCAGATATGAAATTAAAACCCCTCAAATCGGATGCCATAAGTTGGTCATCATGTTCCTCATGGTCGAGAAGTATACCACACTCGTTGTCAAAAAACAACCAACCAAGCAAAAATCCTACCTCGATTATTCCCCCTTCTAACCTCCATCCACCATCCAAGCCTTTTCCTCCCCATCATCAAGTCACAGATTTGCAATATCGTCCTCCATATCAAAGCCATTTTTCCACCCAAGATCCAGATCCCTACTTTTAAACTCTCTATTATGACCAGAAGAAACAAATTCACAACAATCAGAACCCTAGGAAAAATAGAACTCTAAAAAACGTGTCACAAGGACAGACAAAATTTCAGAGAAAATTGTGCCAGTATGACAGACAACATATATATACCCGAGAAAATAATTATATTAACTTAATTTGTTAAAGTTGAAATTATATTAAGATAGGATTCTATTAAAAAAAATTCACTCCATAATAATTTTAAAAGTCTTAGTAATTATGATACATTTTAGAATACTGAATTAATTCTTCTTAATACTTGTAAGTCTAATTTTTAATTGTATTGCGAAAAAAATACTAAAAACTAAAAAAAAAAAAAAATTGAGAGGAAAAACTCAACCTTTCGAATCGTCCATTCTTGCCATTGGTTAAAAAAAAGAAGCAGCTCAGCAATCATTTTATAAACCATAATTGTTTCAGATTGATTTTATGTTAATAAGAAAATGTCTCAACTTTTAGTTTAAATTTCAAAGTCATCATTAAAATAGTTAATCATTACAGGAGAAACATGCAAATTTCTGGTAAAATTTTAAATCAATTATGAGTTTCACAGCTATTCATAGGGAAATAAAGATGAATACCAAAATATTATTTACAAATTTCAATTTCTTTTTATTTGTCAGACATTATCTAAAAATAATTCACTATAAATAACAAATATAAATTCTTATTAATCATTTGTGAAAATGATAAAATCAATTTACTAAATTTTGAATTAATGATATTGTTAGATCAATGTATTATATCAATATATATCATATATAATGTTTAAATTTAAATAATTATTTTTTTTATATTTTTATACATATATTGGTTTAGTTAAAAATAGTTTATATTTATAACTAATGTTTTCTAATTTATAATTTGATATAAAGATTTATTATTCATTCCTTTTATTGCTAAATAATATTCATAAATTCTTTTTCGTAAATTAAATGTTTTCCATTTATATTTTATTATTTAAATTATTGTCATATAATTATATTAATTATTATTTCCATGTAATTATAAATTTGAGTTTTTTTTTTTCAAAATTTAGATTGAGATCAAACTCAAGGTTGAATCAGTCTCTATCTCGAATTTCGGACTTAAACTTTTTAAAATTTTAATTGTCATAAATTTAAATTTTCTCGGACTCGAATCAACACAAATAAACTTCAATTGAAACCTCATAAAAAGAAGAAAAAATATAGAAAATACAAAATATGGCAAAACTAATTAAAATATTATGAGAACATGCAAAATGACTAAATAAACAAACTAAAAGAAACCTAATTTTATAATTATGATAAGATAAATAAAGTGTTTGGGGAATATTAACACCATTGCAATAAATACGACAATAGATTTAAATAATCTGAGGAGCATAACGTCTTGTTGACTCCATCTTGTGACAAGCATTAATTGATTTTGTGTGAATGTGAGAGTTTTCAATTTTAATTGATGATAAACGGTGGCCATTCCAAGTTTCCAGTGCTGATTGACAGATAATTAGGGGGGGTTCAGCCGAGCAATAGGATGAGGACCACATTGAGTGATGAATATGTTTGATTGAGATCCCCACTCACAAATATCTAAATAAAAACAAAACTAATTGTTGTTTTTTTGAGACTGCAATTAGATACTTCCCTGTTCGGTTGGGCAGGGACTTAGTAGTAATAAAAACAAAGCTAAATTTTGGACCAATTTGTAAGAATGCAAGTCTTTTAACGCACTGCTTGGTTGGATTTGGTAGTAATAAAATTAAAACTTGATTAGTGCAGATGATATTGAGGTCACACAACTAGCTTTACGATGCTTCCTACGTTTATGCTTATGTCTTTTTCAGTTACTTAAGGTTTTCTTTTTCAAAGAACAAAAAATCAACTTCAACATTGGTAATTCGATTGGTATAAATATTATTGCCAATATAAGAGGACGTGGATTTAAGTATGCTGAAACGCATTATCCTCCTATTTATAAGTTAGAGAGAAATTATGAGTAGTTTTAAATATTATGTAAAAGAAAAATAAATATAATCAGAACTTATAATGAAATTGTTTAAATATATATATATATATATAAACATAGTAATTTTCAAATGTAATTCTACATACGGTTAAAGAATAAATTAGATTAAAAAATTTACGTGTTTGAAAAATGGAGACAAAATCTACGCATCTAATAAGAAAATAAAGAACTAATGTCGGAGCATCACATTACATTCATGCATTAATGGACATATTTACTCCTTTATTACCAAATATCGTGGTAGAAAATACATAATCAATATTTATATCATATTTTAAAAAAATTTAACATATTAAATTAAGTGATAAAAAGTTGAATATCTCTTAAATAAATATTAAAATTTTTTTACCCCTATTTAAAAGTTGAACCCAACTTAATTCTGGAGGCTCAATTTAGGATCTGTATACCAGGGGCTCTCTCAGTTGAATTAGAAAGAAGTAACTAAGGGCACATTTCTCATTCCAAAAGACAGATACTATATATACTAGTTTTTTTTTTTTTTTTTTTGGTTCATTATATATACTAGTTTTAATGTAAGATACGTGATATCTTCACATTATAATATGATAATTTAATTTAATATTTTTTGTTAAAATATAATATATTTATATAAAATTTTAAATATAAATAAAAAACAACATAAAATTTAAAATTTTAATGTCGATAGAAAATAAATACATAATGTTCCTCTATTTAATATTTTTATCCTTAATTGTAAATAAATTACTTCAAATGTGAATATTATAATATTTTATTAATTAAAATTGATGTATTTTTAATTAGTTATTAACTTGAAATTAATTTTCATCAATTAGTTATTAAAAATGAATGATATTTATAAAAAAAATATATATTTATTTCTACTTCATAAATTTTACAAATTTTTAGTTATCATGTATGTAAAATTTTAAAATGATCAGATGTCTTTATCATATCAATCTAATATATGGTCTTTATTAATATATATTTAACGATTGAAATTTTTTATATAAAATAAATAGTTAGACAATTTTAATATACTTAAAATTTGACATGCATGATCTAAATGAATGGAATATGAAATATGATAAATAGTTTACACTAATGTAATTGGATCATTCCTCTAATATTTATAAATTCTCTTTTGTAAATTAAATAAATTTCATTTATATTTAAAATATTATCATATAATTATATTTTGATTATTATAAATTAGGGTTTTCACCAAATTAATTGAGAAAGTTGGGTGTTTAAAAATTGGAGACAAATTTTTACGTATCTAATAAGCAAATAACGGGGGGTAGTGCCTTAATTTGTTGAAAATCTCAAGTCAAGAATTTCTGTCGCGGCATTCTATCACATCCATGCATTAATTTTACAATGGAATAGACATATTTACTCCTTTATTACCAAGAAAATAAATAACCAATACTAATATCATATGCAAAAGATTTTAATTGGTAAAATGTGTTTTAAATCGAGTATAAAATTTGAATTTTATAGATAGAAAGAACATGATATTAAAACAATTTTTCCTCCCGTTTAGAGGTCCAACCTCATCTAACTCTGGATATAATCTAAGCTCATTTTAGCATCTACATATATACCAGAGGTTATTGTGGAAATGTATCAGCCACAAGTGACAGGAGTTTCAAATTCAAGTGACACGTGGGGCATAACTAACGTATAACCAAGGGCACATTTCTCATTTCAGAAGGCATGCACACACACACACATATATATATATATGTGTGTGTGTGTGTGTATGTATGTATGTAAATCAAGTGAAGTAATTTGGGGGTTGAGTTGAGAAAATGGGATCACTATGGATAAGGGTGATAGTAGTTATAATGATAAGTGTGTTGGTTTTAGAAGAAGCAAAGTGGAGTAATGGGTGTTGGGATGAAGAACGTACAGCACTCTTGCATCTTAAATCTTTCTTCAATTTGATAATGATGGAAGAGGGTCCAGATTGCTGCGAATGGAAATGGGGATGGGTTGAATGCAATGTCACCACCAGACGAGTCACTGGAATCTACCTAAACGTCGCAAAGGATTACCTCAATTATAAACTGAGTACTTCTTATCTCTTTAATGCATCTATCTTTCTTCCCTTTGAAGATTTGAGGACTCTTGATCTCAGTTATATTGGATTCGCTGGTTCTGTTAAGAATCAAGGTAATTCATTTGCTCTGTAATTTTCATATAATTAAAAAGAGGTGTTCTCATGCAGGTATTGAAAAGCTATCCAAGTTGAGACATCTGCAGAATCTAAGTTTAGCAGGAAATGATCTTTTTACGGGTTCAAACCTTGCTGATGGTAAAGTTATATAATGTGATGTATGTCTATATTAGATAACATCCTGAATTCATCTTCATATAACTATTTGACTCCTTTGACCAGAAATTAAGTTGCTTTCAAGGATGAATAGTTTGGAAATTCTTGATCTAAGTAGAACCAAGATGAGCAACAATTACTTGTCCTATTTGGGTGGCTTTTCATCTTTAAGAAGTTTAATTCTCCAGGGAAATTATTTACAAGGAACAGTTGAAATTGAAGGTAAGGTTGCTTGTATAGCTTCCGGAGTATAGTACTGAAATGGGTTTGAACAGACTTTTATAATCTGAAGAAGTAGGATTTAAGTCAAAATGGAATCGAGACCCTCCAGTCTTCTTACGGTAAATATTTGCAAAAACTATGTAATTACGTTTTCTTTCAACTAAGATGTTCTCATGCATTCAACGTGATTAAAATCTGATATGCAGGCGGTGGAAGGTTGATCAATTTACAAGAAATAGATTTGAGTTATAATCTCTTGGATAATAATATATTGGCGGAACTTGGTGGATGCTTGTCTTTAAATTTAAGGGGGAACCCACTAATTGGATCAATAGATGTTAAAGGTAGAATTAATTAATTGAAGTTAAAAACGAAAAATCAAATAATAAAAAGAACCACGTACGTAGGAGCAATTAATTTTATTTTCTTAATCTCTCAGAGTTTTGTGGTTGGAGCAATTTGGAGAGTCTAGCTAGACCTGAGCCAAAATTGGGTGAAAGGTTGGGATTGATTATTAATGTAAATTTCATTCATTACCAACTACATGATTTCATTAAATAGCTACAGTCATTTCCACTTGCAGAAAAGAGATGTTTGAAGAAGTTAAATTTCCTTTATTTAGAGGCTCTTTCAACCAACGGAAACACGACACTTGTATCACTCCTTGAGGCGTTTCCATCTGTTAAGACCTTGTTTTTAAGGGATAATTATTTCTTAAACAAAACAGAGGTTAATCAACCTGAGTTTTATACATGCTTTTACTCCAGATTTTAGCATATATATGCTAAAACTATTATTTTTTTTTAACTTCATACAGAGTTGCATGTGTTGAGAAATGTGGAGAACTTAATCCTGGATTATACTCCTCTGCCCTTCAACTTCTTGGGAAGCATTGGCATCTTGACTTCTCTCAAAACCTTGTCTTTGTATGGTTGTGGCTTGACCGGCACTTTACCCACTCAAGGTAATCATGCAATTACAATTCCCTACATCAATTCTTTCGAATTAATATTCCAAATTATCATAACTTTGAATCCACTACAATCTTTATTTTTTTAGGTTGGTGCCACCTAAAGAGTCTTGGAGAACTTAGTTTGAGAAGAAATGCTCTAGGAGGTGAAATTACTTCATGTTTGGGTAACTTGACATCTCTTCGGTACTTGGACATAGCCGGTAATTACTTCACTGGAAATGTTTCCTACACTCCCCTCACAAATCTCTCAATGCTTCAGTTTCTCTCCCTTTTAGTGAATCAATTTCATGTTCCACTGTCATTCAAGTCCTTTGCAAACCACTCGAACCTTAAAGTCCTCTCAGCCAGGGGAAACAAGTTTGCTGCAGAACCAGCAACTTCCCAAACTTGGTCTCCAAAATTTCAACTTAAGGTCTTTGATATGTCACACTGCGAAATAGATGAAGACGGGAAACTACAACTTCCTAACTTCCTCTATTACCAACATGACTTGAGATACATAGATCTTTCTTATTGTAGTTATGGTGGAATAGGGTTCCCACATTGGTTGGTAGAGAACAATACCAGATTAGAAGATCTGCTCTTGATTAATACTTCAATCGTCGGTCCACTTTTCTTACCATCCCACTCTAATCCTAACTTGAAGACATTTGTTCTATCCTATAATCACCTGCAACACGAAATTCCCAGGAACTTTTGCTCTATTTTCCCAAACTTAGAGACCTTATGGCTAAGAGGAAATGCCCTCAAAAGTACTATTCCTGTTTGTTTGGGAGGGATGCCGCAGTTGATATATTTAGACATGGCTGTTAATAATCTTTTTGGAGGAATACCGAAAGAGTTGGCAATGAGTAGGTCATTGGTGTCTCTTGATCTTTCACTTAACACATTGAGTGGCAAAATATTTCCTCCAGTTTATAATTTCTTTAATTCATTGGCAGTGGTATTATTGAGAGGAAACAAGTTTGAGGGAGAGATTCCTGATTTTTCAACCATTAGCTCTACAAATCTCCAAGTGTTGGATGTAGGTTTTAACCATTTGTCAGGAAAGCTTCCAAAATGGTTATGGAAAAACACAAATTTAGGGATATTGGATCTGTCCAGAAACCATTTCGAGGGGTCCATTCCTATGGAATTCTGCAATTTGGTTGATCTTCAATTCTTGGACCTTTCGGAAAATCATCTATCTGGTACAATTCCATCTTGCTCCAATCTACAGAAGATAAGGTATGTGCATTTGAGAAAAAATAAGCTAAGTGGACCACTGTCACCTGCCTTTAATGGAAGTTCTTTGGTAACATTAGACCTGAGTGAAAACAGATTAACTGGATAAATTCCTGATTGGGTTGGCATGTTACCTAAATTGAGCATTCTTGTTCTAAAAGCAAATCAGTTCGATGGAGAATTACCTGTCCACTTTTGCAGACTGTATGCAGTAAGCATCTTGGACCTTTCTCGGAATAAACTTTCTGGTCGTATACCGTCATGTTTGAGTAATTTAACTCTTATTCCATGGACTGAAAGGGATATTAGCCATCCGTTCTATAATATGATTATGTATTCTGCTTTTCGCAATGCATTGGCAGGTAGTAGACTAACAATATATGATCTGATAAGCAATAAAGTCTATGACGATGGTGAACTTCCAAGTTCACAATTGTATTTTTTTAAGTATGGAGCAGAATATATAGAGTTTCCAACAAAGTACCGAGTATACACTTATCAGGGTAAAATTCTTGACTTGTTGTTTGCAATTGATCTCTCTTGCAACCAACTCACAGGGACAATCCCACCTGGATTGGGGAATTTGAGTGAAATCCGAGGACTAAATTTGTCGCACAACAACTTAACTGGAGCCATCCCTTCAACTTTCTCAAAACTCAAGCAGATTGAGTGTTTGGACCTTTCTTACAACAACTTAAGTGGTAGGATCCCCTCTGAACTGACTGAGATGACTGCTTTGGCGGTATTTGTTGGAACATTGGCAGCAACATAGCATGCTCAATGTATACAATGAGCCTATGATTTTATGTGGAAAGATCAAAGAAGAAATAGAAACCAGAAACTTCAGTAAAAGAACTTGAATGAGCCAAGCTTAATGGCTTAACTTGATAACCATTTCATTGATAAAATGAATATATACATAAAATACAAGAGTTGATTGGTCAAAAGACAATTACCTAATAAATTACCAACTCCCTATAGACTATGACAAATGCACATTTAGCTTGTACATAAAATAATAGCTAAAATGCTAGACATTACATCAAATTAATGTAGTCATTATCCTATGAGCTTAGCCATCATATTACAAAACATTAGACTTGATCACAAAATCAACAAAAGGTGATATGCTCCCTCGAACCATACTTGCTCCAAGCTGAACTGCTGCTTCTGTTGCTACTGGTTCCATGTTGCATTGCAGGCCAATTCTTGACACTCCTCCTTGGTCTGTATGCAACAAACACCAATATTGCTTCTCAAGAGTTCAAACCTTGATGTACCAAGTGGCTTAGTTAAAATGTCTGCCAATTGGTCTTGTGAGCTACAATGAACAAGACTAATCTCCTTGGATTGTTTAGCCTCTCGAACAAAGTGTAATTTGATCTTGAAATGTTTTGTTTTGCCATGAAAAATCGGATTCTTAGCTATGGCAACTGCTGACTGGTTGCCAACAAGAATTTCAGTAGGTCCAAGTTGCTCTTCATTAAGATCTTTCAGCAACTTTCTAAGCCAAATGGCTTGATTCACTACTGCTGCTGCTGCAATATACTCAGCCTCAGCTGTGGACTGAGCAACGGTCTGTTGCTTCTTTGAACACCAACAAAACATACTCGAACCTAGACTAAAGAAGTAGCCTGAGGTGCTTTTCATATCCTCAGCAGATCCAGCCCAGTCACTATCTGAGAATCCAACCAATTTAAGTTCATTTTCATTCTTGAACTTAACTCCATAGCTTAAAGTCCCCTTGATGTATCTAAGCACTCTTTTGGCAGCTTTAAAATGCATCTTATTGCAACAATGCATAAACCTCGAAAGTAAACTGACTGCATGCATAAGATCTGGTCTAGTTGCTGTCAAATAAAGTAAACAACCAACCAAACTTCTGTACTGCCTTTCATCAACTCTCTCATGACCTCCTATACTTGTTAGCTTCTCTCCTTGAGCCATAGGAGTGCTCACTGACTTGCAATTTTCCATGTTGAATCTGTTAAGTATTTTCAAAGCAAAGGCATGTTGGCTGATGAAAATACCTTGATCAGTCTGATTTACTTCCATGCCAAGGAAGTATGTCATGATTCCCAGGTCAGTCATTTCAAACACATGTTGCATTTGTGTTTTGAACTCATGAATCAAGTCCTCCTTGCTTCCAGTCACCAGCAAGTCATCTACATAGATTGAGACTATCAACAAGGTCTCATTGTTGGACTTCTTTACATAGAGTGTTGGCTCACTCAAACTTTTCTCAAATCCCAACTTGGACAGGTGGTTATCAATCCTGTCATACCAGGCTCGAGGTGCCTGTTTTAGGCCATAGAGTGCTTTCCTCAGTTTGTAGACTTTGTCCTCATTTCCAAGGACTTTGAAACCATCAGGCTGCTCGATGTAGATCTCTTCTTTGAGGAAGCCATTCAAGAAGGCTGATTTAACATCCAGCTGGTGAATTTTCTACTGTTTTTGAGCAGCCAAGGCAATCAAGAGTTTGATGGTGTCCAGTCTAGCCACAGGAGCAAAAGTCTCCATGAAATCAATGCCATATTGCTGGCTATACCCTTTTACCACAAGTCTTGCCTTGTGTTTGTTCAATGAGCCATCAGCATTGAATTTGGCTCGAAAGATCCACTTGACACCAATCACTTTCTTCTGGACAGGTCTGTCTACCAAGTCCCAAGTCTGATTCTTGTGGATCATATTAAGCTCAGCTTCCATAGCTTTCTTCCATTGCTTGTCTTTGACAGCTTCTTCAAAGCTTGAAGGCTCAACTATGGCCATATTGCATCTACGGTAGATGTCGGCCAATGGTTACGGTGCCTCTCACGAGTAAATCATCCATGTTTGGATTGCTAGTCTCATGTTCAGCTAGTTCTAAGGTGCCATCAATCAAATCTTCCTCAAATTGCATTGCATTCAAACCATCCCAGCTCCAAGTCCTTGCTTCATCAAACTTGACATCCCTGCTTACCAGAATTGGTTGAGGGATCATAGAGCCTGTAGCCCTTATTGGTGCTGCTATAGCCCACAAATATAGCTGGAACTGACCTCTTCTCAAGTTTGGTCCTTCTTTCAGCAGGTACATGCACATAACACACACATCCAAACACTCTCAAGTAGGAAACTGATGGCTTGTGTCCATGCCAGGCCTCAAATAGAGTCATATCCTTCACAGCATGTGTTGGAAGTCTGTTGAGCAAGTACACTGAGGTGTTAACAGCCTCAGCCCAAAAGGTGATTGGCAACTTGTTTTCAAACAGCAAACATCTGGCCATGTTCATTACAGTTTTGTTCTTCCTTTCACACACTCCATTTTGTTGAGGAGTGTACACAGTGGTTAGTTGGTGATGGATCCCAGCCTGCTCACACAACTTTTGAAACCTCTCAGACAAGTATTCAGCCCCATTGTCTGTCCTCAATGCCTTAATCTTGCAACTTGCTTGATTTTTAGCCTGAGCTTTGAATTTGCTAAAGGCCTCTAATATATCAGACTTCTGTTTCAAGAAATAAACCCAACAGAATCTGGTTAAGTCATCAATGAACAGCACAAAGTACTTACAGCCATTAAGAGAAGGGGTCTTCATTGGACCACAGATGTCAGAATGCACCAGCTCAAGCCTCTCTCGAGCTCTCCATGCCTTGTTGATTGGAAAAGGCAACCTGGCTTGCTTACCAAATTGGCAAGCCTCACAAACAGCATTTGTTAACTCAACCTTGGTCATATCTTCAGCTAAATTCTGCCTGTGCATCAAATCAAGTGACCTGAAGTTGGCATGGCCTAATATTCTATGCCATAGGCCAGCATTGTCAGCTAGGCTTGTGTAAGCCTTGTTTTCAAGCTGACTTACATCAAACATGAAGCATTTATCTGCCATAGGCACTGTGATAGTTTCCTGGGCATGACAATCTTGAATAATGCATGAATCATTCTTGAAAACTAGTGAATAACCTTTCTGGACCAACTGACCAACACTTAACAGATTTTGATCTATATCAGGCACATAAAGCACATATGAAATTAGCTTGTTACCTGAGCCTGAGTTGATCACAACATCACCTCTGCCTTTGGCTTTGATCAAGCTCCCATTGCCAATCTTGATCCTTGAAGTGAAGCTCCTGTCAAGCTCCTTGAACAAGCCCTCATCAGCTGCCATGTGATGTGAGCAGCCACTGTCCACTAGCCAACTACACTTGTCTTTGCTTCTGGTTGCAAAGTTTGAGGCAGTGGAAACATGCTCCTCCTGAGCTGGAAAGTCTTCAGCAGTCTTGGCTTGAACTTGCTGTTCAGCTTGTGACTTGTCTCTGTTTCTACAAACCTTCTCATGGTGACCAAACTTCTTGCAGCTCTTGTACTGAACATCTGGCCTGTTCCAGCAGTGCTTCTCCAAGTGATTAGTCTTCTTGCAATGTTTGCAAGGTGGAAACCTCCTTCTTTCTGCATCTTTCCTGAATCTTTCCCTTCTGTCAGTCCAAGGCTTCTTTGGTCTCTGACTAGAACTCGAGCCATCTTTGGCTTTTGCTTGGAAAGCTCCCTCAGGATGCTCTTCCTGTCTGCTGGCCCTTCTTTGCTCAAGTGCATAGAGGGAGTTCACCAACTCAGACAAGGTAATGGTTGTGAGGTCCTTCGAGTCCTCTAATGAGGAGATCTTTGACTCAAACCTCTCTGGGAGAGTAGTGATCACCTTCTCAACAACTCTACTGTCAGTGAAGTCTTCTCCTAGGAGCCTTATGCTATTCACTGTTGCCATTATTCTATCAGCATCGCTTAATGGTCTCGATTCCTTCATCTTCAAGTTCTCAAACTCCCTTCTAAGGTTGATCACCTGTTGCTGCCTTGTTTTATCCGAGCCCATAAACTCTTCCTTCAGCTTTTCCCATGCTTGCTTAGGTGATTCACAGGACATGATTCGAGTGAAGATGACATCCGACACTCCATTCTGCAGGTAGGCCATAGCCTTGTGCTTCTTGGCTCGATCCTCACTGTGCTGCCTGATCTGAGCAATGGTGGGATTGGCTCTCAATGGAGGTGGCTCAGCATCACTCTCAACTGCACTCCACAAGTCTTGTGCCAGAAGATGAGTCTTCATCTTTACAGACCAAATGTGATAGTTTTCACCAGTGAACACAGGTGGTGGAGGTGGTGTATAACTCATTTTTCAGCAACAAAACAAATAGATCAACAGTAAGGAGGTTTCTTTCTTCTTAAGTTTTGTTTTCCACCGAGAAACTCAAACAAGAGAGGTCCTCAAAGAAGGCTGGCTCTGATTACCAATTGTTGGAACATTGGCAGCAACATAGCATGCTCAATGTATACAATGAGCCTATGATTTTATGTGGAAAGATCAAAGAAGAAATAGAAACCAGAAACTTCAGTAAAAGAACTTGAATGAGCCAAGCTTAATGGCTTAACTTGATAACCATTTCATTGATAAAATGAATATATACATAAAATACAAGAGTTGATTGGTCAAAAGACAATTACCTAATAAATTACCAACTCCCTATAGACTATGACAAATGCACATTTAGCTTGTACATAAAATAATAGCTAAAATGCTAGACATTACATCAAATTAATGTAGTCATTATCCTATGAGCTTAGCCATCATATTACAAAACATTAGACTTGATCACAAAATCAACAAAAGGTGATATGCTCCCTCGAACCATACTTGCTCCAAGCTGAACTGCTGCTTCTGTTGCTACTGGTTCCATGTTGCATTGCAGGCCAATTCTTGACAGTATTTTCCGTCGCACACAACAACTTGTCAGGGCCTCTCCCCGATAGGAAAAATCAATTTGGGACATTCGAGGAGAACAGTTACAAGGGAAACCCTCTTCTTTGCGGACCTCCATTGAACAAGAGTTGTAGTGAAGGTACTCCAAGTGCTTCATCTAGCGAAGAAGAACATGGTCCTGTAGACATGGGTTATTTCTATATCAGCTTTGCAGTTTCCTATGGGATTATATTCTTGGCAACTGTCGCTGTACTCTACATAAACCCATACTGGAGACGAGCATGGTTTAAGTTTGTTGAAGACCGCAGCACCGCATGTTATTTCTTCATCGTGGATAGTCTTGGCCGTTTGCCCTGCTTCAGAAGAAACATGGAGCCCTATATCTTCCATGCGTGGTTCTAGACATTTGGTTCAAACATTGTATAAGATGGAAGTGTAGACTATATTTTGATTTCTGTATACTTATGGTTGGTAAAATAATTGTATCTGATTTCTGTTATGAGATGCAGTATAATTTAGATTCTATGTCTACATTTTTACTTTTTTTTTTTTTATAAAATAGATCCACCATCTTCTCTTTGAATTATAAAGCAATAGTAAGAGTTAATACAAAGAATTAATTTCTAAACCACTGCTTTAGATACACTGAAATGGTTAATAAAAAAATTTATACTAGAAATTTAATATACCTCATTGCTTTTACTTTCAATAAAAATTCACCTTTCAAAAGTAATAAAATTATGCTAGAAATGGTGACATTCCCATTTGAGTAATATATACATACATATATATATATATATTAAACAAATTTAGCCTCATAAGGAATTTAATTATTTCATTTTACAAATTCCAAAAACCAAATTCAATTGTTTACATTTTTATTAAATTTAAGCTTATTATAATATTTTTTTTCTTATTACATAATTACCAAGTAAATATTTTATTATTATACTTTTGCGAATTAAAAAAAAATTGAATAAAAAGATTAAATTCTTAGCAATAAAATAGAGAAATTAAATATAACAGCATAAGTGATTGTAACATATTTTAACTTAAATAAATGCTACCCACGAGGAATCTTGAAAAAACATCATCAGACAGTTATTAATTGTGGGTTTGAAAATGAAAAATGTTTTGGTAATTATTCAACCACATAATGTTGATACTTTGGTTGTAAACAACAATCAGCCAGAAATAGTTTATTAGAGGAATTAAGATTGAAATTTAGAAAATACAAAACTCGGAGGTTTAGGCATTTGGGAGAAAACTTGGTTTGAAGACTGATGGGTGGATATAGTTATAAATGTAACACTCCAAACCTAATTGTCATTGTAAATTAATTGATTTTGTGAAGACATAGTTGTTAGCTTTTATAATGTAAACATCCAGTTTGTTTAAGAACACATCTTTCATAATTAATTTGAGAGACTATTGTTTGTTTACACTTTTCACAATATATAAGTTTGCAGCGGAAATTTTTAGCACATTAAATTTTGAAAACACAATTTATTGTTTGAATATTCAATGTTTTGCAGGAAAAATGAGCGTCGTAAAAACGTTTAAACAATTTCAAGCAAAAAAATGAAAATAAAATCCAAAACTAAAACAGTCCCAAAAATAACAAAATGTCATAATCCAAATTTTAGATTATTCAGAAAAATTCTAAAAGATCTTAACCGAGCTCCTCTCACACCGACTCGTCCTAAGTCTGAGGGTTACCTGAGGGGACAAACAAACAGAGAGTGAGTTTTGAAACTTAGTGTGTAACATATCATATTATCAACAGAAGAAAATCAGATATATATATATATATATATATCATAAATCGAACATAACAGATGTAGATTACATTCCTACCCCCATCTGCTACACACCATCTCCAACTATCCCAACACACACACACCGCTAAGTGTCGGTATGATGCTTTTCAGAAAATTTGCAGCTTAACTGCTAGTTTATTAGGCGACTTATCACTATTTACAGAAATATATGTGGCTGTGCCACCAAATATGATAGATTATTATATTGTCCACACTTCCTCCATATCACAAATCCCACCCCAAATGTACACACAAAATTTATCAAATATTAGAATATACATGTCATTCATGCTTTCATATCAGATACATATTATGCTCAGTAAAATATAAGCAAAATGGATTTACCATACATACGGATCATACTGAGCTTACCACATACTATTCTTGCATACACATATCGAATTATGCTAACAGAACATCAAAGCCACGTTTAATAGCTTAATTTTGGGCCCATACGGTCTCACACACACTTGTGTGGCTTAACAGTTTCGCATACAGCATGTCATACGGTACACAACCTACCGCGGCCTAATTAAAAGCATTTAGTTAATTTTTTTTTTGTAATCTTAATATTTATTAATAAAAAAAATAACAATTTACCCAACTTTTTTTCTAGTGGCTTGTATGTTAACCCCTAAGAATTATGTAATGGGTTGAAATTATAGAGACAATTCTATTTCTAAAATTATAGAGACAAACCTATTTATAGCGTGCATCAGTTGGCAATGATTTGCTTCTCTCAATATGTTTGAGTTAATTATCAATTTACTAAAAAATAAAAATAATTTTTCTCTTTTTTTTTTTATATTTTATTTTATAAAGAAGAATGATTTTAAAAACAACTATATGATCAAGACAAACATTTTTTTTATAAAAAAAAAACATATGCCAATTGAAAATATGGCAACTCTCCACTTTTATATATTATAGGTTTAAATAAAAAATTAATTTCAATAATATTCGAAAGAGTGATTAAATTGAGAAACTATCAAGATTTAAAGAATTTATGAAGAAATACGCCAAAAAAAATGTGTAAACATGTGTCAAATAGTTTAATGCAAATGTCAAAAAAAAAAAAGTAGAATGTAAACATGATTGTTTATTTCAATTTTTATCCAATATCTTGTAATATACTATATGTATGATATATGATATTAATATCAAATATTATATTAGTATGTAAAATTCTATTTAATTCAAATTAATACGAATTAAAGTAAATTTAGGGGTGCAAATGAACTGAACGTTAGATGAATTATTCGTGAACATTTGTTTATATTCGTTTACTAAGCTAAATAAACGAGTATGAACAAAATTTTTATGTTCGTTTAATAAACGAACGAACGCAAACAGAGGTGTGTTCAGTTCGTTTATATTCACGAATAAGCTCATTTATTGGCTCGTTTATTTATTAATGATACTTTCTTTTAAAAATATTAAAATAATATCTATTGTTTTTATTTATTGTTTGTTTGTTTATTATTCATTAACATTGTTCCTGAACATGTTCTTGAACATTAAACAAACAAATATGAATACACATAAATTTAAATAAACGAACATGAACAAAAAATTTGAAATCTTAAAGAACGCAAACTGAACACAAACAAACTTAAAAATAAATAAATAAACATGAAAATAGGTTTGTTCGTTCAAGTTCGATTTATTTATAGCCCTAAGTGAATTAATTGAAAATGATTATATATTAATTTACATGTTAAATATGGATTTATTCTAATATAATCACAAATGTTATTTCTTTTTTTTAAAAAAAAAATCTAGTCACTAAATTTTAGCTTTTCCTGAATAGGTGAAAACATGTTTTGAAGCCTTTATATATATATATATATATATATATATATTACACTTGGAATTTAATCATTTTATTTTTTCGATTTGAAAATAAGTTCAATTGTTAATATTGTTAAAATTCTTCTAATAATTCAAGTTCATTACAACATCATTTCTTATTATATATCTAACATATACGTTTTTTTTAATTTAAAAATATCACACTATCGAATTTAATAAAATAATTTTAATTGTATTAACAATTGAATCTAAATTTTCAAATCTGAAAAATAAAATGACTGAATTCTTAAAAATAAAAGTAAATAGATTAAATGACAAATATATAAAAAAATATATAGAGCTAGAGCATATTTTAACTTAATGAATAACTCAAATAACATAGTTCTAATGATGTTTATGTATCAATGTAAAGGCTAAATTAGTGATATAAGCTATTTTTAATTTAAAATTAGGGTTTTCAGTCAGTTTTAATTTTAATTAAGGATATAGGCCGGTTTTCCTAGAAAGTGCGTCCCGCTGGACATGCTTTTCAATTCTCTCTCCTAGGGTTAGGGTTTTTTTATTAGGGTTTAGGGTTTTATGGAAGTGTTCAGGGTTTTGAACGGAAAATTTTAGGTAGTTTTGAGCGGTCGAGGATGTGATAACGTGCTTTAGTACACATACATTTTATATGTTATGGCGGGATAGGACCATGACTTTAGAAACCCATCGTGGGGAAATCCGATTTTCAGGGTAATAATGTTTGATATGATTAGGGGTCGAAGTCAATGTGAAGGTCCCAATCGACGGCCGTGATACAGTCACGGGTTCGAGTATAATAGAGGAGGGAGGAGATCAATTTTAATGACATACAATTTATTTAGTTGTCAAAAATAAGGAAAATCTAAAAAATTTCGTATTCAAAACAATATGTCAATAACAATTATTATTTATCAATGAAACATAGATAGTAATAATGACAAGTGGTTTGTTTGAATGAATAACCTCGATTTTTTTATTTATGACTTGCCTATATTTACATTAAAAAATTACAATAAAAAATACAATCAATGGTGTCGTCGGGGAGAATGTGTGCCACAAGACGGTGGAGAATTTCTACAAACAACTGGCCGTACCACCAGAGGTGCATCCGGAGTATCATCTGGAGGTGTATCCGAAGGTGCGGGCCTGTAGACTTCCTCCTCGTCGTCATCATCACTTGAGTATGTAGGTAGCAAGCCCCCTAGGTAATTGTATCTTCGGGATAGGCACCGTCATCATTTTCCTCCGTGGTCAATTGTTGCATCGTCCTCGCCTATCATCGTGTATTTGTCGCTCCTTGGACCATTGGTTGGGACGATAAGCCACCCCCGTAAAAAAATGATACGCATGGAGTTTGGGTCACCAAAGGCGTGAAACCATAAGGTGCCCTAAATCTCGGGCACATCAAAAAGGTACCAGGCATTAACATCGACTGCTGCATGGGCGTATGCATTGGGTGCTGCAGGTATGTTAGCGACTTTCCTGAAACGAGGTTTCCCATCGGTGCAGGGGTGTAGTATGTGGGATCAGACGTTGGTAGAGCCCAATATGTACCTGCAAGAATAGGAGAATCGCCCACGTGCAACGGTGCTCCGTAGTGCGATGGTGCTTGTGAATAAAACAAATGGGGTGGTAATTAAAAGGGATTACCTGGAGGGAAATGACCCAGATATTGCGTGGCCATAGGCGACGCATGTTCTGCCGGAGCGGATGAAGAACTCGTCATGCGACTGCATCCCCTACTAGTTTGCTGTGGCCGTTGACGTGACCTTTTCGCCCAAATTTTTCGACTCCTCCCCTCCAGTGATAGGAGATACGGCTTACCGACAGCTCTGAACTATGCTAGGTAATCATTAACTACCGTCGTGTCTATTGAGAAAAATTGTTTGCGAATAAGTATGGATTGCATCCTATGATTCCACGCCTCGATGTGCACCCTGTGTCACACCGACCAGTTGTTATTATCCTTTCGACGCATGTCCACCTTGTGCAGATCCTTAAAGACTTGTGGTGGTGACAGAATTCATTGCCTCCACCCAAACTGCCTTAAGACTCTATCTGATTCATGTATTTCCACCAATGCGTACACTATCACGGCACCTTCGCGTCCCACATCTGCCGATTTCCCAAAACTTTTAGCAGGATGCAGGATATGACATCGATGTCGACGTACGACTTCTATTCAAACTGATAACCAAAATTGTAAATATCATTATTTATGGAATATTTTTACGAATCATTCGTAATTAATGTATGTTAGAAAGAGTAGGTAACTAACCTCGGCTTCCAACTGTTGATCTAACAACAACCTAATATCTTCTAAGACCTCAGGCAGTCCCACGTAGCTCGGCTCATGGTTCCACTTGTACAAGCGATATGCTAGTCGAAACGTATAATAATAAAAATTATTGTACAAACTACGTATTTGTTAATAAATGGTTTTACCTCGTCACCAACGGGATCATATATTGGCCAGTCACCTTGGGACGTAAAAATGATAGTCGCCACTAAGCCCACGATTGCAGCAGGAGCAGACAACCACCAATCAAAGTTGACCTCGGGTTTGTGGCCATACATGTCTCCCTGTATAACGTGGACAATATGGCAGATCCCCAACTTAGTTTCCCGTAGTCATTGAAGTCGATTCAGAATTGTAGCCCCAGGAATGAAATCGATTTGATGTTCAATACCTCGAATAGGAGCCAGCCCAATAGGCACTTTTTTCGGGAAAATGTCTTTGAAGTCCTGAAGCAATGAAACAACAGACAAAGGTAAAGAGCTATCAAGTTTGTTAGCATCAAATAAGCACTCATTGTACAAAAGTACAAACACGGGCTGGCGCATCAACAAAGACTTTCGAATTTCTTTTTCCTTCGCAAATACGCTCATTTTCCACTCCCATTTTCTTTTTTATTTTCATGTTCCTCTCGTATTTTTACCTCTTCTCCCTCACTTTTTCCTTTTTTTTTCATTTTTCTTTTCTTTCTCTTTTTCAATCTTTTTTTCTTGTACTTTTTCTTTCTTTTCTTTCAATTTCAATTGATATTGGTAAACTTGTTTTGGAGTCAATAGGGATAAAGTTACATTTTTGCCTCTATGCTTGAATGTGTACCGATTTGTATATCTGTCATGGATCACGTGCCTATCAAACTGCCATGGACGCCCCAAAAGTAGATGTCCCGTGTGCATGGAACTACATCGCACACCACTTCATCTTGGTACTTCCTGATGGAAAATGCTACCACAGCTTGCTTCGTTACTTTAAGCTCACTTCCATCATTCAACCATTGCAATTTATATGGAGTTAGGTGTTTGGTTGTGGCCAAATCGAGCTTTTCCACCAGTATGTTGCTAGCTACATTAGTACAACTTCCACTGTCAATAATCATACTACATACATTGCCTTGGATGTGGCATCGGGTGTGGAAAATATTCTCCCTTTATTGATCAGTTTCAACACTTTGGACGCTAAGGCTTCGCTTCACCACAAGAATTTCTCCTTCAACAAGTAACTCTAGTTCTTCTTCTTCATCATCGGATGGTACTTCAGGCTCATTTTCATCCTCCTCCTCGAGTTCGATTTCATCGTCGGCCCTTATTACCATAATATGTTGATTACGGCATTGGCTTGCTATGTGCCCTCAGCCATGGCACTTGAAACATTTTATGTATCTCGTGCGATTTGGCACTTGCTCGTTTTTGTTGCGACTAGACTCACCAATGGGCTGATTGGGTTTAGCTGCTACAATCGGCTCCTTTGTTCAAACAGGGGGTTTGTGAACTCCTTGACTCCATTTGTTGGTTGAAGGATTGGCATAGGATCGACTAACTCATTTTTGCTTGAGTTGTTTTTCAACCTTAATCGCCATGTGGACCATGTCCATCACTTCAACATAGTGTTGTAGTTCAACTATGTTGGCGATGTCACGGTTTAAACCCGCAAAGAACCTGGCCATTGTCGCCTCTCGATCCTCCTTGATATCTACTCGGATTATCCCTATCTCTATCTCTTTAAAATAATCTTCAACGCTTCTATTACCTTGAGTAAGGTTTTGAAGTCGTTGATAAAGATCCCGATGGTTGTACGATGGAATAAATCTTTTCCACATGATTGATTTCATTTCTCCCCAAGTAGAGATGGGTCTTTCACCATTTCGTCTTCGACTCATTACAAGCTGATCCCACCATACTATGGCATAATCTAAAAACTCAATTGCCGCGAGCTTCACCTTTTTACTCTCCGAATAGTTGTGGCATTCAAAAACAAGCTCGATCTTCTTTTCCCACTCCAAATAAGCTTCAGGGTCATTCTTACCTTGGAATGGTGGAATTGTCATCTTGATATTCTTAAGGTTTTCATCTGGACGGTCACAATCTTTAGGGCCCCAATGTCGTTGGCGGCCTCGTTGTCGTACACTTTGGGCAGATAGATGATCACTTTCTTGCTCACTTGCTTCATAAGGATCTTGGATTGGACGTCCTCGCTCTCGTCTTGCACCTTCCGAGGTTGCCTTATGTTGTTCTCGTGTCTCAACTCGAAATAACCGATCTTCGATTGGTTCAAGTTTTTGATCAAATAATCGCTCCATCTTTCGCATAAGTGCTTGAAGGGTAAGATCTGACACACCTCCTCCAACGTTTCTTACAGGACGGAACCCACCTTCCACATTTGGATTTTTTTCGGGCTTCGTGACATTTTTTTAAGAACTCACAACAAGAACTCACGATCCACTAAAAAAAAAATCACACACACTTGGCTTTTATACTGTCGAATAGACTCACTACTCTCTTGCCTTTTTCCGCTCACTCCTCTTCTCTAAGTTCTAAGGAACTATTTAAACTTAAAAAGTAGTTGTTGTGGGTCGGCTTTGATAAACCATAAATTATACATATTTTGACCCCATGCTTGGCTTATTTTTGGATGAATTTTAATTAGATTTGGTAAATTCGATGCTTCTAATCCTTTAATTTCATGTTTTATACTCAGGAGAGCTTAGGGAGTCGAAAAGAACGATAAACGGGCCAAAAAGGGGACAAAATGGACTTACCTTAGAAATCAACACGGCCTGGACTATAGCACACAGGAAGATCACACTGCCGTGTGTAACGAGCAGAATCGAGCACGGCCTAAGCTATCGTATACGGGCGTGTCAAACGGGCGTGTCCCTACCGAACCCAAGTCTAATTATATTCGAAAAAGGCTACTTGTGGGCCAAGAAAGGTGTTCCAAAGCCTATATAAACACCCTAGGGGAGGACCTAACAGGGACACAGAGTGGAAAGTAGAAAATACTCGAAGACAGCCATCGGGAGCAGCTTGGAAGAAGGATCTCCATCAAGATTGAAGATCTCCTATCAATTTCTCTTGAAGTTTTTGGGTTTTCTTATGTTTTGTAGTTTTCCTTATTTTAAGATGTTTCCCGCTATCAGTATGAACTAAATCCCTTAAATACCTAAGGGGATGAAACCTAAGACGGATCTTAGTACTATTTGATTTATAAGATAAATACTTGTTCTTATTCTTAATTGTGAGTTCTTATTCTTATTTTGATAATTCAGGTTATTGATTGAAGTCGAATATGCTTATTCAGAGGAACAAAAGTCCCTGTTTAAGAGTAGATCAACACAATTAAGCGGAGTTGAATGTAATCCTAGATATAGGACGGTGTAAATCTGCCGGATTAGAGTCAAATCTAATAAGGGAATCTATAGATCGAGTTAATGTGACAATAGGGGTTTTAATTAGAAAGAGATTTCAATTAATCAACCTAGAGTCAGTTGTTTTTAGTCTTGAAAGAGATATTAACATAAATCAGGGATTCCTACGGATTAAGTCAAGTGAATAAATCGTATGAATCAAAAGTAATAAGTGAAGTCTAGGTGGATTCTTCCTTGGGTATTGCCTCTCTCATAAAGCTGTCTAAAGTATTTTCCCAATTCATTATTTGTCGTGCTTTTAATTAATTTTAGTTTAAAAGAAATCACTCCAAATTTTAGGCTATATAATAAGAAGATAGTAATTACTAGTCCTCTTGGTCCTTGTGGATACGATATTTCCAGTCTTACCATAACTATACTATTAAACGATAGGTGCGTTTGCCTTTATTGTGATCGTAGTTAGTTAGAGACATATCAAGTTTTTGGCACCGTTGCCGGGGACTAAGATATTAGGAACGCTTAATTCTTATTACTTTAGCCATTTTTACTTTTATTTGCAAATTTGTTTTTGTTTCTATTTTAATTTACTAACTTCTCTTCTATTTGCTTCTGGCAGGTGTCTCTAGTTTATGACTAGAAGAAACCCATCAGGACCTTTGCTTTACGACAGTGAGATTGAGAGCACAGCTTGCAAAAATCAAAGAGAGATAAGGCGAAGCCTACAATACATACAGGAAGAGCAAGATGAAGATACCAATACTATCGAAGAGATAGCTGAGAATAGTCCGCTACCTCCTGTGGTCGCTGCAAATCCAGTAAATCAGAATCCTGCTCCTCGAACTATGTATGATTATGCTAAGCCTAATTTAACAGAACTGAATCAAGTATTGTTAGACTGCTTTATTTTTCGCAAATAATTTTAAAATGAAACCTAACACTATTCGGATGATTGATAGTTTGTTCGGTTTGATGGTTTGCGTGGATGAGGATCCAAACAATCACTTGGCAAATTTACTGGAATTCTGTGACACTTTCAAGATTAATGGCATTTCTGACGATGCCATTCGCTTTCAGTTGTTTCCCTTCTCGTTGAGAAACAAAGCTAAACAGTCGTTGAACTTGTTACCACGAGGATCAATCACTACATGGGAACAAGTGACTGAAAAAGTTTTACTTAAATATTTTTCACCGGATAAAACGACTAAGTTGAGGAATGATATTTCTTCTTTTGTGCAGATGGATTTAGAAACACTTTACGATGCATGGGAGAGATACAAGGATCTACTGAGAAGATGCCCTCACCATGGGTTACCATTATGGCTACAGGTTCAAACCTTTTACAATGGTGTGAACCCCTCAACTAGGCAATTGATTGATGCAGTTGTCGGTGGAACCCTAAATAACAAAACCCCTGAAGCGGCTTATGAATTTATAGAGGAGATGTCACTGAATAACTATCAGTGGTAAGTCATGAGAACAAAGCTGACAAACGTCGCCAGTGTTTTTAACCTCGACGCAGTCACCATGCTATCAAACCAGGTAGAGCTTTTAAATAAAAAGATTGATGGTTTGTATGGTTCTTCGCAGGTACATCCAGTGATGCAGTGCGATACAAATGGAGGAGGGACAAACAATACAGAATATCCATCCTACAACCCTAGCATAGAAAGCGAACAGATGAACTATATGGGTAATAATTCTAAACCTCAGAATAATCCCTATAGTAACACTTACAATTCCGGTTGGAGGAACCACCCAAACTTCTCATGGGGTGGTTAAGGAAATCAGAGACAACAACCCCCTCCAGGCTTTCAACAACAACCTTACCCACAGGAGAAGAAGCCGAACCTTGAGGAGATGCTAACAAAATTCATCTCGATGTCAGAAACCCATTTTCAGAACACCGAAACAACACTCAAAAATCAGCAAACGTCGATTCAAGCTCAGAACGACCACAAGGTAGCTTGCTAAGCACCATTGAAACTAACCCAAAGTAGCAACTTCATGCCATTACTGTTCACGATAGTGAAAGGTTAGACGAGCCAAAATCGAGACAAGAAAATGTGGTAGATAAAGGTAAGGTTGAGGTAAGCCATAATAAACCAAAACTGGAAAATACAGAATACAAAACTCGTGTGCCATATCCTAATACGATGAAGAAAGACCGCACAAATGAATAATTCGATAAATTTCTTAAACTTTTAAAAAAATTACATATTAACTTACCGTTTATTGATGCTCTTTTGTAGATGCCCAATTCAGTAAAATTTTTAAAAGAGCTTTTAGAAAATAAACGAAAGTTAGAGATGCGTCGCATGCGGAGCTAAATGCAATTTGCTCAGCAATTTTACAGCATAAACTACCCCGCAAATTAAAAGATCCAGGGAGTTTTACGATCCCTTGCTTAATTGGTGGTTTATCTTTTAATAATGCTTTAGCTGATTTAGAGACAAGTATCAATGTTATTCCTTATAAAGTGTTTAAACAGCTAGGTCTTGGGAAGCCCAAACAAACTAGGATGAGCATTCAATTAGCTGATAAAACCATTAGATTCCCTAGGGGTATAATTGAAGATGTGCTAATAAAAATTAATAAATTCATATTCCCAGAAGACTTTGTTGTTTTAGACATGGATGAGGATAGTGGCATTCCCTTAATTTTAGGATGACCCTTTTTAGCAACCGCTAGGACCATTATTGATGTTGATACAGGGAAATTAATACTTTGTGTAGGTAATGACATGATTAAACTCCAAGCACGTGATTCTGTCAGAATACCTAGTGATCAAAATAATACAAGTCCTGCTAATGTAAGTGAACTAAATGTTCAATCTTCGTTGCAGGAAATCCATCGGATAAAGAAGGCAGAGCCAATGTTTAGCTCTCATATTGAGAACCGAACTGTTCATGAGGAACGATGGCTCCAGATCAAGGAACTAGATGAATGGCAAACATCGTTTAAGGAGAAATTAAAAGTACACGATGAACCAAAGCAGAGCCATGGCGAGCCTAAAAATAAAACGTGTCAAATTAAGGTTGGAGATCGAGTTCTAATGGATAAAACAGATCCTCGTGTTTCCTTTTCTGAACCTAATGGAACAACTCCTTTTACGGTACTTAATATTTTTCTATACGGTACAGTCGAGCTAACTCATTCCAAATTTGGCACCTTCAAGGTAAATAGTACTCGTCTAAAACATTATTTTAACAAAATTGATAGCAGGAATGAGGAGTTTCAACTCCTCGAACCACCATGATTATATGAATGAAAGGTAAGTCGAGCTTAGACACCACGAGTAGGTACATCGACGTGGCAAAGACCGTGTGAAAACAGGACGAAAATTTTCCCCAACACACGGGCTGCGATACAATGCCACGACCGTGCAATACGGCCATGGTCGAAACTGACTAAAGAACACGGGGTGCGGTAAACCCACACGCCCGTGCCCAAAAGCCGTGGTTGACACTGAGTAAGTCATACGGGGGTGCGACACACCTGTGCCTATAGGCCATGGTCGATACTGATTAATTAACACAGGCTTGTGAACCTATACACTGGCGTGGGAAAAGACTCAAACACGCCCTAAACCAACATTTACGAAACACACGGGCTAAACACAGGGCACACAGGCGTGGGAAAAGACTCAGACATGCCCTAAACCAATATTTACGAAACATACGGGCTAAACACAGGGCACATGGGCGTGGGCCACGACCGCGTGCCCCAATCCCTATTTAAACCCTTCTACTGTTCACCATCTCCCCCAAATTTCCCCCAACCTTAGCCACCGTAGCTCTCCCCTCTTCCTACTTCCGGCTACCACCGACCAACGTCCTCCCTCCTTCCTCTTTTTTCTTTCCCCCTCAACCCGAAACTCTTCCCCTTCCCTCTTCTTTCCCTCTTTCTCTCTCCCTCCTATTTTTCCTTTCTCTTATTCTTTCTTTACACCACCACCACGCCAGCCACCATCCTTGCCACTGTTGGTCACTCTTTTTCCCCTTTATTTTGAATTCATATTTATTTTCTTTACCATTTTGTTCTTATTATTCATTCCATTTAGATTTAGCTTAGGGTACCATAAGTTAGTATTGTTAATTTAAAAATACTGTTTTTTTTTTTAACTTTTAAATTCACTATGTTAAGAATATCCTATTATTTAGGACTATTTCGATATTACTTGTGGTGATGCTTAAATTATTTATTGCAAATCATTTTTAGGTACACAATGACTAATACTCAAGGCAAGACCAAGGCCTCCATCCCCACTTCGAAAAAGCAGAAGGATCCCGGTGCAGTCTCCCCATGTGCGACCACTGTATAGCAAATATGCCACCACTTCCTCATAGACCAGTTCATGTCGGCTGCTTCATTGACTCAATTTCAAAAGGTTCATGGTGCTACCGGAGTATCCTCTCCCACCTTCACCTTTGCCTAAGTTAATCAGTCTTCTTTTCATGGATTCCATCCTAAATTCAGGAAGTTTCACTTCTCTCCCTATCTTATGATTTTCTTACTATATTGTCATTATCTATCTTTGTACATTGAGGACAATGTACATCTTAAGTGTGGGGAGGTTAATTATAGTACTATTAGAAAATCCCTGAATTATGTCTTGTTCTTAAGTAAATTTTCTCATATTACTAATTAGAATAAAATTTCCATTGACTTATGATTTTTATTGATATGTTTTGGATTAAGTCATAGGTAATTCTGCATTGATGGTTTAAAATTTAAGACATTAGAGAATCAAGCATGATAAGTCTATTTTTAAAATTAAAAATCTATTAGGTTGTTTCCCTAAATTTAAATATTACTTTGAAGTTTGAAATTTGCAAGGTTGACATCAAAAACCATGATTTTTGTGAGATTTTGAGCCTTTTAGAGCATATATTTTTCTTGCTCACTTTATTGGTTATGAGTGTGTCAATATTGATTTGTTATTCTAGAACTTGCTTCGATTATGCATGCAGAGACCACACTTTTGATTTGATATACTGAGATGATAAAGGCACCTAGGTTTTAACTCACTTACCCCAAAAAGCCTACCTTCATAATTAACCCCTGGTGAACCCCTTTGATGCTAATAAACCGTTTCTTGATTTACCCTTATTATTAACCCAAAACTCATTCTTTTTGATTCATTGAGAACTTTTCCTATTCTTTTAACTCCTTTTTGTCGAGATTTGTTTTGAGCAGTTACCTAACTATGTCCTTAATTTCAGTTGTTATACTTGCTCGTATTCTTAAAAAAAATAAAAAAATGGAAATATTAGTTCTATGTTATTTGAGCTTAAGTAGTTAATTTCACATTTTGAGAAGAAGCTCGTGTTATAATTGATAAGTTTTCAATTGATGTAATTATTCAGTATTAGTTTATTTTTCTAGTTAGGTAAATTATCAAATCAATCTCGATTTTAACCTTCTTTTTCAGCCTTTATCCACACCTTTAACCCAAGCTCCATTACAACCCTTTTTAAAAGACCTTTTGATTTGTGTATCATCTCATTTTATAGTGATGGAGACTTGATTTTCATGCAAGCTGATAAACCGTAAAAGTAACATATTTTAATCCCACATTTAATATTCTTTTTGATGATTTATTCCTTGTTTTATATAAAAAGGGGCTTGTAATCCTTTCTTTTCATGTCTTATACCCAGGAAAGCACCCGAGGATGAAAAGAACACAAAACGGGCCCAAAACAGAGTAAATGGGCCTTAGCACGAAATTGACACGGCCTGGCCCAAAGACCACACGGCCGTACCTCGACGAACACCTAGAGCACGGCCTCAACTCCACCTCACACGGCCGTGCCTCAAGTTAGAAATCCGAACACGGCCTGGTCTCAATTTACACGGGCGTGTGCCATGGCCGTGCCTCTGTCGCTGGAAAGAGCAATTTTAGTCGGAAAAGGATACTTAGGGAGAAAGAATCGCATTCCAAGATCCTATATATATATATATCCCCTAAGTGCCACCTTTGAAAAGGCGTCAAATCTAGGCTAAGGAGCCAAGCCGAGAGGGTCAGAGTTAGGGAATAACGCGAGGATAGCCAGTTGATCCATCCCAAGAAGCCGGAATTATACTCAAGACGACAGAATTCTCCTTCAATTCCTTCAGGGAGTTTTAGGGATTTCTTATGTTTTGTTTTATCTTTTCTCTTGAGATGTTTTCTTTTTACTTTATGAACTAAATCCTTCAGATACCTGAAGGGGATGAAACCTAGATTAATTTTGTTATTTGATTTCTAAGTTATATGATAATTGCTTAGTTTGTTCTTAATTATGTTGCTTAATCCAAATCTAATATGCTTAGGTGGAGGAGGAATAGACCCTGCCTGAGAGTAGATCTAACATAATTAAGCGGAGTTGATCGAACGCCTAGAGATAGGGTTATGAGATTTTTCCAGATTAGGGTGAAACCTAATATGGGAGTTCATTGATCGATTTACTGCTATCCTAGGGGGTTATTATAAGCGAACGAGAGTTTCACTAATTAACCTAGGGTTAGATGTTATTCACCTCGAGAGAGGGTTTAATATAGGTTAGGGAGTCTCACGGATCAAGCTAAGTAAAGAAATCATATAATTTAGGGTTAGATAACAAGTGAAGTCTAGGTGGATTCTTCCTGAAGGTATCATCACAATCAACTGAGTTTTTCCTTCAAAGTTATTTTCCTATTCGTCCTTTTTGTCTTTGTGTCCTTATTTTAGTCTTCTTCAATATAGTTTAAAGCAACTTCACTCTATTTTTAAGGCTAAATAATAAAAAGAAAGTTAGTATTAGTACTCTTAGTTCCTTTGGGTTCGATATCCGGTCTTGCCTAAGTTATACTACTGTTCGATAGGTACACTTGCCTTTAATCATTGTCAGAGTTAGTTTCCAGGTTCGATCACATTCATTATAAATTTTAAAACTCTGATTTACAGCGATCAAGTTTTTGGCGCCGTTGCCGGGGAACTAAAATATTAAGAAAGCTCTATTTTTATTACTTTAGCCATTATTTTATTCACAATTTATTTCTTTTGTTTTCTTAGGTTAAATTTTAATTTTTCTAATTTTTATTTCTTTCTCTTTTCGAGGTACCTCTAGTTTATGACTAGAAGGAACCCGAGAGGACCTTTGGTATACGATAGTGATATTGAAGCTACCGTTCGTAGGAATCGTTGGGAAACCAGGCGAGCCCTAGATTATACAGAAAGAAAGGAAGAAAACATATCCAATCCTACTGAAAGGATGGACGAAAACAATCCACCACCACGTGATGTGGGAGATCACAATACTCCGCGTACAATGTTTGATTATGCGAAACTGCATTTAACAGGAGCAGAATCTAGTATTGTTAGGCATGCTATATCTGCTAACAATTTTGAATTAAAGCCTAACACAATACAAATGATTCAACAGTTTGTTCAATTTGATGGTTTACAGGATGAAGATCCAAAAATGCATATAGCTAAGTTTTTAGAGTTCTGTGACACCTTCAAAATAAATGGCGTTTCTGATGATGCCATACGTCTTCAGTTATTCCCTTTTTCATTGAGAAATAAAGCCAAACAGTGGTTAAACTCGTTATAATGAGGGTCAATCACTACATGGGATTAGATGACCGAAAAGTTTTTAATGAAATATTTTCCACCGGCCAAAACGGCCAAATTACGGAATGATATCTCTTCTTTTGTGTAGATGGATTTAGAAACACTATACGATGCATGAGAAAGATTCAAGGATCTCTTGAGGAGGTGCCCACACCATGGCTTACCATTGTGGCTACAAGTCCAAACCTTCTATAATGGTGTAAACCCCTCAACGAGGCAACTAATAGATTCAACCGCCGGTGGAACCCTGAATAATAGAACTCCTGAAGCAGCCTACGAGTTCATTGAGGAAATGTCATTAAACAATTATCAGTGGCAAGCTTCAAGGACCAAACCAACGAAATCAGCAGGAGTTTTCAACATCGATGCCATGACCATGCTATCAACGCAGCTTGAGATAATGAATAAAAAGATTGATAGTTTGTGTTCTTCGCAGGCACATCCAGTCATGCAGTGCGACGCAAGTAGAACTGTGGCGAATCCTGAGTACCCACCCTACCAACCGGAAGCAGAGAGCGAACAAATGAACTATATAGGTAACAATTTCCGATCTAATAATAGTCCTTATAGTAATACTTACAATCCAGGTTGGAGGAACCACCCAAATTTCTCATGGGGAGGTCAAGGCAATCAAGGAAATCAAAGGCAACAACCTCCTCAAAACTTTCGAAATCAGCCCTATCCACAAGAAAAGAAACCAACCATCGAGGAACGTATCCAAGGAGCTGATAGAACAATCAAAAGCAACGAGAGCCGAATCGATGAAATTGCTAAGTCAGTCAAGGAAGTTAGTAATACAGTTGAACAACTCGCAAAGCTAATGTCAGAACGACCACAAGGACGTCTACCAAGTAACATCGAGATTAACCCTAAGGAGCAAATTCAAGCCATCACAGCTCAAGACAACGAGGAGTTAGATAAACCCAAACCAATTCCAGAAAGTAAGGTAGACGAAGGTACAATAGAGGTAGCACAAAAAAAGCTGAAACCGGTAATCAAGGAGTACAAACCTCGCATACCTCATCCCGAAGCGTTAAAAAGAGACGATTCAGAGGAACAATTCGGTAAGTTCCTTAAACTTTTAAAGAATTACATATTAACTTACCTCTTCTTGAAGCTCTTTTTCAGATGCCAGACTCGAGGAAATTTTTAAAACAGTTCTTGACCAACAAAAGCAAAATAGATGAAGAGCATCACGTGGAACTGAACGCAACATGCTCAGCAATGTTACAAAATAGACTACCACAGAAGCAAAAAGATCCAGGGAGTTTTACAATTCCATGTTTAATTGGCAGTTTAAATATTGATAATGCGTTAGCTGATTTAGGGGCAAGCATAAATGTTATGCCTTATACATTGTTTAAGCGACTAGGTCTAGGGAAGCCCAAACAAACTAGGATGAGTATTCAATTAGCAGATAAAATTGTTAGAATTCCTAGGGGCATTATTGAAGATGTTCTCGTAAAAATTGATAAATTTGTTTTCCCAGTAGACTTTGTTGTTTTAGACATGGATAAGGATAATTCAATCCCCTTAATTTTAGGAAGACCTTTTCTAGCAACTGCCAAGACTAAAATTGATGTTGCCATAGGCGAGCTAATACTTTATGTAGGTGACGACTCAATTAGTCTTCAAGCCCTCGACTCAGCTAGGTCATCAAAGAATCAAGGTGAGAAAGAAAATTCTTTTGATAATCATTCAATTACACCCTCTTTACAGGAACTACCAAAACAGGGAACAATTGAACCGGATCCTCAGTTCAGTGCCAACAAAGAAATAACTCACGAGGAGCAAAGAATTCAACCCAATGACTTAGACGAGTGGAAAACACACTTCAAGGAAAAACTAGGGTTACAAGGGGAAGAACCAAAATCACACGAAGTAAAACCAGAGGAACCATCAGAAGAGCTCGTGGGGACATCAAATCACTTCAAAATAGGAGACCAGGTACTGATCAATAAAGCCGATCTTAGCATCATCACAGCAAACCTGAAGAAAGAAATCCCTCTTGAGGTACGCAATATCTTCCTACACGAAAGAGTCGAGGTAAGCAACCCAACATTCGGCACTTCTAAAGTAAACGCTTCTCGACTCAACCTTTGTCAAGAAAATAGGATTATAGGCATAAGGGAAGATATCCAAACTTTCAAACCTCCCTAAATTTTTCAAATACGAGGAAAAGTCTAGCTTAAGACTATAAACGAGCGCTTCTCGGGAGGCAACCCGAGTACTAACCCTATTTCTTTTTGCATTTTTTTTACATTTTATTTTCTTTTTCTTTTTCTTCTTTTTTTTTAACTAACCAAAAGTGCATAATTCCAAACCACACGGCCTTACACATGGCCGTGTCTGTGGCCGTGTGGACCACCTGAACCACCACCTTGATAGGGCAGAGGCCGTGCAATTTAGTCCAACCACCCCCAACATCACGGATCCAACCACCCTCCCCACGGGCATCGACAGATAGGGGACGGCCGTACCCTCAACCGTGTGAAGCTACTGACTTATCGAACACGGGTAAGACACGCCCGTGCAGAACAACTGTGCTAAAAGAAAAACTTCACAAGCACGGGCATGGAGGGATCAAACACGGGCATAGGGTGACAACACCCTCTATAACACGGCCGTGTGAGGAGGCCGTGTAATTCGACACACCCTGGGACCACGGCCGTGGGGGAGCACCAAATTTGAACATCTATTTAAACCCCTCACCTCTTCCCCTTTCCCCCCATCTGATTTCATCCTTATTTTCTTTGCTTTTCACTCTTCTCCATCTCAGAGTCTCCACTTACTAAGACTCTAGATCCTTGAGCAAGCCAACACCATGTCAAAGAAGCGAAAAAGGCCAAACTCCTCAAAGAAGAACGATCAACATGAGCTCATGCCGGCAGCTTCATCCAAACAAAAAGCCAAGGATATTTGAGGCTACTCAGTTTCTATTTTTCTTTTCTCTTTCCTTTCACTCTCATTTTCTTTAACTAACTTAAACTTAATCTATTTTCGTTGATTTTAGTTTGTTAGTGTCAGGTTCGTCAGGCTGCTAGGGAATCACACCACTTCCGCCACCGCCAGCACCTCCCCAGCCTCAGAGGTCACACCCACCTCGCGAACCATACAACAATAAGGACTCTTCAGTCCATTCATCTTTTATCTTCTTTTTGTTTAAATTTTTGTTTCCTCTTTCTTTATCTTTCTTTTCTTTAATTATATATTTAGTTTATTTTACTTAGGTCTTAATAAATCCTGGCTACTTCTCAAAGCGCTACCTAATCTCTGAATCTAGCGCAAGTCCGTCATCCAGACCGACCAACACCACCACCATACCGACGCCTTCGCCGTATCTGCCGCATCCTCCACGATAAACATCCAAACCTCAGGGAGTACTCTTTACCCTTCTCTTTTGATTTGTCCCATAAATGTCACTATCTGTCCTTGTACATTGAGAGCAATGTACATCTTAAGTGTGGGGGGGTGAATAGTTATGCCTAACTTTTTTCATTATTCTCAAATCCCTGATTTAGTCTTGTTCTTATGCAAAGTTGTCATATTACTAATTAGGATGAAATTTCTGATGATTTGTGATGATTATTGACATGTTTTAGAATAAGTCATAGTTAATTGTGCATTGATAATTAAATTTAAGGAATACTAGAGAATCAAGCATGATAAGTCTATTTTTCAGGAATTAAAATTTTGCTAGGTTGTTGATCTAATTACCTTGAAATTCGAATTTTAAAAGGATGATGTCAAAACACCCATAAATTTTTGTGAGTATTTGAACCTTATAGAGCATACATTCTTTTTCGTGCTCATTCTTTGATTATGAGTGTGTCAACTATGAACTGTTATTCTAGAACTTGCCTCGTTTTTACATGTCGAGACCACAGTTATGATTTGATACACAGAGATGGTAAAGGCACCTAGGTTTTAACCCACTAACTCCAGTAAATAGCCTACCTTTAGACTTGACCCCTAGTGAACCCCGTTGATCCTAACAAATCCTTTTTATTAACTCACCTACTAATTTTAACCCAAAACCCTTTGTATTTGTTATCACCTTTTCTTTTGACTACCCCCTTAATCGAGACTTGATTTGATCTGTCACCGAAGTTTATTATTCTGATAGTTAAATTTATCTTGTAATTACTTAGTTTGTTCTTAAAAAAAATCCAAGTTATTCAATATTAGTAGTATGAAAAGAGAGCTTATACAATCAAAGACTGTTTTCAAAAGAAAAGCTCGTATTAGTAGGATTACTACTTTTCAATTAGTAAAATTTTGGTAAAGTTTTAGGTAGGTACTTATCAATTCAATCTCGGTTCTAACCCTCTAATTTCAGCCTGCAACCACACCTTTTAACCTAGCCCTGTTACAACCTTAACAAAGACCTTTTGATCTGTTTATCATCTCATTTTATAGTGGTGGAGATTTGATTTTCAGGCAAGCCTATGGGATTAACTTTTCAGGTTCGAATTCTGAGCAATCTTTTCCTGAACCTTAAACACTTTAGAGTGATTTGAGTGAATCTTAAGTGAGGATATCAATCCTTGTCGGTTTTGAATTGAAAAGGTAGTTATTAAAAAATGGGAGACACATATGTTTTCGAGGTACAAAATCATGACTTATCTCGTTTAGGACACTTTGAATCAAATTATCCATATATAAATTATCTATGAATTAGGATAAGGCATTGTTGATAGGAATCGTGAATTATGGAAAATTCGTTTTAATTGTAAGTTGAGAATTTTGCTTGAAGACAAGCAAAAGCTTAAGTGTGGGGGTAATTGATAAACCGTAAAAGTAACATATTTTAATCCCACATTTAATATGCTTTTTGATGATTTATTCCTTGTTTTATATAAAAAGGTGCTTGTAATCCTTTCTTTTCATGTCTTATACCCAGGAAAGCACCCAAGGATGAAAAGAACACAAAACGGGCCCAAAACGAAGTAAATGGGCCTTAGCATGAAATCAACACGACCTAGCCCAAAGTTCACACGGCCATGCCTCAACGAACACCTAGAGCACGGCCTCAACTCCACCTCACACGGCTGTGCCTCAAGTTAGAAATTCGAACACGGCCTGGTCTCGATTTACACGGGCGTGTGCCATGGTCATGCCTCTGTCGCTGGAAAGAGCAATTTTAGTCGGAAAATGATACTTAGGGAGAAAGAATCGCATTCCAAGAGCCTATATATATATCCCCTAAGTGCCACCTTTGAAAAGGCGTCAAAGCTAGGCCAAAGAGGCAAGCCGAGAGGGTTAGAGTTAGGGAATAACGCAAGGATAGCCAATTGATCCATCCCAAGAAGCCGAAATTATACTCAAGACGGCGGAATTCTCCTTCAATTCCTTCAGGGAGTTTTAGGGATTTCTTATGTTTTGTTTTATCTTTTCTCTTGAGATGTTTTCTTTTTACTTTATGAACTAAATCCTTCAGATACTTGAAGGGGATGAAACCTAGATGAATTTTGTTATTTGATTTCTAAGTTATATGATAATTGCTTAGTTTGCTCTTAATTATATTGCTTAATCCAAATCTAATGTGCTTAGGTGGAGGAGGAATAGACCCTGTCTGAGAGTAGATCTAACATAATTAAGCGGAGTTGATCGAACGCCTAGAGATAGGGTTACGAGATTTTGCCGGATTAGGGTGAAACCTAATATGGGAGTCCATTGATCGATTTACTACTATCCTAGAGGGTTATTATAAGCGAACGAGAGTTCCACTAATTAACCTAGGGTTAGACGTTATTCGCCTCGAGAGAGGGTTTAATATAGGTTAGGGAGTCTCACAGATCAAGCTAAGTAAAGAAATTATATAATTTAGGGTTAGATAACAAGTGAAGTATAGGTGGATTCTTCCTGAAGGTATCATCGCAATCAACTGAGTTTTTCCTTCAAAGTTATTTTCCTATTCGTCCTTTTTGTCTTTGTGTCCTTAGTTTAGTCTTCGTCAATATAGTTTAAAGCAACTTCACTCTATTTTTAAGGCTAAATATTAAAAAGAAAGTTAGTATTAGTACTCTTAGTTCCTTTGGGTTCGATATCCGGTCTTGCCTAAGCTATACTACTATTCGATAGGTACACTTGCCTTTAATCGTTGTCAGAGTTAGTTTCCAGGTTCGATCACATTCATTATAAATTTTAAAACTCTGATTTACAGCGATCACAAGCCTATGGTAATAACTTTTCATGTTTGACTTTTGAGTGCTTAATCTTGAACCTTAAACACTTTGAGTGATTTGAGTGAATTTTAGTGAGGATGTCAATTCTTGTTAATTTTAAATTAAAAGTGATTGTTTAGGGAAGGGGAAACACCTATGTTTTTGTGCTATAAAAATTTGTGACTTAAATTGTTTGAATCCCTAGGACTCTTTTAGTTAAATTATCAATGTATGAATTATCTGTGAATTATGATAAGACATTATTGATAAGAATTATGAATTAAGGAAGTTTAATTTTAATTGTGAGTTGAGGATTTTGCTTGAGGACAAGCAAACGCTTAAGTGTGGGGATATTTGATAAACCATAAATTATACATATTTTGACCCCATGCTTGGCTTATTTTTGGATGAATTTTCATTAGATTTGGTGAATTCGATGCTCATAATCCTTTAATTTCATGTTTTATACTCAGGAGAGCTTAGGGTGTCGAAAAGAACAATAAACGGGCAAAAAAGGGACAAAATGAGACTACCTCAGAAATTAACACGTCCTGGACTATAGCACACGGGAAGATCACACGGCCATGTGTAACGAGCAGAATCGAGCACGGCCTAAGCTATCATACACGGGCGTGTCCCTGCCAAACCCAAGTCTAATTTTATTCAGAAAAAGCCACTTGTGGGCCGAGAAAGGTGTTCCAAAGCCTATATAAACAACCTAGGGGAGGACCTAACATAGGACACAGAGTGGAAAGCAGAAAATACTCGAAGACAACCATTGGGAGCAGCTTGGAAGAAGGATCTCTATCAAGATTGAAGATCTCTTATCAATTTCTCTTGAAATTTTTGGGTTTTCTTATGTTTTGTAGTTTTCCTTATTTTAAGATGCTTCCCTCTATCAGTATAAACTAAATCTCTTAAATACCTAAGGGGATGAATCCTAAGACGGATCTTATTACTATTTGATTTATAAGATGAATACTTGTTCTTATTCTTATTGTGAGTTCTTATTCTTGTTTTGATAATTCAGGTTATTGATTCAAGTCGAATGTACTTATTCAGAGGAGCAAAAGTCCCTGTTTAAGAGTAGATCAACACAATTAAGCGGAGTTGAATGCAATCCTAGATATAGGACGACGTAAATCTACCGGATTAGAGTCAAAACTAATAAGAGAATCCATAGATCGAGTTAATGCGACAATAGTGGTTTTAATTAGAAAGAGATTTCAATTAATCAACCTAGAGTCAGTTATTTTTAGTCTTGAAAGAGATATTAACATAAATCAGGGATTTCTACGGATTAAGTCAAGTGAATAAATCGTATGAATCAGAAGTAATAAGTGAAGTCTAGGTGGATTCTTCCTTGGGTATTGCCTCTCTCATAAAGTTTTCTAAAGTATTTTCCCAATTCATTCTCTGTCGTGCTTTTAATTAGTTTTAGTTTAGAAGAAATCACTCTAAATTTTAGGCTAGATAATAAGAAGATAGTAATTACTAGTATTCTTGGTCCTTGTGGATACGATATTTCCGGTCTTACCATAACTATACTATTAAACGATAGGTGCGCTTGCCTTTATTGTGATCGTAGTTAGTTAGAGACACATCAGGCTTGCATGTTTGATGTTCGAGTTTGGTAGGGAATATTGTAGGACAAAGGTAGGTTTGAAACAAGAAATGAGGAAAATTGAGTGTGGCCGAATGGTAGGATGTTGATTGGGTGTTTCCTGACAGCAAGCAAAATTTTCAGAAAACTCGACAATGAAAAAAAACACTTGAACAATTTTTTTTTTCACGATTTTTTTTCTACTTGTAAAACTTGATATTCTCTCATTGAATTTGAATGGAGGCTGAATTTTTTTTAAAATTTGAATTTTTTTCAAATGAAATACAATACCGTAATACTGAAAACGTTGATTTTTACCCCAAATTCTCTATCTCTGATACCAAATGATACGAACTTGTTTCGTGAATGATTCGAGTCATTTGATGCCCAATCGTGAATTTGAGTAGAAATGATTTGTTTTGAAATGAACTAAGTTTTAAACAAAGAAAAGACTGATGAATGAAAGAAATGGGTTTAAAATAAGGTAACAAAATGGTTAAACAAAGATAACGGATAATTTGACTAAGGCCGAAAAAAACCAACAATATTGGATTGTTGACCCGAATCTCAAATGGTTCTTAGGTGATTTACGGTTTAGGGAAAACAGCAAAAGATAAACCTTGACCTACTATCAATTAGTGATAGGAACCAAAGGTATACGAACGCCACACTCTAAAGTGATAAGTTCGGCAAACAATGGAAAGGATAGATGCCACAAGCTATGCTTGATAAGTCAGATCAGTTCCAAAAGAACAAAGAGAATTAGATAACTCACAAATCTCAAATTTAGCATAAATTCAGCAAAAGTCCCTTACAATAGGCTGAATACAACTATTTATAGTGCTATGAAAGGCCTAACCGAATGGTCACTTTTGTTCAGCTTAATGAGCTAATAATGAGCTGAAATAAAGTTTACAAACTTTTGAAATTCTAGGCCTAAGTAACTCCTTCCTTCAATATGATTTAATTCTTTAATTCAGCTGATTCAGTTCACTTAAATGCTTAGGTTTCATACTTGAGCATCCAAGGTGTTTAAGAAAACTTTTGAAGTCTCCCTTGGCCAGCTGAATGGACACCAGCAACTTTTAATGGAATTTAAGCTCATGGAGTGACTATTTAAACAACAATTGGTTATGGAATAAGAAAACTGCTGCCAATTTTAAGGAAGTGTAATGCTCTCCTTTTTAATTGATATAACAGCCCTTTTTAATGATGTATAATGCCCCCTTTGTATGTAACTGATTTCTACTTGAAAAGTCACTTTAATCAATCTGTAACAGCCCTTGAATGTAACGGTTTCCAGTTGAAAAGACACCTGCAATCAAACACATTAAAACAAACACATTAATCACATTTAAACTTATATTAAACACAAAACACATTAAACACTTAACTTAAATAAATAAACTTAAAACTTATGCATCAAAAAATTATTCCAGCAACTAGATTAATTAAGAGAAACATAATTAAATAACTTATAACTAATGCATCAATAAATCATTCTAGCAGCTAGATTAATTAAGAGAAACATATATTAAATAAAGTTCAACAATAACTCAATTATTTAAACTAAGATGAGTTGAATAAAGTTTAGCAACTCATTTATTAATCTAAGATGAGTTTAATTAAAAAACAAATTCAACTTGCAATAAATTGCAAGTGACGCCTATTGGGCTGGTCCAAGCATGACTATTGAATTCGGCTACTTGCTCTCCCCAAGCTCGATCCACATAGCTTGCTAATGCATCTCAAAACTTCTTAGCTCGTGACTAAGTTATAGGCCTTCGTGGCAGCTCAATGGATTCGGTAGTAACTTCTCGAGCTCGCATCATTGATACTATGCTTATTTAGCACATTTATTGTCACATATTATCATCATCTAGCTTGTTATCATGAATTCATTCATAGTAATATTCACACATACACATATAGTTTTGTGCAACTAAAAAAAATAGTGTCACATATACATGATTTCTATGTGAATTAACATGCCTAATTATCTAGCACAAATACAGGTTCGCATATAGGCTTGCATGCACCTAGGGTTCGCATAACATATAGGCTCACATGTACCTAGTGTAACATCCTGCTCGACAATGCTCTAGTTTACGAGTATTATTTATAGAAGCAAAGCATATAGAGTAAGTCCTGAGAATGCACGATGTCAAAAAATTGACTATGTATAGGAATTCTATGGGTACACCTAGAACGCCCCGGTTTTGGTGAACATGAGATCTAGTACGTGGTCTTGAAGAAGTATAGTTGGCAGAGTTGTATTCACCCAAAATGCATCCGACAGGGAAAAAAGTGAGTAAAGGTCTCATGCTAGATGATTATGGAGAGAGGAACAAGAAATATAGCTAAGTAAGATGTATGTTTAGGAGTATGAATTTACACTCGAGCATATTGCACCTTATAACTATGGTTCGTGCCAGTTAAATTATAAGATAAAGTAAGCCGGTTAGAAACTAACTAGATGTAAACCAGAATAGTTAAATAGAAAGAGAAAACACTCAATTAAGTTTCTTGGGAGTTGTACACTTTGATAATACAACTCAGTAAAAAGAGTGACACCGGCCAAGTTTTAATAAGGTCTTGGATATATAGATAGACACACTGGGTAAGATAAGGAGGCCCTTCTCCCTCTCCTAAATATTATCGTAGGAGGCTAGAAGAAGGGGGAGGAAAATCTCTTTACACCAGAAATGAAATCCTGGATTTTACCTGTGATTTTCCCACATCAAGGTAAGAACTATAACATTTTTTGTTAAAAAAGCATAGAGCTATATGTGTAATTGGAAAAATATGACCAATTCAAGTTTTCTGAGTTGAGATAAGGTTAAAAGTTATTTAGATGTGTTCTGATGATATCTCGTTGTTCCATAAAGAGCAGTGGATATTTCTCATGGCTGGATCTGGAGTCTAGACTACTCCTTGTAACCCTTAGGTGAGTCCCTAAGCTGACTTCTACATGTTTGTGTGTATTCTAGAACCTTTAGTGAAACTGAAGCTAGTAAAGATTGAAGAAATGTATGTTTGATAAACCGATATGTACGAATTATATGGGGTCTGAAGGTCTAATTATGAAACATGAATCTTGAATTTAAAAAGGATGTTTGTGTCTGAAAGTGTGAATGGGTCTAATATGAATTAATATGAAGTGTATGTGTATTGGTAAGCATGAAATTCTCTATCATGAATGAGTCATTGTATGCCCAGTCTATATATGTCTCTAGATTCGCCTAAAGGGGTCCGTCGGGACTAAAAACATGAATATCTGAAAAGACAAGTCCATGGCCATGTTATCTGAAGGACTATATCATGTAATACCATAGCTGGTGGGTTACGGTATCACATAAGAAGACTAAAAGACCATATCGTGTAAGACCATAGTTGGGCTATGTCATCATATGGAAAATTAAAAGAAGGTTATTACCGAATGTGGTTCTCTATGTGTCCCAGGATGATAATGGGGAAACCTTACTAAGTGTGAGTATAAGCAAATCCATATCGTCTAAAACACCAGCAAAGAAAGGAATGCCTTTGTGGTGAGATTCAACTAAAAGGAAACCTTTGTGGTGAGATCTAACTGAAAGAAATCTTTTGTGGCAATCTCAGTTAAAGGATGCCTTCATGGTGATTCCTGTTAAAGGAAACCTTCATGATTATCTCTAAAAAGGTAACACATTCGTGGCCTGGTCTAATTGACAACCCTTGTTGCAACCGTTTGAAAGAAAACACCCTTGCGTCAGATCCTGTACAAAAGGAAAGGAATTAGGATGAAACAATGAAGGAATGACATGTAATGATTTTTGAAGAAACGGTAAATGCTGCGAACTCTGAAGAAATGATAGGCATGACTAACTTTGATAAGAATAGTAAGTATGGGAAGCTCTAAAGGAACATGTATGATGAATTTTGAAGAAAAAGGCTCTGTATGAAATGTTATAGCGAACTCTGTATTGAAACAATTTATGAATAATGAAATATGATTAGTGATGCTAGAACGCATCAGGAAATGTGGCGAATCTGAGATATCCGAGATATGTACCAAAGGATTGCATAGATCAACGGTATTACGTCTGTATAAATTTCCAAAAAAAAGTATAGCCAATAAGTTATGGAGACTAAGGTGAAAAACATGAATGAAGTATCGAAGGTGTGAAAGGCAAGTTGTGATCTCAGTACAAGTGTGGCGTTTATGGTATGATGATTGGAATATCATAAATGTACCCGCCAAAGCCAAGTTGAAGAATAAGAATAAGATGACAAATAAAAGAATTCTTGATTAAAACTTAAGTAAATGAAAGTTTACTCACTAAGTTCTATTGAAGTTACCAATGTGTTTTATGTGACAACTAAACGGATTTGAAAGACTACGCCAAGAGGGACGATGTCAGGGCTACGCCAAAGAAATGACGGGATGGGCTGTTGTGCATACAGTAGGGTGATTTTGAAAAAAAAAATTCTTTTGTGGCTAGACTTGAGGCAATTCGACTATTACTTGTTATGGCTACACACCTTAACATCAAGATATTTTAGATGGATGTTTACGGATGTCTAGAGTGCTTTCTTAAATGGTTTCTTAAAGGAAAAGGTGTATGGGTTGAAACAGGCCCCTCAAGATTGGTATAAGAGGTTGTCTCAATACTTGAATGGCCAAAGATTTCAGAGAAGGTATGTGGACAATACTTTGTTTATTCGAAGGAAAATAATCCCGTTAACCATAGCTCAAATATATATTGATGACATAATATTTGGTGCTACTTCAATTGCTTTCAAGGGCTCATTTGTTAAGATGATGCAAAGTGAGTTTGAAATGCGTATGGTAATGGAGTTGGCCTATTTCTTTGGGTTCCAAATCAAGCAATTGGATAATGAAACTTTTTTATCACAAGAGAAGTATATCATAAATCTTGTGAAAAAGTTTGGTCTTGATCAATTCAAACCAACTAAAACACCTATTTTTGTCAATGAGAAGCTGTGTGCAGATGTTGAGGGAGTGCCCACTTCCCCAACCACATATAAAAATCGATTGGAAGTTTACTTTATTTCATTGCATTTGTGCTTCAATGTTGTAGTGTGTGTAAGATAGTAGGCCAATCCAAGGGAATTACATGTTAAGACAATCAAATGAATCATTAGGTACGTTCATGGTACACTTGATTTTTGCATTTGGTTTACTAAAGACAATTCAATACGTTTCGTATGTTACAATGATGCTGAATAGCTGGGAAAATTGATTGTCATAAAGCACCTCTGAAGGATGTTTTTATTCAAGAAGTAACGTGGTTTCACAGTTTAGTAAGCAGTAAGGGTCGATTTCTCTATCCACTATAAAAGTAGAATAAATTGCAACTAGCAATTGTTGTGCACTATTCTCATAGATGAGGTAGATGTTAGAAGACTTTGGATTGCTTTGCCTATTTCCATGACCTATTATGACAACATTAGTATCATAAAAAAAAAATTATAAAAAATTTGGTTGAGAATGAGTCAATTGAGGTAAGGTATGCTTTCATACAAAGTTAGTTAGCAAATTTATTCTCCAAAGCATTAAAGTCCAATAGGTTCGAGAGCTTGAGAAGCTCTACTAGAGTATGTCGAGTATAATAAAGTTGTTTGTTTTAAAAGGCATCCACATGACAATCAAAGATAATGTTTTAATAATTTTTCAATCATTATCTACTAATTTTTTTGAGGGGATTTTTATATTATTTTTTTTCTTCAATTTTATTTTTAGTGGGAAATATTTTGGGAGATTTTCTCTCTCCAAATCTTGAGGGAAACATATAATTACTAGAAGTGTCAACTTTTCACCTCTGTTAAATACTCAATAATATCATTGTTTGAGGACTTTCCTAGTTATCCCTAAGCTCTCTAAAAGCTAGGACTATTATCTTGTTGCTTAAGTTTCTTGATAAACCGTAAAAGTAACATATTTTAATCCCACATTTAGCTTACTTTTTGATGATTTATTCCTTGATTTATATAAAAAGGTGCTTGTAATACTTTATTTTCATGTCTTATACCAAGGAAAGCACCCGAGGATGAAAAGAACGCAAAACGGGCCCAAAACGGAGTAAATAGGCCTTAGCATGAAATTGACACGGCCTGGCCCAAAGACCACACGGCCGTGCCTCGACGAACACCTAGAGCACGGCCTCAACTCTGTCTCACACGGCCGTGCCTCAAGTTAGAAATCCGAACACGGTCTGGTCTCGATTCACACGGGCGTGTGCCATGGCCATGCCTCTGTCGCTGGAAAGAGCAATTTTAGTCAGAAAAGGATACTTAGGGAGAAAGAATCGCATTCCAAGAGCCTATATATGTCCCCTAAGTGCCACCTTTGAAAAGGCGTCAAAGCTAGACCAAGGAGCCAAGCCAAGAAGGTCAGAGTTAGGGAATAACGCGAGGATAGCCAGTTGATCCATCCCAAGAAGCCGGAGTTATACTCAAGACGGCAGAATTCTCCTTCAATTTCTTCAGGGAGTTTTAGGGATTTCTTATGTTTTGTTTTATCTTTTCTCTTGAGATGTTTTCTTTTTACTTTATGAACTAAATCCTTCAGATACCTGAAGAGGATGAAACCTAGATGAATTTTGTTATTTGATTTCTAAGTTATATGATAATTGCTTAGTTTGTTCTTAATTATGTTGCTTAATCCAAATCTAATGTGTTTAGGTGGAGGAGGAATAGACCCTGCCTAAGAGTAGATCTAACATAATTAAGCGGAGTTGATCGAACGCCTAGAGATAAGGTTACGAGATTTTGCCGGATTAGGGTGAAACCTAATATGGGAGTCCATTGATCGATTTACTGCTATCCTAGGGGGTTATTATAAGCGAACGAGAGTTCCACTAATTAACCTAGGGTTAGATGTTATTCGCCTCGAGAGAGGGTTTAATATAGGTTAGGGAGTCTCACGGATCAAGCTAAGTACAGAAATCATATAATTTAAGGTTAGATAACAAGTGGAGTCTAGGTGGATTCTTCCTGAGGGTATCGTCGTAATCAACTGAGTTTTTCCTTCAAAGTTATTTTCCTATTCGTCCTTTTTGTCTTTGAGTCCTTAGCTTAGTCTTCGTCAATATAGCTTAAAGCAACTTCACTCTATTTTAAGGCTAAATAATAAAAAGAAAGTTAGTATTAGTACTTTTAGTTCCTTTGGGTTCGATATTCGGTCTTGCCTAAGCTATACTACTATTTGATAGGTACACTTGCCTTTAATCGTTGTTAGAGTTAGTTTCCAGGTTTGATCACATTCATTATAAATTTTAAAGCTCTGATTTACAGCGATCATTTCTTGTCTATTTCAAACCCTAACTTTTACCTTCTCAGATATTTTATCATGGCTTGTAAAAAATTTACTTCCGTAGAAGAGCTTGAAAGGGTATAAGAACAAGTAACTGAAGAGGGGTTTTTTAATCCTCTAGTACAAAACCTTGATACAAGGAATCAAGAAGTGTCCATTTCTCAAAGCACATACCAGGCTGAACCAACTCAGGTAATGACAGAGACTCATCCCTCTTGTATCCATGTTGAATCTACTGCACCAACCTCCATAAAAAATGTCGATGAAGGAAACTCAAATGTTGGACCATCACAAGAGATTATTATTGTCGTTGTTGAGATCGATCAATTTCTTTGGAATCCATCTCTACCTGAGCACATAGACCTTCAAGACCAAGGGATCGAGACACTCATTTAGGTTATGACTAGACAAGAAGAGCAACCATCTCTCATTAACCCTATTCTAGTCAATATGGTTGCCACTATTAAATCTTTTTCGCCAAACAACCCTGTGGAGATTAAAGGGTTTACTACCAACATCTATGAACCAAGGGATGAGGAGGAGAAGAATGAGGAAGAGTTGAAAGATCCTTTTGAGAAGGATTTTGATAATATGGATAAGGCCACAACTATAGCCTCTAATGCTAAAGTAGAAATCATTGAGGAATTTCCAATTTGTTCAGGCTTTTTGTCAGAGGATAAGGACCAAGTATTTTATGGCAAAGGATTTTTTTGATATTTTTGTCTCTAAAAATGACAAGGGAAAGGCCTCTATTACGCGCAAACCTAGAAAGGAAATAAAGATTCTTGATGATAGCCTTCATGATACTTCCACAAGTCGAACACAGAGTCAAGCTCTAAAGATCACATGCCTTTACTATCTAATATGAAAGCAATGACCAAGCATTTTAGTGTGCTCTCTTTTTCTTTCAAAAAGAATAAGAAAATGAAAGAAGAAGGTGTCCCTAAACTCTTGTCTAAAGCTGTCAGAGTGACAAAGAGACAAGAAGAAAGAATTATAGAGATCCGTAATAGAGTTTTCTGGGATGTTGGCTCTTCTAGAAGATGCCCTGCCATGATGCCGAAACACTTCATTGAATAGCCAAACATTAAAGAGAATAGTTTTTTTGATCCCGATATTGATATCATACTTCAAAACTTGAGTTTTTTGGGAACTGTAAGTTATGTTAAGCCTTATGTTAAAAATATTGTATTAGATTTTTATGCTAATATGAATGAGAGCATATTTGACAAGAACAACATATTATACCATAAGGTGTTCATATGTGGTGAGTGGTATAACTTTGGCCCTAGAGAAATGTAGACTGGATGAGTGTAGAGGCCAAGACAGTAAAGAAAGTGATTGACAGACAAAATACCTTACGATTTGATCTTCATCCCTTCCTTGATAATGAATAGGTTAGCAAGTTTGTTGAAACAAAGGGATTTATGTTGCAATGGGGAACTGACATTAATGAGTTGTGATGTTGAGGGGAGTGTTGTTGCTGCTTTTGAAGGGAAAAAGATTATTTTTTGATGAAGTTTGGATTTTTTTAACGGAAGAAGATTATTTTTTTTATGAAGTTTGGATTTTTTCAAACTTTTATTCTTGGATTACAATAATCCTATAAACTTGATGATGTTGTTGTTTAATTTTTTTAAAATGGATGACTATTACTGGTGATGCATTATTTTCTTGTTTCATTAGCTTTCTTAGTTATAACAATGGTTGATTAATTATTGGTGCAAATTCAACTTGGCATTGATGGTTAATTTACTTAATTATTTTTTAAGTTAAGTTTTTAAAATTAATGAGAATATGCTAAGGGGAAGCTATTGTTACTTGATTATATTGCTTCATGTGTTGTATATGTTTTGTTTAACAAATTGTCAAAAGAGGATATTGTTGAAAAATATGGAATGGATAAGATGTTTGTAAGGAAGTGTCCACTTCTTGAATCATTGCAACAAACATGACAATTTCCATATTTATGTGATTGACAATTTATTTAAGTTGATTTTTGGACTATGTTGATATTGTGCATTGTATCTAACCCGTTAATGAAAATGATATCACTTTGGGAAACATGTTTAAAGGATTGGATTGGATCATGCCTATCTAATCTATGGATCAAGGAAGTTGGATTGGATTGGAACGTTGAAGACTTAGCTTTCAATAATCCTTGTTTATCTTGTTTATTATTATTTTAATGTAATCAACTAATTTAGTTGTTCTTTAATAGGGATTGATGTAGATCTTCATTGTGTTAGAAAGTCTCAAAAACTCTATATAATTGAGAGACTTGTATAGGTTGATGTATTGATTTTGAGAGCCCTTAATTTGTTCAAGTGAGGAACATTAATTGTTAGAGTGCATTTTGATTGTAAAACCTTTTGTTGTTGGTTTAACAAGTTAAGTTCAAAAGGGTGAATTTAGTGGTAAGAGTACCAGTATTCTAGGATACAAAAGTGAGAAAATTATCACTGAAGTATGATAGATTTAGGATCACTTGTTGTAACAGTTGAAGATAATGAATATTTCTCACTAAGCTAGACTCTATAGAAATAGAGAAACAAAATTATGTAACTAATCTATGTGTCACTTGTTTTTGGTTTATTGTTTCGTAGTGCTAGAAGAAGTGTCAACTTATACAGTCACTTCTTTTAGCATTTAGCTTTTTAAGGCAGTTTAATTGTTAGGGATAAACTTGGTTAAGCAACTAACAAGTAAAATAACAAAGAAATTGAAAAGATCAAACACAAATATTTTACGTGAAAAAATCCCTTCGAAGATGATAAAAAACCACTAGAAAAAATAATTTCACTAAAATGACTAAAACAAAGAGTACAAAAGATGAAGATAAAACTAAACCCCAAAACCTGAAATAAGAACCCTCAAAACGTAAACACAAAATTCTTTGAAAGCTTGTAAAAACTAATACTTAAATGTGTAATTAGTCATTTTTCTAGGGTGAAAAAAGGTCTATTTATAGACTAAATTCATAGGTTAAATAATATTAAAATAACTTACACTAATTAAAGTTTAAGTGGGAAACTGAAAATAAAGTATGACTGAGAGAAGAAAAGTCGAAAAATGTGAGGCATTGCTCCACAAATCTCCACTTTGACCCATATTTCCACAACGTCTTCTTTGTTGAAGTCCGCCACGAGTTTATCTCAAATTATGCAGAATATTAAATGAGTCAAAGTTGTGCTTAGAAGTTAAAAGACTTCTAGTCTTTGACTTGTGCACTACCAAATCAAAAATGACCTAAGCCTGATTTCCACGAACGTAGCGTCTCATATTTTCAAAACCTGCATCCAAAAGAGAACATCTCTTATACGAAACATTCATACGTTTTCCATGCTATAACCAAGTTGTCTCTGCTTGAAACGGGTTGACTTCGACTCTTTAACAGACGAGGGATGTCCTGCTTCACCGATCACTATTGATCCTTCCAGAACATAATGACTGTCAATCTTTTTACCTTTCATCATAAAGAAAGCCCTACGTGATACCTTAATGCCTCTTGACTCAATGTTAATTCTACAACCATTTGAGTCTAAAATTCCTAAGGATATGAGATTTCTCGTTAAGTCAGACACATGCCTGACAACTAATAGTATCCTAATTTCTTATCGTGCATCCTAATCTAAATAGTACCAATACCAGTTACCTTACCAGGTAAGCCATTCCCCATGTGCACAAATTCACCTTCAACTGAATTGTATGTAGAGAACCAGTCCCTATTGGAACACATGTTGAAAGAACACCTTGAATTTAGGATCCATTCGGAGATAAGCTCGGACCTTTCACTTGTTGACACTAACAAGAAATCATCACCCTTGTCATTGGCTAAATTAGCACCAGCTAAATCTTCCTTGTTGCTTTCAGCAAACCTTTTATTTCGCAATTTGTAACAATTTGCCTTGACATAACCTAACTTTTTGCACTAGCGACATCTCTTATCTCGCTTCCTTGATGTTACCAAAATCGAGACTTACCTATCTGACTTGCTATCCGAACCAAACTCATTGTCGAGTTTGTATTTTCTTAAAAGATGACTCTTCACATCCTCGAATGAGAGACTATCTTTGGCATAAATCAGGGTCTCCCTGAAAGACTTGTATGAAAGGGGTAAAGAGCACAATAATAGCATAGCCTAATCTTCATCCTCAATCTGAACCTTAATATTTTTTTAAATCATTCAAAAGAGTAATAAATTGACTGATGTGACCTCTAAGGTTCTCACTTTCGTCCATGAAAAACGTGTATAAACACTGTTTCAACACCAATCGGTTAGCCAAACACTTTGTCGCATAAAGGGTTTCTAACCTTTCCATAAGGTGAATGTCGTTTTCTCCATCAAAACCTCCTGCAACACATTATTTTTTAGGCATAATTGAATCATGAATAGAGTTTTTTTACCTAACCTATGTCATTCTGATTTATCAATGTCTGCAGGCTTCTTCTCTGTAAGGACCTTCTCAAGATCGCTTTGAATCAGAATTGTTATCATTCGAACTCGTCATAGATTGAAATTCGTGATGCCATAGAACTTATCAATATCAAACCTTGTTGCTGCCATATTTGAACGGGTTGATTGTGAAAATCGAACTAGCTCTTATATCAGTTTGTTAGAGATAAACTCGGTTAAACAACGGACAATTAAAATAACGAATAAATTGAAAAATCAAACACAAATATTTACGTGAAAAAACCCTTCCAAAGGATAAAAAACTACGAATAAAGATAATTTCGCTAAAACGAAAAAAACGAAGAGTACAAAAGATGGAGAGAAAACTAAACCCTAAAATTTAAAATAAAAACCCTCAAAATGTAAACACAAAATTCTCTAAAAGATTGTAAAATTTAATACTTAAATATATAATGGATTATTTTTCTATGGTGAAAAAGGACCTATTTATAGATTTATTCGTAGATCAAATAATATTAAAATAACTTACACTAATCAAAGTTTAAATAAAAAACTAAAAACATAATTTAACTAAAAAAACCAGAAAAATATGAGATATAACTCGGCAACAACATTTTCAATTTTAATTGATAATAAATTGTGACATTGTTTTAAGAGCTAATTGGGGGTTTAGCCGTGCAGACCAAGAAAAAAGATGAGGACCACATGCAATGATTGAGATCCTCAATCATAATTAAAACAAAACTAAAATTTGACAATAATTGCCACCTTTTCTTTAGACTGCAATAGGTTGGGCACTGACTTAGAAGTACCTGCTAAGTCTTTGACAATGAAACATGGAAATCGGGAACAATTTGTAAGGATGCAAGTCTTTTAACGTAGGGCTTGGTTCGATTTGGTAGATTTTTTGAAACCTGATTATTGCGCTGGTTGAGGCCACACAACTAGCTTTACGATGCTTCCTACGTCTTTTTCGGTTATTCCAGGTTTTTTCTTGCCCAACTTAAACGCTTAGTCATTAAATTTTGTTTTTTTTTTTTTCCTTTCAAATGAAAAAAGAAGAAGAAACAAATAGAAGTTCAATGACGAATAGGTAATCGGCAATCAGGAGAGTTGTAAAATTACGTTTGTTTGTTATTTAATTTTTCTTTTCACCAAGTTATTATTTCTATAAAATAGCAGTAAAAATAGGAAAATAAAGTAATTATAGTTTTTTTAATGAAACTTAAAGTAATTGAAGTCAATTAATCAGCAGTAACATTTTTTATAAACATTGTTGGCATAATTCATGGTAAAAATAATTAATGAGTTTATATATTATTTTTAAAATGATAAGAGAAATGATTACACATCACCTCAAATATATCAAAAAAAATTCCCAGATTTAATAAGGAATGACAGTGATTCAATAATAAATATGAAAAGATTAATATTTTGTATTCCTTTTAAATTAATGACCTAATAATATTTGAATCTGTAAAAACCATTTCAAAAATTTATAAATATATCAACATAGAAATTTTATCATACGCATCTGTATTTGAAAATGATAAATTTAGAATATAAATGTGTGTGTAAAAATAATAAATAAAAAAAATAAAACGTCTTAATAATCACACTTGAAATATGTATTATATTAAAATTTAAGATTTAAATTAAATTATAAGTAAAATAAAATTTGAACACATAAATATATCGTATTAAGAAGACTAAATGAATATACTTATTTATCGTAGTGTTATCATCAATCCTTACTTGGTGTCGATATATAATTGATTGAAGAAATAAAGTATGCATAATAAAATTAAAATGTATGAAAATGTCAATAAAGTTTTAGCTAAGTGGTAAGTTAAATGTTTTACTAATGTTATTAGTTTGGGTTCAAATCCCACAATATGTATATTTTTATTAGTTTTTTAAATAAAAAATTAAAGTACCATCAAATAATATAACTTATTTTAAATACAGAAGGATATTTTTGTAATTTTTATAATCGATTTGGTGCCCGATTGACTCGTAACACCAACTCAATTAAGGATTTTATTAATAGTATAGATATACAAATATATAAAATTGTATAGAACAAAAATTTTATGAGAAATAAAAATTAGTGTCATTGGTTAATTGGACACTAATTTAGTTAGAGAAATAACAAAAATATTATTTTATATTTAAAATATTTTATATTACCATAGGGTAATTTAGTTTTTTTTTTAAATACAGAAAAATACATATTATGATATTTGAGTTCACACTAATTACATGGTTAAAACCTTAAATTTAACACTCAATATGTTGTTATAGAGAGATAATTGTTGTAAACCTAATATATAATTAATATAGTGAAATTCTATCAAATAAAAAAAAGTAAGAATCAAATCAACAAAATTTAAAAAAAAATGTATACCAATGCATTCATTATTACTTTTATGCATATTTTATTTTATATTCTTTCAGGTGATTAATTATGAAGCTCACAAAACTAACAACTTCAATTAATTTGTGTGGATTATCTACCATTCAAAAAATAGTACGAGTTATCAAATTAATTAATTAATTTATCATAAGTTATTAAATTTAAGTAATCAATTTATAAGTTTATGATGTTTGTAGAATATTTAATTGAATTGATATATTTAATTCTACCATTTGAAGATTATTTTCATTTAATAAAATATGATCAATGAATTTTTCATGTTAAATTTAAACTTTTTATTGAAATAATATTTTAATTAAGATCACTTTTATTTAATAAATTACAATTAATAGGTTTGCTTCTATGAAATAACTACAATTTTACTTAAATTTAAGACAATATATATGTTATTATAGAGAATTAATTTAATAAGGAACGTACTTCATAACTATCGATATTGTTCTTGTTAGAACAATTGTAGTACAACAAAGAAAGTTATGATGCAACGTAACACCCCTATACCCGATTCGACCTAATGAACCTGATATAGGGATATTACATTTGGTGTCAAAGAGATTTTGGCTAATCACTAATATATTTGAACATTAAAAAAAAAAAGTTTTGATAACCTATATTTTTGTCCCCACTACTTGGAACACACTTGATCTTTTTAAATATATGCTATCAATTTGAAACATACCCTCTTAGCACTTGGAGGTGTGATAAGATGGATGCTCACAACCTCAATTACAACTCTTCAAAATCACTGTACCTAATATGCGCACGGTAAACAAAACAGTACGCTAAGTAAAACTCAGTGGTATTTCTATAATCTAAATATTTAAAGACAAGATAAATATAATAGGCACAATTAAATTATAAGAACATATTAATGTCTAGTATCATGACTATCATTTTTATATTAAACAATATCCTAATTCACACAATTGTTATATAAATGGTTATTCACATATCAAACCATATTTATTCGTACAAAGACATTAGCCATGCAATACTCAATTCATGAATACATCATTATATACCATACTCAATTTTCATCACTTGCTATATAATAGCTTTCCATAATTTATTCGCATATCATTTAAACAATGGCATTATCCATTCCATATATATTCAATTCATAAGTATATAACTCATGTATTCCATATATTTACAATATATTTCACATTCTAATTTCAATTCACAATATCAATTTCATTTATCATACCATGCCATTTCAATATCAATTAGAAAATTTTATTATATGTTTTAACACGACTCGAACTCGGACGGATACGCGAATTCATCCAACACACCAATTTGGCAACCAGTGCCTCATCGGATAATTCGAAGTAATAAATTGACAGCCAGTATCTCATCGACTAAACCGAAGTAAACTGGCACTCAGTGCCTCATCGAATTAATTCGAAGTAGTAAATTGACACCCATTGTCTCATCGACTCGAAGTCGAAGAAATGCCTGAACTCTTCCAATCCTATGGCATGCCAACTATATCCGATTCAACCCGATACAGTTAATAGGGTTTAATTTCACAATTCAAAAACAATCAATATCCAATATCAAATTTTCATAAAATCACATATATATAAATTCAATTCAATATAAAAATGCCAAATACTCACCTCAATCACTTACCATAACATTTAATCAAAATACAACAATTAATAACTAAGTTCGAATTATAGAAACACAAACCGGAAATTCCGAGCTATTCCTCGTCAACTTTATCTTTTCTCTTTTTAGTCGAGGGTTCTGGTACGACTTTAGCTACAGAATTAAAACAATTAAAATTCATCAATACAACACAATTCAATCTCATATTTAATATTTCAATTTTACTCAATATTTGCCTAAATTCCAATTTAGTCCCTAAACCGAGACTAGCTTTATTTCTTTACATTTAATTCTTTATTTTCATACAAATTCCACTTTAGACTAAATTTAACTCCCTATTTTCACTTAAATCCCTAAATTTTGAAATTTTTCACAATTTAGTCCCTATTACTCAAAATTTACAATTTATTCTACAATTCAATCATTTTTCATTTCTAACTTAAAAATTTATCAATTTAATCCCTAATACTAAAATTATTAAACCTAGACAACACTTAAAAACTCAATAATTTCTAAATTTCAACATGAGTCGAGTAGTATTTAGTATCGGGATTTCAAAAATATAAAAATTACAAGAAAAATGGACTATATTGACTAACCAATTGAACTTGTAACTTTGAAACCCTAAGGCCATTCGTCTTTCTCCTTTCTCCCTTTTTCTTTTTCTTTCCTTTTTCTATTCTGTTTCGTTTGGCTTTCTCTGTTTCTTTCTTTCTATTTCTATTTCTTTTTGTTTTATTATTATATAATATATTATTATCATAATATATATAATTAAATGTTAAGTAAATATATTTTATTATAATATATATATTAAATTATATATATTTTTACTTATGCCGCCTTATTTAAGAAAAATGGCATAGTTGCTTCTTTAGTCCTTTTAATTTTTCTTTAATCTATAATTCAACTTTCACCCTATATGCAATTTAGTTCTTTTACCTAATTACTCTTAATTAAATCAAGTTCTCTTAACCAATACTTAATTAACTACACAACCAGCTTTGTAAATATTTTTAATAAATATTTACGAGTCCGATTTACGGGAACGGATTCCGACACCCCTGACTATCGGGTCATTACAATTCTCTCCCTAAATAAATTTCGCCCCCAAAATTTACCTGAAAAGAGGTGGGGGTACTGAGATCTCATAGTTTTTCCGAGTCCCAAGTCGCTTCCTTAACACTATGACTACGCCATAATACTTTCACTAACGAAACTAACTTATTACTCAATTCTTTCACTTCTAGTGCCAAAATTTGAACCGATTTTTCTTCATATGACAGATCAGGTTGAATCTCAATATCTTCCGTCGAAATAATATGAGATGGATCCAATAGATATCTTCTAAGCATTGAAACGTAAAAAACATAATGTATTTTTTGCAATTCCGTAGGCAAAACTAAACGATAAGCAACTGGACCCACTCTTTCCTTGATCTCATACGGTCCAATAAAACGAGGACTTAATTTCCCTTTTTGATCAAATCTTAAAATTTTCTTCCAAGGCGAAACTTTTTAAAAAAAATACTTTATCGCCATCATAATATTCAATATCTCGAAGTTTCAAATCTGCATATGATTTCTGTCTGTCAAAAGCTGTCTTAAATCTATCTCAAATTTTCTTAACAATTTCTTCCATTTCTTGAATTAATTTCGTCCCGATCATTCTTCTTTCACTCAATTCTATCCACCAAACAGGTGATCGGCACTTACGACCGTAAAAGGCTTCATACGGAGCCATTTGAATACTCTATTAAAAACTATTATTATATACAAATTTGACCAAAGGTAAGTAACGCTCCCAACCTGATTCAAAATCAATAACACAAGTACGAAGTATGTCTTCCAAAATTTGAATAACATGCTCAGATTGTCCATCAGTTTGCGAATGAAAAGCTGTGCTAAAATTAAGTCGCGTACCAAGAGATTCAAGCAACTGTTTTCAAAATCTTGAAGTAAACCAAGGATCCCGATCAAAGATTATCGACATAGGAACACTGTGTAATCTCACTATTTCTTGAATATAAACTTCAACAAGCTTTTGAAGTGTCCAATCAATCCTGACTGCGATGAAATGAGTCGATTTCGTAAGTCGATCAACAATCACCCATACAACATTTTTTTTTTACTTGCTGATAAAGGTAACCCCATTACAAAATCTATCGTGATACAATCCCATTTCCATTCAAGAATAGACATAGGCTGAAGTAATTCGGTGGAAATCTGATGTTCTACCTTAACTCGCTGACAAGTTAAACATTTAGCCATATACTCGACCACATCTCTTTTCATTCCTGGGCACCAATAAAATTCTCGCAAATCGCGATACATTTTCGTTCCTCCAAGATGTAAAGCAAAAGGACTATCATAAGCTTCACGAAGTATCAAATCTTTCAATTCAGATACATCCGGAGCGCAAATTCGATTATGAAATCTCAAGCAACCACAATTATCAATTCTGAAATTTTCTAATATACCATTTTGAACCATTTCTCTTTTCTTTGCCAATTTGTCATCTTCTAACTGGGCTGACTTAATCTGATCAAATATCATCGGTTTGATTTTTAATTCAGCCAATAGGCTTCCATCGTCATTAATACTGAGCTGAGTAAACATTGCTCGCAATTCAATTGCTGCTTTTTTAATCAACGCATTAGCTACAACATTATTTTTACCAGAGTGGTAATCAATAACACAATCAAAATCTTTCAGAAGTTCTACCCAATGACGCTGTCTCAAATTCAATTCCTTTTGAGATTAGAAGTATTTGAGACTCTTATGATTGGTATAAATATAACACTTTTCACCATACAGATAATGTTTCCAAATCTTTAGAGCAAAAACTACGACAGCTAGCTCTAAATCGTGTCGGATAATTGCGTTCATGCATTTTGAGCTGACGAGATGCATAAGCAATCACTTTCCCATCTTGCATCAAAACACAACTAAGACCGCTCAAGGAAGCATCATGATAAATGACAAAATTCTTTCCATAAGAATCGAAAACCTTTAGTATATTACCTTTGGAGTTATTCTTATAATCCTATACTTCATTTTTACTCAATTGGTCTCTTATTTCTTTTCTTTCCACTTAACCAGAAGTCCTTTCTTCATTTAGTTTTCCTAAAATCATCTCTATAATTCTATAGTTCCTTTCTGCACATATTTACCTAGCTTATCATTTATATTCATTCTTTATCCTTTCTTTTCATTTCTTTTCATTATTATTCTTATCACAACTATCTCATACAAATCACTACACTATTTTTTTAACATTTTTTTAGACTCTACTTTGTTATACTTTTATATTCCCATTTTCATTTTCTTTCTTTTCTTTCTCTTTTCGAGGCAAACAATGATTATCCCAGTTATGGATCAGAGTTATTACTCTTAACCCAACCTCTTAGAAATCTATTGGCCTGGCCGCTGCCAACAGTCTCCTTGAGGTAACTGTTCTTTCCAAAGTTTGCCTCTTTTATTACTCAATTTATAGCTTTGCTATTTCTTTTCTTCTTCTTCTTATTCTTCTTTTCCCACTTTAGATCGCTCTTTATTCACTAATTCTTAAAATCATTTCGCTATCTTTTTATGTTCTCTAAAGTACTCATACTATTTTTTTATGGTCAATTCTATTCTTATCTTCAATAATCTTTTTTTTTGAATTTTTTATGTTCAATTTATCCTCTTATTAATACCCATTACAGACTATTTCTTGGTTTCCTGAACAATTCTGAACAATCCTTTATTCCATGTCTTTTAGAGCCATACTTAAAGCATCTGTCAGAAAATATCCAATATTCACCTCAATGAGATTTTCTTTTTCGCATTAATCACAAGGTCGAATAGTTCTTTTCCTTAAACCTTTAATACTTGCCTTGAAGATAACCTGAGACCCTATTTTATCTTGCTCTTCATGTTCGTATACGAGTACAAATTCTCAAGCTTCTTTACCTTTCTTAGTTGATCGTGATAGAATTGAACTTGTCATTACTCTTTTACCTAATTCTTTTCTCTTTTCTTCTTTTCGTACTTTTTCAAGAAAATCTCCAATTCATCTTCTCACTAGAATTTATACTTTAAAAATATACCATTGATAATTTTCACATTTTTTAACAAAAATACTACGCTTCTAAACTATAACTTATCTCTATTAATAAATTATAATATTATATACCATCAATATCTTAGACTTATGATATTCTCTTCATTCAAGAACCTCTATTTTCTCTCATTCTCTTATTAATATTGATTATTTTTTTAACTAAGGTATTTATTTCTTTCTATACTTCTTTTTTAAAAAAATTTCATTTTCTGATATTCATAATTGGAAAATATTACTATTATATTCCACTTCTCATATTTCTATTATCTCTTCTATTTCCAAAAGACTAACCTTATATTAATATACCAAACTTTCTGACTTTTTAAGTTCTCATTCTGTACATGTACAACTATATATACATATATACTCATTTTCCTTCACATTCACTAGTCCCTAACTTTTACTTTGTCTTTACTTTTAATCACTAAAATCCATTTCTGCTTTTTCTTCCATATCTGATTCTGTATCTTCCCCCGAAAAATTCTCTATAATAAGTTCTAAATTCTCTTCAAATTCATCTTCTACAATCTAATTTGGAAATTCCTCAGGATCTTCTTCCTCTTCCATCTCTATAACGGGGATTGAATCTATAAATTCTCTTGGTAATTTCCTAACAACTAATTTTTCCATCCATGGCATGTCAAAGACATTTTGCTTCCCAATCAACTTTCGTGAACCTACACTTTGTTCGCTATTTTCCTTGCTCCATGAGAGATTATAAACTTCACGTATAATATAACTATATTCCAATAAGTTTTTGGTACCAATGTCTTCCAAAGTTGGTCTAAAATCATTTGATGCTCTCGTTCTATTAATGTCCCTCTAAGGGTCAAGTATTGCACTTCATTCTTTCTAATCAGTTCATGACCCTTCCATAACACTTCTTGCATCTTTTGATTTACAGTAATAAGGTGTTGAACAATGTCTTCTTCTGGTTTCATTCTATAATCTTGCACTTCTCTCATCATCCTATCAAGTTTTCCTTCTATGCTAAAGTTGTTATCTCATCAGGCAATATCAGATTTATTACCATTTCTTCCAATATCTATGACAGAAAATAAGTTTTTATCAAATTTCAGTATTTATCTATTTTCCTCTTGAGTCATTACTACCTAATTCAAAATCATTTCCTTATCAGTAATAATTCAGATTTTCAAACTTATCAATACTTCTAATATTGATATCACATCTCATCACATCGATATATCCTATATGGCATGTACTTCTAGACTCGTTCTTTACCCAGAAATCAGAAAACCAAAGCTTTGATACCACTAAATGTAACACCCCTATACCCGATTTGACCCAATGAACCTGATATAGGGATATTACATTTGGTGCCAAAATGATTTTGGTTAATCACTAATATATTTGAACATTTAAAAAAAATTAAGTTTTGATAACCTATATTTTTGTCCCTACTACTTGGAACACACTTGATCTTCCTAAGTACATGCCATCTATTCAAAATTTTGAAACATACCCTCTTGGCACTTGAAGATGTGATGAGATGGATGCTCACAACCTCAATTACAACTCTTCAAAATCACTGTACCTAATCTGCGTATGGAAAACAAAATAGTACGCTGAGTAAAACTCAGTAGTATTTCTATAATCCAAATATTTAAAGACAAAATAATATAATAGGCACAATTAAATTATAAGAAAATATTAATGTCTAGTATCATGACTATCATTTTTTTTATTAAACAATATCCTAATTCACACAATTTTTATATAAATGGTTATTCACATATCAAACCATATTTATTTGTACAAAGACATTAGTCATGCAATACTCGATTCATGAATACATCATTATATACCATACTCAATTTTCATCACTTGCTATATAACAGCTTTCCATAATTTATTCACATATCATTTAAACAATGACACTATCCATTCCATATTCAATTCATAAGTATATAACTCATGTATTCCATATATTTACAATATATTTCACATTCTAATTTCAATTCACTATATCAATTTCATTTATCATACCATGCCATTTCAATATTAGTTAGAAAATTTTATTATATGTTTACTCCTATTAACAAGACTCGGACTCGGACGGATACACGGATCCAACCAACACACTAGTTTAATTCAATATCAAAATGCCAAATACTCACCTCAATCACTTAACATAACATTTATCAAAATACAACAATTAAGAGTTAAGTTCGAATTATAGAAATACAAACCGAAAATTCCGAGCTATTCCTTGTCGACTTTATCTTTTCCCTTTTTAGTCAGGGTTCCAGTACGACTTTAGCTACTAAATTAAAACAATTAAAATTCATCAATATAACACAATTCAATCTCATATTTAATATTTCAATTTTTACTCAATATTTGCCTAAATTCCAATTTAGACCCTAAACCGAGACTAACTTTATTTCTTAACATTTAATTCTTTATTTTCATACAAATTCCACTTTAGACTAAATTTAACTCTTTATTTTCACTTAAATCCCCAAATTTTGAAATTTTCACAATTTAGTCCATATTTCTCAAAATTTACAATTTATTCTACAATTCAATCATTTTTCATTTCTAACTTAAAAATCTATCAGTTTAATCCCTAATACTAAAATTATTCAACATAGACAACACTTAAAAACTGAATAATTTTTAAAATTTCAACATGAGTCTGGTAGTATTTAATACCGGGATTTCAAAAACATAAAAATTTCAAGAAAAAGGGACTAAATTGACTAACCAATTGAACTTGGAACTTTGAAACTCCTTAAGGCCATTCGTATTTTTCCTTTCTCCCTTTTTCTTTTTCTTTCCTTTTTCTATTCTGTTTCATTTGGCTTTCTCTGTTTCTTTCTTTGTATTTCTTTTTCTTTTTGTTTTATTATTATATAATATATTATTATAATATATATATATACTTAAATGTTAAGTAAATATATTTTATTATAATATATATATATATATTAAATTTTATATATATTTTTACTTATGCCGTCTCATTTAAGAAAAATGGCATAATTGAATCTTTAGTCCTTTTAATTTTTCTTTAATCTATAACTCAACTTTCACCCTATATACAATTTAGTTATTTTACCTAATTACTCTTAATTCAAGCAAATTCTCTTAACCAAGGCCTAATTAACTACACAGCTAGCTTTATAAATATTTTTAATAAATATTTACGAGTTCGATTTACGAGAATGGAGTCTCGGGAATACACTTTCCGATACCCTTGACTATTAGGTCATTACAATTCTCCCCACTAAATAAATTTTGTCCCCGAAATTTACCTGAAAAGAGGTAAGGTTACTGAGATCTCATAGTTTCTTCCGGGTCCCAAGTCGCTTCCTCAACACTATGACTATGCCATAATACTTTCACTAACGGAACTAACTTACTATTAAATTCTTTCACTTCTCGTGCCAAAATTTGAACTGGTTCTTCTTCATATGAGAAATCAGGTTGAATCTCAATATCTTCCGTCGAAGTAATATGAGATGGATCCGATAGATATCTTCTAAGCATTGAAACGTGAAAAACATAATGTATTTTTTACAATTTCGCAGGCAAAACTAAACGATACGCAACTGGACCCACAGGTCCAATAAAACGGGGACTTAATTTTCCTTTTTGATCAAATCTTAAAATTTTCTTCAAAGGCAAAACTTTTAAAAAAAATACTTTATCCCCAACAAAATATTCAATATCTCGAAGTTTCAATTCTGCATATGATTTCTGTCTGCCAAAAGCTGTCTTCAATTTATCTCAAATTTTCTTAACAATGTCTTCCGTTTCTTACATTAATTTCGTCTCGATCATTCTTCTTTCACTCAATTCTATCCAACAAACAGGTGATCGGCACTTACGACCGTATAAGGCTTCATACGGAGCCATTTAAATACTCTATTGAAAACTATTATTATATAAAAATTTGACCAAAGGTAAGTAACGCTCCCAACCTGATTCAAAATCAATAAAACAAGTACGAAGTTTGTCTTCTAAAATCTGAATAACATGCTCAGATTGTCCATCAGTCTGCGGATGAAAAGCTGTGCTAAAATTAAGTCGCGTACCAAGAGATTCACTGTGCTAAAATTAAGTCGCGTACCAAGAGATTCATACAACTGTTTTCATAATCTTGAAGTAAACCGCGGATCCCGATCAGAGATTATCGACATAGGAACACCGTGTTTTCATAAACTTCAGCAAGCTTTTCCATAATAGAAATAGGCTGAAGTAATCCGGTGAAAACCTGATGATCTGCCTTAACTCGCTGACAAGTTAAACATTTAGCCACATACTTGACCACATCTCTTTTCATTCCTTGGCACCAATAAAATTCTCGCAAATCGCGATACATTTTTGTTCCTCCAAGATGCAAAGCAAAAGGACTATCATGAGTTTCACGAAGTATCAACTCTTTCAATTCAGATACATCCGGAACACAAATTCGATTATGAAATCTCAAGCAACCACAATTATCAATGCTGAAATTTTCTAATATACCATCCTGAACCATATCTCTTTTCTTCGCCAATTTGTCATCTTCTAACTATGCTGACTTAATCTGATCAAACATCATCGATTTCATTTTTAATTCAGCCAATAGGCTTCCATCGTCATTGATACTGAGCTGAGTAAACATTGCTTGCAATTCAATTGCTGCTTTTCTACTCAATGCATCAGCTACAACATTAGCTTTACCAGGGTGGTAATCAATAACACAATCAAAATCTTTCAGAAGTTTTACCCAACGACGCTGTCTCAAATTCAATTTCTTTTGAGATAAGAGGTATTTGAGACTTTTATGATCAGTATAACTATAACACTTTTCACCATACAGATAGTGTTTCCAAATATTTAGAGAAAAAACCATAACAGTTAGCTCTAAATCGTGTGTTGGATAATTGCGTTTGTGCATTTTTAGCTGACAAGATGCATAAGCAATCACTTTTTCGTCTTGCATTAAAACACAACTAAGACCGCTCAAGGAAGCATCAATATAAACGACGAAATCCTTTCCATAAGCATCACTATAACTAGTGAAACTATACTAATTCTTGTATTTTGATTTTTTATTGATTCGTTTGATGTATTATAATTATTTCATTTCACATATTTGAATAAATACTAAGAAATAATTGATGGTAAATAGTGAAAAATGAGTGATACAATGGAAGTAACAAGGAAGAAGACTTATTATGATAGTTTGGGTGAATATAAATACACAAATGAAAATGACATGTCAAATTGACTAAATTAATTAGTGAAATGGTGTGAAGCTTAAAAATCAATGGAGGAAACTTCCCAAACCCTTCCGTATGGAACTAACATATTGTAGTATGATGAAGTGTGAACATAATAAAATCAACTAATTCACCATTGAATTGGTCCATTTGGATGAATATTTAGTAAATTTCATATAGTTGAGATTAGAGAGCTAGCCTTGTCTCATATGTAACAACCCGTTTTTTAGTGGTATCGGAAGCAGTGGTTTTGGGGCCACCAAATCTGGCAAGTAAGTTTGTAAATATTCTATTTAATATTTATGAGCTAATTGTAATTTTAAAAAGGTTTTTGATATAGTGATTTTTGTTGTATAAATGATTTATTAAGTTCAAGTGGTTTAAAAAAATGAGGTATCGGGACTTCGTTTCTATAAACCGAGCTATAAATATTTTTATAAATATTTACAGAGTGTCATTAATGTGGTATTAAAGTTTCGTTGAAAAATTTTAACGTTTCGATAGTTAATTAATTAAAAAGGACTAAATCGCATAAAGTGTAAAAGTTGTGTTCTATTAGCTAAAGGTATTAAATAGCTATAAAACTTTAAAGTAGAAGCCTTTATATGATAAATAGACCATTAAGGGTGTTAGTGGATGTGCATGGCTTGGCAATTATGTAAAATTTAAAGTTAGGTAAGGGTAATTTTGTAATTAAGTACTAAAATATAAATTAAATAAAAGAAAACAAACTATCATCTTTTTTGTTTTTCATTCTCAGCAGATTGCAAAGAAGAGAAGCCATGGAAGAAGCTTCAAACTTTTGGCTAGTGCATGGTAGGCATTTTTAGTCCCGTTTTTAATTATTTTTATGTTTTTGTGATCGTTGCAACTAGGTCCAGCTAGTCCGTACCTTCGATTTTGAAACTGTTAAAGATTTTGAATGTTTCCATTGATGAATCTTGTGATTTTTTATGTTAGATGATGAATTTAGGATACAAATGACATGTCATTAGGGGTTACCGTGTTTTGGGTGCTGGTATCGTACGTCCTACCGGTGGCTGAGTTTCTGGCATGTGTTGCGGTTACTTTACAGCTTGTGTGAGCAACACCGTGTAGATACATTTTGACTGACAGCTTGTGTGAGCAGACCCAGTTATAGCTCGAGGGAGAGCATTGATATGAGACATAAGATAGTAGTGGCTTCGACCACGTGTTGGCACATAGTGTGCGAGATACCCGCGTATCTGATATTATTCTAAGTGGTTCAACAGGAAGTGTTCTGTTATGAGACGACATGAGTTCGATACGAACTAATACATGTATTTACATGAAATACAACATGAAATATTGATATATTAAAACGGATGATATATATATGAAGAAACGACAAGAGAATGATATGTATCATGACATGTACATATATGAATATCTTTGATATGTTGATACATGGAAATTATGTAAGTTGAGACGAGTAATAAACTCAAGTGTGACATGTTAAGAAAATAAGGTTATCAAAGTTGAATTTATATGAAATGTGTTCAAGTATGCTAACATGTGTTGTTGTTTAATGCTTAGGCAAGTGCCAAGCTATTGGTTGAATGGTATTCTGTTTACTTATAAGTTGCATTGGAATGGTAAGTGTTCAAATGAAAATATGCTTGTACTCATGAAAAAGTGGTAAGGTTTAAAATTATGCAATTTCTTATGAAATGGCTTATTATGTGATTAATTCGAAAAAGATATGTTTAAGTGCACTAGCTTGTGGATATGGTTGAATGATATGCTATGTCTTGTATGTTATGCATATGGAACGGGTGTGGAAAGTAATGAATGCTAATGAAAATAAGAAATTTGGAAGAGTTTAAAGTTGTTTAAAATCCTACTATGCTAGAGATAATATATATAAGTGATACTATGGATTTACTCATTTGTGAGTTGTTGAATTTGGTTTCATGAATCGTGTGGTATCTGTATATGACTATTCGTGATATGTATAAATTTCAAATTGGAAGTGGATTGATCTGATTAAAGTTTATACGATCTAACGAAGCATTCATTGCTTACGTAGTTATTTTTCTTTACTTTTCAGACTATCGGAAGCTCGATCGGGTCGGAAGCTTATCGGAGATTTATCACACTATCCAGCGATTATATCGGTAGATTTTGATATCTTGGTTAAGGTTATAATGGCATGTATAGTATTTTGGCTAATGTTAGCCTATGTGTTTTGGTTGTGAAAATGACCATTTGGTTAGTTTGCATTTTGGCTTTGTGTTGGTAAAATAATATATATTATAAGGTATATGTAAGTAGCCTTGTAATGGTTGATATATGACTTGTTATGTTTGAATGATGGTAGATAGAAAAGTAGTTGAATGTGCATATTAGATATGACATATAACTTGTTGTGAATTGGTGTTTTGCCATAGTAAGCATATATGTATTTTGATTCTAATGATTATGTGGTACAGTTGGTACCAAATGGTATGTTTTGGTAAGTGATTTACATGTTGTGTAATGATGCAAACTTTGTTAGAAGTTAATCAATTATTTTGGCCAAATTGAGTACATGGTTATACATGTTTTAATGTTCTCATTTGAGGTGCCTTTGGGCATATTGGTTGGATGTTATTATACCATATGTGTTTGACTTGATTATGCATGATTTTGGTGCCTTTTGAGGGCTTATCTATATGTGCAAAAGGGATTATAGGTACATGTTGAAAAGGGTGAGAAAAATGGCTTGTAAAATAGCCTAATTTCGTCCACACGGGTTTGTGTGACACACAGCCAGGTAGCACGGCCATGTGTCCCCTGTAGTTTTCAAAGGGTTACAAGTCAGGTTTTACACGGCCTAGCACACGGGCGAGTGGGGTTATTTCGAAAGGTACACGGCCTGGCACACGGGCGTGTGGTTTGGCCGTGTGACTCAAGTTAGTGAGTTACACGAGCACGGGCACGGGCACGGGCTGGGACAAGGCCGTGTGTCCCTATTTCGAATGCCTACACGGCCTAAGACACGGGCATGTCTCTTGGCCGTGTAAGTCACACGGCCGTGTGACCCCTGCAGTTTGTAAATTTTAATCTTTTCCCTGAAATTTCTATATGTTTCTGATTTAGTCCCGATTTGTTTCTAATGTGTTTTTAGGGCCTCAAGGGCTTGTATAAGGGACAATATGTATGCTGTTGATTGGTTTTACTATGATTGATGATATGAATTAAATGTACTAAAAAATTTTATAGTTCTGAAATGTAAACTCCGGTAATGCTCCGTAACCTTATTCCGACGACGGATACGGGTTAGGGGTGTTACATCATACGTTTAACATTCTTTTTTGTCATTTGATTTTTTAAAAAGGGAAATTATTTGGTGAATTGTATATGGAATTTTGAGATTTTATAAATAAGGTTTGGGGTTGATAAGTGTCTTATAAGGGGGTATAATAAAATATTACAAATAAATATTTTTAAAAAGGAAATATATATCAATTTTTTAAGGTTACTTGTGAAAAAAAAAGTACAGCACTAATGTATCAAATACTCACCCTTTTTAAATATTAAAAAAATTAATTAATTTTTGACATGTCATTCATTTGGCAATTCACATGTATGCTACATTAGCAAAGTTAACAAACATTAATTTTTCCATCCATTTCGGGGTGATTTGACAAAAAACACAAGTTCAAATATTAAAAAGAGGCAAAAAAATAGATAGAGGGCTAAATGACATTTTTAAAGTTGAAGGGTCAAAAAAGTCACTATGTCTATTTTTATTGATATTGCAATTTAATTTCTTATTATATTTATTTATATATTAAAATGAAAATGAAAATTGATGTAAAATAATGGCGAGTATTTTAATTATATTTTGATAAGAAAATATTAAATAAAGTATATTTTGATTTGGTAACAAAAGATATCTAAATAGAAAAATTAAGATATACAATTATTAAATTTGTATTTTCTATTACTATTTTATTATTTATCATGTTAATTTTCATTATTATTCTGTTAGTAGGTTTGGAGTCTTAGTCAATTGTAGACATTAAATTAGTTTTAAGTAATAAAGAAAGACTTTAGAAAAAAAACAGGAAAAGTTGTGGGGAAACTAGGGGGGCTGCCTATATAATGGAGTTTAGGGATCACTTCCAAAAGCAAAAGTGGTCTTAATTAATTAATTAGTGTATTGAGTTGAGATAATGGGGCCCATAACTGTGTTGGTTTTAGAAGGTGCAGTGTGGAGTGATGGGTGTTGGGATGAAGAGCGTCTTGCTCTCTTGCAATTCCAATATGTGTATTCACGCGGGGTTTCAAATTGTTGTGAATGGGAATGGGTTGAATGCAACATCACCACTCTCTCCAAACAATGGTTTGTTGCGGTATCTTGAATTCTTTAATGCCTCTTTGTTTCTTCCCCTTGAAGAATTAAAGAGTCTTGATCTCAGTTATAATGGTCTGGCTGGTTGTGTGGAGAATGAAGGTACACAACTCTTTTGCATTTTTATCTTTCTCTGCAGGGTTTGGAAAGCTATCCAAGTTGAGACATCTAGAGAATCTTAAGTTACAACGGATTAAATGATAGCACGTTATCATCTTTGAGTAAAATTTCAACTCTCAAGTCTCTAAATTTAAAGAGGAAATGTCCTTTTTACAGGACCAAATCAAACTAACGGTAAAATTATAATATCATGTCTAAATAATTAGTCATCTTCATATATTTCATCTATTTTACTACTTGGAGTGGCTATCAAAACTTGTTAGTTTGGAAACTCTTGATTTAAGTTACACCAAAATGAAGAACAACTTGTTGTTACATTTGGGTAACAACTTTAAAGCTTGAAGGAAATAATTTAGAAGGAAGGATTCATCTTCAAGGTAAGATTCTTTCACTGTCTTTGTTGCTCTTTCATTTGTTTTTCCTTTTAAAGCAATCATACTAATATTTAATTTGGTCTTAAAAGAAGTGTATAACTTGACAAATTTGAAGATACTGGATTTAAGTGATAATCGAATTGAGAGCATAAAGAGTTCCCATGGTGAATATATTTACAGCTATTCAATTATATTTCCAAATGTTTCTAAAGTATTAGATACTGCTATGTCATGTTTTGAAGCTGAACAGAGTCTGATCATTTAGAAGAAATTGATTTGAACAATAATCTGTTCAACAACAGGATACTTGCAGAGCTTAGTGGGTTTTCAAATCTAGAGATCTTATAAGAATAAGCTAAACGGATCAGTATAATTTTTTTCTATTTCACCAGTAACATTAAAAAAGTATTTTAATATTTTACTAAATCCCTATAGGACATTTATCAACCTCTTAACTGCACTTGTAAAGCCTAAAAATTTTATTAAGAGTGTACCAAATATTTTCCCAACTTTAAAAGAATTAATCTCACAAGACTAATTTTATTTACGATTTTCCTAGAATATTGTGGTTTGAGCAATTTAGACCTGAGTGGCAATGAGGTAACCAATTTTTGACATCTAAAGGTGCGAATTAAAATTAATATGTTGCAACAGTTTGTTTCTATTTTTGGATGAATAAAATTAATATTATATATTTGTTCTTTTCCAGAGACTACCATTAATTAAGAGAAATGAAACTAACTACATTTTACCTGCAGAAAATATGTTATGTTTGAGGAAGTTAAAGACCTTGTCCTTAACACACGGTTCTTATTTAAACAAAACTGTGGCTATTCAAGGTGAGTTATGGTTACTGTCTGTAATACTTATTGCAAAAAAAAAAAAAAAAACATCAATTTTATACAAATTAATACATCTACCGAACATTATTTTAATATTCACAGAGTTGCATTTATTGAGTAATGTGGAGAATCTGTTCTTGGATTCTACTCCTTTGGACATCAGCTTTTTGCAAAGCATTGGCATCTTGACTTCTCTGAAAACCTTGTCTTACTGCGATCTAACTGACACTTTACCTACTCATCAAGGTAATACAAGTACTACATTGTTTAAAGACGCTCTACTCCTTTCTCTTTCTCTCTATTTTCTGTTTATTGAACCAAGCACAATCTTTGAGAAATAGAAAACCTCATTCAATATTTCATCTTCAAATCGCAGGTTTATGTTATCTGAACAATCTTGAAGAATTGGATCTCAATGGAAATGCTCTAAGTGGTGCAATTCCTTCATGTTTGGGTAATTTGACATCTCTTCGCTATTTGGATATCTCAAATAATCGCTTCACTGGAAATATTGCCTCCACTGCCCTCACAAATCTCACAATGCTTCAATTCATCTCCCTCTCAAAAAATCAATTTCAACTTCCAGTGTCCTTCAATTCCTTTGCAAATCATTCTCACCTTAAAGTCCTTCTAGCCGATGAAAACAAGTTGGTTGCAGAACCAATTGGTTACCAAATGTGGTGGCCAAAATTTCAACTTAAGATCTTTAGCTTGTTCAATTGTACGATAGAAGAACATGGGAAACTACGACTTCCTAATTTCCTCTATTTCCAACATGATTTGAGAGACGTTGATCTTTCTTATTGCAATTTTGGCGAGATAAGTTTCCCACATTGGTTGCTACAGAATAATACAAGATTAGAAAAGCTAATCCTGAAAGATTATTCAATTGTGGGTCCTCTGATCTTATCACCACATCCTAATTCCAAGCTATCGGTACTCGATATATCCAATAATAAGATACAGCATGAAATTCCAAGGAATTTTTCCAATATGGTTATGGAATTACACAGAATTGGTAATATTGGATTTCTCCAAAAACCATTTCGAGGGCCCCATTCCCACGGGATTATGCAACTTGGTCAATCTTGAATTCCTGGATCTTTCTCTAAATAATCTGTCTGGCACTATTCCATCTTGCTCTAATCTACAAAAGGTGATGCATGTACATTTGGCAAAAAATAAACTTAGTGGAACACTGTCAGATGCCCTTTTTGTAAACTCTTCATTGATAACATTGGATTTAAGTGAAAATAACTTAACAGGAAGAATCCCAGATTGGATTAGCACGCTACCTGCTTTGAGCGTTTTTCTTCTAAAAGCAAATCAATTAAATGGTGAATTTCCTGTACATTTATCCAGACTGCAATCATTAAGCATCTTGGACCTTTCACAGAATAAACTTTCTGGTCATATACCTTCCTGTTTAAGTAATTTAACTCTCAAGCGAAGGATTGAAAAGTCTTACGATAGATCTACTAGTTATTTTGCGCTTTCATTATTGGATGAGGTAATAGTAGACATGGGACTAAGTATATATAACCTCATAGGCGGTTCAGAGAGTGATAAAGAAGAAGATGTAGAGTTTTCAACAAAGGGTGCAAGATACACGTACAAGGGTAATGTTCTTGAATTGTTGTCGGCAATTAATCTCTTTTGCAACCAACTCACAGGGATAATCCCACCTGGATTGGGGAATTTGAGTGAAATCCGAGGTTTAAACTTGTCACATAACAACTTAACTGGACCTATCCCCTCAACTTTTTCAAAACTCAAGCAGATTGAGAGTTTGGACCTTTCCTACAACAATTTAAATGGAAGAATCCCCCCTTAGCTGGCGGAGGTGACCACTTTGGAGGTATTCAGTGTCGCACACAACAACTTGTCAGGGCCTCTCCCTGATAGGAAAAATCAATTTGGGACCTTCGAAGAGAGCAGTTTCAAGGGAAACCCTCTTCTTTGTGGACCTCCTTTGAACAAGAGTTGTCATGAAGGTGATTCACCAAGAACTCCAAGTGCTTCATCTAGTGAAGAAGAACACGGTTTTCTAGACATGAGTGATTTCTATATCAGCTTTGCAGTTTCCTTTGCAATTATATTCTTAGCAACTATCATTGTACTCTTCATAAACCCATATTGGAGACGAGCATGCTTTTATTGCATCGAAGACCATAGCATTGCCTGCTATTTCTTCATTGTGGATAGTCTTCGTTGATTGCTCTACTTCAAAAGAAACATCTAGCCCCATGCTTCTTCAATGGTTGTAGTTCTCGAGTTCAAGGTTAGGAGATCTTTGTCCTTCTTTATGTTCAAGATGGAAGTGTGCAACATTATCTAAGCAATAACTTTTACTTTGAAACTTATATTTTGTATAATGATTGTTATCTTATTTTAGTTATATAAGATACTAGAGCTGTTTATGGTTGGGCCGGGTTAGGTTTAGATTGGGCCCAATCTAAATTTTAAGCTCATTTGTTAGGTTTGTGTTTGGTCTGACCCGAAAAATAGGTTTAAAATTTTATTCAAGCCCGACCCGGATAAAAATGTTAAAATTCGGGCCCGGCTCATATTATTTTTTATATAAATTAAAAAAATAATACATCAAAAATACTAAAAACATTCAAAAAAATGTTTCCTAACAAATTGAAAATAAATTTTACAAAATATATATATACTTAAATAACACTAAAATAGGTACAATTTAATAAGCAAATGGCTCAAATAGTAACAAAATTAACAATAAAACAATAGTTATACAATAACAACAAAATAGTAACAATATAATAGTGAAATGGTAGTAAAATAATGAAAAAAAAAAGAAAATAGCAATAAAAAAAGTAAAAAAAATACTGCATAAAAAAACTGCAGTTTTTTTTTATATATATTTGGGTCGAGTCTAGGCCGAAAAAACCTTATTCGAGGCCCGAGCCGAAAAAACCTTACCCAAGGGCTAACCTGTTTTCTAAACGGGCCTCATTTTTTTGCCCAAACTATTTTTCGGGCCTATACTTTTACACAAACCTCCACTTTTTGGGACGACCTTCATGCCAGGCCAAATGGCCCAACCTATGAATAGGTCTATAAGATACACTAGGTGTAGGATTTAACAAAAATAAATTTCAAATAAAAAGATATATGCAAGGAGTTTTGAAATATAAAAATTAAAAAATAAAACTATTGAAAGAAATATCGCAAAAATTAACTAATCAATATAATAAAAATCTAGTACTCAAATGCAAAAAAATTAGTTTTGATTCAATGATATAAAGATAAATTTCAATACTCTTTAATAAATTAGTTATTGTTAACAACAAAGCACTTTGTAACCGATCTCTTCTCACTGTCTTGATAACCAAGAGAAACTTATTATAGGCCCGTTAAAATTTTTGGGCCCTACACGAAATAATAAATTGGAGTCCCTTTTAAAAAAATAATAAAATGTAATATAATAAAATAAAAACATATACTAGTAATAAAATAAAAAAACTGGGGCAATTTTTTTTTTCCTGCCTACAATGAAACGTCGATCAAAAAACTTAAAAAGATGAAGATTTTTTTTCCAAGTTAAAAATTGAGAAAAAAAAATTTTGGACCCTTTCCAGCCTTGGGCCCTGGACGGCCGCACTCCCAAACTATCCTTAGGGCTGGGCCAGACTTTACCATTGATAATGTGCCCAATTGACATATTTATTGGGGCAATTTATCAGAAAATACCAATTTTTAAAAAAAATTACGAAAAAGGGCCAAAAATTTTATTATTTACGAAAAAGGGCCATTTCCCCACAAAACGCGTCCACGTCAGCGCGTTTTGTGGGGATAAATGCCACATCAGCCAAAAGCGCGTCCTTAAGGGCGCGCTTTGCTGACGTGGCAAAAACGCTCCCCCAAGGACGCGTTTTAGCCCGTGTTTTTTTTAAAAAAAAACTATTCTCGAATTTTTTAAAAATTTACGATAATAAACCTTTATAAAGGCTCAAAGTGACAACACCATTTTTTTTAAAGTGTCATCAATTAATAAGGAAATATAACTTACAAAGGAAATCTTTATATAGACCCAAAGTCTCATTTCCCTTATTTTCTTGAGCAAAGTGGGATATGAGATATGTGTATATACAGACTCATGAATAGTTTTGTAGCTTGTTCCTAAACAATGTGGGATTACTTCCTCTTTTAACTAACAACATGAGATGAAATGCTACACTATATTTGACATTTTTACTTAGAGTTTAAATTTTTTTACAAAAAGTTAACGTTTGTTACATTATAAATAAAACTTTTAAACTCTATAAGTAAAAAAAATATAAAATATAAAATGAGTATGGTAAAATATTAAAAAATAAATATTTAAAAAATTACTAATAGTTGAGTGATCGTTTTGTAAGTTTTTATAATTCGATAGCTTAAAAATATAGTTAAGTGACTATTAATGTAATTTAATCTAGATATAAAATATGAAAAATAATTATTATATTTTATGTATATTATATATTTCTATAAAAAAATTATTTAACATAATTATATACTATGTTTAAATAGATTATCTATCTAGTCAAAATATATCTGAAATAAATTTATTGGCATTCATTAGGTGATGAAAATTAAATTAAATTAGAATTAAAAAAATTAATTAGTATGGTAAAATATTAAAAATAAATAAATATTTAAAAAGATATATCAATTTTTTAAAATTACAAAAAAAATACTCTTTGAGTACCAAATACTCACCATTTATTTATTAATCAAACATTCATAATATAAAATAAAATAAATAATAAAAAATTTAAAAGTATAACTTCTAAATTTAAATAATGGAAAATTATTTTAAAAATTAGAATTGTATTGATATTAACTTCAAACATTTAAAATTGAATAGAAGATTATTGCATGTACAAGTTTCATATGTGCAATTTGTTCTCTTTTTTTTAATAGTTCTTTTGTATATGTTAACAATTCTAAAATGCAACAAGATTAAAGATCTCAAAAGATAATTTTATAATATAAGAAAATGTTAACAAAATATAAAAAAAAAGAAATTGTTTTGTAAAAAAAATATCAAATATAGTGTAGCCTTTAATCTCATATTGTTAGTTAAAAAAGGAAGGAATCTCACATTGTTTAGGAACAAGCTGCAAAACTATTCATGAGTCTATATATACACTTTGCTCAAGAAAACAAGGGAAATGAGACTTCGGGTCTATATAAAGATTTCTTTTGTAAGTTATATTTCCTTATTAATTGATGACACCTTAAAAAAAATGGTGTTGTCACTTTGAGCCTTTATAAAGGTTTATTCTCGTAAATTTTTTAAAAATTTTAAAATAATTTAAAAAAAAAAACACGGGCTAAAACGCGTCCTTGGGGGAGCATTTTTGCCACGTCAGCAAAGCGCGCCCTCAAGGACGCGTTTTTGGCTGATGTGGCATTTATCCCCACAAAACGCGCTGACGTGGACGCGTTTTGTGGGGAAATGACCATTTTCCGTAAATAATGAAATTTTCGGTCCTTTTCCGTAATTTTTTTTAAAAATTGGTATTTTCTGGTAAATTGCCCTATTTATTGTGCTTAATTTTGATATATTTTTTAATGAGATGTTACTAATTTTGAGCTTATTATTTGATTTTTTTATTACGTACAAAAGAAAACATGAAAAGTTTAAAAAGAGTTGAAGATACGAGTTATTGTAAAAGTTTTAGGTCAAAGAACAAAATTGACGGAAAAAAAATTATTTTTGAAAACTTTTATTTTAAAATTTATTTGTAAAAAGTAATACTTTTAACTTTTGATGAAGATAATATTTTAATTTTCTAATATTTTATATTTTGATTATTTTTAATAACTCTTTAATACTATATTAAATTAGAGATTTTAAATAAGATTAGACTATTATATTACTTATATATATGCGTAGGAAGAGGAAGCTCAACCTCACTAATTTACCTAAAAATGTCCATTTCGAAGCATATTTACGAATGGGCCGATTACACAATTATATACCGGAAATGGTTATTTTTTGCAAAACGCGCCTACGTGGCCGCGTTTAAGGGGGAAAATGCCAACAAAGCACGCCCCTAGGGGAGCGCTTTTTGCCACATCATCCAAAAACACGCTTACGTGGAAGCGTTTTGCTGACGTGGCAAAAAAAGCTCCTCCAGGGGCTCGCTTTGCTCCGTGGTTTTATATGTTAGGGATATTTGCATGTTTAGTCCCTAGGGTTTTTAGGGTTTGAGTTTTGCTAAAATAAGTTAGGGTTTAGTGCTTAGTGTTTAGGTTTTTGTTAAAACAAGTTAGGGTTTAGAGTTTTAATAGATTTTAAAAATAAATCAGGATTTAGTGTTATTTTATAAAAATTATTTAAATTAGGGTTTATAGTTTTAAAATAAATTAAATAAATTAGGGTTTTAGGGTTTTAAATAAATTAAATTAGGGTTTTAAATAAATTAGGGTTTACAATTTACGGTTTTTAAATAAATTAAGTAAATTAGGGTTTTAGGGTTTTAAATAAATTAAATTAGGGTTTAAAATAAATTAATTTACGGTTTATGGTTTTTAAATAAATTAAGTAAATTAGGGTTCTAGGGTTTTAAATAAATTAAATTAGGGTTTAAGGGTTAAGGTTAAATTTAATTAAATTAGGGTTTAGTTTTTTTAAATAACATTGTGTTTATTTTTTTAACAAAATTGACTATTTTTACCCTGAAAAAATAATTTTGAGAAGACGTTTCTGAACAAATAGAGTAAAAAACGCTTCAAGTAGGATGCACTGTTAGCAAAATTACAGAAAAAAGCTCCCACGTGGACGCTCTTTTTCTACAGTAATTCATGATTGGCCTTTGACTATAAATGATGCAAATTTCATTCTCAGGATGCATAAGTTACAAAAAGAAAAATTAGAAAGGCTAACCAGAATAGAAATTGAAGATGAGTGAACGTATTAGTGTTGTTATTTACTATGATGGTGAGGGCCGTGACACCGAGAATGGCATTGTTTTTTATCAAAGAACACAATGCTAATGATTTTTAACCAGAGTATAGATTTTACAGAATTTCGTAAAAGAATTAGGCGCAAAATCTTCGGAACGATGCCAAGTAGGGTTTCTTCTATTAAGTATCGATTTTGTGCTTCGATTGATCCCGTGACATATGACTCATTTGATATCAAAGGTGTTCGTAGCTTTGAGGTGATGGTGCAGACTCATCTCGTTAGTGGATCACCCTATCTTGAGTTATATGTTCAATTTTCATCGCCAAATAAAACATTTTCGACTTTAACATTAACTGCTGTTCGAGAGGAATACACGACCTTTAACCGACACTCCGTTAGTGAGAAGCAAAACACGGAAGCGCCCGTGTTTGGTGGCAGTATGGAAAACACAACTCCTGCACGACACTCGGTTAGTGGATGGGACATGCACATTGGTGGGTCGATGTTCGATGCTGAAAATACATATTGGGGAATGACATCAACTTCTAGTGGTTGGCAATCCACATATGATTGGGGACGTTACGAAACGTCCACAAGAAGGGATGATGTACTCCCTACGACATCCACTGGTAAGGAGACCTCGTACGTTGCAGATGATGGTAGGTTGGATGATAAGTCCGATGTGGATCCACCTCGAGAGCCCAGCCCCGATGGTGCAAAAGTTGCATTATTTTCTGAACCAGAGTCTGTTCCATCCGAACCTGAAGACGTTGAAAGGGGTTCAGATGAAGAAAAAGAAGAAGATCGGTGATTCAAGGCATACTCGCCTCCAGCCCACATGCATAATGTCGATATATCGGTAGATAATGTGTTGGAGTTTCTATATCTACCACACAGAACGCGTGACCGTACAGGTTCGACATTGGATTCGGGTGATTTGGAAGTTAGTAAGGAGTTTTCCAGTAAGGATAGTTTTCTTAGTGCTTTGAAACAACATAGCATCAATCACAGGGTTAAACACAATGTGGTTAAATCTAAATCTGAGAAGTTCGAGGCCAAGTCTGCAATGCAAGACGATACATGTTCATGGAAAATCATGGCTTCTTTTAGGAAAAAGACAGGCTTGTGAGAGATAAAAAAGTACAAAGGTCCACATACCTGTGTTGCCGGTACAGTATCACTGGGTGTTTAAGGTTTTGAATAATAATTTTATTACTTAATGTTGCATTATTTAACGTACTTCGTTGACAGGTGTTTCACAAGATCATCCCAAAATAGATTCAGGCATGATAGCTAGCTTAATACTACCGATGTTGAAGGCGGATCTCAGGACTTCTATGTCATGCGTAATTACCAGTATAATCAATTTTGAAATAAAATAAAATAATCAATTTGATTACAATACCAACTCCCCACTAAACATCAACTACTTCAGAATTTAAAGACCACTCAAACTCTCTCAGCCAACCAAAACAAAAATTAACACCCTCGCTCCCGCAAGGATTCGAACACAGGACCTCCAGCACAACAACCTCTTACCACTTGAACCAGTAGGCTCATTCTGATATGAGTTAACTAAAGATAAAATATAACCCAACCCACCAAGGATAAGGTTAGGATAAAAAATACCAAAATTTCCCAGAAGTGGGACTTGAAACCAAGACCTCAAGCACACCCCCAAATCACTTAACCACTGAAGTAGATACTTATTTATGTCAAAATTTACAGAAACATGAATAAATTAATTAGGGCGTTACAAGAATAGGCTCAAGATATAACTAATAACTAAAACTCTAGAAGAGATTCAGGTACCTAAAACTGAATATTAAAATAATGAGAATAAGATATCTCAATAGGTTATGTCAATTCGAGAAAATATCGTACTGATAATAAAATTGGTCAACAATGGTTTTGCATGTAATATTGTTGTTGAAATAATGAAATAAAAGGAGGATATTGAATAAATCTATTGATAAATATAGATATGGAATAAATTGGTCAAAATAGAAAGACGCAACTCAAGTACAATTAACTTCGTGGAGTTTTTGGACCAGTAGTCCAAATATCTAAAGGTATAAAGCTAGTGAGGGTACAAAAGAAGTGGTTCTGCAAAAACAGAATAAAATATGAAGATTTTGTTAAGTCCTGGCATGAATTATGAGAATATATAATATTCTTGTGTGGTGGATGTAATAACTTTTAAATATATTATTAAATTGACAATTCATAAAAGATTTAACTTGCGTTAATGGTTTTTATTACAACCTTTTATAAATTACTATATAGTAAAGTTTATATTAAAATCCTTGAAGGATTTAGAATGCTAGAAGCATAGTGAAAATCTTGGGAAATTGTTCATTTATATGAATTGGAATAATTTGAACATTTGTGGTAAATAATAGTTGAAGGAGGATTACAAAATGATCTAAAATATCTATTTGTGTTTTTATAGAAGGATCATGATTATAGTTTGCTATGATTATTATTGAAACTCCTGAAGAGATCAAAATATATTTCCCCCAAGCTTTCCCTCACTCATGACTTTCAAAAGAATGGTTGTAACAGTCCGGTTTATACCCTAGTCGGAACAGTGGTTTCGGGACCACAAATCTGAGTCCATATAATATTTTAATATTATTTTCTGTACCGTTAATATATGATTAAGCATGTGGTAAATTTCCATAAGTGAATTTGTCTGTTTGTGTGTTTAATTTGAGCAAAGGATTGATTTGCATTAAATGTGAAAGTTGCTTGTTATTTGTTAAAGCACCTAAGTGTTGTGGCTTTTAAAAGTTATGGCCTTATGTGGCAAATAAGCCAATTTTATGATAGTGGATGGCTCTGTGTAAACATATTATGCTTACATGTGTTTATTTTTATATTATGTTAAAATATATATACATTTTATATTTATGTTAATATATTTTAATAAAAGAAAGATGGGTAGTGGATTTTCATTCATCCATTTACCACCGTTTATAGCAAGAAAGAAAGGAGAGGTTTTGAAGCTTTTTCATTTTCAGCATTTCTAAGTCAAAATTCAAGGTATGTTTTTGGTCGGTTTTCGATAATTTTTACGTTTTTGAAATCGTTGCTTTGAGAGCTTCAAAACCCATGAATTAATTTTGATTATTGATGATGTTTGTGTGAGATGCCATTGATGGTGTGTTAAGCTTTTTGATGATTCTTGGTGTTGAATGAAAGATATGAATTAGATGAACATGTTTTGTTCTTGAAGTTTTAATGAAATTAGCTAAATAGGGCTAAATTGTGAAAATATTATTTTAGAGGGCTAATATATAAATTTGATGAAATATTTGGACTTATATAGTCCCTATAAAGGTTCGGCCAAACATGGGTATGTGTAGATTTTGTGAATTTGATGTTTTGTGAAAAATGGACTAAATTGATGAAATGTGCAAATGTGAGGGCTAAATTGTAAATAGCCCAAAATGTGTGTGTATGGATTGAAATGAATGAAATAGTGAATAAAAGGATTAATTCTGAATATGTTTAGATCAAGAACCGAGGAAAATGGACTTAGATCGCGGGAAAGCGAAAGTAACCGAGTAGCCATTTTCGTTCGATAAACCGAATCTGAGGTAAGTCAATATGCAAGTAAACGTATTTGTATGATATTATATTTGATTATATGATTATTGTTGATTATGAATATTTATGAGAATTTATGCATTTGAAATCCGAGATAAGTTCGAAATAGCGACTAAGCCGAGAAGTCTCGTACGAATCTAGGAATAGAGAGGATTAGCTATGTCATGACATAGGTATCTGTTCTGTTTTACCTTGTAAGACCACGTCGGGGACGTTGGCATTGATTTGAGACTCGTGTAAGACCACGTCGGGGACGTTGGCATCGATATAAGTTTTATAAGTAAGACCACGTCGGGGACGTTGGCATCGGTATAAGTTTTATAAGTAAGATCACGTCGGGGACGTTGGCATCGATATAAGTTTTATAAGTAAGACCACGTCGGGGACGTTGGCATCGATATAAGTTTTATAAGTAAGACCACGTCGGGGACGTTGGCATTGATATAAGTTTTATAAGTAAGACCACGTCGGGGACGTTGGCATCGATATAAGTTTTATAAGTAAGACCACGTCGGGGACGTTGGCATTGATATAAGTTTTATAAGTAAGACCACGTCGGGGACGTTGGCATCGATATCTGAGTGCATGTAAGACCTCGTTTGGAACGTTGGCATTGCACAACTATTCTGAGCTTTCTGAGGATCTTATTAGATTTCTATTGGTTCAACGGGCAAGTCTGTGATACGAATTATAAATCCGAGCTATGGACAAACATGTGATATTAAATATGATTTAGGTATGTTGATTATACACTATTGGTGTATATAAGGTAAGTATCTAGGTGATCTTACTATGTTGATATGTATATGGTGAAATTGGCTAATATGGTCAAAAGTCTATGAACCTAAGCAAATAAGGGTAGGTTTGTTAAATGAATGATATGTGCCAATGTATTTATTTGCATATATGTTTTTCATATCAAGTTTATTTGTATATGACTTACTAAGCTATCGGAAAGCTTACCTTGTGTGCGATTTCTCTGTTTTATAGGTCATCAAAGCTACTGAAGGCTCGGGACCGTCAAGGATTAACATCACACTACGAAACTCTTTTTGGTACTCTTTTGAATATGTATATAGCTAAATATGGCATGTATAAGCTAGGTCTATATATATGAGTTGTAAAGTGAAATTAGCCATGTAATTTGGCTAGTTATGTTTTGGTATATTGTTTAAAAGAACATGAGATGTGAAGTTGTTTTGATGTAAATATGTGCAAGTTTTGTGTTGATAAATGCTTGAATGAATGAGCCATATGATACATATTTTGATATGAGTTGATGCATATGAAATGGTTAAGTTTTGTGTGAACAATGGATAATTTTGATTGTGTATGAATTAGGTGTTTTTGGTGTGTTTTAATAGCTTAAAAATGGTGAAAGTAGCAGTTTTCACACGGCCTAGACATATGGGTGTGTGCCCAGGCCGTGTGGCCAAGTCAGTAGCTAAGAAAATCGCCCACGGGCTAGTTCCACGACCGTGTGTAGCAAGTCAAAATCTGCCCACGGGCTGCCCACGGCCATGTTAATTCCCCACGGGCATGCCCCAAACCACACGGCCATGTGCCCCTATTTTCAAGAAAAAGTTTCTATTTTAGTCCCAAATCATTTCCTAATCATATTTTGGGTTTCGTAGGTCCATATTAGGGTCGTAAATATGGAATTTGAAAAATTGTAAATTGTGCCTCGGGATTATGTCCCAATCTACTCGTTTATTTATGTTTAACTCTGGTAATACCTCGTAACACTGTTCCGGCGACGGTTTAGGGTTAAGGGGTGTTACATTTGATTGGTATTAGAGCTACGGTTTAGCCGATTCTTGGACTAACGTAGCATGTCAGAGTCTAGCTATACATGCCATATATCTAAATTGTGATTGTGTGATGAATCCTGACGTATAAAATGTGATTTTCGTATAGTAATGGATCCCGAAAGAGCCGTAGCTGACGACGCAGAAAGTAATACGCCTGCTCCCGCACAAGGGTCAGCGCCTTCTGATTTAAGACCGGCTACGAGCGGTCAAGAGGGAGAAGCTAAACAAGCTTTCTTCCAGATGATGAGTGAATGGTTCACTCAATTTGTAAGAAATAACCCTACTGTTGCGCAACCCCCGCCCCCGGTTAATCCCCCTCAGACTACAGTTGTGCCACCAGTTATGCATCCGAATCTATTGGATAAACCTCCGGTTGACAAGATCTGAAAGTATGGGGCTGAAGAATTCCGGGCTAATAAGGATGATGATGCTGAAAAGGCCGAGTTCTAGATTGAAAATAATATCCGGGTATTTGATGAAATGTCTCTGACTCCGGAAAAATGTATAAAATGTGTTGTATCATTACTCCGAGATGCAGCATATCAATGATGGAAAACTCTGATTTCTGTTGTTCCGAGAGAACGAGTCACATGGGATTTCTTTCAGAGTGAGTTTCAGAAGAAATAAATCAGTGAGAGATTCGTTGATCAGAAACGGAAAGAATTTCTAGAACTTAAACAGGGCCGAATGACTGTTTCAGAATATGAACGAGAATTTGTGAGACTGAGTCAGTATGCTCAAGAATGCGTATCATCTGAAGCTATAATGTGCAAAAGGTTCGAAGATGGCCTTAATGAAGACATTCGTCTATTAGTCGGGATATTAGAAATAAAAGAGTTCGTTATACTCGTTGATCGAGCATGTAAAGCTGAGGCGCTCGGGAAAGATAAAAGAAAAGCTAAGTTTGAAGCCCGAGATGTGAGAAAAAGATTTCAGAGTAGGTCATTTCAGTCTGCTTCGAAGAAAATTAGAGATAATCAAAGCCGTTCAAGAGTTAATATGGGATATTCAGATAGAAATCGAACTAGATCACAAATGAGTTCCAAAACTCCAGCAACCTCAGTAGCCAGCGTTGTTAATGTTCGATCTGAGAAACCTGAATGTAAACATTGTGGAAAAAGGCATCCTGAAAACTGTAGATTAAATGACAGAGCTTGCTTCAGATGTGGGTCACATGATCATTTTATCCGTGATTGCCCTGAGACTGTAGAGTCAGAAGCTGTTCAGAATTTGAGATCTGATAATGTACCTTTGAGAGGTAGACCATCGAAGAATGTAAGAAACACCTGCGGTAGTCAGAGAACTATGAGAGACAATGTTGTCAGATCTGAAGCCAGAGCACCAGCTAGAGCATACGCAGTCCGAGCTCGAGAAGAAGTTTATTCACCAGATGTTATAACGGGTACATTTACTCTTTATGATACTTCTGTGATTACTTTAATAGACCCTGGTTCTACACATTCATATATATGCATGAATTTAGTATTCAGTAAGACTTTGCCTGTGGAGTCTACTGAGTTTGCTATAAAAGTATCAAACCCCTTAGGTAAAAGTGTCATTGTTGATAAAGTATGCAAGAACTATCCGTTAATGTTTCGAGATATATGTTTCCCTGCTGATCTGATGCTCTTGCCATTTGATGAATTCGATATTATTCAGGGAATGGATTGGTTGTTTATACATGATGCTGTTGTGAATTGTAAAAGAAAGACCATAGATTTGAGATGTCCGAATAATGAGATTGTACGGATTGAGTCTGATGATTTGAATGGATTACCTGTTGTGATATCTGTTTTGAAAGCTCAGAGTTATGTGAAAAAGGGTTACGAAGCATATTTTGCCTATGTGATTGATTCGAAAGCATCTAAGAAAAAAGTTGAATCAGTGCCTATTGTTTGTGAGTTTATTGATGTTTTTCCTGAAGAGTTACCGGGTTTGCCTCCAATTCGTGAAGTTGAGTTTGGTATTGATTTGTTGCCTGGTACTAAACCTATTTCGATAGCTCCGTATAGAATGGCACCAATAGAGTTGAAAGAATTAAAGTCACAGTTGCAAGAATTGACCGATAGAGGATTTGCTAGACCAAGCTTTTCGCCTTGGGGAGCTCCTGTTCTGTTCGTGAAAAAGAAGGATGGCACAATGAGAATGTGTATCGATTATCGTCAGTTGAATAAGGTGACAATAAAGAACAAATATCCGTTGCCTCGAATAGATGATTTATTTGATCAGTTAAAAGGAGCTACGGTGTTTTCAAAGATTGACCTGAGATCGGGATATTATCAGTTGAGAGTGAAAGATTCAGACATTCCAAAGACTGCTTTCAGAACGAGGTATGAGCATTATGAGTTTTTAGTTATGCCATTTGGACTAACCAATGCTCCTGCTGTTTTTATGGATCTGATGAACAGAATTTTTAGACCGTACTTAGATCGATTTGTTTTCGTATTCATTGATGACATTTTGATTTATTCACGTGATGAAAATGAGCATGCTGAACATCTGAGAATTGTGTTGCAAACTTTGAGAGAAAAGCAATTGTACGCGAAATTCAGCAAATGTGAATTCTGGTTACACGAGGTTAGTTTTCTGGGGCATATTGTGTCCGCTTCTGGAATCCGAGTAGATCCAAGCAAGATTTCTGCTATTCTGAGTTGGAAACCTCCGAAGAACGTATCTGAAGTCCGTAGTTTTCTGGGCTTAGCTGGTTATTACCGCAGATTTGTAAAAGGATTTTCAGCGATAGCTACTCCATTGACTAGACTGCTTCAGAAAGATGTCAGATTTGAATGGTCGGATAAATGTCAGAAAAGTTTTGATCAGTTGAAAACTCTGTTAACAGAAGCTCCGGTGTTAGTACAACCAGAATCGGGTAAAGAATTTGTTGTGTACAGTGATGCTTCATTAAATGGTCTGGGATGTGTTTTGATGCAGGAAGGAAAAGTTGTAGCTTATGCCTCGAGACAATTGAAGCCTCATGAAAAGAATTATCCGACACACGACCTTGAATTAGCTGCAATTGTGTTTGCACTTAAGATTTGGCGTCATTATCTGTACGGTGAGAAATGTCACGTATTTTCATATCACAAAAGTTTAAAATACCTAATGACTCAAAAAGATTTGAATCTGCGTCAGAGAAGATGGTTTGAGTTGTTGAAAGATTACGAGCTTGTAATAGATTATCATCCGGGTAAAGCAAATGTTGTTGCAGATGCGTTGAGTCGGAAATCATTGTTTGCACTATACACTCTGAATACCCAGTTAGATTTGACTGATGATGGTTCTGTGATAGCTGAATTAAAAGCCAGACCGTTGTTTGTACAACAAATATGTGATGCTCAGAAAGTTGATAATGAATTATTATTGAAACGGGCTCAATGTGAGTCGAATTCTGAATCTGAATTTCGAATTGTTGATGGTTGCTTGAGATTTCGAGATCGTATTTGTGTTCCAAGAAATCCGGAGTTGATTCAGTTGATTTTGAATGAAGCCCATAATGGTCGTTTATCTGTTCATCCGGGAAGTACTAAAATGTATCATGATTTGAAGCAACACTACTGGTGGTCTGGTATGAAACGAGACATTTCTGACTTTGTTTTGAAATGTTTAGTCTGCCAACAGGTGAAAGCTGAACATCAAGTTCCGTCTGGTTTGTTACAACCAATTTTGATTTCGGAGTGGAAATGGGATAGAGTAACAATGGATTTTATTTCTGGATTGCCTCTGACTCAGAGAAAGAAAGATGCAATTTGGGTTGTAGTTGACCGATTGACGAAATCTGCCCATTTTATCCCGGTAAGATCTGACTATTCACTCGAGAGATTAGCTGAGTTGTATTTTTCTGAGATTGTCAGATTACACGGGGTGCCACTATCTATTGTGTCAGATAGAGATCCGAGATTCACATCGCGGTTCTGGAAGAAATTGTAAGAAGCTTTGGGCACGAAACTCCATTTCAGTATAGCTTTTCATCCGCAGACCGATGGCCAATCCGAGCGGATCATTCAGATTTTAGAGGATATGTTAAGATGCTGTATACTTGAGTTTAATGGTTCATGGGAACAGTATCTGCCGTTGATTAAATTTGCGTATAATAATAGTTTTCAGACGAGTATCAAAATGGCACCATATGAAGCTTTGTACGGACGTAAATGTTGTACACCTCTGTATTGGACTGAACTCAGTGAGAATAAGTTACACGGGGTTGATCTGATAAAGGATACAGAACAGAAAGTAAAATTGATCCGAGATTGTTTAAAAGCAGCATCCGATCGTCAGAAGTCCTATGCAGACTTGAAACGAAAAGATATAGAATTTGGAATCGACATGGAATTGAAGAGGCTACGTGGGAGCCTGAGGATTCAATGAGACAGCAATACTCGAATCTGTTTAATGGTAAGATTTTCGGGGATGAAAATCCCTAAGGGGGAGAATTGTAAGAGTCCGGTTTATACCCTAGTCGGAACAGTGGTTTCGGGACCACAAATCTGAGTCTATATAATATTTTAATATTATTTTTTGTGCCGTTAATATGTGATTAAGCATGTGGTAAATTTCCGTAAGTGAATTTGTCTGTTTGTGTGTTTAATTTGAGCAAATGATTGATTTGCATTAAATGTGAAAGTTGCTTGTTATTTGTTAAAGCACCTAAGTGTTGTGGCTTTTAAAAGTTATGGCCATATGTGGCAAATAAGCCAATTTTATGATAGTGGATGGCTATGTGTAAACATATTATGCTTACATGTGTTTATTTTTATATTATGTTAAAATATATATACATTTTATATTTATGTTAATATATTTCAATAAAAGAAATATGGGTAGTGGATTTTCATTCATCCATTTACCACCGTTTATAGCAAGAAAGAAAGGAGAGGTTTTGAAGCTTTTTCATTTTCAGCATTTCTAAGTCAAAATTCAAGGTATGTTTTTGGTCGGTTTTCAATAATTTTTATGTTTTTGAAATCATTGCTTTGAGAGCTTCAAAACCCATGTATTAATTTTGATTATTGATGATGTTTGTGTGAGATGCCATTGATGGTGTGTTAAGCTTTTTGATGATTCTTGGTGTTGAATGAAAGATATGAATTAGATGAACATGTTTTGTTCTTGAAGTTTTAATGAAATTAGCTAAATAGGGCTAAATTGTGAAAATATTATTTTAGAGGGCTAATATGTAAATTTGATGAAATATTTGGACTTATATAGTCCCTATAAAGGTTCAGCCAAACATAGGTATGTGTAGATTTTGTGAATTTGATGTTTTGTGAAAAATGGACTAAATTGATGAAATGTGCAAATGTGAGGGCTAAATTGTAAATAGCCCAAAATGTGTGTGTATGGATTGAAATGAATGAAATAGTGAATAAAAGGATTAATTCTGAATATGTTTAGATCAAGAATCGAGGAAAACAGACTTAGATCGTGGGAAAGCGAAAGTAACCGAGTAGCCGTTTTCGTTTGATAAACCGAATCCGAGGTAAGTCAATATGCAAGTAAACGTATTTGTATGATATTATATTTGATTATATGATTATTGTTGATTATGAATATTTATGAGAAGTTATGCATTTGAAATCCGAGATAAGTCCGAAATAGCGACTAAGTCGAGAAGTCTCGTACGAATCTAGGAATAGAGAGGATTAGCTATGTCATGACATAGGTATCTGTTTTGTTTTACCTTGTAAGACCATGTCGGGGACGTTGGCATTGATTTGAGACTCGTGTAAGACCACGTCGGGGACGTTGGCATCGATATAAGTTTTATAAGTAAGACCACGTCGGGGACGTTGGCATCGATATAAGTTTTATAAGTAAGACCAAGTCAGGGACATTGGCATCGATATAAGTTTTATAAGTAAGACCACGTCGGGGACGTTGGCATCGATATAAGTTTTATAAGTAAGACCACGTCGGGGACGTTGGCATCGATATAAGTTTTATAAGTAAGACCACGTCGGGGACGTTGGCATCGAGATCTGAGTGCATGTAAGACCTCGTTTGGAACATTGGCATTGCATAACTATTCTGAGCTTTCTGAGGATCTTATTAGATTTCTATTGGTTCAACGGGCAAGTCTGTGATACGAATTATAAATCCGAGCTATGGAAAAACATGTGATATTAAATCTGATTCAGGTATGTCGATTATACACTATTGGTGTATATAAGGTAAGTATCTAGGTGATCTTACTATGTTGATATGTATATGGTGAAATTGGCTAATGTGGTCAAAAGTGTATGAACCTAAGCAAATAAGGGTAAGTTTGTTAAATGAATGATATGTGCCAATGTATTTATTTGCATATATGTTTTTCATATCAAGTTTATTTGTATATGACCTACTAAGCTATTGGAAAGCTTACCTTGTGTGCGATTTCTCTGTTTTATAGGTCGTCAAAGCTACTGAAGGCTCGGGACCGTCAAGGATTAACATCACACTACGAAACTCTTTTTGGTACTCTTTTGAATATGTATATAGCTAAATATGGCATGTATAAGCTAGGTCTATATATATGAGTTGTAAAATGAAATTAGCCATGTGATTTGGCTTGTTATGTTTTGGTATATTGTTTAAAAGAACATGAGATGTGAAGTTGTTTTGATGTAAATATGTGCAAGTCTTGTGTTGATAAATGCTTGAATGAATGAGCCATATGATACATATTTTGATATGAGTTGATGCATATGAAATGGTTAAGTTTTGTGTGAACAATGGATGATTTTGATTGTGTATGAATTAGGTGTTTTTGGTGTGTTTTAATAGCTTAAAAATGGTGAAAGTAGCAGTTTTCACACGGCCTAGACACATGGGCGTGTGCCCAGGCCGTGTGGCCAATTCAGTAGCTAAGAAAATCACCCACGGGCTAGTTCCACGGCCGTGTGTAGCAAGTCAGAATCTGCCCACGGGCTGCCCACGGCCATGTTAATTCCCCACGGGCAGGCCACACGGGCATGCCCCAAACCACACGGCCATGTGCCCCTTGTAGGAGCCCATTTTCCCCCGGGCCCAATTAACCAATAATAAATAAAACCAAAACAGAAGTAAAAACCCAAAAAAATAATAGAAGTCCAAAAAGTCCCTTTTTACATTTTTTTTTACAAACCCATAAACCCGAGCCCAAATGTTATAACAAAAATAGCCCAACAGTCCAAATTACAACCCAGCATGATAACAGGCCAATTACTAAAACCTAATCCGCATGGCCCAATGTTTAGAACGGCCCAAATGGCCCAAGCTGAAGGATCTCCAAAAACCCTAGAGGTTTTCTCCAGCGCCGCAAGCCTAAGGTGCGCCGTAACAAACCCTCGCACGCAAGCCTCGCGTGTCGCATCCTTCGTACACCGCTCGTACAGCCTCCACCAGCTCTCCTCCGTACGACCTCCGTACCCTTGCCCATTGCGAGTCACACACCTGCAAAAGAGACAAACGAAGACCAGCCAGCAAATAGAAAAAAAAAAGAGAAAATGTTGTATTTTTATTATTTTTTTGGATTTTTCGGTTATAAAACCAAAAGCAAGAACCACTGTATGAAAAAACTACGATTTCATGCACCAGAATATAGTAATAGAAAGGAGAAACAGAGACGAAAAAAAGGGTCTCTTTCCGATTTCATCTTTTTATTGTTTTTTTTATCAATTTCAATAGCGTTTTTTTTAAATCTAGACGAGAATAAAATAAAAAGAAGACTTACCTTCGAAGGTTGAATCGACGGTCTGCTTCCTTCGTCGAAATCGAAGCGAGGGTGGATTTCGGGGGTTGGATACCTTAAAACCTTGCCAATTGCCGTTTGTGGAGGCGTTTTGGAAGTCTGATTGGGAGTCTTGAGGGTCGGCCGATTAGGGGAAAAGTTAGGAGGATTTTAGGTTTTTTTTTCTATTCTTTTTCTTTCTGTTTAAGTGATCAAATAATTAGGGATTAGGTTTTAATTTTGACTTTATTAGGATGTAGGAAACGGCACTGTTTAGGCCTGTTTCAGTGGCTCTAAAACGGTGCCGTATAGGCCTTGATCCATCGCCCGATTCGACCCGACCCGAGAACCCGGAGGATCCGCGTGTTTTGTTTAAAAGGGTTATTTATCGCCGTGGTCCTTCCACAATTTAACATCTTTTAATTCGGTCCTTATCGTTTTTTTAATTTGTCTCTCAAGTTTTATTTTGGTTTTAATTAGATCCTCCGACTTAAGATTAAAACGGCACGTTTTGATAGGTTGGGAATATTTCCCATTTGGCCCTCTATATTACTCGCGTTTTGCGATTTAGTCATACTTAATGTCTTTATTTTCGATTTTTACCCCATATTTTCGATTAAATTTCAATTTAATGCTTTTAACCATTTATTTATTATATTTTAACCCTTACAATTTTATTTTAACTTCAATTTGATCCCCATAATTTTATTTTGATTATTTCTTTATGATTTTTTTTCATTTAATTCGTTTTTATTTGGTGTATTTTAATGCTATTATTATTAATATATTTAGTATTATTATTATTACTTGTGATATTATTATTTTTATGTATATTATTAATTTCATATTATTTTATATATGTATTTTCTTTTAAATCTATTTATGTGTATTAGTCTTTTTATTTTCATGTATATTATTGATGTAGATTAACATATATTATTTTATATATGTTTTACTTTGATTTTCTCCTTACCTAATATTTTATTTTAGAATCTTATGTATATAATTTGTTTTTTTTAAGACTCTATTTTAAATTACATATTTATTTATTCCAAACATTTTTACATATCGTTATTTTTATACACATTATTTTATATCAAGTCTTATTTACATATGCATTATTCAAATTGACGCATACTATTAGTTGTTTATTCGTTTGCTATATGTTAGTTGTATTAATTTGTGTGCTATTGCATGTATTCGAATTCGTCTTTTCAAATTTCATATGATGATTATTCATTTGTATAATATCTTATCCATGTACATTATTCCACGTTTGTAACTTTGCTTTTCCCACATTATCGCATCGTGACTCAACTTAAACTTTTTAATTGATATCGTTCGTTTCATTCTTGTTCTAAACAAACCAAACAAATACATTTTGAGTCAATTTTTAAAATCGCCTATTTAAAAGTTTCTAAAACAAGGTAATATTTGTGCATTTGGAAATTCGATGAGATCGTGCCCAATCGTGCTGGGTGTGATTTTTTTTTGTTTGACCAAATGAACGAACATCCTTTCAAATTTTGTCCATATTTTCAAAATAAGGTAATATTTGTGCGTTTGGAAATTCGAAGAAATCGTGCCCAATCGTGCTGGGTGTGGTTTTTTTTTGTTTGTCCAAATAACCAAATACCCTTTCAGAATTTCAATACATGTGCTTTGAGAATTTTGGGGATGATCTCGAATTCGAGGACTCAGATTGCCGTATCCAATCGTGCTGGATGTGATACTCTATTCCTTCGGAACAAGGGAATCTCAATATTCAATCAAGTTATTTAAAATTATAGAAAAAAGGACAGAGTTTCCAAATCATTTCAAATTTTTCAACATTAGGACATCAATTAATCAATTTGGTACCAATTTTGGGCGTTGCGAGGGTGCTAATCCTTCCTCGCACGTAACCGACTCCCAAACCTGTTTTCTTCTGGAAATTCGTAGACCAAAATTTATTTTATAGGTGACCCGATCACACCTAAACAAAAAGGATTGGTGGTGACTCCATATTTTTAAAGTCGATTCTCGTTTTTCAAAACCCGATAAAAAAAATGGTTTCGACAGCTTGGCGACTCCACTGGGGACCTATTGAGAGTCAGGCCATAGATTGATTAACTCTTTTCCTTTTGATTGAAAAATTGTTTTGGAAAATCACGTTCTTTTGATACATTTGTTGGTGCAATGATTAAATCTTGTAGAATACTCCGGCATTGCATTGCATGACCGTTGTGGTCATACCTTTAAGTGGGAGTGAGAAACTAAGCTTTCGTGAGGTTTTCACCTCCGAATGGGCTAGTGGACTGCTTCCGGGACACATCTGTACCTATGTGCTTCGTGAGGTTTTCACCTCCGCATGGCCATAGGGAAATGTGTTCCCCTGAACTGAACTCGATCCATATGAGCCTATAACGGGTGAGGATTGAGGAATCTGCTGGTTCAGGTACCCATTCTTTAGAACCAAACCACATATAGCAAATCCTAAGAGCTAACCATAGGTAAAGCCGTGTCAAACCCTAATGGTCACTCATTTAGGCAATCTATTTTGGGTTGTTTATTTTTCGTGTGCTAACGTGTTTTGTGTTTATGTTTGCATTACATTGCACTGCATTGCATTACATCATCATAGAAAGGAGATGTTTATTAGTAATTCGATTGCTAAATAGAGGAGTTTGTCATAAGGAAACGAATTTCTTGATAAAGTGGATTATAATACGGTTGTCCGGACCTGGTCTGAGTAAACACAATGGAAGAAAGTTGACAGTCCGTGGAGGAATGCAAAACCTTGCCCGAAAGATTCAAATTGATAAGAATTGTGCAAGAACCGTCATGCCTCAACTTTCTTAAAGAAGCTAATCAATATCGCAAGGGATAAGTGACCAGCGAACCACGACCCGGATCAAGCCGAGTGGAAATAAGAGAGGCATCTCTTGGGAGGATTTGAAAGATTTGACTACAACGTCCGGATATGAAGAATATTGATGAGGATGAAGCCACATATATAATCTATTTTATGTAAAGATATTTGTTTTCTAGAGAAGTTCGTCTAATGAAATTGAATTCAGAATCAACGTCTCTCTTTCTATTTGCATTCATTCCATGCATTGGCATTGCATTCCATACATTTGCATTGTATTACATCATATGCATGAGATTTCATGAGAAGACCCTGATTAATTAAAAATTATTTTAGTTAACCTGGAAAACATGGAACGAAAGATGGAGAGATTAGAGCAAAGGCAAATACAAATGCAGGAGAAATTGACCGAAATCCAGTAGGATATGCGAGATCAAATGAATATGATGCGCCAGTTAACCCAGTTACTAGCTGGAAGGCTTAGAAAAGAGAGTGACCCAGTGGTCAACAGTGTGGATGATGATGAAGAGATCGTTTATTCTCCAATAAGTGTCTCGGCCCAACCAGACGCGCATTCACAAGGGGCACCCATCATTATCAAGCCCCGATTTCAGGCTGATACCTCAGCATTGTTGAAGTGCCCAAAGGGTTTAGGTTTTAATACAGAGGAGGATCGAGTCAATACTGTGGCACATGGCTCAGCCGAAACAAAAGAAGAATGGACCTTAAAGGCCCTGAAGAAGAAAGAAAATGAAGTAAACAATGTGGGAGCATACAGTAAAGGTTATTCAAAGCAAGTTACTGTGGGATCACCAAGGATGACAACCACAAACCTTCCGACTCCTTCTAAGAATGATTCTAGGCAAAGGACGAATACAGAAAAGCTTCAGTTCACTCCTATTCCAACGACATATAGGGAGTTATACCAGAGCTTATTTAATATACATGCTGTAGCTCCTCATTACCTGAAACCAATGCAATCTCCATACCCCAAATGGTATGACCCAAATGCTCAATGTGAGTATCATGCCAGAATTACAAGACATTCAATAGAAGGTTGCCTTGTTTTCAAGAAGTTGGTTGAAAGATTCATCAAAATAGGAGTTATAAGATTCGATGATCTCTCTGGTGCAGAAAATCCGTTGCTCAACCATACTGTTAAAAGGATAACTATTGTGAGTACCATGATGAATGAGGGCATGAGATCAGGAGTACATCAAGTCCAGGGCTCCAATGCAAAACCTGATACTGGCGAATTTGAACATTAATGACGTATTTGGAGGGTGAACTAGGGAGCAGACTTCTCCAAGCTTCGCCTTTACGGACTTAAGATGTTTTGAACAATGGAACCGCCGGAAGAGATCCTTGTATTTTTGGAGCTAATCTAGAGCAATATTCAAAACATGCTTGTTGCTTTAAGCCTAGAAGCAACAAGAATCTTTTTGTGAAATAGGCTTGTGTCCAGAATTTTTATTTCAATAAAATGCATCATTTTAAGCAAATATTTTTCTGTACATTTTAAAATATTCTTTCATTCTTTATTCATGACCATACCATATAAATAACCATTTATTCTTTGGAATTTGCCTTCGTACCTACAATAGGTACCCAGATATCAATGACATGAGCGACGTTGTTACTGACTCCCTTTTTGAATGAAGTATGGGTCTAAGGGGATCGCATGACTTTGAAGATGACAGAAATTGCAACATATCTTCTGATTTGTTAATACTGGATGAAAAACAGATCCTACGTCACGATCCAAGGAAGGAGATAAAGATCAAAGCCCCGCTCAATGCAGAAATAAGATTTCCTATATGTGGGATGTTACCAAGCCAGTCTCATCAAAAGCTTCTAACCAACATCGATTCACTTTCATAGATGTCGTTTACTTCACTAAGATGGTAAAAGTCGCTTCATATGCCAATATTACAAAGTCGATAGTCATCGGAACAAAAATGAAAAAAAGAAAGAAAAAGAAAAAAAAAAGAAGAAGAAGAAGAAGAAGAAAAATGTCGAAAAGATCATATTTAACCGCACAATGTCAAAAGTTTGCAGTCTATTCAAAGATCAGGTGCCACATCACAGTGCAGCAAAGGCAACCAAAAAGAAAAACAAAAGATCAAAAAGGGACCGAGACTTGTAAAGATTGGTGTACAGAAGTTACTATTTACCCTCTATGCTTATCAAAAGAGGGCAACACATTTCTCATTGATTTCGTCCATTGAAGTCGAAGTTCCTTTGTTCCAAGTTTTATCAGAACTGAAGTTGGATGAGGCAGAATGGATCCAATCCTGATATGATTAATTAAATTCGTGAGGAAAAGTTGATAGTTATCCGGTACAGTCAAATGATGCGGGTTTGCGACCAAGAGATTCATCCTAGAAAATTCACAAAGGCGGACCTGATATTGAACAAGATCCCTCATATACAAAAGGATTTCAAAAAAATGGAGGCCAAACTAGAAAAGACTTTGTGTAGTGAGAAAGTCTGTTCTGGAAACATTGACCAAATGGATGGCAGGGACCTGCCCAATCCGGTTAATTCAAAAAAAAAAAGAAATAGAATTTTTCGCAAAAAAAAAAAGAAAAAAAAAGGAAGGAAAAAGGAGAGGCCAAGGCGAAAACCCGCAAAGGGCGCTTTGAGACTAAAGGGGATTTGAGTTGAAAACCCGAAAAGGGCGGCTCAAATTTTGATCAAATGGGGGGCATACAGCAGTCTTGCCATGCCTGAATTAACAATGAAGAAGTATGCTACGTTTTGAGGCATCGACAAAGTACTCCGGATTCCTTAAATACATATTGAGCTTAAAATGGTCCTCAAGAAGTCTGAACAGAGAAGCTCAGGCTGCGATATCTGGGGCACCTAACTTCCACTTTACCTATCTTAAATTTGTTATTTGTGATTATATTATTCTTTTCAAAATATGTTCACAATAAATTTCCTTCTTAACTGTGATTGCTATCTTTGCTTAGCTTATTTGTTTCGAGCTATGCTCCTAATTAATTTCCTTCTTGTCCATGGTTATGATCTTTTTCAGGCATTTTGCATTGAAATAACGATTAGTGGACTAATAATACTTTCATAGAAGGAGTTTCGCATATTACTCTGGAAGTTTCTAAATAATACAAGAACCCGAAACATGATTATTGTTTAAAACTCACCAATTTTAAGGAAGAGTCTAAACTGAGATTTTCTCTCCAAATTTTTGTCAAAGATGGTGGTTGAACAAACGACAAGATACTGCGTCAGTGATACAATCTTGACGAAAATTGGGCAATGTTAACCCAAGTGTAAAAGGGGAATCATTCGCAAGAAAAAATGATATTCTGCATCATGCATACACATCTGGTTGGGTCACCCGAAGAGTGATCAGTTGAATGAACAAGCTACGAACCTTATACCCCCGAGTTATAGTGGGATAGATGGAAGTTGATACAGATCCTATACCTTCGAATAGCAACGGGGTGGATTGAAGAAGAAACAAATCCTACATTTTGAAATCGCAGTGGGATGGATGGGAAATGATTCAAATCTTATACCCCTAAGTCATAATAAGATGAACCCTGAAGTTACAGTGGGGCAAGTCTGTTGAGCAAGATATTGGTTTTCTCGGGTTTTCTGTCAAGAATACCAGCCGAACAAGAGGGCAGCATATTACCCTGATGAACAACGAACGATGACACCTTAAGCAGGGATCATTCTCATGAAATTCTGCATTCATGCAAAACACATTTAGTTAGGAGCATTTGATTCTTTCCGATCATTGCATCTTAATCTTTGTAAGAAATCATTCTCATGACATTCTGCATTCATACAAATGTCATCCATAAGAGACATCTATTTAGGGGCATTTGATTCATTCCGATCATTGCATCCTAATCTTTGTAAAAAGGCCATTCTCATGACATTCTACATTCATATAAATGTCATCCATAAGACACATTTAGTTAGGAGCATTAGATTCATTCTGATCATTGCATCCTAACCATTTTGCATAAGCATAAACATAAAACTGACTTCACAGCACAGGTCCCCTAGAGGACGTTGTCGCAACATCAGTGAATTCGAAGATCTTGCCTTCCTGAGCAAAGCGGATCGAAGATAGCAGATCTGGCAATCCTGAAGTTGCAGGAGCAGATCAAAGCCATACAAATCTTATCACCTCGAAGTTTCAGCAGAGTAGGTTGAAATCACAAATCCCGTCTCCCTGAGTTTACAACGAGGATCCAACTTTATTTCTGAGAAGTTTCAGTAAGAAGATTGAAGTTACAAATCTCTTCTCTCTGAATTCTTATCACCTCGAAGTTCCAGCGGAGTAGGTTGAAATTACAAATCTTGTCTCCCTGAGTTTACAACGAGGATCCAACTCTATTTCCTCGAAGTTCTAGTGGAGTAGGTTGAGGCTACAAATCCCTCCTCCCTGAGTTTACAATGAGGATCAGTCCATATTTCTTTGAAGTTTCAGCAGAGAAGATTGAGGTTACGAATCTCTTCTCCCTGAATTTCTATCTCCTCGAAGTTCCAGTGGAGTAGGTTGAGGCTACAAATCCCTCATCCCTGAGTTTACAATGAGGATCAGTCCGTATTTCTTTGAAGTTTCAGCAGAGAAGATTGAGGTTACAAATCTCTTCTCCCTGAATTTCTATCTCCTCGAAGTTCCAGTGGAGTAGGTTGAGGCTACAAATCCCTCCTCCCTGAGTTTACAATGAGGATCAGTTCGTATTTCTTTGAAGTTTCAGCAGAGAAGATTGAGGTTACGAATCTCTTCTTCCTGAATTTCTATCTCCTCGAAGTTCCAGTGGAGTAGGTTGAGGCTACAAATCCCTCCTCCCTGAGTTTACAATGAGGATCAGTCCGTATTTCTTTGAAGTTTCAGCAGAGAAGATTGAGGTTACGAATCTCTTCTCCCTAAATTTCTATCTCCTCGAAGTTCTAGTGGAGTAGGTTGAGGCTACAAATCCCTCCTCCCTGAGTTTACAATGAGGATCAGTCCGTATTTCTTCGAAGTTTCAACAGAGAAGATTGAGGTTACGAATCTCTTCTCCTTGAATTTCTATCACCTCGAAGTTCCAGGGGAGTAGATCGAAACTACAAATCTCTTCTCCCTGAATTTACGTCAGAATTGGATCGAAGCGCTAGTTCCTAGGCCCTTAAAGATGTAGTGGGATGGAATGAAGCTACTCGAAGACGAAAAGCACTAAAAGAAGTCCAAGATTTGAAGACCGGGCAAAAATGGTCCTTTTTTAAATCTTTACTCTATTCTCGTTACACGACAATGAGCAAAGAGGGGCAGCTGTAGGAGCCCATTTTCACCCGGGCCTAATTAACCAATAATAAATAAAACCAAAACAGAAGTAAAAACCCCAAAAAAATAATAGAAGTCCAAAAAGTCCCTTTTTACATTTTTTTTTAGAAACCCACAAACCCGAGCCCAAATGTTATAACAAAAATAGCCCAACAGTCCAAATTACAACCCAGCATGATAACAGGCCAATTACTAAAACCTAATCCGCATGGCCCAATGTTTAGAACGGCCCAAATGGCCCAAGCTGAAGGATCTCCAGAAACCCTAGAGGTTTTCTCCAGCACCGCAAGCCTAAGGTGCGCCGCAACAAACCCTCGCACGCAAGCCTCGCGTGTCGCATCCTTCGTACACCGCTCGTACAGCCTCCACCAGCTCGCCTCCGTACCCTTGCCCATTGCGAGTCACACACTTGCAAAAGAGACAAACAAAGACCAGCTAGCAAATAGAAAAAAAAAAAAGAGAAAATGTTGTATTTTTATTATTTTTTTGGATTTTTCGGTTATAAAACCGAAAGCAAGAACCACTGTATGAAAAAACTACGATTTCACGCACCAGAATATAGTAATAGAAAGGAGAAACAGAGACGAAAAAAAGGGTCTCTTTCCGATTTCATCTTTTTATTGTTTTTTTTATCGATTTCAATAGCGTTTTTTTAAAATCTAGACGAGAATAAAATAAAAAGAAGACTTACCTTCGAAGGTTGAATCGACGGTCTGCTTCCTTCGTCGAAATCGAAGCGAGGGTGGATTTCGGGGGTTGGATACCTTAAAACCTTGCCAATCGCCGTTTGTGGAGGCGTTTTGAAAGTCTGATCGGGAGTCTTGAGGGTCGGCCGATTAGGGGAAAAGTTAGGAGGATTTTAGGTTTTTTTTTTCTGTTCTTTTTCTTTCTGTTTAAGTGATCAAATAATTAGGGATTAGGTTTTAATTTTGACTTTATTAGGATGTAGGAAACGGCACCGTTTAGGCCTGTTTCAGTGGCTCTAAAACGGTGCCGTATAGGCCTTGATCCATCGCCCGATTCGACCCGACCCGAGAACCCGGAGGATCCGCGTGTTTTGTTTAAAAGGGTTACTTATCGCTGTGGTCCTTCCATAATTTAACATCTTTTAATTCGGTCCTTATCGTTTTTTTTAATTTGTCTCTCAAGTTTTATTTTGGTTTTAATTAGATCCTCCGACTTAAGATTAAAACGGCACGTTTTGATAGGTTGGGAATATTTCCCATTTGGCCCTCTATATGACTCGCGTTTTGCGATTTAGTCATACTTAATGTCTTTATTTCCGATTTTTACCCCATATTTTCGATTTTATTTCAATTTAATGCTTTTAACCATTTATTTATTATATTTTAACCCTTACAATTTTATTTTAACTTCAATTTGATCCCCATAATTTTATTTTGATTATTTCTTTATGATTTTTTTTCATTGAATTCATTTTTATTTGGTGTGTTTTAATGCTATTATTATTATTAATATATTTAGTATTATTATTATTACTTGTGATATTATTATTTTTATGTATATTATTAATTTCATATTATTTTATATATGTATTTTCTTTTAAATCTATTTATGTGTATTAGTCTTTTTATTTTCATGTATATTATTGATGTAGATTAACATATATTATTTTATATATGTTTTACTTTGATTTTCTCCTTACTTAATATTTTATTTTAGATTCTTATGTATATAATTTGTTTTTTTTAAGACTCTATTTTAAATTACATATTTATTTATTCCAAACATTTTTACATATCGTTATTTTTATACACATTATTTTATATCAAGTCTTATTTACATATGCATTATTCAAATTGACGCATACTATTAGTTGTTTATTCGTTTGCTATATGTTAGTTGTATTAATTTGTGTGCTATTGCATGTATTCGAATTCGTCTTTTCAAATTTCATATGATGATTATTCATTTGTATAATATCTTATCCATGTACATTATTCCACGTTTGTAACTTTGCTTTTCCTACATTATCGCATCGTGACTCAACTTAAAGTTTTTAATTGATATCGTTCGTTTCATTCTTGTTCTAAACAAACCAAACAAATACATTTTGAGTCAATTTTTAAAATCGCCTATTTAAAAGTTTCTAAAACAAGGTAATATTTGTGCGTTTGGAAATTCGATGAGATCGTGCCCAATCGTGCTGGGTGTGATTTTTTTTTGTTTGACCAAATGAACGAACATCCTTTCAAATTTTGTCCATATTTTCAAAATAAGGTAATATTTGTGCGTTTGGAAATTCGAAGAAATCGTGCCCAATCGTGCTGAGTGTGGTTTTTTTTTTGTCCAAATAACCAAATACCCTTTCAGAATTTCAATACATGTGCTTGGAGAATTTTGGGGATGATCTCGAATTCGAGGACTCAGATTGCCGTATCCAATCGTGCTGGATGTGATACTCTATTCCTTCGGAACAAGGGAATCTCAATATTCAATCAAGTTATTTAAAATTATAGAAAAAAGGACAGAGTTTCCAAATCATTTCAAATTTTTCAACATTAGGACATCAATTAATCAATTTGGTACCAATTTTGGGCGTTGCGAGGGTGCTAATCATTCCTCGCATGTAAACGACTCCCGAACCTGTTTTCTTCTGGAAATTCGTAGACCAAAATTTATTTTATAGGTGACCCGATCACACCTAAACAAAAAGGATTGGTGGCGACTCCATATTTTTAAAGTCGATTCCCGTTTTTCAAAACCCGATAAAAAAATGGTTTCGACACCCCTATTTTCAAGAAAAAGTTTCTAAAGTTTCTATTTTAGTCCCAAATCATTTCCTAATCATATTTTGGGTTTTTTAGGTCCATATTAGGGTCGTAAAGATGGAATTTGAAAAATTTTAAATTGTGCCTCGGGATTATGTCCCAATCTACTCGTTTATTTATGTTTAACTCTGGTAATACCTCGTAACCCTGTTCCGGCAACGGTTTAGGGTTAAGGGGTGTTACAATGGTGATGTAAATGCTTAGCAAATACATTCAAATAGTCATTTGAAAAACTAGTATTCAAGATTGAATACGTAGAATATGAGAAAGTATGTGATGTTTTCATGAAGGGGAGTAAATACACGCTGTACTCTTTTTCCCTTAAACGAGGTTTTGTCCTATTGAGTTTTCCTGGTAAGGTTTTTAATGAGATAGCATATTATGCGTATTATAGATATGTGTACTCTTTTTTCTTCACTAGGATTTTTTTCCCACAAGGTTTTTATCTTAGTAAGGTTTTAACGAGGCACATTATCTACTAATGGACATCCAAAGGGGAGTGTTATAAATATCTTATTAAGTAGATGTCCATCGAGATCAAGATAAGTTTTGATATATTTTCAATTCTTATAGTCATTAAAAGTGGATCTACTTCATTTATACTTCTTATGTCTATAAATAGAGACTTTACAGAAGTTTTGTAAATATTTCGATTGATCAATAAAATACGTTCTCTATTTTTCTCTCACATTTTCTTTATTCTTCACTTTTTGTCTATTTATTTTATAACAATATTGTATTTGTTTAAGTTCATTGTTGAGTTATTTTTGGTAAAATATTTGTTCGGGTGTATATAAATTATGAGACCTAAATTTGACTTATATTTATTCTCTTCTCTGGTTTTTTTTTTTTTTTTCCTTCTAGAAAATTAGTCACAAAATTTCAAGTTCAAATAGAAAAACTAAATAGAACTTGTAATTTAGTGTTCAAAGTCTTAAGCTAAGAATTTTATAAAAACACAGACATGTTTGCTGTATTTCTGACAAAATACCTTTACATAGATCTAGACAGAATTTAGTGAACCATTTAACACGTTACATTGGCCCGTTTTCCTTCCGGAAAGCTACCCATGGTTTAGGTAAAATTTAACCATTAGTTATAATAAAATATTTCAAAATCATTTTTAATATTTTCAATATTATAAAATATTAAGAGTTTAAATTATATTAAAACAATTTTAAAAACTCATTTTTTAAATATCTAATAAAAATGTACCATTTTATATTTTTAAAAGAATTTATAATTGATATTGTACACTTTCTAATACTAGATCAATTCTCTTTAATAATATTTTAATTTTAATTATTTTTGATTAATTAAATAAAATTAATGTAAAAAAATTAAAATAATAATAATAATGTAAGGTTTATGATCTTTTTGTTCAACTAAATTTATGATTTATGGTATATATGATTATTTAGGGTCCAAAGGGGTTCAGGGTTTAAGATTTTATATAAAATAGATTAATTTTATTAATTTTAGAGTTAATAATAATAGTTAGTTTGATGTTTCTTGATGCAATATATTATATATGCACTCTAGCAAATTATAAGATGGGATGCTATTATTGGGTGCCTAAAAAGTAATTTTGTAGTATTATCTTAGTATAAGTTAAACTCAAATTTTAAACAATATAAAAAAATATTTAAATTTTATGAAAATGAAAACAGAATTAAAGAGTTAATTGTACCCAACATTCTAAATTATGATTCTCATTCTAAATTGATCCTCAGACTTTCAAACTTTCAAATTACATTCTCAAAACTATAGTTGAGTGACTACTAATGTTGTTTATCCAAATAAATTTGGAGTATTCTTGCTAAAGAAGAAAAATAAGATGAAAGAAAATAAGAGAGATGTGTATGTTAGATTAAAATTATGCATTTCTCAATTGTTTTATTTTCTTTCTTTTATTTTTTTAACTCTACCAAGTAATAAATGAAAAAATTAATTACTTTTTCTTTCAATTTTTTCATTCTTCCTACCAAGCACATTTATTGAAAGAAAAAAAAATATTTTTCATTTTTTCTACCTTTTAATTTGCTTTAAGAATTAAGTTAAATTTTATTATTTTTCTCTAATTAAAAAAAAAAAAACAAACAAGTCCAACTTGTGTATTTAACAAACCAAGACTTCACTATGCTTTTAATGAATAAATAAAATGGTCAGTCTGTGACATATAAATTAAAAAAAAAAAAAAAATGTGAAGACCAAAAGGCTTGAGTTAGAACCAAATTTTACTCATATCAGAGGGATACTTTAATTTAGTATTCAAAGCAGTCAAGAATTTTATAAAAACATAGACATGTTTTCTGTATTTCTTACAAAATAAGACCAAAATTAGTGAACCATTTAACACGTTACATTGCCCCGTTTTGCTTCCCGAAGCTACACATGGTTCAGGTAAAATTTAACCATTAGTTCTAATAAAATCATTTTTAAAAATTTTAATATATTATAAAATATTAAAAGTTTTAAATTATACTAGAATGATTATCTAATAAAAATGTTTCTTTCTGATTAATATGGTACACTTTTTTAAATTAGATTGCTTTTTTTCAATAATAATTATTGTTGATTAATTAAATAATTAAATAAATTTAACAAATAGTTCAACTAAATTTATGATTTAAGGTATATATGGTTATTTAGGTTTTTAGAATTTTATATAAAATAGATTAATTTTATTAATTTTAGAGTTAATAATAATAATAATATGAATATCTTATTAAGTGGATGTCCATCATGATCAACATAAAGTTTTAATCTACTTTAACTTCTAATAGTTATTAGAATTAGATCTCTACTTCTTTTGCCTATAAATAGAGATTCTGATTAAACATTGTAATCACCCTTTTTGATCAATAAAGTACATTCTCTATTGCTTTCATATTTTCTTTCTTCTTTATTCTCTCCGTCTCTCTTTAATTTATAACAAGTTTGATGTTTCTTGATGCAATATATTATTCATGCACTCTTAAACATTATAAGATGGGATGTTATTATTGGGTGCTGAAAAATAAGTAACTTCTTAATATAAGTTAAACTTAAATTTTAAAATATTTAAAAATTTATTTAGAAATTATTTTTAACAATATTAGAAAAAATTTATTTTTAATAAAATATTCAGAAATTAATTATAGGAAATTATTAAAAACCAATAAAATATTTTAATAATTATTTGAGAAAAATTGTGTCTAGGATTGAACTTGGACAATCATATGTCTAGGTTCAAATGCACCTAGACAAATGGTTGTTTGGGTTCAATCTTGGACATGGGTTTTTAAAATATTATTAAAATTTGAAGGAATTTTTTATTTTTAAATCATTATTAATTTTAATAGTTTTAATTTCTAGTAATTTTTAAACAAGTTTTTAAAAATAAATAAATTTCTTAATAATTTTTTGAAAACCACATCTAAAATTAAACTTTGATCACCATTTTGTTTACATTCTTAATAATAATTATTTTTGTTTAATTTTATGATGTAATTATTTTTTCTATTTTATTTGTGTCTTGTATTTTTATTATAGTAATTTATTGCTGCAGACTTCATGATCATTTTTGAACATTTTACTGATGTTTTTAGATTTGGAGTGTTGAAATAATCTAATTAGATCTGTCAATTCTGATTCGAAGATTATATTATGGGTCAAAATAAGAATTTTTTTTAATTTAAAATATGATAAAAACATTAAAATAAGATGAAATAGAAATCTCTAATTGGTTTAAATTAGCAGAATTTATCAAAAATAATGTTCAAGTTTTTTATACTCCAGTTCTTTCATGTATTCCATAAAAAAAAATATAAGTCAAAATCTGATAATTAAACACTTAAATCACAAAACTAAAAAAAAAAATCATAAATTAATTAGAGTTTATGTAATACGTAAAGAAAAGCAAGTATTATATTGGAACTTGAATATAAGTTCAGCATTTGGAATTGCCTGCTTGGTTTAGATTGTGCCATTTGGATGACTTTTCAGTAAATTTCAAACAATTGAAGACAAGTAAGCTTACTAGGTAGGTTTCTTATTCCAGATTATTATTATTATTATTATTGTCCGAATAACCAAACGCAGCCGCCAAGGTTTTATAAAATTTTAAATGTCTATTTATTCATATTATATTTGTTTAATTTCATTTTTAGTTATTTTTCATAAGATTGAAGGAGAAGTTCTCATTTGGGTGACCTATTTTTCTTTGAAATTGAAGAAATCTGATCATCGATAATTTGTCTACGCTCATCGCACCAATTGTTGAGTAATTTTTTGTGTGTCTCATTGAAGGGAACATTTGAGTATTTATACACATTATCATTGTTCATGATTTGACTCTATTGTTCACGGACTTGACCCCATTATTCATAGGATTGACATTCTGAGCAGGCCTCGAGCATGCTGGACACGTGTACCGTTCTAGGTCGCCTGCTAGACCTCGCGGCCCCTAATGTGAGTTCCTTGGGTATATGCAAATTGAGACTGCGAATTCCCCTTAGCTCATGCGAGTTGATACTGCGAGCTTTCCTGGCTATCCTGTCACTATACATCTTGCATACATCCATTTGGTTGGGCTTGGACGGGTTGCGGGTAGGCAACCCAAATATTACTTGGGTTTCGGGCTGGTGGTCATTGGTGTCTAACAATCTAGTCCCCTTTAGTAGGCCTAAACAGGGTTATAAAGTGGCGCACCTCAAGGCGGTCACTTCTTATTTATTACAGCTTGCAGAATACGCAGTGTTTACTGGAATCCGATGTTAACTTCACCACGTGTACGGGTGGATCGCGTTTGTATGAATTTGACCATTGGTGTCCCTCAATTATTTGAATCATCAAAATGTGGGGGGAAAGAGGCTTCTTTAAAGGGGATTTTTTAAAACCCTAAAACTCACGAACTTAGCATTTTTATAACTAGAATCAGTCAAAGTTTTTATTCAAGGTAAATCTTGGTAACTCTTTGTCTTAGGTGTTAAATTTCCTCTATCTTCTTCTTCTTCTTCTTTCTGCGTCAGAGATATGTCAAGAATGAAAGGAGCTCCTGGCCCATTAGTTCCACATTACCCACCACGAGAGCGGCCTCTAGGGTCCTTATCGAAGCCAACTTTTCACTTGCATTACAAAGCATGAAGAGATGAGTCGAGCTTTGCGTGCGCGGGGAATTTAAGTCCACATTTTTGCTTATTAATTCTCCGTTCCTAAGGGGTCGCACAGGCTAAGCGATACCAATGATGGCAATTTCTTGCTCCCCCTCCATGCCTTGGAAGTCAGGTTTCACCTTCTTTTGCGCTCATTCTTCTGCCATCTCCTTAAAGAGTACCAAATTGCTTATGGTCAACTTTGTGGGTTTTTCTCATGGATCACGGTGGCCTATTTTATTGATTGTTGTCGCTGTAACGAAGCACCACAACTCAGTTTTTAAGAGCATGTATCTACTAAAGGCCAAGAATCGAGTAAATTTGGTGGGTTTTTATTATTTCTCTCATCGCAAAAAAGGTACAACAATAATTGCGAATCGATATGTTAACCTTTGGCAAAATTAGGGAGAAGTAGATCAGGGTGAGGTGTAGGCTCATAGATGGGTTATAGCTGGGAGGTTGAGGTCCCTCTAACTATTTTAGGGGTTATGATATTGAACATGCGAGCCTTAAAGTTATAGTTAGGAGCTGGAGCTTGCGCTAACTATTTTGGGGGCTACAGTGTTGAACCTGCGAGACTTAAAACTACAGCTGGGAGCTTGAACTTGTGCTAAGTATTTTGGGGGTTGCGATATTGAACCTGTGAGACTTAAAGTTGCAATTGGGAGCTTGAGCTCACACTAATTGTTTCAGGGGCTACAGTACTGAACCTGCGAGCCTTAAAATTACAACTGGGAGCTTGAGCTCTCACTAATTGTTTTAGGGGCTACGGTATTGAACCTGCGAGCTTTAAAGTTACAATTTGGAGCTTGAGCTCAAGCTAACTATTTTGAGGGTTGTGGTATTGAACCTGCAAGCCTTAAAATTACAACTAGGAGCTTGAGCTTGCACTAATTGTTTTGGGGGCTGCAGTATTAAACCTACAAGCCTTAAGACTATAGTTGGGAGGTTGAGCTTGCAGTACTTATTTTAGGAGGCATCATATAAAATAAGCACACCATTGAAAGTACAATTTTCATTAAATTATCAGAATTTACACAAAATACTTTTTTAAGATGACGTATGTTCCATGTGTGCGGTAGAGTTGTGCCCTCCAATCTCGCCAATTTGTACGCTTCATAGCCTATCTTTTCTATTATTTTGTACGGTCCCTCCCATCTTAAGGCCATCTTTCTTTGTTACAAAGCTGGGAGGTTGGTTTCAGTGCTTCCTAGTACAAAATCGCCAATTTAAAACTTTTTATTTTTTACATTGGAATTGTAGTAGTAAGCTACTTGCTGAGCACATGTCGCGTTCCTGATTTTTGCTACTTCCCGATCCTCATTAATAAGATCAAGGTTCTGCTTCATAACTTCCTGGTCGGCATTTTTATTGAAGTGTGTTGTTCTATGTGACTGTATGGCAATCCCAGTGAAAATTATTGCCTCTGCGCCGTAAACCATCGAGAATGTTGTCTCTCATGTTGTAGTGTAAGGGGATGTTCACAAGGCCCACAAAATTTCAGGTAGTTCCTTTAACCAAGCACCTTTGGCCTCCCCCACTTTCTTCTTGCCTATTTGTTTGGGGTGTTTTAACAAAGCTTTAAGCCAAAGCGATATGAAGATTAGCACAAAAGTTCTTGAATTTTCTCTGAAATTGCGTACCATTGTTCGTGATTATCAAACGTGGTACACCGAACCTACACACGATTGAATTTTAGAGAAAAAATTCCATTTGTTTCTCAGTGATGGTTGTCAAGGCCTTAGCTTCAATCCAATTGGTAAAGTAGTCCATCGCGACTACTATGAACTTTTTGTATTGTTGCTACAGGCAAACACTTGTCATCCATTTGCGACACGAATCTGTTAGGCGTACCATTCTTCTAGTTAGTCGTTAGATATCCTTTATTGTCCTCGGAGGAGGCATCTTCAGTATGGCCTAAATATTTTCAAGGTTTGCTTCAATTCCTCTCTTTGAGACCATAAAACCCAAAAATTTACCAACCCTGACCCTAAAAGCGTATTTATCTGGGTTTAGCCTCACCCGGTGGGATCGCAACATCGCAAACTCTTCTGATAGATTTTCAACATACTCTGCAAGAGTGGAGCCCTTCACAAACATGTCATCGGTATACACCTCAACACTTCACCGAATCTATTCTCTGAAAATTTTGTTCACAAGCTTTTGGTAAGTTGCACCTATATTTTTCAAACCAAAGGGTATCACTCAGTAGCAAAATAAACCTTCTTTTGTAGCAAAAGTTATTTTTTTCTTGATCTTCAGGAGCAATAGAGATCTGATTATACCCAAAGAAGGCATCCATAAAACTCATGAATTTATTGTCGAAATACATGTCAACAAGTCTATTGATCGAAGGAAGAGGAAAGCTATCTTTAGGACGAGCCTTATTGAGATTGGTAAAATCTATATACATTTTCCACTTACTGCTCACCTTCTTCACCATCACCACGTTTGAGATCCAATCTGGATACTCAACTTCCTTGATGAACCCTGAGGCCAACAGCTTCGTAACCTCCTACCTTATAGCTTCCACAACTTGCGGTGCAAACCGTCTCCTCTTTTACTTCACGGGTTTGGCTTCGAACAAAATATTCAACCTGTGCACAATTACCTGAGGGTCCACCCCTGGTATATCTACAGTGGACCAAGCAAAAATGTCAGCATTCGCTCTCAAGCAATGAATCAAAATTTCCCTGTTTTCACTCGTTAGTGTAGACAAAATTCTAACCACCTAATCTGTACTACTACTGAAAAGCTGCAAAGTTTTCATAGCCTCGGCTATTTCTAGCTTCTTAGTTCGTTCCTTGCACTGTTATCCAGGCTATCTAAATCTAGCTACTGTCCATCTAGTTTCAGCTGCTGCGAACCCTACCCTCGTTGCTCCTGCTCATGGCCCTGCTGTACTGACAACATGTGACATTGCCTAACTGCTCTTTGATTCGACTGCATATACCTAACCCCAGTTTTAGTGGGAAAATTTATTTTCATGTAAAAATTAGCCACCATCAAACTTGTCATCCTCATGATCGAGTGTCCAAAGATAGCATTATAAGCCATAGGATGATCCACCAAAAAAAATTGGACATACTCTATGGTGGTGTGTTTGCCATCTTCTAGAGTCACTAGCAAGGTAATAGAGCCCTTTACCTCGATGAGGTGGTTCGTGAAATCGTACAGTGGACTCGCCTTCTTTAATGCCTTCTCCTTCAACCCTATTTTCTGAAAAGCATCCCAGGTTAGAACCTAAACTGTGCTTCCACTATCCACAAGAATCATTTTCACCTCAAAACCAACAATTATTGCAGTCACCACCATAAGATTTTTTTCATTCTCATTACATACCAACTCTTCATCTTCATCAGTGAAGTCCACATTTCACCTTTCCTTTTGACGCAACCTCTTGGATGAATCGATAGAGATAACACCCTTGAGGTGTGTCTTCCTCTTGGTGTTAGAGGTTGCCCACTCTTCATCTGTTCCAATTATCACATGTATGGTACCCCTAACCTTCAGTTGATCCTTAGGATCGCCACGCGAACTCTGACTCTTCTGGGAAACACCCTGATCAACAAACTCAGTGAGCTCACCATTTCTCATTGCTTCTTCAATGGCATCCTTCAAAGTGAAACAGTCTTCAGTCTTGTGTCTGACATCATTGTGGAAGACACATTTGTCTCTCGAGTTGGACCTCTTTGTGGTATTCCTCATTGGAGATGGCTTAGGAAGAATTCTGAGACTTTTACATAGTTCAAAATATAAGTGTGGGTAGCATTCAAAGGAGTATAAACTTTGAACCTGCCATGGGGAATATATTTCCTGGTATACTTCGATTGAGATCTTTAGGGAGCTCGTGAAGAATCACCTTGCGTCTTATTTCTATGCTGCCTATCACATTTCGCTCATAACGACTGATTAGGAGGGCCTTACTTGTTGCAAACTCCATCTTGGTTTCTAAATTATCTATCTTCTCTCTGAAAGGTACCATGTGACGCCCTCTTAATCTCTTTTACCTCTGCAAACTTGTGGGCCTGCTCGTATAGACTAGTAAAGCTCTATGACATGTTATCAGTAAAAGAGTATTGTACATGGTCATTTTGTACCCCCATTATGAAAGCATCAATAGCCTACTGATCTTCTAAATTCTTTGTGTTCAGAGTTGCTGCATGAAATCGCTTCACATAATCTTGGAGGGACTCGCCCTCCCTCTGCTTCACCAACATCAGTCCCATAGGTATACTCATGATCATTTTGTGGGCTTTGAATCTTCCCAAAAACATCTGGCCCAATTGAGAAAAGCTTCCAATTGAGCCCTAGAGAAGGGACAAATACTAGTCATTCGCACTTCCTTTAAGTGTTGTGGAAGATGCCTTGCATTTTGTTGAATCTGACGCTCCCAGTACATTCATGTAATAATTGTATTGCATCAAGTAGGCTCACAGGTCCCTTCTTGCCTCAAACATATCATTTAGGACTTTAAAATCACGTAGCAAGTTTACCATTGCTATATTAGGGGCCAATGGATTGTTAGAACATAACAACCAATCAATTTCCTGAGACTCAGGGTGCAACGCTCTTACATCTCATTGTAACTCGTCCATCTCACTTTGCCACTCTCTTACATGCATGCTTAGAGCTTCGTTCTGTGCATTCACGTTGTCATGAAAATCAGAAGTGTTAGAGTTTACCTTCATTCTCAACTCATCATTCTGTTTCAATAACTCATACTAAAAAGTCTGTTGTCGCTCAAACTGTGCCTCTTGTGCAGTAATTTGATCCTTCATAAACTTCATCTGTTCTTGGAGGGCGAAGAACTGTTGTGACAATGCTTCTTGGGTGGGAGGAAGTGACAACCTATGACCAGTGGACATGTTCAAGTCCAATGGACCAGAAACTACCTGATGAGTCACGTTGTAGAAGTTTTCGGGTCGGTCGAAAAACCAATCGGCAAACAAGTCTACCTCATTAGGTTGACTGCCAGAGCCCGATGCTCCAGCTTGTCCAGATGAAATATTAATGGGGAATTTCTCATTTGGATGAGCCATTTTTCTTTGAAACTGCATAAATTTAATGATGGAAAATTTTTCCACGCTCACCGCACCAATTGTAAAGTAATTTCCTGTCTGTCTCATTAAAGGGAGTATTCGGGTATATATACATATTATCACTGTTCATGGTTTGACTCCACTGTTCATGGACTTGACCCCATTATTCATAGTACTGACATTCTAAATAGGCCTCGGGCATGCTGGACATGTGTACCGTTCTGGGTTGCTTGTTAGACCTCGCAACCCCTACATGCAAACTCCTTGGGCATATGCAAACTGAAATCGCAAACTCTCCTTGGCTCGTGCGAGCTGCTACCGTGAGCTCTCCTAGCTGCCCTTTCATTATACGTCTCACACACATCCATCTGGTAGGGCCTAACCGGGTCGCGAGTAGGCAACCCAGATCTTACCTAGGTTTCGGGTTGGTGGTCATTGGTGTCTAACAAAACTAAAGCAAGGTAATCACAAAAACTTGAAACTTCATCTTCTTTAATCTCGGTACTTTTGGTTGTTCGATGTTGAAAAAGAATGCAAATGAAAGAAAGCTTAACAGGAGATAAAAGATAGAAAAAATGGAAATTGAAAGCAGTTAGTTTAAGGTGTGTTTGATTGGGTGTAAAAATAGAAGGATAGAAGAAGAGATTGAAAAAATAGGAAAAAAAAATTGGACAAACAACATTAGTAGTCATTAAACTATGATTTTTTAGTCACTTAATTATAAAAAATTACAAAATGATTATTCAATAATGAGATTTTTTTTTCAAATTTGTCTTTTTTGGTCACCCAACTACTTTAGATTTTTTGTTGTTTTCATGTTTACGCAAGATAAAAAAACATAGTTGGGTGATCATTTTGTAATTTTTCATAGTTGATGCGAGCATGGACCCAACCAAAACCCTTGACGTCGAACAAGCAACTCATGAAACCTTGCAAGATCCAATCAAGCTTCCAAGAAGACCAATTACTTGCGCACGAGCCAAGAAGTTTAAAGAAGATGTCACAGGTTTAATTGATTGAGTTTGGGCATGCACTCCATGCGTTCCATGCAAAACATACATTTCAAGCATTCCATGCAACCCATGCATTTCATGCGAACCATGCATCCCATGCAATGTGCTGCATGTAAAACTTTAATATTTGTGTGACTAAATTAGGTTGCTGGAAATAAGGATTTTATCCATTTAGTTATTTTAGTTTGAGTTTTGATTATGTCTTAGTTTAGGCATCTTAAATGTGTGTCTTAAATACTACACTTTAATTATGTGTCTTTAAATGTGTCTTAAATACTGCACTTAATTATGTGTCCTAGTTTTTACATCATTAATACTTGTTTAAGGTCATACAACTTAAATGTGTGTTTTTATCTTAAATAATTGCATTTAAACCTTGTCTTCGTTTTGACCAGATTGTTCACATTGCTGCTGCTAGGAAGCTTCCTTCCCAAACTGTTCGTGTTGCGTGAACAACATTTAAAGAATTGAACACAACCTCCCATGAGCCATTTCATGAAAAGCAAAGCATCAAGTGTTTTCACACTTGACCATTCAGTTGGCTACCAAGTTCACACCTATGGAACCATTCACTTCTTGTTGTTCACACCTTAATACTCTTCGTGCGACACAATCTGCACTAATGATCTACATATCCCAAGTGACCATTCGGTTATCAAGGCAACATCAACTCATGTTCACACTATTGAAACCATTCAATTCTAAGCACATTCAGCTAACTCTCAACGACTAATGTAATTGTCTGTTTGGGAATACAAATTTCATAATGTGAACAAGGCTTTTGGCACCATCAACGTCTAGAAAATCTCAAGGGATGTTTTGAACGAATTAATGGACATCAAACACATTTATTCTGATTGTTATCTCATGCCTATTCGGCTGGTTTCTTGTACAGCCTATAAATATGAGGCTTGAGACATTTTGTAACTTTTGATGAATTTTAATCTTATTGTGAGTGTTCAGTCTCCTTGTTCTCATTTGACTCAAATTGACTTATCCAGCATTCCTTGTGGCGTCAATCTGTTTCATTCAAACTTATCACTTCTTAGAAGTGTGACGTTCATCCTTTATGCCGCTTGGTTCCTATCTTGCTAGATAGAGGGTCATGGTTCTTATTTCCTTTTGTTGCATTCGTTTTAAGTACTAATATAATGATTGGGTCAGTATTGCTCTATAATATTGGTTCATTCTTGAGTCCTTAAACTGAATTCAAGCTTATCCTTCCACTTCCTTTGTTATCCATCAAACCACCTTTTTAAAGCCTTCCATTCACATTTTCAACCATTACAAAACACATTACCTTTGATACTTCTTAATTTTGATCGGGAACTCCCATGACTCATAATCATCCTACGAGGATGAGTCGCATCAATAGTTCGATAACCAAAAAAGGAAAAATATGTAGTTTATCCAAAAAAAAATTGGAGTGTGCTACTTATAAGGGAGAGAAAAGAAAATAAAAAATATATATCATTTTCAATCCTAATGCATCAAAACTAATCTTTTCAAATTGGAATAATGAGGAGAGAAAATAAGAGAGAAAAATATGTTAGATTAAAATTATGTATTTCTCAATTGTTTTATGTTCTTTTTCTTATTTTTCAACTTTACCAAGCAATGGATGGAAAGAAAAAAATATTCCTATCTTTATATTTTTCTACCTTTTTAATTTTAATTTTTTCAATTTTCTTTTTCCTAGCATACCTTAAAGGTATAGTTGGATTTTCTTTATTTGAAGTCTCTTTCAAGTATGAAGAAGACACGGTGAATATTACAAGGGGTTGGTATTTTCAGAGAAAAAGGAGAATTATGAAAGAAAAAGATTGGTTTAATTTTAGGAATGTTGTAAATGCTGATGTTTATCTTAGAAAATAAATGTTTAGATAAATGCTGATGTCTAGCAACTTGGAATAAAGTCGGTTCATTTCTTTTAAATGTTTTGTATGATTCTTATTTTTTTTTTTAATGAATAAATATTCTGGATGGCTTACTAAATAAAGAAGAAAACTGGAATTCCAAATTCAGTAAAATTCGCAGAAACTTGTCTTCCATTGGGGGTATATATGATCTATTTAAAGTGAGCATTATTTGTCATTTCAAAAGCCATAAACATTAATTTAGACATTTATATCAAGTGAGTGCGCGTTGAGTTGAGATGATGGGGCCAACATGGCTAAGTCTACTGTTGATAAGTGTGTTGGCTTTAGAAGGTGCAGTGTGGAGCGATGGATGTTGGGATGAAGAGCGTGTTGCACTCTTGCAACTCCAGCAATTCTTGACTGATATAGAGTATTCACGCGAGGGTCCAGATTGTTGTGAATGGAAATGGGTTGAGTGCAACATCACCACTCGACGAGTAACTCAACTCTCTTCTCTATGGGGTCGTTTGAAGATTAGGGATTCTAATCTCTTTAATGTCTCGATGTTTCTGCCCTTTGAAGAATTGAGGAGCCTTGATCTTTATGGTAATAACCTAGTTGGATATGTTGAGAATGAAGGTACATAATTCATTGCATTTTAACTGTTTGTTCTCCCACTTGAGTTTACACACACAGAGATATATATAACCGACTAATTCCATAAATAAAATCTCTTTCTCCTGCAGGTTTTGGAAAGCTATCCAAGTTGAGACATCTAGAGATTCTTGACTTAAGTAACAATAGACTAAATGATAGCACTTTATCATCATTGAGTAAAATCTCGACTCTCAAGTCATTAAATTTAGGAGAAAATGACCTTTTTCCAGGATCAAATCACAATAATGGTAAAATTTTAATATATTAGTTAATATCTCTAATTTCTAGTGTAGTTAATCATCTTTGTATATTCATTTTAATACTTGTAGCACCATTGGAGTGGCTATCAAAACTTGGTAGTTTGGAAACTCTTGATTTAACTGCAACCAATATGAAGAACAACTTCCTGTTACATTTGGGTGGCCTTTCATCTTTAACAACTTTAATTCTTCAGCAAAATGATTTAGAAGGAACTATTCATCTTCAAGGTAGGATTCCTTGTCTTTGTTTCTCTTTCATTTGTTTTCCTTATAAAATAACCGACTTTTAATTGGATTTGAACAGACTTGTATAACTTGACAAGTTTGAAGAAGCTGGATTTAAGTTATAATAGAATTGAGAGCATACATGGTACATATATTTACACCCATTCAATTATGTTTCCAAGTATTAGATGTTGTTATCTTATGTTCTGAAGCTGAAATTAAACCCATTTTATGCAGGTAATGGAAGACAACTGAGTTTGATCAATTTAGAAGAAATTGATTTGACTAGTAATCTGTTCAACAACAGTATAATGGAAGAGTTAAGTGGGTTTTCAAATCTAAAGACTCTGAATATGAGATTGAATCGACTGAATGGGTTAGTAGATCTTAAAGGTAAAAGAAATAGCTTTTATCACTTCAAAATAATCTTATCATGCCAGATTGCTTACTTTCAGAAATTTGGCTAATTTTATCTGTGATTCTTCCAGAATTTTGTGCTCTGAGCAATTTAGAGACTCTAGACTTAAGCTCCAATCAGGTGAATCGATTTGTGACTTCTAAAGGTGCGAACTAAAGCAAGTTCTATTTTTCCTACAAAAAATCTGGATTAATTAAGAAAATGAAGCTAACTACAATATTTCAATTACAGGGAATAGATGCTTGAAAAAGTTAAAGATTCTAAATATGGATTCTGTGCAAACCATTTCTCTTGTATCACTCCTACACCCATTTTCATCTGTTAATACCCTGTTCTTAAGGCAGAATTCCTTTTTAAACAAAACCATAGTTATTCAAGGTGAGTTACGAGTTAAAACCTGTCATAATTCTTACCAAAAAAATATATATAACTTCATCAATTTTATACAAATTAATATATGTACCAGACATCACATAACACTAATATCATTTACTTTAATGTACACAGAGTTGCATGTGTTGAGTAATGTGGAGAACCTAATCCTGGATTATACTCCATTGGACATCAACTTTTTGCAAAGCATAAGCATCTTGACTTCTCTCAAAACCTTGTCTTTGTTTGACTGTGCTCTAGTTGGCATTTTACCTACTCATCAAGGTAATACAATTTCTACATTATTTTAAACATTCATTTTCTTTTCTGATTAGATATACAATATGGGCGATTTGTTGATTTTCTTTACAAAGTTTTCTTTGATCTACGTATTTTTATTGAACCAAATGCATAGAGAACCTCCAAATCAACTTTGCATATCTTATATTTAATTTGTTTTCACAGGTTTGTGTTATCTAAACAACCTCGAGGAATTGAGTCTCAATGGAAATGCTCTAGGTGGTGCAGTTGCTCCATGTTTGGGCAACTTGACATCTCTTCGCTATTTGGATATATCTAACAATCAGTTCACTGGAAATATTGCCTCCACTCCCCTCGTTAATCTCACCACGCTTCAATTCCTCTCCCTTTCAAACAATCAACTTCAAGTTCCAATGTCATTCAGGTCTTTTGCTAATCACTCCGATCTTAAAGTCCTTTTAGCCGATCAAAACAATATGGTCGCAGAGCCAACTGCTTTCCAAACATGGTGGCCAAAATTTCAACTTAAGATATTCAGCATGTCAAATTGTATGATAGAAGAACATGGGAACCTACAACTTCCTAATTTCCTATATTTCCAACATGATTTGAGAGACGTTGATCTTTCTTATTGCGATTTTGGCGGAATAAGGTTCCCACATTGGTTGCTGGAGAATAATACACGATTGGAACAACTTTACATGATAGATACTTCAATTGTGGGTCCTTTGTTCTTACCATCACATCCTAGTTTCAATCTGAAGGTATTTGATATATCCAATAATAAAGTACATCATGATATTCCAGGGAATTTTTGCTCACTTTTTCCACATTTGGAAGGATTGTTCATGTCGAAAAATGACTTCAAAACTGATATTCCTCCATGTTTGGGTGGTTTGAGGAGATTACAAATGTTAGACTTGTCCCATAATGATTTGTTTGGAGAAATACCTGAAGAGTTGCGCATGAGTAGCTCTTTAGCTAATCTTATACTTTCAAATAACAGTTTGAGTGGCAAAATAATTCCACAGTTTATCATTTAATTATTTTGTTGGAGGAATTACGCTTGGATGGTAACGAGTTTGAGGGAGAGATTTCTTACTTTTCACCCATTAGCATTAAAAATCTCCAAGTGTTAGATGTAAGTGATAATGATATATCTGGTGAGCTTCCAACATGGTTATGGGATACAATATCTTTGAAAATACTGGATTTCTCCAAAAACAATTTCGAGGGTCCCATTACCATGCAATTATGCAATTTGATCAATCTGGAGTTTCTAGATCTTTCTTCAAATCATTTGTCTGGTACTATTCCATCTTGCTCTAATCTACAAAGGATAAGGCATGTGCATCTGGCCAATAATAGACTTAGTGGAACACTGTCAAATGCCATTTTTACAAGCTCTTCATTGGTTACGTTGGATTTAAGTGGAAACAATTTTACCGGAAGAATTCCAAATTGGATTAGCATGCTACCGACTTTGAGCGTCCTTCTTCTAAAAGAAAATCAATTTGATGGTGAATTTCCTCCACAGTTATGCAAACTACAGTCATTAAGCATCTTGGACTTTTCACACAATAAACTTTCTGGTCATTTACCTTCCTGTTTGAGTAATTTAACTCTCAAGCCAAGTGAAAAGTCTTACGGTGATTCTGGTGGTTATAGTATTGATTTTTTTGATGACGTAATGGTAGATATGGGACTAACCATATACAATCTCACAGGCTTGGTGAGTGTATATAGAACTTATCCTTTTACCTACCATGAAGAAGAGGTACTATTCTCAACAAAGGGTGCAACATACACTTACAAGGGAAATATTCTTGACCTGTTATCGGCAATTGATCTCTCTTAAAACCAACTCACAGGGATCATCCTGCCTGGATTTGGGAATTTGAGTGAAATTAGAGGACTAAACTTGTCGCACAACAACTTAACTGGACCTATCCCCTCAACGTTTTCAAAACTCAAGCAGATTGAGAGTTTGGACCTTTCTTACAACAACTTAAGTCGTAGGATCCCCTCTGAACTAACTGAGATGACCGCTTTGGAGGTATTTTCCGTCGCACACAACAACTTGTCAGGGCCTCTCCCCGATAGGAAAAATCAATTTGGGACATTCCAGAGAGCAACTACGAGGGAAACCCTCTTCTTTGTGGACCTCCATTGAACAAGAGTTGTAATGGAGGTGATTCACCAACAGCTCCAAATGCTACATCTAGTGAAGAAGAACATGGTCATATAGACATGGTTGATTTTTATATAAGCTTTGCAACTTCCTATGCTATTATGTTTTTGACAACTATTCTTGTACTCTTTCATAAACCCATACTGGAGACGAGCATGTTTTTATTTCATTAAAGATCGTAGCATCTGTAAATTGCCCAATTTACCCGGGGCCCAAATAAGCCCAAATAAACCCAATAAACCAACCCAAATTGAAACCCATTAACCCAGCCCACTAACTAATCAGCCCGATTAGAAAAACAAAAACAAAAACCTAACCCTAAGTGCGCCTCCTCTGACCAGCCGCAGCACCCCATGCATCTCTGCCAACACCAGCACGCGCCTCGGATACCTGCAAGGAGAAGAGAAGCACGCGAGCGAGACTAACAAGAAAATGGCAAACATAACAGAAAAACAGGACGAAAGAAGACAAAAAAATGAAATAGTAAATCGGTTATATAAACCGAAACAAACATATTTTGTATTCTCTGGGGGGGCTTACAAGTTACGAACACTGAAAAATTAAAAAGAAATCAGAAAATTGAAGGTTGATTTCGTTTTTGCTTTTATTATTTTCTGCTACTCTTGTTTGTTTGTTTTTTTTTTTTGATTTAATTATTTTAAAAACTTTTTACAAACAATAATAACAAAGGGGAGAGACGGAGACTTACCTGAATCGGGCCTTCAAAAGAGGTCAAAACCCCATCTCCACGCGACGATGGCCACCGGACGTGGTGGTGGTGCGTCGATCGGTCGGAGGAACCCTTGTTAATCGGAGAATACGAAAAGGGGAGAGGGCTGTGTGGCTGCTGTGTTTTAAAAGAAAACTTTAGGGTTTTAAAATGTGGTTTTCAGAAAATTTGGGTCATTATATATCTAAAGAAACGGCGCCCTTTAGCTTTAAGGATAGCTGCATATCCCTTCAAAGGGATATTTGCGCAATGGCCCCCTCTCCTTTTTCTGCGCCTCTGATTTCAGCCCAGTTAGCATTTTTTTTCCTTTTTTAAATTTTACCCCACTATTTCTATTGCGATTTAATTTAGTCCTGCCGAAACGCTGCGCATCATGTGGGTTATTTACCCATTTGGTCCTCACAAGCTTACGCGCATAGCGTTGTGGTCCCTGCTCGCCTTTTTTTTGATTTATTGCGATTTTGGTCCTCATTAATTTGTTCTGATTTCAATCTAGTTTCCAACCTGTTTTAAAGAGTTTATTTATTTATTTTTCTTCAAAATTTCATTATTATTATTATTATTTATTTTAAGTTTTTGTATATTATTTTTTTTAAACTTTATGAATACTGTTTATTTTAAATTTTGACTTTATTTTAAATTGTTTCATATTTTATTTACCTTATTTTTTTATGTATTCTTCATCTTAAATCATTTTGCTAATTATTTTAAATTGATTTACGTATTATTTCTCTTTAAATTGTTTAATTCATTGGTCTTTGTTTATTAATGTTATTACTTAAATGGTGTATATTGTTTAATTATTGCTTTTGCATGTGCCATAATTCACTTATTTATATTGTCATGTCATTATAGTTCATTATATGTAATTTCGTGCTCATGTATTACTGTTCCATTATCGTTATTGTTATTCATGCATGTTAATATTTTAGACTAAAGATTCCAATGTTATGTATTACATGTATTATGCCAAATTCGTGTTACATTATCGTTTTTCGTCGCATAACCCCATTCACGTTTTGAATAATGTTTCTTTAAAACATAACCTAAATTTTTTATAAATTTCATCCAAAAATAAAAGTTTCCAAAACGAGGCAATATTCATCTTGGATTCGAGGATTTAAATTATCGTGTCCTAAAGTATTGGATGTGATCTTTTATTCCTTCGGAACGAGAAAATTTTGATATTCAATTCGAAAAATTATAAGATGATCTTGGATTCGAGGATTTAAATTATCGTGTCCTAAAGTATTGGATGTGATATTTTATTCCTTCGGAACTGGAAAGTCTTGATACTTAATTCGAAAAAACTCAAATATTTCCAAAAGAGATCGATTTTTTTTATTCTTTTTAAAATTTTCAACTTTTGACATTGAGACATTAATTAATTAATTTGGTACCAATTTTGGGCGTGACGAGGGTGCTAACCCTTCCTCGCACGTAACCGACTCCCGAACCCGTTTTCTCAGATTTCGTAAGACCAAAACACTGTTTTAGTAAATCAAAACGTTTTATTAAAACAAAGGTGATCCGATCACACCAAATAAAGATCGGTGGCGACTCCCCTTTTTTTTATTTTCGTTTTCAAAACCAAGTCGATTTCCGTTTTCAAAAAAATGGTTACGACAGCATCGTTTGCTATTTCTTCATTGTGGATAGTCTTCGTCAGTTGCCTTGCTGCAGGAGAAACATCTAGCCCTATGCTTCTTCAATGGTTCTAGATTTCAAGCTCAAGGTCGCAAATATTTGTCTTTGATTATATTCAGATGGTTTAGTTCAAACTTTTTGTAAGATGGAAGTATGTCATGTTTCCTAGCTAGGCTATTTCTATTTCTGAAACTTAATGCTTGGTTAAGTAATTGTACTTGATTTTAGAATGTATTACGTCCAATTTCCATATCCATATATTATATTCTATTTATTGCACATATCTTTGGTAACAATTCATTTTTTAGTGGTGTCGAAAACAGTGATTTTGGGGCCACAAATCCGACGAGTGAGTCCGTAAATATTATTATTTAATATTTACAAGTCAAATATAAAATTATTTTGGAATTTGATTTAATTATTTTTGTTAATTGAATGAATATTTAGGTTCAAGTGATATGTCCCTAAAGTCAAGTGGTTTTAGAAAACCAGGTCTCGAGACATTATTTATATAAATCGAGCCCGTAAATATTAAATATTTATGGAGTGTATTAGGGTCATATTAAAATTTGATTAATAAATTTTAATGTTTAAATAGCTAATTAAGTAGAAAGGACAAAATTGTAAAAGCTGAAAAAATTAATTTTATTACTTAATTGATTAATTTAAGAAAGGTAAAGGGATTTATGTTGCAAATATGCCATACTTAAAAGGGAGGTACAATGGATGTTGTTTTATTATGTTAAAATGTGTTTTATTGGTTAATTAAAAAAAGTTAAGTTAAATTATAATAAAAACAAAAGGAAAATATTTTTATTTTTATGTTCTTCTTTCACAAGCTGAAAGATACCATTGTTGAGTCAAGGAGGTTCGACTAAACTTCTCCCTTTACATGCTTGTGTTTTTTAGGTCCGTTTTTAATGTTTTTCTTTTAATATTTTTGTTATCATATTAGCTTAATCTAACTAGCCTAGGGATTAATTTGTAAAACTGTTAAAAGTTTAGGGGCTGGTCATGAATGATTTAAGTATGTTTTTGTTCTTAGTTGATGTATTCATGAAGGTGATGGTTTAACTTAAGCCTTTTATTAAATGATTTTTAGTAATTTAAATGTTTAGGGATTAAATTGCCTAAATGACAAAACTTCATGAAGTTGTTATAAAACCTAATAAATATGGGCTGTAGTAGGTCCCTAGAGTATTTGGGCAGCATGAATAAGGATTAAATTTAGTGAATGTACAAGTTTAATATCTAGGGGCTAAATTGCATAAAAAGTAAAATATCGGGGAAATTTTGTAAAATGATGATGGAAGGACTTAATTGTATTAAATAGATTATTTAAGTGCTAGAATTGTATTAATTGAATGAAATATTATTATTTAGATCATGAAATGCAACAATCGAATTTGAATCAAGGAAAAACAAAAGTATCGGGTTAGTCATCGGCTTTGTTTTTGCAATCATTTTAGTCAAGATAAGTTCATATTTCATTTTAAAATATTACATTTGAATTTATAAGATTAATTGATATCTTTATATTAATATTTATTTATAGATGATTAAGATTGTTTTGATTTTAGAAAAGGAAAGGATCGTGATTGAAATACATCATGGTATTATATTCGAAAAGGAAAAGATCATGGTTGAAAGACACCACTGCATTACATTTGGTATTTCCAAATCTATGAAAAGGTTGAAAAGGAAGTTATCCAAAAAGGATAACAAATGAAAAGGGTGATATCCGAAAAAGATACCAAATGAAAAGGTTGAAAAGGATGATAATCGAAAAGGATATCAAATGAAAAGGTTGAAAAGGACGATATTTGAAGAAAATGTCAATGAAAAGGTCGAAAAGGTTAGTAATGAAAAGATAGATATTTCATTCTTCAACCAGCCGCTATTCAGGTAACATGTTTCGATGTGAAATTTATTATAAGTTTGAATATGAGGCGAATGTTTTGATTAGTATGGTTTGATAATGAACATTAATACCTTAATGTGATGATATGTATCATATGTATATAAATATGTTTTCTAGTTATGGTTATAGTGTGTTTAGAGAAATAAATGGTGAAATGAGTATTTTCTGATTAACCGATGTTATTTCATTTGGTTCAATGGGTAATTAAGGTTGAAATAGAAATATATATTATTAGCTACGCTATTACAGAAATGAAATATATTAAGATGAAATGTGAAATGTAATATAAGTGTAAGTGCATAGTTTATGATGAATATGGTTGAGGAAGTTGAAACTTTGATATGTTTTATGCCATGTTTTAGTGAAGTTTATAAGTGCTATGTTTCACAAACAACCTCTATGAGTTGTTGTGTATAAGAAAGGTATTTGGCTCACAATGAAATGAATCTATCTTTACTTGTTTATTCTAATGTATATGGTAAGTTTAAGTTCTATTATACGAACTTACTAAGCATTAGTTGCTTACGTAGTTGTTTTTCTTTGTTTTTGTAGGTCATCAGAGAGTTTGATCGGTTGGAATCACATCGGAGCAAGATCACACTATCCAAACCTTGTTTTGGTAGATATTTGGTATATAAGTTCAAGGTTATAGATGGCATGTATAGGGCTTGTTTATAAAGGGAGTTTTTTATTATGTTACCTAGTAAACTTGGTATGTTTATGCCCTTATGTGTATATGATAAACCATAAAAGTAATACATTTTAATCTCACGCTTAGCGTGTTTTTGGATGTTTCTTTATATAATTTGGTGAATTCGATGCTCCTAATCCTTTAAATTTGTATTTCTATACTTAAGAGAGCATAGGGAAGCGAAATGAGCAGAAAACGAGCCAAAACCGGACAAAACGGGACATCTTAAGGATCCACACGGCCAAGCCAGAACCACATGGGCAGAGCACATGCCCGTGTGAACCACACGGGCTGGACACATGTTCATGTGCCAGCCCGTGTTAATCGCGAGCCACCCAAATTTCCACACAAGCTGATTACACGCCCGTGTCCCTGTCGCACCCTGCTTCGTTTTCACGCGGAAAAAAGCCAATTTTTAGGGTTTCTGGGTATTCTAAAGTCTATAAATACACACCAGAAGAAGACATAAGGGAGCACGCAGAGTAGAATGAAGAAATTACTTGAAAGAAGCCGTCGGATTCATCTCGAAAGCAGATCCACTCCAAGATTGAAGATCTCCATCAAGTTCTTTAGAAGTTTTTGGGTTCTTTATGTCTTGTTGTTTTCTTTATTCTGAGATGTTTTCCTTTTACATTATGAACTAAACTCCCTAAATACCTAGGGAGGATAAAACCTAGATGAATCTTATTATTTAATTATCTGAATTATATGATAAATACTTGTTCTTGTTCTTAATTATGTTTCTTAACCCTTGCTTTAATATTTTCAGGATATTAATTCAAGTTTAATGTGCTTATTCAGTGGAGAAAAGGTCTCTGTTTAAGAGAATATCTAGCATAATTAAGCGGAGTTGATTGCAACCTTAGAAATATGATGACATAAATCTGTCGGATTAGAGTCAAATCTAATAAGGGAATCCATAGATCTAGTTAATAAGACGATAGGGGTTTTAATTAGAAAGAAATTTCAGTTAATCAACCTAGAGTCAGTTGTTTTTAGTCTCGAAAGAGATATTAACATAATTTAGGGATTTCTACGGATCAAGGCAAGTGAATAAATCGTTTAATTCAGAGTCAGAATAATAAGTGAAGTCTAGGTGGATTCTTCCTTGGGTATTGTCTTTATTTAATGGTTTATTCGATTACTCTCTTCACTCTCTATCGCGTTCATAGTTAATTAGTTAGTTAAATTTTAGATTAAAATAATCCCCTTAATTATTAGGCTAAATAATAAAAAGATAGTTAATACTAGTAATTTTAGTCCTTGTGGATATGATATCCCGGAATCATCAAAGCTATACTACTGTTCGATAGGTGCGCTTGCCTTTGTCGAAATACTAGTTAGTTTCGAGCCCATCAAGTTTTTGGCGTCGTTGTCAGGGACTAGAATATTAGGAACGCTTAATTTTTATTATTTTAGCCATTTTTTATTTTTTTGCAATTTTTTTGTGTTTTTATTATTATTTAGTAACTTTTCTTTTATTTGCTCCTAGCAGGTATTTATAGTTTATGACTAGAAGGAACCCGTCAGGACCATTACTTTTTTTACAGTGAGATAGAAAGTACCGCTCGCAGAAATCGTAGGGAAATAAGGCGAAGTCTACAGTATAGAGAGGAAGAGCAAGAGGAAGATACCAACATTACCGAGGAGATGGCTGAAAATAATCCACTACCCCCGGTGGTTGCTGCAAATCTTGCTCCTCGTACTATGTACGATTATGCTAAGCCTAATTTGACTGGGCTGAATCGAGTATTGTGGGCCCTCTTTGTTGCCGCAAATAACCAGTGAAAGCTGAACACTATCTGAGATGATCCAACAATGTGTTCAGTTCGATGGTTTACAAGATGAGGATCCAAATACTCATTTAGCCAACTTTCTAGAATTCTGTGAAACTATTAAAATTAATGGCGTTAAGCTAAACAGTAGTTGAACTCGTTACCACGAGGTTCCATCACTACTTGGGAATAGATGACCGAAAAGTTTTTATTAAAATATTTTTCACCGGCTAAAACGGCAAAGTTGAGGAATGATATCTCTTCTTTTGTGCAGAAGGATTTAGAAACTCTTTATGATGCATGGGAGAGGTATAAAGACTTATTGAGAATGTGCCCTCACCATGGGTTACCTTTATGGCTACAGGTTCAAACCTTCTACAACGGTTTGAACCTCTCAACTAGGCAACTGATTGATGCAGCCGCCGGTAGTACTCTAAACAACAAAACCCCTGGAGCGGCTTATGAGTTTATAGAGGAGATGTCACTGAATAACTATCAGTGGCAAGTCATGAGAACAAAGCCGACAAATGCCGCTAGTGTTTTCAACCTCGACGCAGTCACCATTTTATCAAACCAGGTAGAGCTCTTAAACAAAAAGATTAATGGTTTATGTGTTTCTACGTAGGTACATCCGGTGATGCAGTGCAACATCAATGGAGGATGGATGCACACCACAGAATATCCATCCTACAACCCGAGCACTGAGAATGAACAAGTTCACTATATGGGTAACAATTCTAGACCTCAGAATAATCCCTATAATAACACTTACAATGCAGGTTGGAGGAACCATCCCAATTTCTCATGGGGTGGTCAAGGAAATCAGAGACAACAACCCCCTCCAGGCTTTCAACAACAACCCTACCAACATGAGAAGAAGCCGAACCTTGAGGAGATGCTAACAAAATTCATCTCGGTGTCAGAAACCCATTTTCAAAGCACCGAAACAGCACTCAAAAATTAGCAAGCATCGATTCAAGGGCTCGAGACCCAAATAAGTCAGCTTGCTAAACTGATCTCAGAACGACCACAAGGTAGCTTGCCGAGTAATACTGAACCTAACCCAATGGAGCAACTCAATGCCATCACCGTGCGAGACGAAGAAGGGTTAGTGGAATCTGAATCTAAACCAAGGCAAGAACTTGTGGTGAGTAAAGGTAAGGTTGAGGTAAGCCACAGTGCACAGAAACCAGTATGTAAAGAGCATATACCTCGTGTGTCATACCCTAACGCGACGAAGAAAGACCATACTGATGAGCAATTTGGTAAATTTCTTAAACACTTAAAAAAGTTACATATTAACTTACCATTTATCGAAGCTCTTTCACAGATGCCCAACTCAGTTAAATTTTTAAAGGAGCTTCTAGAAAAAAACGGAAGTTAGATGATGCGTTGCATGTGGAGTTAAACGCAATTTCCTCAGCCCTTTTACAGAATAAACTACCCAACAAATTAAAGGATCCAGGGAGTTTTACTATTCCTTGTTTAATTGGTAGTTTAGATGTTAAAATGCTCTGGCTGATTTAGGGGCAAGTATTAATGTCATGCCCTATAAAATGTTTAAGCAACTAGGTCTTGGGAAACCTAAACAAACTAGGATGAGCATCCAACTAGCAAATAAAACTATTAGATTTCCTAAGGGTATTGTTGAGGATGTGCTTTTAAAAGTTGATAAATTTATATTCCCAATTGACTTTGTTGTTCTAGACATGGATAAGGATAGTGACGCACCTTTAATCTTAGGACGACCCTTTTTAGCAACTGCCAATACTATTATTGATGTTGGTACAGGTGAACTCACACTTCGTGCAGGTGACGAAACGATCACTCTTCAGGCTCGTGATTCGGTTAAGACATCGAGTAATGAATGTCGGTGTATAAATTCTATTAGTAATCATGTGGTCCAACCCTCTTTTCAGGAAGCACCTCGAAAAAGCACAAACGAGCCATGTCCTAGTTCTCATGCCAACAATAAAACAACTCATGAGGAGCGAAGGCTTCAGATCGACGAACTAGTCGAATGGAGGACACAAGTCAAGGAGAAATCGAGAATACACGAAGCAAAACCGAAGCAACTCCATGACAAGATTAAAGGTGGAACAAAACACTTCAAGGTTCGGGACCAAGTACTGCTAGATGAAACCGACCCTCGAATAACCATGTCAGGGCTTAATACAAATGAAGCGACCCCTTTCATGGTACTCAATATCTTCCCATACGGAACAGTCGAGATAGCTCATTCTAATTTCGTCACTTTTAAGGTAAACACTACTCGACTCAAACTATATGTTGATAATAGAACTGATAGCAGGAGAGAGGAGTGTCAACTCCTCAAACCACCATAACCATGCAAATGAGAGGTAAGTCGAGCTTAGACTCTAAATAAGCGCTTCTTGGGAGGCAACCCGAGCACTAACCCTACTAATTTGTTTATTTTTACTTTCGTTCATGTTTTAATGTAGGTTTTTGACCCACACGGGCGTGTCCCTGGCCGTGTGGATCCTGGGACTTAGTTTTTAATTTTTAAAGAAATCGACAGTGAGGTACACGACCTAGACACACGGGCATGTCCTTGGCCGTGTGGATCCTGAAGCTTAAAATCCCCAAAAATTGATAGAGACACGGCCCAAATTTATTCCATACGGCCTGGACACACGGGGGTGTCTTAGGCCGTGTGAAAATTGGAGCCTCACTTTTCAAAATTTAAACAAGTCAAGGGGCTCCACGGGCAAGACACATGGCCGTGTGTGCCATCACACGGGCATGGGAGAAGTGAAGGACTTAGCACACGGTCGTGCGATGAGGCCGTGTTGGACCACACGGCCTGGACACACGGGCGTGTCCAAGGCCGTCTGAATACTAAGCTTTTACAAATCGCGACGAACACGGGCTAGGGGCTATAACACACGGGCATGTGACACGGTCGTGTGGCCCAACACGGGTCGTTACACGACTGTGTCACCTATTTAAACCCAATTTCCCTTTTTCTTTTTTTTCTTTCTTCCTCCTCCAAAACTTCCCCTAAACCCTAGCCGTCGCTTTCCATTTTCGGCCGCCGTCCTCCTCCTCCACCTTCCTCCTTTTTTCCCTTCTTTCATAACCCCAAACCCCCATTCTCCTTTACTTTTCTTCTCTTTTCTCCCTCTCTTTCCCTTTTCTTTCCCTTCCCTCCAAACCCCAAACACCCAAATCCGGTCACTCACTCCACACCAATACCCACCGTCGCCCCACCGCCTGTCGATCGATTGCCCCTTCGCCGTTGCCCAACCGACCACCGCACCTCCACTGACCCACCATCGGTCACCCCTTTTTCCCTCTATTTTTAGTTCATTTTTATTTTTTATTTTTATTTTTATTATTTTTATTTATTTTGTTTATTATTTTATCTTTATTATTATTTCCATTTAGATTTAGCTTATTAGTACTGCTATTTTTCATTTTTTGTTACTTATTCTAATTGGGTTGATTTTTTATTTTAGTATTTCGGTTATTATATTTAGGATACTTTTATTTCGTTCTTCTTTAATTACTTTTACTAATGCTATTGTATTAAGTATACCATAAGTTAGTATTGTTTATTTATTATTTCACAAATGTTAATAATAATTTAAAATATCTGATTTTTGTTTAACTTGATATTCGAATTCACTATTTTAGGAATATACTGTTATTTAGGACTATTTGGATAATAGTCCTTGGCTTGTGGTGATGCTTGAATTATTTATTGAAAATATTTTACGTTTTCAGGTACATCATGACAAATACTCAAGGCAAGATAAAGGTCGTCGTCCCTGCTTCGAAAAAGCGGAAGGGTCCTGGCGTAACCTCCTTCAGTGCCTCGGCTGAAGTTCGCCATCCCTAACTTAGATTTTTCGCGGATCCACCGGAGGACCTATTTCAGCTCCTTCAAGTACGACCCCTAGGTTTGGGCCGCTGTATTGATTGGGCCGCGTTGGAGCAGGTCCACCTCGCTGATAAGGTTCGTGCCATCATCATCACAGCACCATGGGATCGTTTCTTCAATATCATCGAGCCCACTTATATGGAGATTACTTTGGAATTTTACTTGACGTTCCACCTTCAGAGCGTCATGTCAGTCCATGACGAGCCAGGCACCATCATTTTTCGCCTTGGCGGTTTGGTGCGCCACATAAGCGTCCCAGAATTTGGTGCAGCTTTGGGACTATACACAAAGGAGTTCATGAGCGCCGAGGACTTTCTTCAGCTCCATCGCCATATTCATTATTCGCCCTCGCATTGTTGGACTAACCTCACGTGTGGCCTGAAAAACTATGACGCTAGTCGCTCGAAGGAGACTTCCCTCTCTCCAGCTCTAAGGTATCTTCACGCCCTTTTAGCTCATACATTGATAGGACGAAGAGAGAGCATCGGAGTCGTCAGCACAGACGATGCATATTATTTATGGAGCATGGCACATGGCCATGTATTTGATCTGGCATACTTCATCTGTTTATCCTTTTGCCATCAGACTGACAGCCACAGGAAGGGCCCCATCTGCCTAGGCCCTTACATGACTCACCTCGCTCGACACTTCGGTCTCCTCGACACACCGAAGCAGTCCTCCTCGCTTACACTTGTTGGCCAGATGTCCCCTCAGGACATCTCGAGCATGCTACACATGAGGATGATCGAACGACGTCGTGGATTTGATCCTCTCCAGTACCGATTGTCTCGTCCTGATGAGCAGGCTGATCCCGAGGACATCACTGATGATGTTTCTCTCCCTCACGAGGATCCACCTCACCTTCCACCCCCGAGTCACCGACCTCCTTCTTCTACTGCTAATTTGAATGACATATCCAAGTGTCTCACTCGCTTCGAGCAGCAGTGTTATCAGCGGTTCAACGGTCTCGATGCCACCTTACAGCAGATCTGCCACCATCTCCATATTTCACCTTCAGCACCACCACCTCACGACGCGTCTGATGATAAGGACCTTTGAGTCCATTTATTTTATTTTTATCTTTTCTTTTTATTTTTATTTTTAGTCTATTTTCCTTTATGTTTCGTATCATATTTTCAAAGACTTATCTTTTATATTTTGAACTATATTTTAGGTTTTTTTATAACTATTCCTAATCGAATAATCACTTAATCTTCTTCCACAATTGTGTTTATTTTTCTTCATAGTTGCTCAGAATCATGCACTTCACTTTGTTATATCTACAATTTCGCGTTCACTATTCCACGGATTTCATCCAAAATTCAGGAAGTTTCACTTCTCTCACTCTCTTATGATATTCTTATATTGTCATTATCTATTTTGGTACATTGAGGACAATGTACATCTTAAGTGTGGGGAGTTTAATTATATCATTACTAAAAAATCTCTGAATTATATCTTGTTCTTAAGTAAATTTTCTCATATTACTATTAGAATAAAATTTTTATTGATTTATGATTTTTATTGATATGTTTTGGATTAAGACATAGGTAATTGTGCATTGATTGTTTAAACTTTAAGACATTAGATAATCAAGCATGATAAGTCTATTTTCAGAATTAAAATTGCTAGGTTGTTTCCCTAAATTTAAATATTACTTTGAAGTTTGAAATTTGCAAGGTTGACATCAAAAACCATAATTTTTGTGAGATTTTGATCCTTTAGATCATACACTTTTCTTGCTCACTTTATTGGTTATGAGTGTGTCAATATTGATTTGTTATTCTAAAACTTGCTTCGATTATGCATATCGAGACCACACCTTTGATTTGATATACTGAGATGATAAAGGCAAGTAGGTTTTAACCCACTTATTCCATTAAAAGCCTACGTTCATAATTAACCCTTAGTGAACCCCTTTGAGCCTAATAAACCATTTCTTGATCTACCCTTAATATTAACCCACAACTCATTCTTTTTTATTCATTGAGAATTTTTCCTATTGTATTGACCCCTTTTTATCGAGATTTGATTTGGTCAGTTGCCTAACTATATTCTTTTGTTCCAGTTGTTAAATTATCTCTTTTGTTCTTGTTTAAAAAAAAAGTGCATTACTAGTTCTATGTTATTTGAGCTCAAACGGTTAATTTCACATTTTGAGAAGAAGCTCGTGTTATTATTGTAATTATTCATTATTAGTTTATTTTTCTAGTTAGGTAAATTGTCAATTCGATCTCGATTCTAACCCTCTAATTCAGCCTTTATCCACACCTTTAAACCAAGCCTCATTACAACCCTTTTAAAGACCTTTTAAATTGTGTATCATCTCATTTTATAGTGGTGGAGATTTGATTTTCATGCAAGCTTATGGTAATAACTTTTCATGTTTGACTTTTGAGTGCTTAATTTTTGAACATTAAACACTTTGAGTGATTTGAGTGAATCTTTAGTGACGATGTCAAATATTGTCGGTTTTGAATCAAAGGTAATTATTTAGATAAGGAGAACACCTATGTTTTCGTGCTATAAAATTTTGTGACTTGGATTGTTTGAATCTTTAGGACTCTTTTAGTTAAATTATCAATGTATGAATTATTTGTAAATTATGATAAGACATTATTGATAAGAATTGTGAATTAAGGAGGTTTAATTTTAATTGTGAGTTGAGGATTTTGCTTGAGGACAAGCAAATGCTTAAGTGTAGGGATATTTGATAAACCATAAAAGTAACACATTTTAATCCCACGCTTAGCATGTTTTTGGATGTTTATTTATATAATTTGGTGAATTCGATGCTCCTAATCTTTTAAATTTGTATTTCTATACTTAAGAGAGCATAGGGAAGCGAAAGGAGCAGAAAATGGGCCAAAACCGGACAAAACGAGCCATCTTAAGTATCCACACGGCCAAGCCAGAACCACATGGGCGGAGCACATGCCCGTGTGAACCACACAGGCTGGACACACGCCCGTGTGCCAGCCCGTGTCAATCGCGAGCCACCCAAATTTCCACACGGCCTGGGCACCCTCACACAGGCTGATCACACGCCCGTGTCCCTGCCGCACCCTGCTTTGTTTTCACGCGGAAAAAGCCAATTTTTAAGGTTTCTGGGTATTCTAAAGTCTATAAATACACACCAAAAGAAGACATAAGGGAGCACGCAGAGTAGAACAAAGAAATTACTCGAAGGAAGCCGTTGGATTCATCTCGGAAGTAGATCCACTCCAAGATTGAAGATCTATAACAAGTTCTTTAGAAGTTTTTGGGTTCTTTATGTCTTGTTGTTTTCTTTATTCTGAGATGTTTTCCTTTTACGTTATGAACTAAACTCCCTAAATACCTAGGGAGAATGAAACCTACATGAATCTTATTATTTAATCATCTGAATTACATGATAAATACTTGTTCTTTTTCTTAATTATGTTTCTTAACCCTTGCTTTAATATTTTCAGGATATTAATTCAAGTTTAATGTGCTTATTCAGTGGAGCAAAAGTCCCTGTTTAAGAGAAGATTTAGCATAATTAAGCGAAGTTGATTGCAACCCTAGAAATAGGATGACATAAATCTACCGGATTAGAGTCAAATCTAATAAGGAAATCCATAGATCGAGTTAATACGACGATAGTGGTTTTAATTAGAAAGAAATTTCAGTTAATCAACCTAGAGTCAGTTGTTTTTAGTCTCAAAAGAGATATTAACATAATTTAGGGATTTCTAAGGATCAAGGCAAGTGAATAAATCATTTAATTCAAAGTCAGAATAATAAGTGAAGTCTAGGTGGATTCTTCATTGGGTATTGTCTTTATTCATTGGTTTATTCGATTACTCTCTTCACTCTCTGTCGCGTTCATAGTTAATTAGTTAGTTAAATTTTAGATTAAAATAAATCCCCTTAATTATTAGGCTAAATAATAAAAAGAGTTAATACTAGTAATTTTAGTCCTTGTGGACACGATATTTCGGACTCATCAAAGCTATACTACTGTTCGATAGGTGCGCTTGCCTTTGTCGAAATATTAGTTAGTTTTGAGCCCATCAGTATATGTGGTTGTTTGGACTCGTAATGTTTTGGTACATTTGTGTCTTTTGGTCACTTTTAGTACTTTGTAAATATATGGCTTGAGACATGTTCGTATGTGGTAGAAATGGTTCTATGGTGTGTGTGTGTATATAAATATATTTGTTTAGGTTATAAGGTATGTTTGAATGAATTGGATAGGTTGTGATTGAGGTGCCATAACAATGGCACATTGGTTAGATATAGGATGAGCATGAAATTTGTATGTTTTTGGATGTTTGATATATGTTTTAAACATGTTAATGATGGTTGAATTAGTGTATCTTGGTGTGCAAGGTTTCTGTTTGAAATGGCTTGTTTTAGAGGTAACACAAACTGCACACAGCCTGGGATATGGGCTGTCAATGGTTGTATGCCATTCACGGTCACCTCACACGTCCATGTGTTTTTTAAATTTTAGGTGCAGATTTCACACAACCCGCAACGTGGCCGTGTGACCATATTTTGAATATACACACAATCTGACACACGGTTTACAACACGACCGTGTGACACAAGTCACTGAGTTACACGGTTTAAAATACAGGCTAGGATACGACCGTGTGTCCCTTAGTTCGAATGTCCACACGGCCTGGGTTATGCCACACAGCTGTGTGACCCCTATTTTGTAAATTTTCTATTCTACCCTGAAGTTTTTATTTTGATTCAAATAAGTCCTTGATTGTTCCCAAAATGTTTTTAGGGCCATTTAAGGTCCGTAAAAGTATTTTTTCCATAATTAAATTATGATAGTGAATATTGATATGTGAATTGCAAGTTGGTCTCTATTTCAATATTAAAAGTTCTATATTGTACAGTGATGGGCTCGAAACTAACTAATATTTCGACAAAGGCAAGCGCACCTATCGAACAGTAGTATAGCTTTGATGAGTCCGGAATATCGTATCCTCAAGGACTAAAATCACTAGTAATAACTATCTTTTTATTATTTAACCTAATAATTAAAGGGATTTATTTTAATCTAAAATTTAACTAACTAATTAACTATGAACGCGACAGAGAGTGAAGAGAGTAATCGAATAAACCAATGAATAAAGACAATACCCAAAGAAGAATCCACCTAGACTTCACTTATTATTCTGACTCTGAATTAAACGATTTATTCACTTGCCTTGATCCGTAGAAATCCCTAAATTATGTTAATATCTCTTTCGAGACTAAAAACAACTGACTCTAGGTTGATTAATTGAAATCTCTTTCTAATTAAAACCCCTATCGTCGCATTAACTCGATTTATGGATTCCCTTATTAGATTTGACTCTAATCCGGTAGATTTATGTCGTCCTATTTCTAGGATTGCAATTAACTTCGCTTAATTATGCTCGATCTTCTCTTAAACAGGGACTTTTGCTCCACTGAATAAGCACATTAAACTTGAATTAATATCCTGAAAATATTAAAGCAAGGGTTAAGAACACATAATTAAGAACAAGAACAAATATTTATCATGTAATTCAGATAATTAAATAATAAGATTCATCATAGGTTTCATCCTCTCTAGGTATTTAGGGAGTTTAGTTCATAACGTAAAAGGAAGACATCTCAGAATAAAGAAAACAACAAGACATAAAGAACCCAAAAACTTCTAAAGATCTTGATGGAGATCTTCAATCTTGGAGTGGATTTACTTCCGAGATGAATCCGACGGCTTCCTTCGAGTAATTTCTTCGTTCTACTTCGCGTCCTCTCCTTTGTCCTCTTCTAGTGTGTATTTATAGTCTTTAGAAGGCTCAGAAACCCTAAAAATTGGGTTTTTCCACGTAACAGGGAAGTAAGGTGCGAAACCGACACGGGCTGGCACATGGGCGTGTGGCCAGCTTGTGTGGCTCACATGGGCGTGTACCCGAGCCGTGTGGATCCTGACAACTCTGATTTTGGCCCTTTTTTCGCTCTTTTTGCTCCCAAATGCTCTCATAAGTATAGAAACATGAATTTAAGGTATTAAGAGCATCAAACTCACTAATTCTCATTATAAATCATCCAAAAATATGCCAAGCATGGAATTAAAATATGTTACATTTATGGTTTATCAAATATCCCCACACTTAAGCATTTGCTTATCCTCAAGCAAAATCCTTAACTCACAATTAAAATTAAGCTTTCTCAATTCATAATTCTCATCAATAATGTTTTATCATAATTCATAAATAATCACACATTGATAATTTAACTAAAAGAGCATTAAAGATTCAAACAATCCAAGTCACATATTTTTAAAGCATGAAAACATAGGTATTTCCCCTTATCTAAATAATTACCATTAATTCAAAATCGACAAGATTCAACATCCTCACTAAAGATTCACTCAAATCACTCAAAGTGTTTAAGGTTCAAAAATTAAGCACTCAAAAGTCAAACATGAAAAGTTATTACCATAGGCTTGCATGAAAATCAAATCTCCACCACTATAAAATGAGATGATACACAAATCAAAAGATCTTTAAAGGGTTGTAATAGGGCTTGGGTTAAAGGTGTGGATAAAGGCTGAAAAAGAAGGTTAAAATCGAGATCGAATTGACAATTTACCTAACTAGAAAAATAAACTAATACTGAATAATTACATCAATTGAAAACTTATCAATAATAACACGAGCTTCTTCTCATGTGAAATTGACTGTTTAAGCTCAAATAACATAGAACTAATAATAATTAAAATAAATGTAAATTTTTTTACTTTTTTTTTTACTTTTACTTTTTTTTCACTTCTCTTTTTTTTTTTTGAGTTGTGGATAATTTAACAACTGAAACAAAAGAACATAGTTAGGCAACTAACCAAATCAAATCTCGACAAAAAGTGAGTCAATACAATAGGAAAAATTCTCAATCAATCAAAAAGAATGAGTTATGGGTTAATATTAAGGGTAGATCAAGAAACGGTTTATTAGGCTCAAAGGGGTTCACTAAGGGTTAATTATGAAGGTAGGCTTTTAATGGGATAAGTGGGTTAAAACCTAAGTGCCTTTATAATCTCAGTATATCAAATCAAAAGTGTGGTCTTGACATGCATAATCGAAGCAAGTTCTAGAATAACAAATCAATATTGACACACTCATAACCAATAATAAAGTGAGCAAGAAAAGTGTATGCTCAAAAAGACTCAAAATCTCACAAAAATTATGGTTTTTGATGTCAACCTTGTAGATCTCAAACTTCAAGGTAATATTTAAATTTAGGGAAAACAACCTAACAAATTTTTAATTTTGAACATAGACTTATCATGCTTGATTCTCTAATGTCTTAAAGTTTAAAAAATCAATACACAATTACCTATGACTTAATCCAAAACATATCAATAAAAATCATAAATCAATAAAGATTTTATTCTAATAGTAATATGAGAAAATTACTTAAGAACAAGACATAATTCAGGGATTTTCTAATAATGATATAATCAACCTCCCTACACTTAAGATGTACATTGTCCTCAATGTACCCAAATAGATAATGACAATATAAAAAGAATATCATAAGAAAGGGAGAGAAGTGAAACTTCTTGAATTTTAGATGAAATTCGTTGAAAAGTGAATGCGGAATTGTGGATATAGCAAAGTGAATTACATGATTTTGAGCAACTATTAAGAAAATAAACACAACTGTGGAAGAACATTAAGGGATTACTCGATTAGGAATAATCATAAAAACTAAAATATAGTTCAAAATATAAAAGTTAAGTCTTTGAAAATATGATAAGAAACATAAAGGAAAATAAAAATAAAAATAAAAATAAAAAAATAGATGGACTCAAAGGTCTTCATCGTCAAACGCGTCGCGAGGTGGCGGTGCTGAAGGTGAAATATGGAGATGGTGGCAGATTTGCTGCAATGTGGCCTCGAGACTGTCGAACCGCTGGTAGCACTGCTACTCGAAGCGAGTGAGATGCTCGGATATGTCATTCAAAGTAGCAGCTGAAGAAGGAGGTCGGTGACTCGGAGGTGGAGGGTGAGGTGGATCCTCGTGAGGGAGAAGAACATCCTCAGTGATGTCCTCGGGATCATCCTACTCATCAGGACGAGACAATCGGTACTGGGAATGATCAAATCCACGACATCGCTCGATCATTCTTATGTGTAGCATGCTCAAGATGCCCTGAGGGGACATCTGTCCAACAAGTGTAAGCGAAGAGGACTGCTCCGGTGTGTCGAGGAGACCGAAGTGTCGAGCGAGGCGAGTCACGTAAGGGCCTAGGAAGATGGGGCCCTTCCTGTGGCGGACAGTCTGATGGCGGAAGGATAAACTGATGAAGTACACCAGATCAAATATATGGTCATGTGCCATGCTCCATAAATAATATGCATCGTGTGTGCTCATGACTCCGGTGCTCTCTCTCCGTCTTGTCAAAGTATGAGCTAAAATGGCGTGAAGATACCTTAGAGCTGGAGAGAGAGAAGTCGCCTTCGAGCGACCAGCGTCATAGTTCGTCATGCCGCCCGTGAGATCTCTCTAACAACGCGAAGGCGAGTAATGAATATGGCTATGAAGCTGAAGGAAGTCCTCGACGCTCATGAACTCCTTTGTATAAAGTCCCAAAGCAGCATCGAATTTTAGAATGCTCATGTGACGGACCAAACCACCAAGGCAAAATATGATGGTGCCAGGCTCGTCATGGACTGACATGACACTCTTAAGGTGAAACGTCGAGCAAAACTCCAAAGTAAGCTCCATATACGTGGGCTCGACGATACTGAAGAAACGGTCTCATGGGGCTGTGAGGATGAAATCACGAACCTCATCAACAAGGTGGACCTGCTTCAACGCGGCTTAGTCAATACATCGGTCCAAACCCAGTGGACGTACGCGAAGGATCTGAAATAAGTCCTCCGGTGGACCGCAGAAAATCTAAGGTAGGGATGGCGGACTTCAGCCGAGGCACTAGAGGAGGTCGCGCCAGGACCCTTCCGCTTTTTCAAAGCGGAAACGGCGACCTTAGTCTTGCCACGAGTATTTGTCATGATGTCTGCAAGAAAGCAATCATAAAATTCAATTTGACGAAATAATAAACACGCGAATGAGAATTAAGCAGCCAAGTGTAGCTCAATCAAATAAACTAACTAAATTAGCAATAATTAAATGTTCAATTGAAAACTAAATAAATGAGCGATATATAAAAATGAATAGGCAAGCAAAATATGAAAAAAAATCAATAAGACAATGACCTATAGAAATACTACCGATAGGCTGAACTAATTTAAACATAAAAATAGAATTGATATTAAAGAATTTATCTAACCAAGAAGAAAAATAAAGCAAAGATAAAAATAAACACTAAATCAATTTTAAAACTAAGAAAGAAAACAAAGTATAATAACATTATAAATAAATAAAATAATAATAATGAAAGAAACAATTAATAATACAATAACTAATTAGAATAATAAAATAAAATAAGAAAGGGTAAAAAGGGAAAAGGGTGGACCGACGGCGGTGAGGTCGGCGGGCAGTAGCACGGCGGTCGGCGATGGGTGATCCGGTCGGTGATTTTGGTGTGTACGTAAGGGCGGGGGTGGCTGGAGTAAAGGAAAGGGGGTTGGGGGGATGGCGGGGCAAAGGAAAGGAAAAGGAAAGGGGGAGAAGAAGAAGAGAGAAAAGGGGAAAGGAGAAGCAAAAGGAGGGGGAAATCGACGGTGGCCGGAAATGGGGAGCGGTGGCTAGGGTTTGGGGTGAGTTTTGGAGGGAGAAGGAAGAAGAAAAAAAAGGAAAATTGGGGTTTTATAAGGGACACGGTCGTGTAACGGCCCGTGTTGGGCCATACGGCCGTGTGGCTCGAATTCCAGCCCGTGTTCATCGCGAAATTTAAAAGCCTAGTATTCACATGACCTTGGACATGCCCGTGCATCCAGGCCGTGTGGTTCACACGGCCGTGTCACATGGCTGTGTGCGAAGTCCTTCGCTTCTCCCATGCCCGTGTGGATTTTCACACGCCCGTATGACCTCACACATGGCCGTGTGTAATGCCCGTGGAGCCTTCTGACTTATTTTAAATTTGAAATTTTGAAAATTTAGGCTCCAGGTTTCACACGGCCTTGGACACACCCGTGTGTCTAGGCTGTATGGTCCACACGGCCGTGTCGTACGCCCGTGTGGACTATATTTAGGCCGTGTCTCTGTCAATTTTTGGGATTTTAAGCTCCAGGATCTACATGGCCAAGGACACGCCCATGTGTCCAGGCCGTGTGGGTGACACGGCCATGTCGCCAAGCCGTGTAGCCCTCTATCGATTTATTTAAAATTTAAAAACTAAGTACCAGGATCCACACGGCCAGGGACACGCCCGTGTGTCCAGGCCGTGTGGGTTTTAAAAACACCAATATATATTTTTTATTAATTAATTTTTAAGATATAATAAAATATAATTAGTAAGTTAGGCATGTTAATGCTCGGGTTGCCTCCTGAGAAGCGCTTATTTAAAGTCTAAGCTCGACTTACCTCGTTTTCGCTCGGTTATTGTGGTTCGCGGAGTCGAAACTCCTCCTTCTCGCTATCAATTCTATTATCAACATACGATTTAAATCGAGTAGTATTTAACTTAAAAGTGTCGAAATTAGAATGAGTTACCTCGACTGTCCCTTATGGAAAGATATTGAGTACCGTAAAAGGAGTCGCTCCATTTGTATTTAGCTCTGCAGTGATTATTCGAGGGTCGGTTTTATCCAACAGTACTTGGTCCCAAACCTTGAAGTGGTTCGTTCCACCTTTAAGCTTGTCATAGAGTTGCTTCGATTTTGCTTCGTGTATTCTTAGGTTCTCCTTGCCAAGTGTCCTCCATTCGTCTAGTTCATCGATATGAAGCCTTCGCTCCTCATGTGTTGTTCTGTGTTTGTCACATAGGATAGAATGTGGCTCCATCACTTTCTTCGTAGGGATTTCCTGTAAGGATGTTTGAGCCACAACGTTACTCACATGAACAGAACTCGTAATATTATCTCGATCACTAGATATTCTAACAGAATCACGAGCTTGGAGTTTAACCGTGTAATCACCTATACGAAGTAACAATTCAACTGTGCCAACATCAATTATAGTTCTAGCAGTTGCTAAAAAGGGTCGTCCTAAGATTAAAGGTGCGTCACTGTCCTCATCCATGTCTAGAACAACAAAGTCAACTAGGAATATAAATTTATCGATTTTTACAAGCACATCCTCAACAATTCCCCTAGGAAATCTAATAGTTTTATCTGCTAGTTGAATGCTCATCCTAGTTTGTTTAGGTTTCCTAAGACCTAGTTGCTTAAACATTTTATAGGGCATGACGTTAATACTCGCCCCTAAATCAGCCAAGGGATTCTTAACATCTAAACTACCAATTAAACAAGGAAGAGTAAAACTCCCTAGATCCTTTAATTTGTTGGGTAGTTTATTCTGCAAAATGGCTGAGCAGACTATATTTACCTCCACATACGACGCATCATCTAACTTTCGTTTGTTTGCTAGAAGCTTCTTTAAAAATTTAACTGTGTTGGGCATCTGCGAAAGAGCTTCGATAAACGGTAAGTTAATATGTAACTTTTTTAAGAGTTTAAGAAATTTACCAAATTGCTCATTGGTATGGTCGTTCTTCTTCGCGTTAGGATATGACAGACGAGGTATATGTTTTTTAGTCACCGATTTTTGTACACTGTGGCTTACCTCAACCTTACATTTACTTACCACAAGTTCTTGCCTTGGTTCAGATTCAGATTCTACTAACCCTTCTTCGTCGCGCACGGTGATGGCATGGAGTTGCTCCCTTGGGTTAGGTTCGGTTGTAACAGTCCGGTTTATACCCTAGTCAGAATAGTGGTTTTGGGACCACGAATCCGAGCCCAAATAATACTTTAATATTATTTTCTGTGTCGTTGATATGTGATTAAGCATGTGGTAAATTTTCGTGAGTTAATTTGTCCATCTGTGTGTTTAATTTGACAAAAGGACTAAATTGTATAACTGGTAAAAGTGGCCTTTTATTTGATTAATGGCTAAAATGGTGTGGCTTTTAAGTGATGAGGACTTATGTGGCAATTAAGACAATCCTATGTATAGTGGATGGCAATGAATGATGATATATATATATTTATATTACATGTTTATTACATTTACTTTAATAGTTAAAGTTATATTATATTTATTTTATAAGTTATGTTTATATTATAATAAAAGAACATGAGTGGGTTGTCTCATTTTATCATCTTCTTTCCGAAACCACTAAAGAAAAAGAAAGAAAACTTTGGCTAAGCATTCGGCTATTACAAGCTTAAATCCAAAGTTAGTTTTTGATTCGTTTTTGATAATTTCTACATTTTTGTAATCGTCGCTTTGAGAGCTACAAAACCCATGTCTCAATTTTGAGAATTGTTGATGTTTTTGTGATATGCCATTGATGATATGTCGAGCTTTTTGATATTTTTGGTGTTAAATGAAAGATATGAGTTAGATGAACATGTTTTTTCTTGAAGTTTTGATGAATTTAGCTAAATAGGGCTAAATTGTGAAAATATTATTTTGGAGGACTAATTTGTGAAATTGATGGAAAATATGGGCTTATATGTGATGTATATGTATTCGGCTAAGAATGTGTATGTGTAGATTTTGTGAATTTGATGTTTTGAGAAAAATGGACTAAATTGAAAAAGTGTGCAAATATAAGGGTTAATTTGTAAATAGCCCAAAATATGTGTGAATGGATTGAATTGAATGAAATAGTGAATAAAAGGATTAATTCTGAATATGTTTATATCAAGAACCGAGGAATACGGACTTAGATCGCGGGAAAGCGAAAGTAACCGAGTAGCCGTTTTCATTCCGATAAACTGAATCTGAGGTAAGTCAATATGCAAATAAATGTATATGTATGCAATTAAAATTGTCCGTATGATTAATGATGATAATGAATGCTTATGTTGTAACAAGTTATGCATTTGAATTCTAAGATAAGTCCGATATAGTGACTAAGTCCGAGAAGTCCCGTACGAACCTAGGAATAGACAAGATTAGCTATGTCATGACATAGGTGTCTGTTTTGTTTTATCATGTAAGACCACGTCTGGGACGTTGGTGTTGATTTAAGATTCGTGTAAAACCCTATCCGGGACAGTGGCATCGATATCTGATTACATGTAAGACCACGTCTGGGACGTTGGCATCTATATGAGCTTTACGTGTAAGACCACGTCTGGGACGTTGGCATCGTTATGATCCCTACGTGTAAGACCATGTCTGGGACATCGTCATCGTATTGATTTGTGTAAGACCCTGTCTGGGATAGTGGCATCGATATTCGAGAGCGTGTAAGACCTTGTCTGGGACGATGGCATTGTACAACTATTCCGAGTTTTCTGAGTATCCTACTGGGTTCCTATTGGTTCAACGGGCAAGTCTGTGATATGAATTACGTATCTGAGCTATGAAAAAATATGTGATAATAAATCTGATTCAGGTACGTTGATTATACATTATATGTGTATATAAGGTAAGCATCTAAATGATCTTACTATGATAATATGTATATAGAATTTATGATATGATAAGAATTGTTTTGGCTAGATGGGTTATGTGTTGATATGATCCTTGAATGGTGAAAATGGATAATGTGGTTAAAAGTGTATGAAACCAAGCAAATAAGTGAAAATTTGCTAAGTGATTGATATGTGCCAATGAATTTATTTGCATATATGCCTTCTATACTGAATTTATTTGTATATGACTTACTAAGCTTTTGGAAAGCTTACTCTGTGTGTGTTTTCTCTGTTTATTAGGTCGTCAAAGCTACTGGAGGCTCGGGACCGTTACGGATCGTTATCACACTACTAAAATCATTTTGGTACACTTTGGAAAATGTATCTATTAAGATATGGCATGTATAGTCTAGCTTTTGAGATAAGTTGAGGTATAGACTTGGTCATGTGATGTGGTAAATTATTGGTTCATTTTATGCTTTGATGAATGTGGTATGTTTAGTTATTTTAGTATGGTTCAATGCCCATGAAATGGTCAAGTTTTGAGTAGGTATATGAATGAAATTTGCATTTGTTATATATATGTTTTGTCTTGAAAGTTGGCATGAATGAAATGGGTATTGAATGTATAGATTGAAGGGTTGAATTAGTATGTTTTTGGTTGCCATATATGCATGATATGTCTTGGTATATGTTGCTTGTAGGTTTGACCCTTATGGGTGGCATTTTGGCCTTGTAAATGGCCTATAATGTCACACGGTTGTGGCACACGGGCGTGCCTAAAGACCGTGGGTGAATTCGCAGAATGTAGCTTAGTAGCACACGGCCTCGACACGAGGGTGTCAGCTAGCCGTGGTGTACAAGTCAATAGCTAGCTAAGAGTACACGACAATGGCACACGGGCGTGCCTAGTAACCGTCTTGGTATAGTCAGTATATGGACACGAGTGGACGCACGGGGGTGTCTGGTAGCCGTGGAAGGCACACGGTCTCCTTCCACTGGCGTGTAACCCCTGAATTTTAGAAAAGTTTTTAATTCTCATGAAATTTTGTATATGTTTCGGTTTAGTCCCGACCCGATTTATAAGCATGCTATTGGTCTCAAAGACTCATTTAAGGGACATTATGTTTGAGAATGACGAATGAATGTATGAAATTCTGTTAATGTTTTTTGATATGTCCCGTAACGCTCCTAACCCTAATCCGGCGACGGACACGGGATAGGGGTGTTACATCGGTATTACTCGGTAAGCTACCTTGTGGTCGTTCTGAGATCAGCTTAGCAAGCTGACCTATTTGGTTCTCGAGCCCTTGAATCGATGCCTGCTGATTTTTTAGTGCTGTTTCGATGTTTTGAAAATGGGTTTCTGACACTAAGATGAATTTTGTTAGCATCTCCTCTAGGTTCGGCTTTTTCTCCTGTTGGTAAGGTTGTTGTTGAAAGCCTAAAGGGGGTTGTGGTCTCTGATTTCCTTGCCCACCCCATGAGAAATTGGAATGGTTCCTCCATCTTGCATTGTAAGTTTTACTATAGGGATTATTCTGAGGTTTAGAATTGTTACCTATATAGTGAACTTGTTCATTCTCAGTACTCGAGTTGTAGGATGGATATTCTGTGGTGTTCATCCCTCCTCCATTCGTGTCGCATTGCATCACCGGATGTACCTGCGTAGAAACACATAAACCATCAATCTTTTTGTTTAAAAGCTCTACCTGGTTTGATAACATGGTGACCGCGTCGAGATTGAAAACACTAGCGGGTTTTGTCGGCTTTGTTCTCATGACTTACCACTGATAGTTATTCAGTAACATCTCCTCTATAAACTCATAAGCCACTTCAGGTGTTTTATTATTTAGGGTACCGCTGGCGGCTGCATCAATTAGTTGCCTAGTTGAGGGGTTCAAACCTTTGTAGAAGGTTTGAACCTGTAGCCATAGAGGTAACCCATGGTGGGGGCACCTTCTCAATAAGTCCTTATACCTCTCCCATGCATCGTAAAGGGTTTCTAAATCCATCTGCACAAAAGAAGAGATATCATTCCTCAACTTTGTCGTTTTAGTCGGTGAAAAATATTTCAATAAAAATTTCTCGGTCATCTGTTCCCAAGCAATGATGGAACCTCGTGGCAACAAGTTCAACCACTGTTTAGCTTTATTTCTTAAGGAAAAAGGAAATAACCGAAGGCGAATGGCATCATCAGAAACACCATTAATCTTAAAAGTGTCACAGAATTCTAGAAAGTTGGCCAAATGAGTATTTCGATCCTCATCCTGCAAACCATCAAACTGAACAAACTGTTGAATCATTTGAATAGTGTTAGGTTTCAGTTCAAAATTATTTGCACTAATAGCAGGTCTAACAATACTCGATTCAGCCCCAGTTAAATTGGGCTTAGCATAATCGTACATAGTACGAGGAGCAGGATTTTGATTCACCGGATTTGCAGCAACCACAGGAGGTAGCGGATTATTATCAGCCATCTCATCGGTAATATTGGTATCGTCCTCTTACTCTTCCTCTATGTATTGTAGACTTCGCCTTATTTCTCTACGGTTTCTGTTAGCGGTACTTTCAATCTCACTGTCAAAAAGAAAAGGTCAAGACGGGTTTCTTCTAGTCATAAACTAAAAATACCTGCCAGAAGCAAAGAAAAGTTAGTAAATTAAAATAAAAAAAATTGCAAATAAAAGTAAAAATGGATAAAGTAATAAAAATTAAGCATTCCTAATATCTTAGTCCCCAGCAACGGCGCCAAAAACTTGATGGTCTCTAAACTAACTATTCGACAAAGGCAAGCGCACTTATCGAACAGTAGTATAGCTTTGATGAGTCTGGAATATCGTATCCTCAGGGACTAAAATTACTTGTAATAACTATCTTTTTATTATTTAACCTAATAATTAAGGAGATTTATTTTAATCTATAATTTAACTAACTAATTAACTATGAACACGACAGAGAGTGAAGAGAGTAATCGAATAAACCAATGAATAAAGACAATACCCAAAGAAGAATCCACCTAGACTTCACTTATTATTCTGATTTTGAATTAAACGATTTATTCACTTGCCTTAATCTGTAGAAATCCCTAAATTATGTTAATATCTCTTTCGAGACTAAAAATAACTGACTCTAGGTTGATTAATTAAAATCTCTTTCTAATTAAAACCCCTATCGTCGCATTAACTCGATCTATAGATTCTCTTATTAGATTTTACTCTAATCCGACTGATTTTTGTCGTCCTATTTCTAGGATTGCAATCAACTCCGCTTAATTATGCTAGATCTTCTCTTAAATAAGGACTTTTGCTCCACCGAATAAACTTGAATTAATATCCTGAATAACCATAAGAAATAAAGAGACTAATAAAAACTTCAAAAGAAATTAAAAGGAGGTCTTTGATCTTAATGGAAATCTACTTCAGAGTTAGCTCCAATGGTGTTCTTTGAGTTGTTTTCTTCAATGTTCTCTGATGACCCCAGTATCTCTTCTTCTATTTGGTATTTATAGACTTTAGAATGCTCAGAAAACTTAAAATTTGAGTTTTTCTGCGTGTTTGGGAAGCAAGTTACATAATCACACAGTCTGGCACATGGCCATGTGTCCAGCCCATGCGGCTCACACGACCGTGTGCCCAGCCCGTGTGGGAAGGCCCAGCTCGTGTGGCCTCTGAAATCTGCTCTTTTTGTCCGATTTTTGCTCGTTTTTTACTCATTTTGCTCCCAAATGCCCACCTAAGTATAGGAACCTGAATTTAAAGGATTAAAATATGCTACTTTAATCACTTTTCACCTCCATTGATTCTTTATTTCATAATCACCATCGCAAACATATGTGGATTTCAAATCAGAATCTATGTATTCATGTTTTTCATGATTAGTCTCCAATTATAATAAACATGATATAATAAATAAATCATAGTAAAACATACCTAAAGATCTTTAACATCATCGTTGTCGCCTTGGCTATTATCACGAGCATTATTACAAGTACTAAAATAACTTTACTTTCATAAGAACATACTACATATAACTTATAGAATCTTATGATACTCTAATAAATTATTTGTACTTTATGCGATTCAAGCTAAAAGGTATAATACAATCATTCATCAATAACAAAAAAAAAAATCCTTTTAAAGGGGACCAATATTACAAAAATTTATATTTTGCATTGACAATTAATATATATTTAAACAATCATTTAAAAATAATATATTATAAAGTTTTATTAGTAAAACTTATGAACCCATCGATATTCAATAATATAACTTAATAATTTGATTAGACTTAAAACAAATAAATAATAATAATCATACCTCAAAAAAAATTGAAGCTCCTTACCAATTTAAATTATGCTCTATAAATCCAAAATCCATGCTGAGATCAAAAAAGTTTTTCACACAGCAACAGGCGAAAGGCAACAAATAATGGAGAATCAAGAAGTATGTGCTCAATTTGAATAGCAACTAGCAGCAATAAATAGCCATTTGAAGAAGCAAATGAGTCAACGAAATAGAAAAATAAGAGTAATTTTAATGGTCGGAAGCTAAATTTTGGTATTATGGATGAGGCTTAATGGTTCGCAAAGTTGCTACTAATTTAATCCATAACTAAGATAATTAAAAGAGAATCATACTGATAACGTGTTATAAAATAAAAGACAAAGAATAAAGAACAAAAAGAATGTGAAAGCAAAGAGAGAGAGAGTATTTTTATTGATCAAAAGAGATATTTACAAAACTTCTCCAAAGTTTCTATTTATAGGCATAAAAAATATAAATAAAATAAAGATCTGTTATTGACTATTAAAATTTAAAGTACATAAAAACTTATTTCTATTTTGATGGACATCTACTTAATAAAATATTTATAACAAAAATTAATTATTTTATTATATTTATATATCTAAATTGACGTGAAATTTGTAAATCAATTGAATCAAATTTTCAATAATGAAATAGATTTTTTTTAAAACCAAAATCAATAAATTTACGTTCGTATAAAAATATTAGAAGCTAATTCGTGCCAGTTTTTATGTGAAGTGCTAAAATTTTAATCTTAAGCCAATGCAAATAAATGATTGGTTGCTGATTTCGTTTGTAAAATTTTATTGAAGGAAAGAAAAAGAAAAAAATACCACATAATTTGAAGAGTTATATTTATTAAATTATATAAAATTAAAATTAAATTGATAAAAATATATAAGTATTTAAAATTAAATGCACTATTATATAAATTAAAAAAAAAAGCTGTCATCTAAATTACAAAATTAAAAGAATTTAAATTAAAAGAAAAATCTAGCTTGGGTAAAATTGAAGGCAATGGCCTAAAATTTTCCGTACCCATTCGGGCAATAAACTCAAACCACAAATATATAGCAAATTACAACATCTAAAACTTCTGTTTTTTCAACCAAAATACTCTTATTCTAAATTGTTTTGGGCATCGGCCTTGTGAATATAGTCAAAATATAATTTATGCCATGTTCTCGCTTAGTCTAGTTGTCAACTACTTGTATGAGTGTTGGTTCATAATCGTTAGGAGCTACAAAACCATGGAGGTTCATGATGGTTGCAGCAACATTGGCAAGTCCACCATCCGGAACATCATTGCGAAATCCAACACCAGGTGCTAATCCTGGACCTCCAATCGCAATAGGTACCTAATTCAAAATTCCCAAATATATATCAGGAAATTGAAATAATCTTTCCAATCACTCAACAAGAAGATAAAAAAACGAGACTAAATGAAGAAAAACGAATTTTGACAATCCAACATAGCCGCCCCAAAATATGTCAAATAAAACTAGACTCACACCTAGGGTCGAATTTTCTTTCGAGGAGAGACTTTGGAAACTTACAGGATGACAAGTATGGGAGGTGAGTATTTGGAGCTGTCCGTTCTTGTCATATAGAGGTTGCCCACACTTATCCCTCTTCACCATGTCTTCAGCATTGCCATGATCTGCGGTCACAACATATATTCCACCAACTTGTTCTATAGCATCAAGGATCATCTTGACAGCTTCATCAGCAGCCTTGCAAGCCACAATTGTAGCCGGGATATCTCCTGTATGACCTACCATATCGCCATTTGCTATGTTCACTCGTACCTAAACAAATAATGAAAAGAGATGTTCGGTCTTTCTTCAATTTTTGAATGCCCGTTCAATACTAGTCCATTAGTCATCTCACCTGGTCAAATTTGTGGCTCAAAATTGCATCTCTAGCCCTCTCACCAGTCTCCAATGCCTTCATCTTAGGTTGAAGATTGAAAGAAATTCCAGTATCACTTGGAATTTCCACGTATTTTTCCAATTCAGGGTTGAAATAGCCAGAACGATTTCCATTCCAAAAGAAAGTGACATGTCCAAATTTGACAGTCTCACTGTTGATACAGGAAGGGGAATTAACAAACAACAAAGTGAATTGACAGACATAAAATAGTTAAAAATCTACATTTCACTAAATCATAATTCCAAGAAAAATTTAGTCCTATAACTCTTTTCACACAATATAGATGAATATGGTGCGAAACAAGTCTTATGAACCTTCCCTTCTCCTTCTGATCACAACTTGGAGCATCGATTAACTTAAACATTGAGGGACAAGTATATAAACTAGGAATTTCAAGATAAAAACTAAAACAAAGGGAATATGTAACTTGAATGATGCTTGATAACAAACACTAGAACATGTATAGGCAAAAGTACGGATTATAGTGACTCTTGCTAATTCTAAACATACCTGCAGGCAAAAGTACGGATACCATTATACACCAAATATTCACCAGATGTTCTATCAATCTCAGGTGGAGAAACAAGGTAGTGGCTAGGAAGCTTCAACTCTCCATCGTACTGAAGCATTCCAGCATAACGAATTTTAGGGAACCGCACACGATCAAATTTGTCAAAATCTTGATATTCAAGTGCCTTGGCAAGCATAACCATTCGATCAGCACGGAAGTTGAAAGTAACAACAGCATCACCATCCACTATCGGACCCACAGCCTTATTGTGCTCATCAACAATGACAAAGGGAGGTAAGTACTGGTCGTTTGCATTTTCCCTCAATTTCTTTACGGCTTCGACGGCATTTGTAAACTTGTGTGGGGCTTCACCCAGAACCTGAGCATCCCATCCTCTTTTTACAACATCCCAGTCATTCTGCAAATCCACTTACAAAATTTAGCTTATTAATCCATTCAATAGAGGAGAAACATCCCGATCGGACTGTTTTGACAAGGTAGGGTCTCTTCGTTAAATTGATTCATTGAGTTTTAGCAAAATTTAACCAAAAATCTAAGTCTTCAGTCTTATACACTTTTCAAAGCAGCAGAAAATAACAGACTGCAAATTGTTTGTGCAAAATAATACAATCACCTAATGGGTCTGCATGGTTTTGGAACCTGTAAAAATTATTTCTCACCTCATAACGGTCCATTGTAACATACATGCGACCTCCACCAGATGCAATCCGAGCATCAACACCTTTCTCACGTAAATTTGCAAGGTCATTCTCAATTGTCTCCACAAAGCCTACACTTGAACCATCCGAAACATCACGACCATCAGTGAGAAAGTGAACACGAATTCTTTTAGCACCATGCTCACTAGCTCCCTTAAGCAACAACTGAATTAAAAGATGAATTATCATTAGAGAACTCAAAACTCAAAAAGGTAGGAGCTTGTCCTCAGTCACCAAAATTACCTGCAATTGATCAAGCCGGGAGTGCACACCACCATCACTAAGTAATCCAATGAGGTGCAGAGTTCCCTTTTCAAAAGATTCACTTATATACTTAAATCCTTCTCCCTCGTAAATTTTCCCAGAAGCAAGAGCAAGATCAACAAGCTTAGCCCTACAGTCACAAATGAAATAATATTTTAGAACCTCACAACAAAGTTAGCTTTGCAAAAGTCCATGCCAAGAGTAAAGAAGGGAAAGAGGTGGTTTGTTCGAAAAGCGGAAGATAATGCAGAATACCATGAAATAGGAAAGGTTTAAAATAGACGACATGGCATCAAATTTATTTCAACATATCAACTATCAGGCATACATGCACACAAAAAGGCAACTAAAATAAGGAAAGGAAGCTTACCCTTGAGCAAAAATGCGTCCTGCACCAAGAGCATTGTGACCAACTTCACTATTTCCCATGTCTTCCTCTGTTGGAAGTCCTACAGCAGTTCCGTGAGCTCTGATTAATCTCCATTTTTCAGGGGCACCCTATCAACAACATGAATTCCACTTAAGTTGGGTCTCGGTGCATTATATTATATGGGATTCCTTTATGAACCAAAAACAATGTAATAATGTTCAAATCATATATAATCCCTATAGTTTAAACTTTAAATTAACATATATTCATCTTTCCCACATATTGATAGAATCAAGCACAGATAATTAGTAAGTGTAAATTCTAAAGTCAAATGAATAAAAACTATGTAGAAGTAGCTGCAATAAATAAATTTGTTCATGGATTGGATTATCGAGCATGTCTATCTGAAATTTGAGAGGATTTAGATAGAATATTAAGCTCAAAAAATGAGTTAGAGTAAAAAATTAGGTCTGTTTAAAATATGAACCGAACTCAGGCCTTAAATGTTCAGACCTAAGCTTGGCTCAACCCATTTTTTAAAGTTTGCAATATTTTATATTATGTAATTTGTAACCGTAAAAATTAAATTCATAATAATATATTACTACTATAGTGTAAACATTAAAAATATTAAGATAACTATATATAAAATTTTAATATATAAAAAATATATAAATATTATTAAATATTAAATTAAAATAATATAAATATATTTTTTAAATTTAAAAAATGATATAATAAGAGTAAATTTAGATTAGCCATTTAAAAATATGAATGAGTTTGGACAAAATTTTAACTTTATATTTGAAGTTAAGCAAAACTTGTAAAGATATAAAATATGTTCATATTATGCTTGGTTGGGATATGACTATACCTGATAATTGGTAGGGTCAGATTGATACAAAATTTTAAGCAAGTTTTCAAGGCCCGAGCTCAGCCCAACTCGAAAAATGAGCCTAAAATTTTACACAAACCCACCCCAGATAGAAAATGTTAAACCTAAGTTTGACCTAGCTCAACCCCCCGTATTAATATTTTTTATATAAAAACAAACTTAAAAAATATAACACATCAAATACCTCTAAAATAGTAGCAAAATTAATAATAAAACAAGAGTTATATAATATCCAAATAATAATAAAATGATAGCAATGTAATAGCAAAATAATAGCAAAATAACAGCAAAATAAAACTAAAGAATAGCAGGAGTTCGGCTTAATTCGGACCGGACAACAAATCTTGCCTGAAAATTAACCGATTTGAAAAATAAATTTTACTTTTTATCCGAACCTAATTCTCAAATCTATATTTTTACTAAAACCTTTGGAGTGAATCTTCAGGCGGCCACACCATAATCACGTCTAGACAAACCATCTCCAGCCAGAAAGAATGATATATATAGTTATATTGCGTGTACAATCAGTCAACAAAAACGCACTAATCAAAGTATAAACTAGGAAGTTCAGACATCCTTAAAATTATAAATTCATAAAAGCAGAGTTCTAAAAAAAAAAAAAAAAACTTATACAAGTGACAACCTAAGGTTCAATAAGCCATATATACAACATAGAAAGAGGCAGGAAGCTCAATCACAAAACTAAAGAAACATACTTCGAAAACAAGATGAAAGCTTTATTTCATGGAAGAAATGGGATCGATACCAACTAATAGCGTCAGCAACGATTACCCGAATCAAATAAATTTTGAGAAAATCCCAGATCAAAGCACAATCTTTTACACTGAATTCTTAAAAGGTGAATATAGATATCCAAAAGTGAACCTGTTTGAGAGAATCCATGGTGGGAGTTTGACCAACATGGATGCAATTGTAGTCATCGGGCTTGTTTTCGCCCCACCCATCCAGAACGACAACGGCGATGGTCTTACCCTTTGGAAGCTTTGGGTGGTCCTCCAACTTCCACGATACCTGTCCTGAACTGGCCATTGATAAATGATAGTTTTACTTTGTTTTCTAGTTTCTGGATGCAACCGAGGAAGCGTTGGATTATATAAGAGAAGGGGAAAATGGAAATAACAGGCGAGAAGGGGGAGAGCGTGAAGCGTTTAGATTTTATATTAACATTGATACAAATGAGGCGATGGCGTAGAGTAGAGAGAAAGCATGGGGAAGACAGCGGCACCTGATTATTTCTACTTCGCATGCGGTAGCATCTAGAGAGTTGAAAGTACTGTCTAGAATGTACCTCTTTTTTCATGTCGGACTCGCGACGTCTTTTTCATTCTACAAAATCTGTCATGCCGCGATTACACATGTATGCTTTTTCGTGGCGTTTCCTTGTTTCTTTGGCTTCATTTTTTTATAGACTGCAAAAATAATACGGTAAATCGGGTAAATATCTCAATAATATTAAAAAAATTAAAATTTACTGGACAGTTTAGAAAAATTGACCGGAAAGTGTAATTTCCCCAAAAAATGTGTCCACGTCAGCGCGTTTTTAGGGGAAAACGGCCTAAAGCGTTGTCCGGGAGCGCTTTTGGCCCTCAAAGAAAAACGCTCCCACGAGGGCGCGCTTTGCTTTGAGGTGGCCAAAAGCGCCCCAGTGGACGCGCTTTAGGCCGCAGTAATGGTCAAATTTTTTTGATGTAAAAAAACTATAAATACCCCTCAACCCTTCATTTTTTCACACTTCAATCCTTTCTCATTATTCTCTTAATTTGCTCTCAATTTTCTCTCAAGTTTCTCTCAAAGTCCTTGAAATTTACGCTCAAATTTCAAAATAGTCCTTACTATTTACTGAAAAAGCCCTTTATAATTTTTTAATATATCTATTTTTGGAAAATTTGAAAATACTTTATCGAGTACAATGGTCGGGAATTACGTCGCCTAGACAACAAGCACATTGTCAGTCGAGCAAATGAAAATGGTAAGTTTGAATGTTAATTTTTCAATATTATTAAATTTTTTTAATTATGTAATTTTAATTAATTTTAAATTTTATAATTTTTAAACGAATGTAGATCGGGTGTTGCAATGTTATATTCGCAAAATGCCCGGTCCCCATCGCCATTGATCGAGAAATTACTCGCGGAAGCGGGTTTTTGGCACGTGGCCACGATAGGCCGGGGTTCAAGTTGGACCCGCCTTTGATCGCGTTGATAGAGAGGTGGAGACCCGAGACGCACACTTTCCATCCGCCATGCGGAGAGTGTACCATCACCTTAGAAGATGTGCGATTCATATTGGGATTACCGGTGGACGGGTCGGTAGTCACCGGGTCCGTAACATCTCTCGATTGGATGGTCGTATGCTACGAGCTTCTAGGTGCCATTCCGGATAAAATTCAAGGAGCTCGGATCGATATGGGTTGGTTACGAGACGCATTCCCGCAGCCGAATGAAGGTTCGACCAAGAAGAAAGAATACGGTATGCGCGGGCATACATACTTCAGATAATTGGAGGCTATCTGATGCCGGGCCTCTCTAGAAACCTCGTCCACTTGAGATGGCTCCTGAAACTTGTTGATTTCAGAGCAGCCGGTGAATTGAGTTGGGGTATGCCGTGCTATCGAGGTTGTACCAGGGAGATGTGCGCGCGACACGCCGAGTAAAGCAAAAATCGGAGGTTGCCTATCACTACCGCAGATCATGGGCATGGTTTCGATTTCCATTTTTACGCCCTCGACTCGACCACCATATTCATTCCCACCGATAACGAGGTAAATTTAATATTATATTTTACAATTATGTCGTAGATTTATAGTATAATTGCATGCTAAAAGTTTATTTAATTAGGTGGAACCATCCGACGAGTCATGTTGGAATACCTAACTCGCTTGAGGATATACGGCTCCTATTGGAACAACATCGGAATCACAAGTAAGTGTCGAATTTCGTTATTATAATTTAGTATTTCGTATGTAGTGTCTAGTATTATGTATATAACTAATATTTTGGTAATGTTAATATAGTTTCAATGGACACCGCATGACGAGGATCCCGAAATTCAGGCAAGAATTCCGAGGAGTTCCTCCAAAATCCGAACAGCTTGGCACGTTAAGGTCCCGTTAATCACCTACTCAACCGTGGAGATGCACGGTCGATCGGGTTCTGCAAAGCAATTTGGATGCCGCAACCGATTCCCGTGCCTCCCGAGGTGCTCGATGATGAGCACAAAGTGGACTTACGGCAAAGAACACACCGGATTGGCCAAGATTTTGGTCGAATATATCGAGACGTGGGAGAACCGCAGATGACTTTTTACCTAACCGGAACCAATCATAGTCCCCGAGTTAGTGTGCGTGCGGAGTACATGCCATGGTTTAGAATCCATGACAAGTCAGATTCTGTTGTCGGATGATGAGAGGCGACGCAAATTCGCGAGCGAAGGGAACGTCGGGCCCTTTGCATTCAAGGAGAAGGGGTGATGAGCGGGCCCAAGAACAACAGCGCCTACACATCACCCGCCCAAAGAATAAAGCGCCTACGGGCCGGGCCCATCAACGCGCCTACACAATCACCGGGCCCATCGGTTGGTGGCAACACCGACATCACATCACGGTCGTCACGGTTTATGCCAGTGCGTACCACGCCCCTTATATGTATCCTCCTAACCCATATATGTTTCCTTCTCCTAGTCCCACCCTGAGTTGGAATGCATGGCGGGTTCGAGTCCATTCCCGACAACTCCGTTAGGCACCGATCGTGAGGCCGACGTCGGGATTAGAGGAGGCGCGCGTCGGGGAGCGCTTCTTTCTACCAAGCTCCTTCACCGTGACGGATGCGATCACCACCCCGCCGTGGTTTATGCAAACACCTCCGGGTCATTATTTTATCAAGGTGGGTCATCATCGCAACACCTGCAACTGCACTCCACCGCCGAGGAACCCGATTCCCGCCCGAGGTTCCACGACCCCGTCGGAAGCTAGAAGAAGGAGGAATCCAGTAGCACAGAATCCGCCGACCGCCCTCCTGTGGCACTGGTTCCCACCGGCATCAACATTGATTAGGATGGGCTTTTTTATTTTTTAAATTGTAATAATTTTTTTATTTTTGAATCAAAAAAATTGTTTTTTATTTGTGTTTGTAATTTAATTTTAATATCTTCACTAAAATAGAAGTTGTGTATTTTTTTGTATGTAATTTAATTTGATTTTTTTAATAAAATAAAAATTTATTTTTTATTTTATATTTTTTTAATTTAGTTTTAATATATTTAATAAAATAATAGTTGTTTAATTTTTTTATTGTAATTTAATTTTAATATCTTTAATAAAATAGAAATTGTTTAAGTTTTTTATTGTAATTTAATTTTAATATATGTAATAAAATAAGAAATTGTTTTTTATTTTTATTTTATTGTAATTTAGTTTTAATATATGTAATAAAAATTTGACCGTTGCACGGCCAAAAGCACTCCCCCAGGGACGCGCTTTAGGCCGTTTTCCCCCAAAAACGCGCTGACGTGGACGCGTTTTTTGGGGAAATTGCACTTTCCGGTCAATTTTCCTGAAACCTATACTTTCCGGTAAATTTTGATTTTTTTTGGTATTATTGAGATATTTACCCCGGTAAATCATCACTTTATTTTTAAAAAGTACAGAATATCACTACATTATATTTAAAGCCATTTAATTATTAATATTTTTTTTAAAATTTTAAAAATAGTAACATTCAAAAAGTAATTTTTTAAAAGTATTATTTAATGTTTAAATCTTAAAAAAATATTTTTGTATCACATTTTTTAAAAACAATACTAAATTACTTTGCGAATGTGGTAGCGCTCTAGATTTAATTAGAACAGTAATTGCAGTTATTTTTGGTACTTAGACCTTTTCTCCTCACTTCTCCATATTGTATGAAAAAGAAAAGGTTTCACAAATCTTACACCCTAACATTGCACTGTTTTGGGCTCCGAACATGGGCTTATATTCTCGAGTTTCGACTTGTTTCAACCACATTTGGATTTGAACGTTGGGCTTTGCTGACCTGTTTGACTTTTGACTTGAGCCTTTGAACCAAAACTTGGACTTTGAAATTGGACACTTGCAATTGGGCTTATATTTTGAAGGTTTTTTTACTCATATAATATAAAATAAATAAAAAATATCCAGAATGGTATCCAACCACCATTAATTACCGAAATGGTATGTTTAAGGTGGTGGAGAGGCAACATCACCTTTCATTTTCGACACATGTCAATAAACTATTAAAAAATAGGCTTTTAATGGTGGAGGTTGGGTGATAGGCGACACTGATTTTAAATACGGGTTTAAATATAGACCTGAATACAAAAAACCGAAAAGGGATGGTACATGCCTGACAGGCGGCACCAATGTCAGCTCCTGATGCTGTTGGATGATGGGACGCTACTGGGTGATGGGACTTGACCCTTAAAGGTATTGTGAATTTGGGGTTTAGGGGACTTTATAACCATAGTCCCCCATTGTGAAAAAAAAAAAGCAAAATAGAGAAGAGAAGGTAAAAGATGAGACCATTGAGTTGGGATCTATAAGATATTTTTTATTATTTATTGAACCTGTATAAATAAGTTTATTATATATTGAAATAATATGACAAAAAATATGATGTGGACGAAACTGTTTAGTATTTTTGTAATGATATTATTGTACTATATTTATTATATTATATTTATGTGTTTTGATAATTATTTAAAATGGACCACCTTAGAAATTAATTATCGAAATATGTTATTCGAAACACATTGTTAAGGTGTCCTATTTCTGTATTTTAACAATGCTTCTCCTATTATTGGGATAAAAAGACCCAAATACAAATTAACTACCGAAATGTGTTTTTTGCAACAAACTAATTGAACTCAAATTTTTTTTAAATTACAAATATTAAATGCTTCATTGATTAACGATGATAATCACATATCAAAAATGATTATGGTAATAAAATAGTTATTTGTTACTCACGGGTCCTCTTATAAAGAATTCCACGTCATTTGCGAAATTAAATTGAGTTATATTAACTATTTTGGTAATTTAATATTGTAAGGACCCGTACCGCATATTGAAGGGTCGTTTGAATGTTGTAGGCTATCACCTAGATCCACGCCTTATGCCATGCTTGGAGGCAGTCGGTTCGAATCAACGACATTGATCCGTATGTTTAATCTGTAGTACGACTTAATATCTACTTTGGTTGAGCGGTGGCGCCCGGAGACTCACACATTTCATTTGTCATGTGGGGAGTGCACAATTACTCTGAAGGATGTTGCATTGCAACTCCGGCTCCCAATCAACGGGAGTCCGGTCATAGGCGTAAATACGATCTTTGAGCCCGCGGCACTTTGCTATGACTTATTGGGACGCTCTCCAGGTGATGCTGAGGAGATTTCATGGGTTTGAGATTTTCATGGCTGAAGGCTAATTTCGAGCATTTACCGAGTATTGCCACTGAGCGGGAGGTGATGTGTGTCATTCGAGCATACATTATGCACATTATAGGGGGTGTACTCGTGCCAGATGCAAACAACAACAATGTGCACTTGATGTACCTGCCCCTATTATCTGATTTGCATACCATCAGTTCGTATAGTTGAGGTTCAACAATACTAGCTATGTTGTATCGCGAGCTTTGTCAAACGACAAAGCGTCATGATATGGACATAGGCGGGTGTCTCATATTGCTGCAGTCCTAGGCCCTTTACCGGATGCCATTCTTGGCATCAGTTAGTCACCAAGCATATGTATTCCCACCAGTGAAGAGGGATGGCCACGAATCCCAAACATAAATCGTAAAACGGATATGAAATATATCAAAAAAAAATTAACTTGTAACTTTACATATTTATATGATTAAAATAAAAGCGTCTAATAGTTGGATGGAGAATGGTGTAATTTAGTTTACCATTAATATTCCTTGGTTAATACTTCACCAGAAAAGGAAAGTTAAAGGGACAAAAATTGAAATATAACCATTTTTAAGGGATCAAAACGCAATTATAACATCTGCATTTAAGTACTCGAAAACAAAACAAACTTTTTAATAAAAAAGATCGTTCTTTCAATTTTTAAATTCTTACACCTTTTGAGCTGATTGATAGGATTGTAAAATAATAAATGCATTTTGATTGATTTCACGAACTGAAGCAGTAATCAGAGTCACAAAGATCAGAGCGATACCAATCGATTAATTTCAAAAACATTACATCAATGGCTAGCAATAATGTAGGAGGAGAAGAGCAATTGCAGAAGGTGGCGGAATTGAGCAAAACCCTAAAAGAAGGAGAAAGAATTCTGGCGCCCACCCGAAGACCCGACGGCACCCTCCGCAAACCCATTCGTATTCGGGCCGGGTATGTTCCCCAAGAGGAAGTCGCCATTTACCAGTCTAAAGGTGCCCTGGAATGTCATTTGTCCATTTATATAATGTGTGCATTTCCGTGCATGTAAAATTTCATCTTTTGGCTTGTTTTAGTGATTAGAATTTGAGGAATAGGAAAAGGGTGGCATCAAATTTTGTATTTTATTTTTCATGTGTATGCCTTGCTTGTGTTTATGCATGGATTGATGGATGATGGATGAAACTTGTTTCCGTGTTTATATTTGGCGTTTTGGAATGTGGGGAGTTTTTGCTTTTGGATTTATGGGTGAGTTTTATAGCTAAAAAGATAATGTTAAAAGTACTTGATTTTCTATAATCTGCTGTTGAATGTGTATACCTTGCTACCAACCATTAGTACTCTGACTGTGCCATTCAGCTAAAGTCTAGTAGAGACTTCGTTCTTTGGGGTTATTAGATTCTCTGTTTTAGTTCATGGAATTATCTCCTGCAATTTGTTGTTGCCTTTTTTTAAATGACATTGATGTTTGTTTTAATTGATGATGCAGTGGAAAAAGGAGATGGCATCACAAGTAGTGCCTCCAGGTTATGATCCACCTGCAGATGCAAAACCAAAGACCAAGTCGGCAAAGAGAAATGAACCAAAGAAGGAGAAACGGCTACAAGTATGAAGCTTGTTGCTTTTTTTTTTTCTTTCATGAACTTCCATTTAATTGTTTTTCCAATTTTGGCTCATTTCATTTTCTTGCTTGGTTCATTAAACTATATCATAAGAAAAATGTTTCATTTCTCATCCCTTCTGTTAAACTTCAGTTGGCCTAGATTTACATGTTAGCCTTATGTTTTATCTCTAATTTTCTCCTTTGCCACTTTCGCCCATGCGTGAGCCATGGTTCATTTCAAGCTTCCAAGTAGATGGTCATTTTCTTTTCTTGCTTGGTTCATGCACCATCGCGAAGAGGCAAACATGATATAGTCTGTTTAGTGAGATACAAGCATCTAGTCTTACCATTTTTCTAGACTATAGGCAAGAAGATCCATGCATTAAAACTTAGCATTTGATTTACCAATTTACTTATGGCAGGCTGCTCTTGAAAAGGGTAAGAACTTGGAAGAAGTGTCAGATGATGAGACTAAAAGAGAGGATGTACCTGAGGAAGACTTAGATAGTTCAAAGTCTGTTAAATCATTGACATCTCAGATGAGTGATCTTGCTTTTTCCCCAAACCTTGTATCAACCTCGCCTCCCTCAAACACAGTGGAGGCCTCAGATGCTGGGCACCAGTTCTAGATCTTGATAAAAAGATTCGAGCACTTAAAAAGAAGGTACGGCTCATTTCACGTTTGTATTAACATGTAAAAGAATTTGTCCATCACTATAGTACATCATAACGAACTCTTGAAGAAAGAAAAATTCACATGTCATTTCTATGTAAAAATCTTTATCTAAAATTGAATCTGTCCTTTAAGCTCTAGAGGCAGAAGACTCATCACTAATCATCTGTTATGGGAGGAGAGCAAATTGAAAATTACTTTTTAAGGTTTAAAATAAATAAAGAGAATGACAAACAGAAAAAAGGTATAATCATATTTCCACATATCCATATTAATAAAATGTTCAATTTCTCTTCGCTAACTGACTTCATATGCATTTACATGACGATTTTTTGTGCATTTTGTTGGTATGACCATATGGCTTCACCTCTTTATATGGTGCAGAGTTTTTGAAAAAGGTTCTAAAAGGAAGTGTAAAATATGACTCGCCACACTACTTATTACTGTAATGCTTGCTTAATTTTCTTCCAATCACATATAGTTTATGCTCTTTTTGGGGCTGTGACTTGTGAGTATAATGAAAGTCATTGCTAACAGTTTACTTTTGGTGGTGCATATCCCTCTCACTTATTCTCTTGCTACGGTTTCCGTATTTGAATTAATCTGGAGTCCTACTTATTCTTTCTTTCCTTTTGGAATTAGATGCACTCCATGAGAGGCTCTAAATAAGATTCTGGTTTTTGTGCAAGGATGTATGTTTGTTTGCACTAATATTAAGAGAAGCTTGTTTATGCAGAAAACATATAGAGTGATTAATTTGATGTATACCTCTAACTTATGTTGCACATATCAGAGGACTTAAAAGATTATAATTAAATGTTTGACAACTCTTTCATTGATATATGCATTGCTTATGCAAGTTTCAACTTTAATTTGTTCCTAAGCATGTCTAACGACCTTTGAGTGACTTCAGCATGGAATTGCTTCTTTACTTCAGTACTGGCATACTGCCAATTAATTGTCTACATTTGTATCCCTCCCATTCGTTGGATGTAGCGTGATGGTTTTATGGTTTTCCCGGGTCTTGTTTTAAATCCGATATGCTTTCAATAACTAAACTATCAAGCTTTGTTTGTCTGATTTACCTGAATATTGGGTTGCATATGCAGATTCGACTAGCAGAAGCTCAACAACAGAAAACACCACGGCAAGATACGGAGCCAGAACAGTTGGAAAAGTTGGCAAAAGGGGAAGGTTGGCGTGAGGAGCTAAAGCTTTTGGAGGGTAAAAAGGCTGAATTGGCTGCATTGTGAGTTTTACGTTTCCATCTCTTAAGAAACCGTGTGGTTCATTTACAATTTTATGGGATGCAAAAAAGAAAGAAAAAAAAAAAAACTGCATTTTGGAACAATGATCAATCTATCAGGTTTTCCTTCTGAAATTGGCATGTCAGTTTGCATTGTTGCATATGACCATGTTTAATCAGTACTCTTGTTCCCCTGCCATTGCACATCAATGATTTGATACCCCTACGGTTCCTCTTTAGCTTTGCTAGTTTTTTCTTCTATACTATAATTTAAACTCCTGTTATTATGAATCAATTCGACATCAATTTAATTATGAAATTATTAAAATATTTTATTTTAAAAGATAACTATTATTATAAAAGTATTTTCATACTTTCTTATAATTTTCAAATAAAATTAAAAAATAAATTCATGTAAAAAAACCTTGTCACTCTAATAATAATTATTTATTAATATATCCTTATAAATATTTTTTTTACCATAATATTTTTATTCAGAGTGAAAATCTAGTTATTATTAAATCGTTAATTGATTTGACATCCGTATCAATTTAACTAAAAAAAATACTCAATTTTTCTTTAAAGTAACAAATAGTACTCTTTTAATATTTTTATATATATAAAAAAAAACCATTTAAACTCAGAATGAATCTCAAAAAAAATTTTAAACTTACAAGATCTACAAATCTTAATCTAGACATTTCAATTAAAGCTTTAGGCTTCTCTCTCTTAATTGTCATCCAATTTGTAAAAGGAAAAATGGGAACTCGTTTAGATTAGCAGTGGTTCAGATAATAAATGGTAAAAGCAACATAGTTGCAGGCCTAACCACATTAGCATATCATCCGCAAATTATACTTGGACAGTGGGGCTTACATTGCGATACCAAATACCTCAGTATAAATCTTTAGTGCTGAGAGTATACCTAGCAAACTGTGTATCATTACCATGTTTTCGTTTTTATTGAAAACTGCATTTCGTTACTCATACTGAAGATCAACCATTTAATAGAACACTGCAATTCATTACTGATACTGAAAATCAACCATTTAATAGGGATGCAATTTCAAATATCCCGCTAGTCAAATGTAGATTAAATACTATAACATAAGATTTTACAGAGGTAAGCACTTAAAAAGGCAAATATATATTAAAACATATATCAAAATCTAGTGCAATAATTGCAGAATAATACCAGTCAATGAAACACTCAAGACTTCAGTAACCTGAAATCCAGACAAAACTGTTAAACAACCGACACCAATGCCGCAGCTGCATTTTACTCGTTAACAACAAGATCTCAGTATCCAAGAGATGATATTTGAATGATCAAACCACATTAATGAGATCATATTCACTCTGGAAATGTTGGTTTAGGCACAGTCTACGTCCGATTCGTCTAGCCCTTCTTTATAAAGCTCGAAATCCTCAGGGCTCCATCTGCATATCAAGTTTAGCCGGAAAGTAGCCATCTTGATCCCCAACATTTGAGTTCCAATAAACAAAAACATCATCTGAGCATATCAAGTTCGAAGGTATGAAACATGAACGCACCAGTATCCGAGCAGACTCAGGTGACAAAGGTTTTCCTTCCTCACAGACAACAAAGTCTGAAACAAGTTCTACAACACTGTATCACCATAGATCAAGTTCCTACGCAAATTCAATCGATATATACACCATACATGTATGATGCATAAAGCCTAAGAGACAGATATCTGACCTTTGTTCAACCGAACAGGCATGCCTTGCTTGCGCAAAAATGGCTCCATCTCATGCGTGAACTGATCCAAAGGACCTTCCAAAAGTTCCACCTGGAAATGGTAGAAAGTAAATACAAGCCTGAAGGTTAATAATCAAGTATCATAAACAACGTGATGTGGAATAATAAGAGCTTGTCTTTCTCAACCTTCTCAGTTGCAATGGTTCCTGTCCTTGCAAAGTCATTTTCTTCAAATTTATTAAAGCAGCTGCACAACAATGGGAAATAAGGAAACCGAAAAAAGATAAACAATTGAAGCTGACTTTGAACCACAACAGCCTAACCAGTAGTAAGATAGGACATTGCTACCTTTCGACTTCATCTCTAGGCATGTTGGTAAGAAAAAGTCCAGCATCCCCACGCAGAAGCTTTAAAACAATTCAACAATGGTAATAACTATAATAAAGAAAAGTAACACAAAACGCAAACATCAATGACAAAGAAACATGTATAAATAGGATTATTATCTTATCCACTGCCAGTGGAATCAAAAACCTCACAAGCAGGTCTGGATTGACGCCTAAACACAATAAAATAATAATTAAAGAAAGACCCGTCATCATCCTAGGACCGGCTCGTGGAGTTTTTTTACTCCAAGGGCAGTTGATAGAAAAATTACCCATATAAATATATACAAGTTATTGCAGTGTACCTTAGAGGCTTTGTAAAGACCTGGTCTAATCTCATCAGAAACAGAACGGCCTAGTGCAACTTGCATAACTTTATTCGAACCAAGGAAAAATCTAAAGTATAGCCCAAACAAAATTTAATATAAAATAATCAACGAGAAAAAGGTGAAAAATGGGTTATTGAAATTAAAATTATTACCTGCTGGTAGGTTTGAGCTTCTCTCTAAACTCTTTGAATTTAAGATTTCTCATGTTCTCGAAAGAGAAAACATAGATGGAATTGTAATCTTCCGCAGCTTCCCTGATTCTTTATGTTCTTTACCCTTCTTCTTTGTCTTTGATAATGAAACTGCAAGTACCATAAAATTCAAACATTTTAGGAACTTTATAAGGGAGCATTCGGCCTACTCAATTGACTGAACTAAATTTAGGTTTGTCGGGTTGGTTTAATAAGCATGAGTAATATATTTAAAATAATTAAAATATTAAAATATTAAAATATTATGCCCTATTTGTCTTGGAAAATTGAGTTATGGATAGTGCTGAGTGATGATAAAGATTTTTGGACCACAGTTTCACCTAAAACTTTCTAAATTCGCACAATCAAACTATTTTTGGACCATCCTACATATTCCCTTGAACCGTAGATCAATGTAACAAACAAGATATAGGCAACAACTACAACATGACACATCCAAATTTGCAGTTAAAATAGTTTGACGGAATGTTCCAAAAGGCAACTTATATGAGAATTTCATGCAATTTTAACATTTTCCCCATTAAGATGGCAATAATTGGATACAGGACATCAACACTACGTATTTCGCAACAAAACATCAGGACAAGTAACCCTTAGTGCTTCTGTTATTTTAGATTTACCGTTAAACCTAAAATCTTTCGCTTTTACCAGTGCAATTCTGTTTCAAACAAGTTGTGAAACTATGAATTACTTCAACACAGAGGCAATAAATTGACACAACTTAATTTGCTTAAGTAATTTCCAGAGAGAATATCAAGACCAAATTGACAAATGCCACACCACTTAGAAATTAATGGAGTAACAACACTCATTTACTAACACAAAACATTAACCATGTCACCATTAGAAAGGAGGCAAAATTTTCCAATGTTGCCCAACCAAGGAAACACTTGCTACAATTGATTAAAATACTTCTTTCCCAAGCTGTACCATGTTATCAGCAAGTCGCCGAATCTCCTTAGCCCTGCAATAAAAAAAAGTTAATAAAATGTACAATCCACTTACAGTTTAATGCTAAAAGAAAGAGTAAATTAGATAAATTCAAGTAAAACAAATAAAACACAGATTTAATTACTCAGTTAAGAGAAACCCAACAACAAAAATAAGGACTTAAAAGCAAAGGAACTAAAAAGATTAATCAATATAACAAAGTAAGGAAACGCATCAAAACCCCAGGAAATCAAAGACACGCTTAAAAGAAAAGAACCTTGGCAACAGTAGTTTCAATGCGCTCGTGCTTTATCAACTGGGAAAACATTATTCTGCAATTGAAGAATAAAGAAATAATATAAAAAGAGAAAAAATCAAACAACTAATTTTATAAAGGATAATGAAGAATCTGAGCATAGACACGCGATGACCAGCTTCCTGAACTTCCCAAATTCACTCCCTGGTACGTCTCGTCGTCTTGGTTTTACTGTTTCCCGTTCAATATTCTTGTCTTATGTAGTATATATTTTGAGCTTTCACTACTTCTATTTGGGTAAAAATCATAGTTTCATATTGTAACGTGAATCTACTACTAAATCACGTTCTTTCGATTCATTGAACCTATTAATTCTGGATGTTTATTTATCATATGAGACTTGGTATCTCCAACTGACCCATTATCTCGATCTAGATATTCGCAACTTTTTTTATCAAACTGGTGAGGTCTTTCAATTTCGTCCTTTTAAATTATGAATTTTCACGTCATAATTGGCTTGCCCATTGATTGGGCTTGTTCTTTTGGGATGTTCATTTTCAAGGATGATCTAATTCACTTGTAATTGTACAATGGATGCTAATTTTGTCAAGGGTTTTCTTTTCTATTGATGTTCTTTTAGATTGGTCTATGTCAATTATGGCTGGACTTTTGTAATGTTTGTTTTAGGATTGTGAACCTTGAATTTTTTGGTATTACTAGGATTTTATTTTAACTTGAATTTTTATGTCATTGGTGGATTGCTTTCTGGAAATTTCATTTTGCTATGGTTTAGACATTATTGTTCATAGGCTAAAAGCTTTAGAAATTTAAGCACTCCGGGTAATCTAGCTGTTTTTATATGTTGGTCTCAGATTATTTCTGCAGTCATAAGATTTTTTTGATTTTGCATTCTTTTTTGAAGGTGTAGTTTGCAAATGGCAAAAGGTGGCAAAGGACGGCGTAGAACAGCAGGCCAGCAAACCCCATTCTTGTTGCATTGTCGTCGCCAAGGCATCTCTGGAGATTTACACCCCAAGAAATGTTCCAAAGCTTTGGATAATAGGGATTGGGAAGATGCAACATGTTCTGTTTGCATGGAGTGCCCTCACAACGCTGTTCTTCTTCTCTGTTCATCCCATGACAAGGGCTGTCATCCGTACATGTGTGGAACTAGCTTCAGATGCTCGAACTGCCTTGACCAGTACAAGAAGTTCCACACTAAAGTAGTTCCATTCAATCATGAAGAACGGTTGCATACTTCTATTGATAATTCAGTTCTGGCCGCCGGTTCTAGTTGGCCTGTTGAGAAGTGTGAAGTAACAGAAATATCATGTCCACTTTGCAGGGGTCAGGTAAAAGGATGGACTGTGGTGGAACCTGCAAGGGAATATTTAAATGCCAAAAAGAGAAGTTGCATGCAGGATGACTGCACCTTTGTTGGTACTTTTAAGGAATTAAGGAAACACATGAAAGCAGATCATCCATGTGCTCAGCCACGTGAAGCGGATCCTACCATTGAACAGAAGTGGAGAAGGCTTGAAAGGGAGCGGGAGCAGGAGGATGTGATCAGCACAATAAGGTCAACAATGCCCGAGGCAATGGTTTTTGGTGATTATGTAATAGAAAGAAATCATCACGGTTTTGAGATCGATGAAGAGGGTGGTCTCGACACAGCAGATGCTATAGAAAGGGGTGGATATTTTGATGTGGGGTTAGATAATAATGTTTTGAATTTCTTTCTTTTTCTGCATGCATTTAGGTCATCAGGGAATGACCTTTGGTAGACGAACAAGGCAGCCTACACATGCAGCAGATGAGAATGCTGTTGGTGTTCACCGTACCTCTCCTGTTGGGGGTCATCAAGATGATGACTGTTTTAATGATGGCGGGGGCAATGTATCTTTGGTTAGCCGGCTCCGTCGACATGGCCGAGTTCTTTTAGGACGTTCAGGCAGGAGGAGGAGAAGAAGAGAAGACATTGGAGGTCAAATGTAGGATAAAGATGTACCTATAAAGGAGGGGAAACAAGAAAGGCTACATCCTACATTTCACTATAGTCTAAGCGAAAATTAGGTGAAGCCAGAAAAAGGGAACTTTAGAATTCAAATTTCCATCAATTTATTTCTCATTCATTTTGAGGGGTTGTATCAGAGGTTGGCTGGGAAGATGAGTAGCCTGTTTTCCTTTGTTGTTGTGTAATCATTTTGATGTACTGGTAATTCCTTTTCTTTTTTTCAACTTATGTTACCCTGTATATATCAATTTTTTTGTTAAGTAACCTGTTACACTCAACGAGCATTAAACAAAATCGTGAATGGCTGAGCTCCGCTTATCTTAGCACTTCCCCGTCGAGTAATCTAATGTGAAATTCCTGTTTTACAGGTTCTGAATTACTCTCGTTATCAGTTATCACATGAAAAAAATATTTTTTTTTGGTAATTTTAAAAAATAATAATGTAGTAAGCCGAAATCAAATATCTGTACAACTTCTAAGCTACCTTTGAGTGGTCTGTTTGGAATTGCTACAAATCTTTCTTTCTCATAATGCCTGTTGGGACACCATAACAAACTGGCGATGCCCCATTCAAGAAAGGGAGGGTGCAACTTTCTCGAGCCCTACCAACAAATGATCCTACTGTCGGTCTGTGCTCACATGCATTCGTCGACGAACCACTGTTTGCAGTTTCAGTTAAATTGCTGCTTGCTGATTTCTTTCTGCAATTGCCTTTACGGCCTTTAATTTTCATGGCCTCAAATTCTTTCACCAGTTGGTTGCATTGGGAACAATCTACTAGATCCATTCTTTCTCTCAACCATGCATTAAGCAGGGCCTTCCCGAAACGGTCAATGTCCTTGTCTGTCACTTCCCACAAGTTGGCAATAGTAACTGGAGAACCAGCTTGTATAAAGGATAGCGAAACACCTCGCGGCACATAGCATCCATTAAGCCTCAGTGAGCCACTGCTGCAACCCATTAGCACGGTGGCAGCACACTTCTCCAGTCCCTGAATCTCATTTTTGGAAAGATACTGCTCCCCTATACCAACCAAAAGCACACAAATGCATATCCAAAATTAATGCAAAGGAACAAAAAGAATAGCACGACATGAGTAACATACAGCATATGGCAATAGTAACAAGCATACCACTTCCATGGCCGAAATATAAGTAAAGGTCATGGCTTTTCAAGGCTGTAGCCAGTTCTTCAGCTGTTGGCACAGTTCCAGCCTTTCCCTATATTATATTGTTCGTTAAGAAAGAAATTATTTACCGAACATCATTCCATGTAAAGCAAAATGGAATAAAGATTAGCTGATTCAAGTTAACAGAGCAAAAAGTGGCATTTTCTATCAATGTATGATAAATGCTTTGCCCTTCGACAAATCCAACAAATAATAAGAGAAATGGATAAATCACCTCAAATTTTTGATCCCTAAACCAGTTCTCAAATTCAGCTTGTGTGCTACTAAGGTCTCCACTGGGATTTAACAAATAAAAGGCATCCAAGGGATCTATCAGAGGAAAAGCGGCAGCATTTGTACAAGCTAGCTCATGATATCGCTGACTTCTCTCAAGTATGATAGAGATACTGCCTACAGAAGGCATTCGATAAACCTCCTGCTGTCTTAGTATTGGTATACTTTTCCATGGAAGCATCTGTACACAGTCCTTGTATAGTCAGTTGTTACAATAAATAAAGTAAATAAAAAGGGAAAAGGATGGACTTTCGAAGGGGAAAAGTTGAAAAAACAAAAAGAATAATCAAACCAAGAAGATGTTGGCAAAAGCAAATATGAGGTGAAAAAATGCTATTAGAGGACAACCATCTTCTTGGAGCAAGATAAACTCATGCTATATTGATATGCCCCGAAATGAAAATATATATAATAAACCATAACAAGTTCACCAACCTGGACATCCAAGTCTAACACCAAAATTATCGGTTCCCTACAGATGGCATCCTCCATATGAAGCTCATTCACTACTTCACGTATTAGTTGGGAGGCCAATGCAGACACATCATCAATGCCATTAGACTGAGAATTTTCTTGTTCGTGATGTTCAAGCTTGCCAGTGTAGCATCCTTTTCTTAAACACTGCTGTGAAAGGCATGCTTCTTCAATGTCAAACTTTGCAGCTCCAAGAATGAGTTTAAGGTAACTCTCATTTATGTCCATTTTGCATTTAGATTTCAGATCCTGCACGAGCTTCTTATGCACTGTGTTCAAGCTTCTGCAGTCCAAGCAGTCCCCAAGAAGCACATGCCTCCATGGACCCAACCATGAATCTTCTAAATTACTGGAACGCAGGCCAAGCATATATATTGTCAGATTACAGTTTCCTAATAAGGAATATTCAGTGTATCAGATAGAATCCTGTAGATATTTTATTTATTGCTATCCCTAACTGCTGTGTTTTAAGGGACAGCATCCCTAGAATCAGTTTGCTTCCTAGTTTAGAGTTTCCTAAAGTTAGGCTCACTATGTATATAAATATTAGTGTAATTTCTTGTGAAATAATATAATAGAAAAAGCCTATTCCTAACATGGTATCAGATTAGACCGATTTCTGGGAATTTTTTTTCTGGTAATCTTTTACTCCCACTCAACCCTCAAGCCTGCTTCTTTTGCTCAAAAGAAATATGTCTGAAATTATCCAAACCAATACCAATGGGGATAGTTCAGAAATCTCTATGAAAAACTCCAACCAAACAAGTGAGTTGCAGAACATTCAAGCGGCCTACAGGTTAAATGGGAAGAATTACTTGAAGTGGTCTCAGCTGGTTCGCACGTTCTTGAAGGGCAGAGGAAAGCTGAGTCACTTACTCGGCATAGGACCTAAAGAAGGAGATCCTCAGTTTGCTGCTTGGGATGAACAAGACTCTATGGTCATGTCTTGGTTATGGAATTCTATGATGCCAGAAATCAGTGGAGCATGCATGTTTCTTAACTCATCCAAAGAAATATGGGAGGCTGTGAAGCAGACTTATTCTAAAGTTTGAGATGCTGCTCAAATCTATGAAATCAAGACTAAGATTTCATCCACCAAGCAAGGCAGTCGTTCCATCACGGAGTATTCTAATCTTTTGCAAAGCTTATGGCAAGAGATGGATCATTACCAGTGCATTCAAATGCAATGCGATGCAGATGCAAAGCACTCTGAAAAGGTTCGTTGAAAAGGACCGAATTTATGATTTTCTTGTTGGGCTAAATGTTGAATTTGATGCGAAGAAGAGTCCAAATACTTGGAAAGGAGGAGCTACCATCACTAAATGAGACACTCGCGATAGTTAAATCTTTGAAGAAGGAAGAATAGGAGTTATGCTTGAAGATAATCAAGTAGATGGTTACGCCTTAGCTACAAAGGCTGTCGGTGAGAGGAAATTTGCCATGGAACACCCAACTGGCAACGATATTAAGCAGAAAGAATCTACAAGGCCTATTAAAAGGAGTCTCAGATGGTGCACCCTCTTTGTAAAAAAACTCGTCACACAAAAGAAAGCTGCTGGAAGCTCCATGGAAGCCCTGAGATAATTAAAAGGAATTTTTGAAACCAGCGGACAACCAAAGGAACAAGGGCGAGCAAATATAGCAAGACAATTTGGATGGAGAAACAGAATTCTCAAGACTCACCGGTGTTTTTAATAAAGATGAAATTGAGAAGTTAAAGACGTTGCTTTGGGATCATTGGAAAAGTCTTCTTCCATGTGTACTTGCGATTTGGCGCTGGCGCAGTATTTCTTATTCTCAAAATTCTAATGTCTCGGACACACGATCACCAATGAGTCTTAGGTCATTGACTCAGAGCTACTGCACCATATGACCCACTCCTCACACAAATTTGTTTCATATACACATTGTCCTAGTAATAGAAAGATTACTGATGGTGATGGATCTGTGATAATGATGGGTGGTCAAGGTGATATTGTTATAAATAAGACCCTTACTCTTAAAAATGTCCTTCATGTTCCTAAACTATTTACCAATCTTCTCTCCATCAAAAAACTTACCAGGGACTCTAATTGTAGTGTGGTTTTTTTTATCCCAATCGATTTTTTAGAGAGAAGAATCTGAAGAAGATGATTGGACATGCTAAGGAAGCAAATGGCCTATACTATCTTGAAGAATCTAGTGGAGAAATTAGTGCTCTGAATTCCTCACCATTATCTTTCCTATCCAAGTCTGTTCAAGCTAATAAAGACCAAATTTGGCTCCACCACCTCCGCCTTGGCCATCCTTCGTTTTAAGTCCTTAAATTTATGTTTCCTTCATTGTTCAAAGGAATAACTGTTGAAAATTTCCATTGTGATGTTTGTGAACTTACCAAACATAAACGTACCTCCTTTCCGGTAAGCAATAAAAGAACATCCGCTCCATTTACTCTTATTCATAGTGATATTTGAGGACCATCAAACATTTCAAACATCTCTGGGGCTTGGTGGTTTGTTTCCTTTATTGATGATTGTACCCGTGTGTCTTGGATATTTCTTTTAAAACAAAAATCTGATGTAAGGTCTGTTTTTCCAACCTTTTACAACCTGATCAAAACACAATTTGGGGCTGAAATAAAATGGTTTAGGTCAGACAATGCTAAAGACTATTTCAATCAGTTTCTCTCCTCATATTTTCAAGAAAAAGGCATTCTCCATGAGTCCTCTTGTGTTAACACACCCCAACAAAATGGCGTTGCCGAAAGAAAGAATGGTCACATTTTAGCTATTACTAGAGCTCTATTGTTTCAAAAAAATGTCCCTAAACAATACTGGGGGGAGGCTATTTTAACTGCTACTCATTTGATAAATAGGTTGCCTACAAAGGTCCTTGACTCTCAAAGTCCTATGCAAGTTCTATCGACATTTTTTCCTGATTTCAATACCTCAAACCTTACTCCCAAAATATTTGGATGTGTTGCCTTTGTACATGTACATTCTCAAAATAGGGGAAAACTCGATCCCCGAGCTATCAAATGTGTCTTTCTCGGTTATCCCTCTACACAAAAAGGGTATAAATGCTATAATCCAACCACCAAAAAATTTTATGTTTTAGCAGATGTCACTTTTGCAGAAGAAGAAAAATTCTTTCCTCATCCTTATCTTCAGGGGGAGAACTTATTCACAGAAGATAAGGGCAGAGAATTTTTTCTTCTTGATTTTCCAGCTTCTGTCCAGCCTACCAACCCATTTCGCCTAACTTAATTTTTCTCAAATTCTTATTCAAAGAGCCCAAACACTCGGTCCTTACCTACCAACCAGCCTGCCCACCTTGAACCTATGCAACCCGAAATAGAGCCTACTACACCTAAGTCGACTAAAGGGATTCAGGACACTACTCGCCCTTTACTAGTTTACTCAAGAAAGAAGGCACCGGTGCAAGTTCAATCATCTTTTTCGAATAAACAACCCATCGCTCTACAACCCAAGGTAACTCATCGAACCTACTTTGAATACTCATGAAAATTCGGATCAGAAAGACTATGATTTTCCTATTGCTATTAGAAAAGGAACTAGGTTCTGTACAAAACATCCCTTGTACTCATTCATGTCTTACAAAAATTTGTCCCATAATCACAAAACCTTTCTTACTAGCCTAAATTCTATCTCCATTCCCAAAACTGTATCCGAGGCATTAAATGATGAGAATTGGAAAAATGCCATGAAGGTTGAAATGGAAGCACTTAAAAAAATAAGACATGGGATTTGGTAAAATTACCGAAAGGAAAGAAAACAGTTGGATGTCATTTGGGTGTACAGTGAAATACAATTCAGATGGCTCTTTGGAGAGGTACAAAGCAAGATTAGTTGCTAAAGGGTACACTCAAAAGTATGGAATAGACTACCTTGAGACATTTGCCCCGGTTGCAAAGATGAACACTGTGAGAGTGTTGTTGTCACTCACCGCCAACAGAGGTCGGAAACTACAAAGCTAGATTTGACATCAAGAATGCTTTCTTACATGGTGATCTTGAGGAGGAAGTCTATATGGATGTTCCACTGTGGTTCGGTTCAGATCTGTGATGTAGTTTGCAAACTAAAAAGGCTCAGACGGACTAAACCACTCCCGAGAGCTTGGTTTGGAAGATTTACCAAAGTGATGCTCAAGCCGGGATATAAACAGAGTCAAGGAGATCACACTCTGTTTGTAAAGCACTCATCTTCGTGGGGAATGATTCGCTTTGTTAGTCTATGTAGATGATATTATAGTGACAGTGATGATGGAAGGAATGGAAAATTTGAAGAATCGCCTAGTAAAAGAATTTGAGGTCAAAGAGCTTGGTAAATTAAAATATTTCCTTGGTATTGAAGTAGCACACTCTCGGGAAGGAATCTTCATATCTCAAAGCAAAAATACATAATTGATTTGTTGACAGAGACAGGCAAGTTGGGATGTAAACCAAACAGAGACACCCATAGAGGTGAACCACAAACTTGGAGATGCACTAGAAGATGCGATGAGTTGATAAGGGTTCATATCAAAGACTCGTAGGGAAGCTCATTTACTTGTCACATACTAGACCAGGATATTGCCTATGGAGTTGGTGTTGTAAGTCGGTTCATGCACAATCCTAAAGAGTCACATCTTCGAGTTTGTATATCAAATTCTACAAGATTTAAAAGGCACTCCAAGCAAAGGAATCCTATTTAAGAAAGGGAGAATTTAACCCTTGAAGCCTATATCGATGCAGATTATGCAGGATCTATGGTTGATAGAAGATCAACCTCGGCTATGTGTACATTTTTACGGGAGGCAACCTTGTAACTTGGAGGAGTAAAAAGCAGAATGTTGTGGCTAGATCTAGTGCAGAATTTGAATTTAGAGCGATGGCTCTTGGAATTTGTGAATTATTATGGCTGAAAATTATTTTGGAGGATTTGAAGATCAAGTGGGAAGGTCCAATGAAAGTCATTGTGATAATAAGTTCGCTATCAATATTGCACATAATCCAAATTGCAACATGATCGCATCAAGCACATTGAGGTTGACAGACATTTCATCAAGGAGAAACTTGTGGTGGCCTAATTTGCACTCCATATGTGTCCACTAATGGACAATTGGCGATATCCTTACCAAAGAATTATCCGGGAAGACCTTTCAGAAACTAGTAAGCAAGCTAAGAATGGATGATATCCACTTCCCGACTTGAGGGGAGTGTCGATTATGATTTCCTAATAAGGAATATTCAGTGTATCAGATAGAATCCTGTAGATATTTTATTTATTGCTATCCCTAACTTTAGAGTTTCCTAAAGTTAGGCTCACTATGTATATAAATATTAGTGTAATTTCTTGTGAAATAATATAATAGAAAAAGCCTATTCCTAACATATATATTTCATACATCAGTAGTCAATTTCAACATAAAATGCTGCAAATTACATACAGACTTTGGGTAGTTTACTAAAATGTAGCCAAAAGGAGACAAGTTGAAGAACTTGTGAATGAAGTTTTGTGAACACCAGTTGGCCACTGGTGATCCAATCCCAAATCACAATATTTGTGTCAAAAATGGATGGACACATATTTGATGAAAAGAGAATACCTACCTCAACAGTTTACCAAGTTGGTGATCAACCTTCTAACCATCCACCACAAAGACCTCGTACTTTTTGTATCTTCTAAAGGACAGTAGGAAGATGTCATGAAGTTCTCTTCCAATATCATTTTGAATGCCGGAACAACATTATCAACCACGGTGGAACCCCATGGACAATGCCACTTTTACTGAATTCATCGGTGGCGCAATTCTCGACAAGCCCTTGCATTATCATCATTAGGAGCAGCATCATCCGAAACTTCACGTAAATTTTTCCGGACATTTTTAGCATCTAGTGCATTAATATAATGTTAATTTTTAATTATACATATTTCTATTAAAGAAAATACCTTCTAAAACTGAATCCAGAGGCAAAAGTAAAAGCGCAAAGTTGATTCTTAGAATTCAACCGTGACAATAGCATCCATGCATGAATGGAAGATGGGTAAAGTAGCAATTCTTGCAATAAATTGGTATAATCATGACCGAGCAAACTTATACATATGATGATGGCGGTGGGGGAAGGCCCACATAAAAGTTCATCACAAATTGTTCAAGATCATTGACTGACTCGGGGGCAAGCCTGCAGCAAAACAAGAAGAAAGGATAACATTTCTTTTTCATATGTATGTGCACATCGGGGGTTGATGGGGTAAAGAGAAACTATAGAAGCTAGTAAATCTCATGAATTTTCAGTTGTAACAGCATAAACCTTAACAGTGTGGATGTCTCTGTATGTGCACAAGATGAAACAACCCCATTCAAGTCCTGAAAATGAAAATCCAACGACTCAATCAAAAAAGTGAAATAGCAGGTGTTTTAAAATTTTTGATCTACTGAATGAGATAAAAGCTGCCAGCCTGAATAATCAAGAAATAGTAAATAGCACAAATACATAAAAGTAGACGATAGAAAAGGCAAAACAGAAAAAGTTGGTAAGACCCCACAAATTAGCACCTAGTCCTGACGAAACAGGATTCACCAGGGTATAAATAATATTGCCAATATCATAATTAAAGATGGACCACCAAAATTCAGAATGACTCTTGTGTGCCAGACTTTTCCTGATAACATTGAGCATGATGCGATTGATCTATAACATGTAAGTCAAATGCCTTGACATTTTAAGACAATTTTTGGAACTATTAAGATTTATTGGCAAATAACTTGTCTTGCTACTTTATCATATTGGAAATGCCACCAAGGAAATACAAGATGAAGTTTGCAACCTACCCCAGAATCTACAAAGCGTTGAGCATTCGATCTCCCAGAAGTACTAGGGAAGAACTGGTTATTAAGATGAGTCCCAGTGAAGCTTGATGAAAATATGAAGCCCAATGACTTTCAGAGAGTGCTTTGCAAGATGGCAAAGTAAAGTGCTCACTAGTTGCAGAAAGCAGATATATTGCAGAAAGCAGTCTGGAAACCTGAGTATTAATAAAACAAAATTTAGCTGCCAAGACATTAGAGAAAAAGCAATAGAAAAGACAGAAGGTTAAAAAGGTTAAGAGAACAAATTTGTTGGGAGCAACTTGCAAAGACAATAATTGGAAATTATTTCGGAACTCCCAGACAAACTAGTATCTAAGACAAATTTCACAAGTAAATTAAAAATAGCACTAGCAATCAAATTTAGCTTAACTGTATGCTCATTTTTTCCTTCATTACAGCCATGTAGGTGCAGTAGATGTTATCCGTATATCAACAGTTCTGGAGAGAAACTTCATTATTGACCTTTAGTGAACTTAACTTAGATTACATTGGATTTGGATGAATAAGACATTTAGAAGCAGCAACAAGTCTCAAGAACTAGTTTAAGGCAGCAGTAATTTGGTCTGATGTTATTATAGATCACAAAATTAGGAAAAGTAAATTAATTAGGGGGCAAAAAGAACAAATCAAATTTCTAAGTGTTGCACTAGTCCTAAATTAACTGTCAGAAAATAGTGAATATGATACACTCAACTGTACCATACTTGTTAAAATAAACTAAACACAGAAAAATGTTCAGTCTCAAACGGAAGACCAGTTTCTTAGTGTCACTGGATCTGATATACCACAATCAGATTCTTACATCAAGCCACAGTCGAGCAGTTAAAATAAAATTTACCCAAGACTATATTAAGCTTATGCAAGCATAAGATAGATCAGAATAATAAAAAAATTCAACCTTTTGAAAAAGTACAGGAACCTCACGGCAGAGTACAAAGGCTAGCTTCAACCAGTGTACTGTTTTTGATAACTAAACTTTGGAAAGATCACAGCAATCGATCCTGTTCAGAATATAAACCAAGAAAAGAGGAAAATAAACAAGTACTTGATACAAAAGATATAATTCATAAAGCTGATATTAGAAATTTACTACCGTACCAGAGAGTCCTCACTTATTTAGAAACACGTGAATCAGAAAACATATATAAATATACACAGTGACGCGTGTAAATAAGTATCCTACAACCTAACAGAGGATATTCCAAGTAACATATCACAAGGGTGAAGAGAATTGATGCAGCAGATTACAATTCCTTTAAATCGGGACCTAGCCTAGAAGAACAAGTAATCAGCCATATATTCAAATAATAATGTAATCCTCCTTTGGTAAAATTGTCATTCTTTCTAAGCCTATATAAGAATACAACAAAATTTCTGCTAGTCCAGAAGAATTAAGTAGGTGAAATTACAAGAGTGTTTTTTAGAAAAGAAAAGCAACAAAAGCAAAAGGTTAGCAAAAAAAATTCAAACTTCATCCTCAAGAATAACTGAAGTACTTTCTTAATACAAAAAGCAAAATGGTTTCAGGAAAAAGCGATTAGAAAATAAAGCATGTAAACTTCTTTGAGCACAACCACTACTCGAACATGTACACAAGTGACAGACATCACAAGAACACATACCTGGCAACTTTAGAATGGAAACCCTTCAGAGTCATCCAGCCTATTCTGTATGGGATAGCTGCACGTTCAATAGCGAAAGTATCTCCCACGGTTTCCCTCCCAATCAAATCAAGCAAGAAAGTTCTGTGAGCAGAGGAACAAGTCTGAGTATATGCATTTCTGCTGACTAGGACAGATATGCTTTGCCAAACAACTTCGTGTATCTCATGAGTTTGATCACCATACCCCAAGCATTTTCCTAAAAATATGAAAAAAGAAGTTACAAGAAATTATCAAGTAATTCCGCATTCATACATTAACCTACAATAACTGAAATGAACACCATGTATAATGAAGAATGCATTTAATTGACAAGAAAGAAAAACAATTTCCTCAAGCCTAAGCTTTAAGTTCTCAATATTACCACTCTCTTGATAAATCACCCCAATATGTGATTCTCCTCTTTTCCTCACTTAAACAAGGCCCAGGAAAACAGCTACAAGACTGAAAATTTGTAAATAGCAGCTTACAGTAAAGAACAAAAAGGCCACTATACAGTCTATCCTATAAAAACAAAGTCTTGAGACAGATGACTGGAGTATGATCCTACATGCAGCGCTTTTTCCAATAAAGAGTGTAGAATGTTCGTTAAACCTCACTTGACTTTCAAAGGTGTAAAACATTTTTCTTTTTTCACTTTCAATTAGACAAAAATTAATATCACATATTTTGTATTCAGTTATATTGGCTCAAATTGAAAGACACCTAAAGCCAGCTTACTAGCTTTTATATGTTGCTGGGTATATGTGTTGGCTTGTACAATCAAATAATATCAAGGCAAAAGAACCATACCTGTACCAGTAAGTATCCTCACCAAGAGTTTCCTGTGGGCATACTCCCATTTCATATTTATGAAGTAGATCAGTAACCCAGATTTCATAATCTCAGCAGGAAGGCACTGCCAACATTTTGTTTGGTTACAAAAGCATGCAATTTCACTCGTCAATTCCTCCATACAGCTTCCTTTACCCAAGAGCGAGGAGTCCTTTTCCCAACAGGTGTCAGAGAGTTTGGATGCAACATTACCATTTGAATGTTTGAAATCTCAATTTGTGCTTCACCAGTACAGGTTGTGCTTTGGTTTTGAGATGATCGAAATCTAGAGCGAGTTACCCTTGAACTTCTTCGCTCAGGTATCACATGTTGCTCCTTCACCACAGATTTGGATACATTCTTCGTTTTCCTACCCTTTCTAGCACCTATTGCCTCTGGCTGAGTAGCAGTATTGCCAGCAACATCTTCACCATTTATTATAGTATTTCTGACTGCCAGATCCACATTACTTTCTGCATCGCAAATGATATTTTTCCACTCGGAACAATTTAATTTCTCAAGGGCTGATTTATACAGAACTTCAGCACGAGATAATTTCCCTTTTGAATCATTTATGATAGAAATATCAAAAAGATTACGGAACAAATCACCAAGTTGTTGGTCAAGATTAGCTTCCAGCATCAATCGGCATCTTATGCACGAACAATGGCTGCTGCTGTCCACCAGAATTCTTTTGGCACTTTGCAGTTCCTGCTCTGCAAAATTCCAGAGTCGTTTCTTTCGATATAATTTCCCTAATGTCAGCAGAAGGTACACTTTCAGCAAACCACCGATGCAGTTGTAAGAAAGAACAAGTATCGACAAGACACAAAATAAGATGGGCTAATGACTTTCATACCCAAGATAGAAGAAAAAGTAGCTTCAAATAGTGGTAAGTTCTGTGAACAGGAGATACTTTTTCCCCATAATAGGAAAGATTCAGCCTCAACCCCATTTCCAATCATTTCATTAATACATCCAACCTGGAAATTGTATGTGGATAAAAAAATAAAAATAAAAAATCCTATAAAGTGGAAAACATTAGGGAGAAATAAATCAGACATTGTAAGAGAGAAACTTCTAACCTGAAGAATGCTTTCAAGATAACATTGAAGTACATTCCACGGACTAAGATAACAGCCACATAGGTTTGATGAACTACTGTCAAAAGACCAAAGTTCACTAGCAACTATTCTGTGCACTTGAAGATTCTTAGGACCATTTATAGCTGTCTGGGCAATTTCACCAATGTCACCAAATTCGTTGTATTTCTCAACCAGCGCCTCAATTGAGAATGTAAATTTTCTTTTGAAAAGTTGACTCCGCAATCGAAAAGCTTCTTTTGCATATGAAAGACCCTAGCAGAAAAATTGCAATTATAAAAGAAAATCATAATAAGAAATAACAGGAGAAAAAACATAATAAGTAACAATATGATTAAGATTTTCATGGAAAAGAGAGTCCTAGTCATATTGGATTCATTAAAATGTTGCAGAACAAGGAAATTTGAAGGAGTAAAATAAAAGATGCTAGATCATCCAAAAATTTGAAATCAACCTCAAATAATCGTCCACGGCAAATCTGTCTTTCACACAAATCATAGTAGAGATACCCCGCAAGGAAGAGAGAATGACTAAGCACAGGATCCTATGAGAGCAACAGAGAGATCACTGACCAATTCAGTCAACGGCATAAAATGTTCAATACAAAAAACAGTAGCATTTACTAGAAAGCTGACATGACTTACACTCGCAATGAGTTCAGAAGCAACTAGATTTACATTGTTAGCTGAGACAGCTGATTGTATATCGCTTTCATGATTTTTTAAGCCATGATTGAAATTGTTGAAGAAACATGTGAGGTTCTGTTGGAACCCAAGAAGCCCTGGTTGGGATCCACTTAGACTATGCATCCAGAAGTCAACAGATTTGGAACTTCCACCGCAATGCTCTGATAAGTTTGTGATGAATGACTCATTTACTGGAGAAACACAGAGTGCATGGCTAAGCCGCCTACACTCCCAAAGGTTGGCCACACATTTCCCAAGCTCTACATTGTTTAGTTTGTATATTCTAATTATCAGTTTATATATGTTACTGTGTAATTTCGTGTAACCCTGGAGACAAAAAGGTGAAAAAGCAACAAGTAAAACAGTTAAAAGATGTTCAGAACTCTAGACAAATAGATTTTCATGACTAAAAGATAACGACAATCATATCAATAAGCACACCTTCACTGATAGCAAATCAAGTACATTATATAGAAGTTGCAGTGTATTTCCGGACACCATTTTGAACTCGTCATCCACAAAACAACTATCAGGAATGAATATGCTCAACCAAAGATCCAAGGCAGCATAGATATCTTGATAAAGTTGCTGTTTATGATGAAAAGAAAGTATGAGCAATCAGTAATATAGAAATCTATCGCTAATCTTGATCAAAACGCATTAGTCAAGCCTAAAGAATCACTAAGCACTAATTAGTCAAACCAACAGACTTTTTATGCAAAAATACCTCTGAGTTTGGTTCAGCTTCCTGAGTACATAGTGCAAGTAAACAATAAGCAGCAGCTAATTGATGCCAGGCTGGAGTTCCAGCAATACTTGTTTCACTGTAGAAGTTTTTCTATTTAAATAATATTTCAGGTTAGTCATGGATTTAACGCGAAAAAGAAGCAATAGTATCACAATTAATATCAACAGGGCAGAAAAATAAAGAAGTGATCTCGTGCAGTACCATAATAGATATAGCTTCAGACAAGCACCAAATACAGTCCTTCAAAGCTTCAATCCCATTGGCCCTTATTGTTCTCCCCTTTCTAATTAACATCCTTGCTTTCAGTAAAGGACTATCTTCTATGGCATAAGCATCTTGCAGAAGTAAATCGATAACTTTAATTTGCATTCTCTGACAAAAATCTGGGTACCCATGAGTCATTTCTTGATAAGCAAGAAGCTCCTGAAATTGGAAAAATCATCCATTAGTCATAAGCATGCAGAACCAAAAAATATCTAGAAGGGCCATTTTCAATAACTAACAATATGAACCTGCTCTAAAATTTTGCAAATGGCCATCTTTGACACTTCCGCAGAAGACAACAGCATACAACATAAAGTTGGAGCACTATCCTCTAAATCCGTGTTTTTATGAAGTTTGCACTGTATCTGAAATCAAAAGAACAATTGGCCATCATAACGAAAACATACAGAAAAACAGACAAGAGTTGACAATACCTTAACCCATTGCTTTATCAAAGGCATAGGACCTGACAACAGTCTAAACAAATTTTCAAGCGCGGACCAGTTTTCAAGACTCTCCACAATAATTTTTTCCACCTTAAGATTTCCACATGCATGGAGAACTTCCAAAAGAAATGCACTTCTAGTACATGCATCAGTTACCAAATCTCTGACAACATCTTCTGACAGATGATCACCAGAACTTTTCTTATGAATAAACATCTCACGGAGAAGTTGAATATTAGTCCATGATGCTCTATGAGAAAGTTTTAAAGCCTTCAAAGCCTGCAAAGGTTAGATTGATAACTTATATGAATGAGGAACTTAAATGCAAAGGAATTGAATTGAACAAGAATGCTTGCAACAAGAACATGCAGATCCATACATGTCACGGATATGCATAAAATAGCTTCAATCATACAGAAATGAAAAAGGTTCCTTTAGAAAGTAAAACTAATAAGAGTTGCCAACCGTGCAAAAGAGCATTTAAATATTAATACCATAACCTTAACATACACAAGTTTCAAGGAATTAAGTACCTCTTTAATTTGCTTGCTTCTGTACATAAGAACACCAATATTATACAGAGAGACATAGACATATTTTAGCCCTTGAGATTGAATCCTACCACTGCCAATTATTTGCTTAATGTAGCACACACTCTTCTGAAATATAAAAGGGAAAGCCAGTCAGCAAGAGTGAAAGTTCAATAAACATCACCTCATCCAAAATTAGTCAATAAATAAACAACCAAGTAGCAAAAGTTAAATTTCATTTTCCATGTGAATACCAATAAGTTCAACTGACCGGGACTTTACGCTTTGTACAGGTGGAAAGAATGAACCCCGCCACAATTATACTAGGTACTAACACTTCACCATCATCAAATCCTTCTCTCTTTGTTTCAGATGCACAGCTGCAAGGGCAAGAGAAAATTCGGACAACCATTATATTCATAACTGATTTATGTGCATAACAATTCCCCAATATGTAGCAAAATACGTTATAAGTAATTTTATTAGCATTAGCATAAATTCAGCATCATCCATAGTTAGCAATGTATCAAACTCAAAATATTATGCAAACACAATTATAACTGTTGACATGCATCCTTCTAATAATGACTAAAAATGTACTTAATTCCTTAACTTTTGCATAATTACAATAATACCAATATACACAAGCAGTAAGAATGTCATATTCAGAAGGGAAAAAGATCATGTCATTTTAGTCACTTGGATACAAACAAAAAATTAAACACCCTTGACTACAATGCCAAATTGTCATCCTAATCACATTTGGTTACAACAAAGCAAATAAATCTATCAAAGAAAGAAATAAGCTTACCTCTCAAGAGAAAAGAAACTATCACAGAACTGATAAAAAGCATCCTGGATAATGCAGAGGCTGCTAGAATCAGATGAGGCTTCAGTTTCAGCAAGTATGCGTTTTTTCTCTGAATTTACTAGTTCAGCAAGTGGCTGACACAAGAACTTCAGTGTATTATAGTACATCACTAGACAAGCCTTTTTGTCTTTGCAAGCCAGAGAATTTTTGCATTCAACATCAGATGCAATGCTAGGGTCACTTTTACCAATGTTACAGCAATTTCCAAGCAAACCAAGTAAATCAGACAAATTGTGCAGCTTATCCCTTTCAAGAAACAAAACATCAATAGCTGAATCATCTTCTACACCTTTGGAAGTGGTACAATCATTATATTTCAGCTTAACATTGTGCACAGAGAAATCTAGCCCGGTTGCATAAAGCCTCAGTATTAGATCAACAGGGATTGTAGCCTGTGAAATTCTACCAAATTTAAGATTATAACTCAGGGCATCTTATCCAAATAAATGAAATAGATACAGATCCAAGCCACAAAAAAGCAATTAGTCTAGCAACATACCTGATGAAAATCACCTGCCATGTCATTTAAACGTTTTGCAAGAGTACTACAGAAAGTTATGCCAGCATCTCTACATTTATTGGCACAATAATCAACAAGTTCAACCAACTCCATTGCATTATTATCTATATCAACCTGCCAAAAGATACTTTAATCAATAAATCACAGTGTAAGAGATAAACTTTAGTTATGAAGCCCTAAGCCGATTAAAAATGTCCATTCATAAAAAATTAAAAAATTAAAAGCGAGCAAGTAAAGCAAATGATGCACAAAACAATTGGAAACAAATTAGGAAGAATGTTTGGTAAGATCTCAATGTGTTGATATAAGCAAATAAAAAGAATGATGGTATGTAAAAAAAAAAAACAGAATGACGCCATCATTACTACAGACAACCATCAAACAGCACCATAAGTCTTCAAACAATGGATTTCAAAGCTGACACAATAATCCAGCTTAAAAAGTGCTGCAACTGCTTAATTGTGAAAGGTTCAAATGGGTACAGAAGGAAAATAGGTGTGAGCATTCCTAACGAGAAACACTATTTACAAAATTACTACTATGTGCCACTCCTATCTGTATCGGTGTTGGGAATTGTTGGCTGCATCATGAATTTAGAGTTGAAAGTTGTACGCATACAAAAGTCTTGAAATTAATGAAGCTAAATGACTTATTGAACCCTATTCCTCAACCATTCTAAAACGTTATATAGTTACTCTTACCTTGCATTCACGGGAAATGGAGACTAACAAAAGCGTTACTAAGTCAATTTGAACTGAGCTATCAGTTCTCTCTAGCGAGAACAATGCGGAACATATTCTGCGGGCAAACTGCAAATGTAAGAATTAGTAAGAAAACTAAAAACATAAACATATATGTTGAGCCATATATTAACAACCATACCTTGAAAACTTGATCCTTCATCATTGACCTTGCATACTCGGCCAAACATTCATTGCAGAACCGTCGAATCAACTCTTCGCCAAAATGATTAATCTCCTCAATCAAAAACCGGCAGCATCTACCCAGAAAAGTAACAAGCACATTGTGCGACTTCTCAACAATATCGGCTTCTAATGCCCTGAAAAGGCTCACAAAAATTAGATAAGCAAATGGTTCGTGTTAATATTTATGTAAATCAAGAAATTGAGTACCTGCACCAAGGCCTCACTTGCTCCAACAAAGCAAGAACTCTTTCATATTTCCCGGAATCTTTACAGTGTCCCGTGGCCACGGTTTTTACTACAGACGCCACCGCCTCCACCACAATAGATCCAAACTTCGAATCACCACCAGCAATATCAATGCCCGGAACAAATTTACCTTTAGACTTGACTTCCCCTCTAAGCCTCTCCAAAACCCTAAGTGCTTCGCTTTCTGCCTCATCGTACCGGCCCCACGATTGCAAACAGTATACGAGCTTCAATCTCTGGATCTGAACCAAGTGCGCACCGCCGGCTAACTGCGAGGAGACGAACTCGAGACAAGTTATGCAAAGTCGGTAAGTCTCGAAGAAATAACTAAGAGAGGCTTGTTGTTGTTGATTAGAGTTTTGTATGTAGATACGCTTGTATATTATTGGGAAGGATTTGGAAAGAAAGGACAAGAACTGTTTGGCGAGGGAGCGGACGGCGGCTTGGTCAGGTTTCTTCTTCTTGGAGTTTGCGAGAGTGGAGATGGGGAGGAGGTAGTCGGAGACCAGTGAGTGGATGCCTTTCGAGTCATCGGAGGTTTGGAGATCGGAGAGGAGGGAGGATTCGGTGGGAGTAGCCATTGAGAGTGAAAATGAAAAGAAAAGTGCGAGAGAAGGAAGGAGGGAGGAGTAAATTTTGAAGGGAATTGGAGCGCATAAGGAAAAAGCCCGCCTAAAGGGATGTTCAAATATCTGTCCCACCGGAATAGAGGTGTTTATGGGCCGGGCTGGGCTGGGTTCGGGTCGGGCTCAACTAAAAGTTTAGGTTCATTCATCGAGCTCGGGCCATCAAAAAAATGGGTCTAAATTTTTTCTCAAGCCCGGCCCATATAAAAATGCTAAAATCTCGACCCGACCTGCCCGTATTAAATTTTTATATAATTTTTAAAAAATATATAATACATCAAAAATACTAAAAAAATCAAAATAAATATTTCCCAACAAATTGAAAATAAATTTTAAAAAAATATGTAAACTTAAATAACACTAAGATAGATATAACTTAATAAGCAAATACCACTAAAATAATAATAAAATTAACAAATGCCTTCAAAATAATAACAAAATTAACAATAAAATAAGTTTTATACAATATTCAATCAATAACAACAAAATAGTAGCAACATAAAAGTAATATGGTAGCAAAATAGGGAGAAAACAATAAGAAAATAACATTCAAAAAAAAATAGCAGATTTTTTTTGTCATTTAGTGAATTCGGGCCGGGTCGGGTCGAGCCCGGGCCAAAAATACCTTACCCGAGGCCCGGCCCATTTTTAAACGGGCCTTATTTTTTGTCCAAGCCCATTTTTCGGGCTTATATTTTTGCCCAAACCCTCCCAAATTTCAGCCGGGCCGCCCGACCCATGAACAACTCTACACCGGAAACAAATAATAATCGATAACCTAAAATTTCGAATTATGTAAAAACTATTTAATAACTTTATTCTTAGTTGTTGTTTTATTTGATGATATAATTAACAACTATTTAAGAATAAATTTATGTAATGAATTTATATATATATATATATAAAAATTGAATGAGCTAAAATTTAATGCTTTGTGTTGTTTGGCTTTAGGGTAAGTGTTTAATCGAATCAAATAAAAAATTTGGAGTTAGTCGAGTAAATGAGTCATATTTTATCATTCTATCTTGAGTGAAATTAATTTTATATTTTTTTAATATTAAATTTTGTTTATTTTTTAATGAATTTCTATAAAATTATTAATAAATTGGAAAATAATGAAATTACAAAATATTTTTAAGATTTTAATTTTATAAATATTTAATAGTAAAATAATACAATAATTCCATAATGGTTTGAATATTATATATATATATGCCACAAGTCACGCAACCATATTTTTTCTATTCATTAATTAAATTGAAACAACTTACATACGCTAAATACTAAATTATATATTTTAGATTTACTATAATAGTTTTAGATTTCGTATAATTATTTTTAATTAAATTTAATTATAACATAATTATAGGATTATATTAATTTTATTTTATTGTAACATAATAATGTTATAAATTACTTAAATATGTTAAAATAATTTATAATCTTAAAATATTTTGTTAATTAATATGATTTTTTAATCATTTATTACCCTACATATATTAATCTATATATAAATTTATTCGATACTAATTAAAATTGGTGACAACTAATTATATTTGAATTTCCATATCTTATATCCAATAATTAGATATTATAAAAGATTATATGTTTAATATAATTTTACTTAATAAACATTCAATTTAAACACGAATTTATAAGTAATTTTATTTAAATCATAACATAATTATTTAAATATTTTTATATATCTTAGTTTATAAAATTTATTCACGTTATTTATAACTTTAATGTAAACTATACATAAATCAATTCTATGTTATAATACATAAAACAGGAAGATGGATTCGATTAAGATCCGATGGAGCCGTTAAAATTAACACAAGTTATGTTGCAATAGGTGGTGTATTGAGAGATCATTGTGACAAATGATTACTTGAGTTCAATCGCATATTGGGTAAATGTTCAGTTTTTGAAGTTTTAACTATAGGGCATTCTCGATGGTATGATGTTGGCACAAGGCATAATATATGATAGAATTGTGATACAAACAGACAATATGGAAGTAATCAGAGCTATCAAGGAGTCCTTGTTGAAGGGATCAAATTCTATATTAATCAGACGTATCTTACAACTTTTGCAAAATGAGAAAAATTGGTTAATTGAATATGTTCCTAGAATCGAGAACAGAGAAGCTGATAGTATTACCAAGTTGGCCTTTAGGAGGGAGGAGGGTCTATAATTATATGAAACTTCTCCTCTTGAGACTTTCTAGTATGTTGTAATAGTTCTATTTTATTTGTTAAAATTTTTATATAAAATTGAAGTTTATTATCCAGAAAAGGAACAAATATTATCAGTGTCTTAAGTTTTTTTTTTTAAATTACATAAAAGAATGTATTATGAGCAATATAAATTACATAAATATATAAAAATATCGTATTAAATATTCCAAATCCGTTAATTTGCAAGCATTTGGGTATCATTAATTTTAATAGATATTTGAAAAGATTTAGGTTGAATTTATTAAGATTTTAAAACTTATATTAATCAATACATTAGATAATTTTATATAAATATTTAGATAACACAATCCATTTTTATTAATTAATCTACAATACTTATATAAGATCATCAACGGATAACTAAAAAAGACATGGATAATTAAATAGAAATAAACATTCATGATAAATTTATATTACATAAATTTAGATTTATTTAATAGATAAATATTAAATTTTTAAAATTTAGAAAACAATAACATTAAATAAATAGAAGATAGTTTTAAAATTATAATTCATTGTTATTTGAGATAAATATAAAATATTCAAATTATAATATTGATTTGTCATAATTTGATATGTCAAATTAGGCTCTTCATTACACTAGAAGAGCTTATTATCAAGCAATTTAAGTGTCTTTTATATGTTTTGTTAGAGTTGTGTGACCCAAATTCTAAGAGATTGCTTGCAAGTCAAGTTAAACAAAATATATTTTCTTTCTAGAAGATTTAGTATTTATTAGTATAATATATTTAGCATTTATTAGCATAATTTGTTTGACTTGACAATTTAGCCTATAAATAGGTTCTTTTACAACCTTAGAAAAACATACACCCATTAGAGATTAGAACTCATAACACATTTAGAGAATTTTGTGTTTACGTTTTGAGGGTTCTTTGTTTTCGGGTTTTCGGGGTTTAGTTTTTATCTCCATCTTTTGTACTCTTCATTCTTTTGCCATTATAGTAAAATTATCTTTGCTCGTGGTTTTTTATCATATTTGGAGGAGTTTTTCCACGTTAAATTTGTGTGTTCAATTTCTCAATTTATTTCGCTATTTTTTTTCTTGTTGCTTAATCAAAAAAATCCTAACAAGTGGTATCAGAGCTAGTTTAATTTTTATAGATCAGTCCGTTCAGAGATGGCAGCAACAAGGTTTGAAATTGAGAAGTTCGATGGTGAGACAAATTTCAATCTGTGGCAAGTTTGGATGATGGCAATTCTAGTTCAAACCAGCTTGAAAAAGGTTGTTACCGGGAAAAAGCCTGAGAATCTAAATCAAACAGAATGGGAAGAGCTTGATGAAAAGGCATTGTCTGCAATCCAGTTGTGCCTCGCCAATACGGTATTGCTGGAGGTATTGATGGAGAAAACCTCATCCACCTTGTGGAAAAGGTTAGAAACTCTTTATGCGAATAAGTATCTGGCTAACCGTTTAGTGTTGAAACAACGTCTATTTACGTTTCGCATGAACGAATATGAGTTTCTTAGAGATCACATCAGTCAATTCATTACTCTTTTAAATGATTTAAAGAATGTTGAGGTTCATATTGACGATGAAGATCAGGCTATGCTATTATTGTGCTTTTTACCCCCTTCATACAAGTCTTTCAAGGAGACCCTAATTTATGGCAGAGACAAACTCTCGTTCGAAGATGTGAAGGGTCATTTGTTAAGTAGAGACAAACTCGACAATGAGTTTGGTTTGGATAGCAAGGCAGATAACCAAGCTTCCGTTTTGGTAGCATCAAAGAAACGAGACAAAAGGTGTCGCTATTGTAAAAAGTTAGGTCACGTCAAAGCAGATTGTTATAAACTGCGAAATAAAAGAGCTGCTGAGAGTAACGAGGAAGATGTAGCTGGTGCTAATTTGGCCGATGAAAGCGGTAATGATTTCTTGTTAGTTTCAATGAGCGATAACTCCAAGCTCACGTCCGAGTGGATCCTAGATTCGGGATGTTCTTTCCACATGTGTCCCATTAGAGAATGGTTCTCCACATACAGTTCGGTTGAATGTGGAGTTGTGCGCATGAGAAATGATTCATCTAGTAAGGTAATTGGTATTGGTACTGTTAAAATTAGGATACACGATGGGACGATTAGGACACTCTCAGATGTCAGGTATGTACCTAATTTACGAAAGAATCTCATCTTCTTGAGTAGTTTAGACTTGAAAGGATGCAGAATCAACATCGAGTCGAGCGGCATTAAAGTATCTCGTGGAGCTCTCATTTTGTTAAAAGGTAAAAGAACCGGCAGTATTTATATTCTAGAAGGTTCTACAGTGACCGATGAAATCGGATGTCCCTCGTCCGTTACGGAGTCGAAGTCAACTTGTTTGGAGCGGAGGCAACTTGGTCATAGGAGGGAAAAACGTATGACCGTTTCGTTGAAGAGATGTTTTCTTTTGGATACAGGTTTTGAAAAGTTAGGGCACTGTGTTCATGAAAATCAGACCCGGGTTAGTTTTGATTTGGCAGTGCACAAGTTGACGACTAGAAGTCTTCCAGCTTCTAAGCACAGATTTGACTCAGTTAATTCCCTGCATAGTTCAAGATAGGCCCATGGCGGGCTTTGGCAAAGATGGCGTTGTAAGAATTTGTGTCAAGGTGGAGATTATTAGAGTTGTGTGACCCAAATTCTAAGAGATTGCTTGCAAGTCAAGTTAAACCAAATATATTTTCTTTCTAGAAGATTTAGTATTTATTAGTATAATATATTTAGCATTCATTAGCATAATTTGTTTGACTTGACAATTTAGCCTATAAATAGGTTCTTTTACAACCTTAGAAAAACATACACCCATTAGAGATTAGAACTCATAACACATTTAGAGAATTTTGTGTTTACGTTTTGAGGGTTCTTTGTTTTCGGGTTTTCGTGGTTTAGTTTTTATCTCCATCTTTTCTACTCTTCGTTCTTTTTTCCATTATAGTAAAATTATCTTTGCCCGTGGTTTTTTATCCTCTTTGGAGGAGTTTTTCCATGTTAAATTTGTGTATTCAATTTCTCAATTTATTCCGCTATTTTTTTTCTTATTGCTTAATCGGGAAGATCCTAACATGTTCTTTCTCGATTTTTAGTTTCAAGTCTTAAATAAACGTTTTTGCTGAGTTTTGCCTCTTTTGAGACCCAAATAGGCCAAATGGTTTCATGGAGAACCTAACAATGTGATTGAATTTGTATAGGGAGACGATAATAACCCAACCTCGAGAAAAAAATCATTTAGAATGGGTGTCGGGACATTTATGCCATGAAAGTTTCAACACCCAGAACTTTCACATTGAGGATGCAAAACTTCAACGAAAAATTAACATGGAGCTTACTGTTGTGGGAGTTGCGCTACCGAATGATGGATGTTGTGACACCGAGCCAACGTTACGATATCGAGCCTTCGGAGTCGTGATACCCTTAAAGGTGTTGAAGTGAAGAAATTGAGGCCAACTTCAGTGATGTAGCGACATCGACCATTGGGTGTCGCAACACCGAGGCCCCCAAGATCCATAAGTTTGCCATTATTTTAGGTGTCACAACACCAAAGCCTGAGTGTCTCGATACCGCTACCTGATGAAGGGAAATTATGTAACACCCATCACCTGTATCTATCGCGGGATTAGGGTTACGGGATGCTACAACAATTAAAAGAATAGGATTATGCTATTTCAATTCAAATTTTACTCCAAAACAAATAGTAATAGATAATCATTCAATAATCATAACATTCATACAAAAACGGGGCTTAAATTAAGCCTATGAAGCCTTAGAATCAATTCAGAAACAAGCAAAAACTAATTCGTAACATAACATAAAAGTAGGGTAAAAACAGAAAATAGGGGTTACGTGGCCACGTGGCCAGGCCGTGTAGAGCCAGATAACACAGTTGTGTAATCAAATTTATCTTATGAATAAGAGCCCATTCATATTTTAGCAAGAAAGGTAAAAAAGTTGAAAAATAAGAGGATTCCATTAGTGAAGGTATTATGGAGAAATAATAGTTTAGAATAAGCTACATGGGAAAGAAAAAGTCAAATGAAAGAGCAGTATCCTCAATTATTTACAAGTATGAATTTCAAGGACGAAATTTTTTAAGCGAGGGAGAATTGTAACAGCCCGCCTGGAAAAGTCTTTGTATATGGTTACTGTTTGGTATGTTTTGGTAAAATAAGTGTAGAGATGAGTAAGTAAAATGTTTGTTTGACTAAGTATAGGATTCTATGTATGTGCCACTTGGCGAAATCTTAGTTTTGGCTAGATTTGTGGTTTGGCAGATCCTTCTGTTAGAATACGCCACCCTAGATGCTCTAGCCAACTCATTAGGTTCGTAGCTGAATATATTTAATTAATATTTTAATATTTTAGTTAGTTAAGTTGAGGTTTAGTTAGAATGGAACTAAGCTATTGTAGATGAAAAGACTTAAATAATGATAAGGGCACTTAATTAAAGGAATCAAAAGTGTCAGTGGAATTATATGATTTTTCCACTAAACCTTGTCTCCGAGCTTAAGTATATAAGAATAACAGTGTTTTCTCTGAAAACCTTTGCATTATATTTGTTTTGTTCTTTTCCTTGATTTTATTTGAACTCTCTAAAAACTTAAGTTCGGAAAACCTCTCTAGTTGGGTTCACTGTATTCAACTAACTTAAACGTTCATTTTAGCTCACTGGTAATTGCTGACGAACCCTAGAATATTCTCAAAGTTATTTACGTGTTTATGGTTCTACATGCATAAATATTAAAATGGTATGCAAGGAAAGAAACTTTCTGGTTCCAGATTAAGAATTGATGTTTCTTGCATGCATGTTTAGATTTGATAGATCAATGGTCTGATATTTTTAAATATCCTTATTTTTAGTTCAAGAAGATACTGAAGGTCCGAGTGATAAAGGCAAAGGACATGCTTTATAGACTTTGCTATTATTTCTAGTGAGTAGGTTTGTTTTGTAGTATTGGCCGAATACCCAATCTGCTCTAACTCTAATTCTTTGGAAGAAAGGTGTGATCGTTTTCAACTAGCGATCTAAGAGTAATAATCACGTAACTTTCGGTCAAGGTAAGTGGTGATGACGGTTTGGGGTTTTAGTGTTAATGATCTAAAGGATGAGAGATTGATTGTTTTGGGATGATTGTAGGTTGATCGCGCGTGGGGTAATCTGTTCGTTGCGCAAACATGTGTGTAGTCACACCCCTCTCTTCTGTAAATCGGCAAAAATCGAAAAGCTGAAACTTCGGCATTTGCGGCCTCACGAGCGTGCAATCACTCGTGTGGTAAATTGAGCCAACAAATCATGGGTGATAGACTGTAGAGGCCACCACGAGCGTTCTCGTGCTCTTGGGCTGATATGATCCGTGTGGGCCCAATGGGCTCGTGGGCTCCACACGAATAAAATCCATGATAAGTGGAAAATACTAGACTGGGCTATGTAATTCGCATAGCCGTGACTGAATTTGGGCTAAATAGGCCACACGCTCATATGGGCCCACTTGGGCCGAGAAATGGGCCTTGGGCTCATTTATACTATTATGACCATTTTGGTTACCGGAGTCACTCGAGGCAACTGCGGACCTTCTAAGAGGTCAATATTTGCACCGAGGCCCCAAAGTAGGTAAAATGACCGATATACCCTTAAAGGGTGAAATAACTATTTTGCCCCTAATAGATAGAAATGACCGTTATACCCCTAAAGGTAGGTGGACTGATGTGTTCATAATTTGTATATAACTGTTGCTGAGTATGACATTCTGCATATACGTATGATTTATGACATGACATACTGCATGAGGTTGGGATACTGTTATGGAGTAAGTATATTGTACTGGTGGCTTTGCCACATATCATTATTGGCGGCTTCGCGATCGATCATCTTGGCGGCTATCTTTGCCGCGATATTGGTGTCCGGGGTGGGTGGGTCGATTTTATCCCCACATGGTGTGTTGGTTGGTACGAGTGGTGTGTTGGCTGGATTGGGATGGGTTGCATATTTGCACCGCATCGACATCTTGATTGGGCTTAGGCCCACATATTATTGTAATGGGCTAAGGCCACACCGCATCATTATCTTGAATAGGCTCTGAGCCCTGCATCATTGCCGCATATATTGTTATATATTGACTGACTGATAAGAGATTAAATACTGAGTTGTTGTAAACTCACCCTTTCTTTTTTACTGTACAGGTAATCCTCAGCCATAGGCAATTTGGTCCTGCGAGGGGCTCGGAGGTGGCCACACAACTGCAACTGTTTTATATTTGCTTTTACTTAATTCTAAAATTTATGTTGGGTTTTGTTTATGTAATAAGGTCATTGGTATTTACTTAAGTTTTTTATTGGGCTTTGTTTACTTATTTTAAACTGCTAGTTTAGGGAAGACGAGTTTTCAAAATAATTACCGTTTTTGAAGACACAAAAATTTAGACATTAAATTTTTTAAAAGCTTCCACGAATTTAAATCAACCTACTATAACAAGAGCAGCTAATAAGGCACACGTTTGACTAAATGATTTGGTAAATTATAATAAAGAGGTTTTTAAACTTAGAAACAATTTTTTACCAATAAGTCAAAACTTTTGAAAGACACTACAATGTGACACATTAGATTCATCCATAACGTCTAGGCCAGGTTTGGGGTGTTACATTTAGTGGTATCAGAGTCAGGTTGCAAAACTCGAGTGTGGAATGGGTTATTGAAAAGTTTTTTCTGAAAGTGGATTTTAATGATTGGAAACGTTTTGGAAGATTCACGAGTGTGGCACACCGAGTCTCCGGCGCCAAATCTGTAAGTCCTCTAATACTTTTTACTGAGACGTTATACTGAGAAACTACTATGGATAGTAGGACTATATTGTGAAACTCTAGATAGAAGAAATTGAGACCGTAGAAGACTAAAAACTGTAATGAGATCTCGATCTGCGAAAACGAACCCCTAATGACTGTCTTTCATAACTCATTTGTTAGTAATTACTGAAATTATAATCTGATGCATAAGACTTTTAAAAAATATAAAGCGTATATCGAAATGAGCACAAGAGGTACTCGCGAATGGGTTACACGGGGCCGCGATAGAGGCCGAGGAAGTGCTAGGGTTGGGTCTTCGGCATTGGGCCACGTGCCTACTAGGGAGGCACCAGCTCCACCGGTGACCGAGACGGGGTCTTACGATCGAGCGATTGGGGATGATACCCTGTCCTAAGCTATGCTCCGCATTTTAGAGAGGGTTGCTGGATCTAATACTGGTGCTGTGGGTCGAGGGTCAATTTCAGAGCGACTCCGGTCTAATGGAGCAAAAATTTTTAGGGGTATTTCTGGAGTAGCCCCAAATGTGGTAGAATACTAGCTGGAGGCCACTGAAAGAATAATGGATGATCTCGACTGTACTGTTGAACAAAATTTAAAAGGAGCAGTATCCTTACTGCAAGACGAGGCCTACCAGTGGTGGCTCACAGTGAGAGAGGGTACGCAGGCCGACTGGTTGACATGGGATTTCTTTATGGTGGCCTTTCAAAGGAAGTATATAGGCGCAAGTTATGTGGAAGCCCGGAGAAGGGAATTTCTGAGCCTGACCCAGGAGAATAAGATAGTGGCGAAATGTGAGGCAGAGTTTTTGCGGTTGAGTCGATATGCTCGTGGGATAGTAGCAACTAAGTTTGAACACTGTGTGTATTTTGAGGACGACGTTTGAGATGAGTTACGAGTATTGATAGCTCCATAGAGGGAGCAAGACTTTGCTGCCATTGTAGAAAAGGCAAAAATCGCTGAGGATGTAAAGCGCTCTGAGCGCCAGAACCGCGAGAAAGATAGGGGCAGAAATAAGAGGGATTCTGGGCTCTCAGGTTTTTCTGGAAGGCCTATAAAGAAGGCCAGATTTGATGGGCCAGTTCAGGCTGGAGTTCTTGTTGCTGTTGCTAGACCGCAGCCTTGTGCTGATTGTGGGAGATCTCACCAAGGTGTGTGCTAGAAGAGGATTGGGTCGTGCTTCAGATGTGGGTCCATGGATTATCAGGTTAAAAATTGTCCTCAGAGGCCTGTTCAGATGCAAGCTGTAGGACAGGGTCATGTTCAGCCAGTGAGAGGTGGTTAGCAGCCACCGAGAGGCCGTGGGCAAGCCAGAGGTGGAAACGGTATGGGACGAGGTTGTGGAGCTCCAGGCAGAGGTACTGGAAACTTTGAGGCGAGGCAGCCAACACTGGTCTATGCTGCTCATCGCCGAGAGGATGGTGACGCTCCAGATGTTATAGCCGGTACGTTCTTAATTTATAATGTACATTACACTGCTCTGCTTGATTGCTTGATATAGGGTCTACGCATTCATACATTGCATGCACTGTGTCTGGCACATTGGGTATCATGTGTGAGAGTACTGTTAATGAGATGACTGTGCTAAGTCCACTAGGACAGTCAGTAAGAGTAAACAAGTTGTTCAGAGATGTGCCCCTAGAGGTTCAAGGAGTTATATTTCCAGCGGATTTGATGGAGCTACCGTTTGGTAAATTTGACCTAATCTTGGGGATGGATTGGCTGGTAAAACACCGTGCAAGTTTGGATTGTACTGCTAAGTGTATGGTATTGAGAACTACTGTGGATAAGGAGGTGGTTGTGATTGGGGAGCGAAGGGACTTTCTGTCTAATGTGATCTCTGGGTTAAGGGCTGAAAAGCTGGTTCGCAAGGGTTGTGAGGCATTTCTAGCCTATATTGGTGTATCTGATTCTGAGGGTCCTTCTGTTAGAGAGATCAGAACAGTTAAGGATTTTCCTGATGTATTTCCTGATGAGCTCCCTGGGTTGTCTCCGAACCGCGAGGTTGAATTTGGTATTAAACTCCTGCCTAAAATAGCTCTAGTGTCCATCGCTCCTTATAGGATGGCACCGAAGGAACTGGTGGAGTTAAAAGCTCAAATCCAAGAACTGCTGGACCGAGGATTCATTCGAACGAGTGTGTCTCCATGAGGAGCACCAGTGTTGTTTGTGAAGAAGAAGGATGGATCCATGCGCATGTGCATCGATTATCGGCAGTTGAATAAATTGACTATTAAGAATAAGTATCCTTTACCGAGGATAGATGATCTATTTGATCAGGTGCAAGGAGCTTCGATTTTCTCCAAAATAGATCTTCGTTCTGGGTACCATCAGCTTAGAGTTAGGGAGGCTGATGTGTATAGGACTGCGTTTAGGACTCGTTATGGTCATTACGAGTTCCTAGTGATGCTGTTTGGGCTGACAAATGCACCAGTTGCTTTTATGGATCTGATGAACCGAGTGTTCCAGCCCTATTTGGATCGGTTTATAGTAGTGTTTATAGACGATTTCCTGGTGTATTCGAGAACCGAGGAGGATCATGATGCACATCTTTGAATTGTTCTGCAAATTCTAAGGGAGAAGTAACTATACGCGAAGATCAGTAAGTGTGAGTTCTGGCTGCGAGAGGTGACATTTCTGGGTCACGTGGTGTCTGCCGAGGGGATTAGGGTTGATCCTCGAAAAATTGAAGTCATACTGGATTGGAAACCACCGAAGACTATATCTGAGATTTAAAGCTTTCTGGATCTGGTTGGATATTATAGACGTTTTGTCGAGGAGTTTTCTGTGATTGCTGCACCTTTGAATAAGTTACTGCGTAAATGGGTACCATTCAATTGGACTGATAAGCAGCATGAGAGTTTTGAGAAACTGAAGAAAATTCTGACTGAGGCCCCTGTTTTAATACAGCCGGAGTCTGGAAAGGAATTTACTGTCTACAGTGATGCATCACACATTGGATTGGGTTATGTGCTGATGCAGGAAGGTAAGGTGGTTGCTTATGCGTCCTGCCAGCTTAAGCCTCACGAGGCGAATTACCCAACTCATGACTTGGAGTTAGCTGCAGTGGTTTTTGCACTGAAATTTTGGAGCCACCACTTATACGGTGAGAAATTTATTATTTACATAGATCACAATAGCCTAAAATACCTTATTTCTCAGAAGGAACTGAATCTTAGGCAGCAAAGATGGATAGAGCTGCTTAAGGATTATGACTACTCGATTGAGTATCACCCTGGTAAGGCTAACGTGGTAGCCGACGCACTGAGCCGTAGGGCTATATCTGATTTGAGAGCAATGTTTGCTCGTCTCAACTTGTATGATGATGGTAGCTTGTTGGCGGAGCTTCAAGTGAGACCGTCGTGGACTGAGTAAATTAGGGGGAAATAGTTGTTGGATGAGTCACTGGTTCCTCGTTTCCGACAGGTTGAGAATGGAAAAACTTTAGATTTTGGCCTGAATAGTAAATGAGTACTGTGTTTCCGTGGGAGAGTCTGTATTCCAAAGGATTCTAATCTAAGGCAGTCTATACTGCAGGACGCACATAGTAGTCCATATGCTATGCATCCTGGCGGAAACAAGTTATACAGATATCTACGTAAGCTATACTGGTGGCCAGGACTGAAATGTGAAGTTATCGATTTTGTGAGTAAGTGCTTAACGTGCCAGCAAGTTAAAGTTGAGCATCAACTGCCTTCAGGGTTACTGCAGCCAGTTAAGATTCCACTTTGGAAGTAGGAGAGGGTAACCATGGATTTTGTGAGTGGGCTGCCCTTAACGCCTACTAAGAAGGATTCGGTATGGGTTATTATAGACCAACTAACTAAATCTACCCATTTTATACTAGTCCGTACTGATTACTCATTGCTGAAGCTGGCAAAGTTGTATGTGGCTGAGATTATGAGACTGCATGGGGTATCGGTTTCCATCATATCCGACAGAGACCCTCGATTCACATCTCGATTCTGGAAGAAATTACACGAGGCGTTGGGTACTAGGTTGGACTTCAGTACTGTGTTCCATCCTTAGACAGATGGCCAGTCAGAGAGGGTGATTCAGATACTGGAGGACATGTTAAGGTGTTGTGTAATTGATTTTCGAGGCAGCTGGGAAGACTATTTGCCGCTAACAGAGTTCGCGTATAATAATAGCTATCAGTCCAGTATTCAAATGGCACAGTACGAGGCATTGTATGGTCGTCGGTGTCATACTCCTACCTGTTAGACTGAGCTGGGCGAGCGACCAGTTTTGGGGCCAGAGTCTTACGCAGATCTTAAAACTGATTTGAGACTGGTTAAAGGAAGCATCTGACAGGCAGAAGTCCTACGCAGATCTTAAGCCTTGAGAGATTGAGTATTTTGTGGGGGACTTCATTTTTCTTAAGGTCTCTCCATGAAAAAAGATACTGAGGTTTGGGCAAAGGGGTAAGTTTAGCCCTAGGTTCATTGGGCCTTACCGTATACTGAAGTGTGTGGGACCGGTCGCCTACCAACTTGATTTACCTCCAGAACTAAACCGGATTCACGATGTGTTCTACGTATCCATGCTGAGGCATTATCGCTCTGATCCCACGCATATAGTACTAGTCGAGGAGATCGAGGTTTGGCCAGATCTAACCTTCGAAGAGGAGCTAGTGCAGATATTGGACCGTGAGGTTAGAGTACTGAGGAAGAAATCTATTCTGCTAGTCAAAGTGCTTTGGTGCAATCACAATTTAGAAGAAGCCACGTGGGAACCTGAGGAGGTGATGCTTCGGCATTACCCTCATCTTTTCTGACCAGGTATATTTCGAGGTCTAAATTTCTTTAAAGGGGGTAGAGTTGTAACGCCCTAAAAATATATGGTATTTAATTTTTGCATGATCTGATACAAATTTCTTGTTTTCTTTAATGGCTAAATGATTTGGGTGTGCATGGGAGTGTTTGAGAAGTCTGGGTTCATGTCTTGGCTTTTGCAGAATTTTTAAAATTTGCTCTTAAATGAATCTGGACACTAGCACATAGGTCTTATTAATTATTGTGTTTGTTTTAGTCACAAAAAGCCTATTGGTGCAGTGGTTGTGGCGTTACAAGTGTGGCAAAGGGGTCTGAGGTTCGAGTGTTGGCATAGCATGAGGGGGTATTTATTTTGCTGAGGGTTCAGCTAGTAGTTGAGTTGCAGTAAAATTCTGATAGATGAGAGGTTGGAGAGATTTGAGGAGTGGATTGTGGTGCAAATCGTGGAGAGGATTAGGGAGAGATTTTAGGAGGAAATCAAGGAGTTGGGTCGTGGGGAGAGTTGTGCCGAATTTGGTATCTAGCTACTCAGAAATTCGGCAGAGATTTCTTTTGGTATAGTCCTTATTCGCCTTCTTTCTTTTGACAATTTTGTTTTCTTCTTTCTCTTTCTTCCTGGCCGAATTGTCCTTTTGTGTCTTGGCATTATAAAACACTTTGGTCAATTCCTGGTGAGTCAAGTACCTCTCGGTATCTGTTGGGTTCCTTTTTCTCTGCTATTTTCCCTTTCAGCCGAATTCATTCTTCTCCCATTATTTCTCCTTCACCTCTTCTCAAATTTTCTCCTTTCTTCTTTGACTGAGTAGCCGACTCTCTTTTTCTTTCTCTGCTGTGCCAGTCAGTTTGATAGTGGGCGGTGATCTCTTCTCCTGTTCATAACACCGTGGTAAGCCAAATCCTACATCTCCTCTTTTCCCATCTCTTTTGTTTCGCTGCTTTTCCAATGTAGACTGAATGTTTTAAATCTTGTCTTGTTGTTTCGAAACCCTGTGGATAATAGTCTCTAACAATCGGTGGAGCGTTGACTACATTGCTTCTCTGTACATCTCTGCCTTCTGCTTCGAATACCTTTTTGGCCGAATACTGTGGGGTAAGTAGGTTTGTTTTGTAGTATTGGCCGAATACCCAATCTGTTCTAACTTTAATTCTTTGGACTATGGGCATCAATTCAAGCCTTGTATTACACGATTATTGCTAATGAAATCCGTCTTATGCGCAGTAAATCGAGAAGAAAGGTGTGATCATTTTCAACCAGCGATCTAAGAGTAATAATCGCGTAACTTTCGGTCAAGGTAAGTGGTGATGACGGTTTGGGGTTTTATTGTTAATGATCTAAAGGATGAGAGATTGATTATGTTGGGATGATTGTAGGTTGATCGCGCGTGGGGTAATCTGTTCATTGCGCAAACAAGTGTGTAGTCACACCCCTCTCTTCTGTGAAACGGTAAAAATCAAAAAGCCGAAACTTCGACATTTACGCCCTCACGAGCGTGCGATCGCTCGTGTGGTAAATCGAGCCTACAAATCATGGGCGATAGACTTTAAAGGCCACCACGAGCGTTCTCATGCTCTTGGGCTGATATGGGCCTCGTTTGGCTGAAATAGACTGTTAGGCCCAATGGGCTCGTGGGCCCCACACGGATAAAATCCACGATAAGTGGCAAATACTGGACTGGGCTATGTAGTTCACATAGCCGTGACTGAATTTGGGCTCGTGTGGCCCCACTTGGGCCGAGAAATGGGCATTGGGCTCATTTACACTGTTATAACCATTTAGGTTACCGGAGTCGCTCGAGGCGACTGCCGACCTTCCGAGAGGTCGATATCTGCATCGAGACCCTAAAGTAGGTAAAATGACCGAAATACCCCTAAAGGGTGAAATGACTATTTTACCCCTAATAGATGAAAATAACCGTTATACCCCTAAAGGTAGGTGGACTGATGTGTTCATGATTTGTATATGATTGTTGCTGAGTATGACATTCTGCATATACGTATGATTTATGACATGACATAGTGCATGGGGTTGGGATACTGTTATGGAGGAAGTATATCAGATGGTGGCTTTGCCACCTATATCGCATCTTGGCGGCTTCATCTGCGATCATCAGATCGGGCAAATTTATGCTACGATATTGATGTGCTAGCTGGGTGGGTCAAATTTATCCCCACATGGTGTGTTGGCTGGATTGGGGTGGGTTGCATATTTGCACCGTACTGATACTGTATTGGGCTTAGACCCACACTATTACTGTAATGGGCTAAGGCCCACACTGCACTGTTACTGAATAGGGCTCAGGCCCAGACTATTGCCGCATATATTGTTATATACTGACTGACTGATAAGGGATTACACACTGAGTTTTCGTAAACTCACCCTTTCCTTTTTACTGTACAGGTAATCCTCAGCCATAGGCGATTTGGTGCTGCGAGGGGCTCAGAGGTGGCCACACAACTGCAGTTGTTTTATATTTGCTTTTACTTAATTCTAAAATTTATGTTGGGTTTTGTTTATGTAATAAGGTCATTGGTATTTGCTTAAGTTTTTGATTGGGCTTTGTTTACTTATTTTAAACTGCTAGTTTAGGGAAGACGAGTTTTCAAAATAATTACCGTTTTCGAAGACACGAAAATTTAGATATTAAATTTTTCAAAAGCTTCTGCGAATTTAAGTCAACCTAATTTAACAAGAGCAGCAAATAAGGCAGACGTTTGACTGAATGATTTGGTAAATTATAATAAAGAGGTTTTTAAACTTAGAAACAAATTTTTACCAATAAGTCAAAACTTTCGAAAGACACTACAATGTGACACGTCAGATTCGGCCATAACGTCTAGGCCGGGTTTGGGGTGTTACACCATCCATTCATTCATTTAGATAGTTTTCATACTTAGATTAAATTTGCATTAGGGATCAAATTTGCATCTAGATAATTTAATCATCACGATTCAATTTATTGTGTTTTTTATATCAAATTGTTAACTATAATTTTGCAAATAACTGATTAACATACACAGTCCCTGTGGAGACGATAACTCATTTTACTTACTTATTACTTGAACGACTGTGTACACTTGCACAAAAATCCCGTTACAACATCATCAATTTTTTAAAATTTTAAAAAGTAATAAACATATATGGAAACTTACAGAAAATTATTTATATAACGACCTGATTTTCAGTGGTGTCGAAAAATATAGTTTTGGGACCTCTTTTCCATAAATAAAGCCCATAAATATTAAATAGGGAAATTTATGGAGTTAGTATATTGTTTAATTGAAATATTATTAAGTGATTTAGCTTAAATTGTGACTAATTAAGGCCTAGGGACTAAATTGTAAAAGTTTAACCACTATACATTTTTAATTAGAATAAGGCTTGGAGACTTAGGTAAAAATTATCCAAAGGACTCAAATGGATAATAAACCAAATTAGAACAAATTTTAGTGGATGATGATGGAAGATGTCATTAAATTAAGTTAATTTGTGATTAAAGTTTAATTAATTAAGGTTAAGTTAATTAAACTAGTTTAATTACAATTAAACCATAGTATATAAACCAAATTTAAGTGAAGATAAGTGTTCATCTTCTCCACTTCAACCATCCACCATAGCCAAGAATAAAAATAAAAAAAAAGAAAGTTTTAAAGTTAAGTTGATATTCAGACCATAATTTCAAGTTAGTCTGTAGCCATTTTTCTTTGGTTTTTACAGATTTTTTTTATCATGGGAGCTTGATTAAGCTAACTTATGGATCAATTTGATCAATTGGTGAAAATTTGATAAGCATTAATTGATGAGAATTGAATGATTTAGGTGTGAATTTGATATAATGTAAGCTTAGATTATAAAAAGGACTAAATTGTAAAATTTAATTGTTAGCTTTATACATTATGAACCAAATTGAATAAAATGAACTTTTTTATGAAATTGTGGTAGGAATAGAAAGTATAAAGTCCCTAATGAATAAATGTGAAATCAGATTTGAATCTAAAGCCTTATATTGAAAGTTATACTTGTCCCAGTTTTAGGGACTGAATTGAATAAATAAAAAATATGTAAAAAAATGTATTTGGTTGCAAATTCGCTGGTAATTGATTGTGTGATATGGTTTGTGGCTATACGCAGCTAACGTCGACACAAAACCTTTGAGAGGGAAAGGAAAAGCAAAAGTAATCGACTAGTAACTCGAAAACTCTTAGTTTGTACATTTATGATTCAAGGACGTATTAATTAATTGCATTTTCATGTTAACTGCACTTGGGGATGTCAATGTGAGTATATAGTGATAATATGAACAATTGGGTTGAGCTTTAATACGAATTATCGAGATAGGGAACTAAAATGAATAAAATGTAAAATAACATGAATTGCCTTTAAATATGATATGTGCTATGGAGTTGAGGAGAAATGTATTGTATGACATGTAATATATGTGATATGATGATAAAATGGATTGTGGTTGCGAATATGGTTCAGAAGTGATATATGTACTAAATTGTAAATGAAATTGAATACTGATACCCTATTAACTAGTTGGGCTGAATCGGATATAATTGACATGCCATAGGATTGGTTTGTGTATAGGTTATACACTTCGTACGCCATGATGCACCTTGTGTGCCAATATGCACTTTGTGTGCCAGTATGCGCTTTGTGTGCCAAGAATGCGCTTTGTGTGCCAGGATGCACCTCGTGTGCCAAGATGTACTTCGTGTGCCAATATACGTTTTGTGTGCCAATAATGCACTTCGTGTGCCAGGTAGCACATTATGAGCTAGTTACCCTACTTTGGTTTATCAGATAATGCATTTTGATGCCATTTTGGTGTGTTGGTTGGAAGATTTGTGTATTTGTCTGAGTCAGGTTAATACGAGTTTAAAATTGTAAGTTTAGTTAATGATATGAATATGGTGATATATCATACTATTGAATCAAATATATATTTGTATATGAATTGAGATAGAGGGAACATGTTTGTGTTTATGCAAATCAGTTGAAAACGAGCCCTAGGGGCCAAAACAAATACGAATGAGTCAATAGACTCCAAAAATAGGTTTAAATGATATGAGAGCCATGGAGCATTAATGGCATAATGTTAATGGTATAGGAAAATATTTGATTACATAATTGGTAATGGTAGTTAATAAGGGATGGTATTTGTCAAATGGTATGCACAGATTACTAGACTTGTACATTGATGAATGAATTGGTTACTTTCCATAACCATGTACTACCTTGTATTCAAGATGTGATATTATTTGGTTGATAGATTATAACGTGGCTAGATTTTGTAGTTGTGTTGTGCATGATCTGTTGGATCTAGTGCCCTAAGTATATTATTTTCGTCTAAGTACACTTCTAATTTTTTAAACAGATTAGTTAGTAAAACTAATCATGAATTACATTAATACTTTGTATATTACCCTCACATGGTTTTTGCACGCAAAACAAAATAGAAGCAAATGTTGCTCATTGGTTGTCTAATGTTTAACTAATACTAAGTAATATTACGTGGTCGGATCGTAATATAGAATGAAAACTTGTATTAGTAGACGAACCTAAACATGTCCTTAGTCTAACTGGAAATGAGAAAACTAATACTAATATGTCGTCTATCAAGTCCAATTGGGGAGATGCCTTGTCTTAGGGATCGAAGCAGATGACTCCCAGAAGATAGAGACATAGATGTGACTGACTAGACTGACAGTACATCGGACTGACATACCTAAATCCTGAGTGGATGGCAAACTATGTATGTTTGACTCGTGTACTTAGATGTAAGTAATAGCCTGAGTTTGAATAGATAAGGAACCGAAAACTGGTGTGTTGGGTGTACGACTTCTACAGTATGTAGCGTCATTCACAACAGTGGAATTCATAGCCCAAGACATGGGTAAATGATATCCTTTCATTGGCATTACATGGTTGATGAAAAGTAAAAGGGAGCACGGGTCATTCGTCTTTGTGATGAATTACTTGACTACTGTTTAATAGTAATTAAATTTTCATAAAGGAAGATGTAATGGTTACCATGAGATAAAATACGATCATATTAGGAGAGGGGATATTATCCTAAAGAGATCAAGGATATCCTATGAGGGTAACACACTTATGACAAGGTCATTGGACGAGTATTGAGTAGTTGCTTTAAAAAATAGAAATGATAAATGATAAATGATAAATGATCCATTTGCAAATATATATGGATTACTAAAAAATGATCGGAAGAATAGGTTTATTTTTTTGAGCAATTTTAAAGCCCGAAAATGAAAATAAATCATTTGGTCATGGTGAACAAGTTGAGTTGTGAAATATTGAATATATTTTCTTGAAAATTTTACTAGGGGTAAAATTGGGATGAGAAAATTATTTAATTGGAAAATTAATGTTTATTTTGGAAAATTGAAAATATGTATTGGGTTGGATTAAATTATAAAGTGTTGGGTTAAAAGTCTAGAAAACACATATAATTGGGCCCAATACAATGAGGGCCTGCATCCCTATCATAATACGTATGAGGAGAAGCACACCCTATTAGCCCCTCTCCCCCTCTTAGCTGGACTAGGAAGTTTGTTTTTATATTTGAAATAAACCTCTACAATTTAATACGAGTTTACCTTCTCTCCCTATAAATAGATGACATCGGTAGAGTTATTTACATAACTTGAAGATATTGTTACCCTGTCGAAAAATAAAGAAAATTTATTCTCAACTATTATATATATTCAAAATAACAAATTTTTCCGGTTTCTATTTTGAAGAGAGAATTTTCGTTTTCACCCCAAAAGTAAAGAAAACTTTTTCTAGTTCTGTATTTTGATTCAATTGGTTGGAGCCCACACTCGAAGTAGTTCATGGTACGAAAATAGCGGAGAAGATCATTTAGTTGAAAGTTGAAAAATGTCAAGGATCCGCTTATCCGAAAAAGTAAAAATATCTTCAAGTTATGTTTCATAGCCCTACTAGTGCCATCTATTTATAGGGAGAGAAGGTAGAACCCTTGTTGAATTAGAGAGGTTCATTTCAAATAGAAAAAATAACTTCCTACTTAGAGTAGGAGTAGGGTGGACAACATCCCCTAGTATTCCTACTAGGGTTGCTGCCCCCTACATATTCCATGATGGGATTTTAAGCCTCTCTGACATTGGGTCCAATTACGAGTACTTCCCAGACTTTTTGATCTAATACTTTGTAATTTGATCCTGTAACACCCCTAACCCGTAACCGACGCCGGACTAGGGTTAGGAGCATTACCGGACAGATCGAAAACTTACATAACATTTCATACATTACATTCATCATTAACAATCATAGTGTCCCTTAGATGAGTCATCAAGAACCTAAACATGCATATGAACCGAGTTGGGACTAAACTGAAACACGTAGAGAATCTCATGGAAAAATTTAAACTTTTCTAAAATACAAGGGAGACATGCCCGTGGGAGGAGACCGTGTGCCCTCCACGACTTCTAGACACCCCCGTGTGTCCATCCGTGTCTATATACTGACTATATCAACACGGTCACTAAGCACGCCCGTGTGCCATGGCCGTGTGCTACTAGGCCATATACTGACTTCCCCACCACGGCCACCAAGCACACCCGTGTGCCATGGCCGTGTGCTCTTAGCTCGCTACTGACTTGTACACCACGGCTAGCTGACACCCCCGTGTCGAGGCCGTGTGCTATTAAGCTACCTTCTGCCAATTCACCCACGGTCTTTAGGCACGCCCGTGCGACTCGACCGTGTGACATTATAGGCCATTTACAAGGCCAAAATTCCACCCACTTGGGTCATACCAACAAGTAATATTTACCAACACATATCATGCATATATGGCAGCTAAAAACATACTAAATATCCATTCGATCTATGCATTTAAAACAAATTCCAAACTTACCAATTTGCATAACTAAATCTCAAATATGCTCAAGCACAATTCATCTATATACTTACCATATCATAACCATTCATATAACAACTATTTATACCAAAACAAACTTCACATACCACATTCATTTAAGCATATTACCAAAACATAACTAGCCAAATCACATGGCTAAGTTCATGTAACATACTCATACCAAATTCTAGCCTATACATGCCATATCTAGCTGTATACATTTTCAAAGTGTACCAAAATGAGTTTAGTAGTAATGTGATGATGATTCTTGACGGTCCCGAGCCTTCAGTAGCTTTGATGACCTATAAAACAAAGAAAACATACACACACAGAGTAAGCTTTCCAGAAGCTTAGTAAGTCATAATACAAACAAACTTAGCATAAAAGACACATATGCATAAGGTACATTGGCACATAACATTTACTTAACATACAATCACATATTTGCTTTGATTCGTATACTTAGCCACAATTACTACATTCATCCATTCAAAAATCAATTATATACACATAACTCTTTCATAATCATTCTTACATCTCATTCTCGTTCTTATATTCGATCATACTTCTCTTCATATCAAAGTCATGTGAGTACTTACCTTTTTATACACACTAGTGTACATACCAAACGTATCTGAAACAAATATACATTCACATAATTGTTCATAGCTCAGATTTGCGCATTGAACCGTTTGGAAACTAATAGGATACTCAGAAACTCAGAATAATCATACAATGCCAACGCCCCGCACGAGGTCTTACATGAAATCGATATCGATGCCTTTGTCCCGCATGCGGTCTTTCACGCAAATCGAGATATAAATGCCACCGTCCCCATGCATGGTCTTTCACAAAATCGATATAAATGCCATCGTCCCCGACGTAGGTCTTTCACGTAATCGATATAAATGCCACCGTCCCGCATGCGGTCTTTCACGTAATCAGATATAAATGCCACTGTCCCAGACAGGGTCTTTCACGAAATCAGATATAAATGCCACTGTCCCAGACAGGGTCTTTCACGTAACCAGATATAAATGCCACTGTCCCATACAGGGTCTTTCACGTAATCAGATATAAATGCCACTGTCCCAGACAGGGTCTTTCACGTAATCAAATATAAATGCCACTGTCCCAGACAGGGTCTTATACGTAATCAGATATAAATGCCACTATCCCAGACAGGGTCTTTCCCGTAATCAGATATAAATGTCACTGTCCCGCATGTGGTCTTTCACGTAATCGATATAAATGCCATCGTCCCGCATGCATGGTCTTTCACGTAATCGATATAAATGCCTTTGTCCCATGCATGGTCTTATACGTAATCGAGATATCGATGCCATCGTCCCGCATGTGGTCTTACACGCATGTCGGATATCGATGCCATCGTCGAACGCATGTGGTCTTACACGATAAAACAGAATAGATACCTTTGTATTCATAAGTTCATACGGGATTTCTCAAATTTATCATTATATTGACCTTATCTCGGAATTCATAAACATAACTTCTCATAAGCATTCATTTTCATCATAGATCATATGAATATGCTCAATTTAATACAAATTACATGTATTTGCAATATGACTTACCTCGAAATCGGTTTATCGGAATGAAAACGGCTACTCGTTTACTTTCGTTTTCCCGCGATCTAAATCCGTTTTCCTTGGCTCTTGATCTAAACATATTCAGAATTAACCCTTTTATTCACTAATTCATTCAATTCAATCCATGGACACACGTTTAGGGTAATTTGCAAATTAGCCCTCATAATTGCACAATTTATCAATTTAATTCATTTTTCACAAAACATCAAATTCACATAATTTGTTCACACCCATGCATAGCCGAACCTCCCTAGGGACTATATAAGTCCAAATATTTCATCAAATTCACAAATTGGTCCTCTAAAATAATATTTTCACAATTTAGCCCTATTTAGCTAAATTCATCAAAACTCCAAGAACAAAACATGTTCATCTAGCTCAAAACTTTCATTTAACATCATAAATCATCATAAAGCTCCACATATCATCAATGGAATTTCTTATAAACAACATCAATTCATTAAATTGAGACATGGGTTTGATAGCTCTCGAAGCAACTGTTACAAAAACGTAAAAATTATCAAAAACGGATCAAAAACTAACCTTGAATTTGTGCCTCAATCTAGCTGAATGTAACAAAGCTCAACCTTATTCTTTTCTTTTGATTTTCGGTGATAGATGGATGAATAAGATCCACTATCATACTCATTTGTTTTGTTTACTAATAACATAATTATTAAATTACCCTTTTACCCATTTAATAATCATATAAGACAAACATATATAATGGCTATCATGTCATTCCACCATCCACTAACTAAGTAGTGGTTCAATTGCCATTTAAGGCCATAACTTTAAATAGCCACAACACATTAGTACTTAAACAATTAGCAAGCAACTTCCACATTCAATGCAATTCAATCCTTTGCTCCGATTATACACACGAACAGACAAATTAGCTTACGAAAATTTACCACATGCTTAATCACTTATCAATGGCACAGAAAATAATATTAAAATATTATACGGACTCGGATTTGTGGTCCCAAAACCACTGTTCCGACTAGGGTATAAACCGGACTGTTACAGATCCAACCCGATTCTGTTTTTCTATTCCCAAAATAAACTTCAATATTTTATATTAAATGATTTTCTCATCCCAATTTTACCCAGTAAAATTATGATGATTTTATCCCTAGTAAAATTCTGAAAATATATATTTAATATTTCACAATTCAACTTGTCCTCTATGATCGAATGATTTATTTTTATTTTCGGAACTCAAAAACATAAACTTATTCTCCCAATTATTTTTAAGTAATTCATCTACATTTGAAAATGAATCATTTCTCATTTTCATTTCCATTTCCATTTCCATTTCCATTTTGAGAAAACCACATTTATTTCCAAATTATTTCATTTCTCTATTTCAGAGAAAACCATAATCATTTCTAAATGTTTTCCATTTCTCTATTTCTATTCATTTTATTCATTTCGATTTAAATCGTTTCAACGAGCTAGCGGAGGGACCGATTGGACATATGTAAGAAAGGCTGAAATGATTTATAATTGAATTCCGGCTTTTTGTCTATTAATTATTAACTCATTTAGTCACGAAGTCATTCTACTATAGTATCGTGACTGAGCTCTCCCTAACGACATACCATTACGAAAGTAATTACTCAGTGCTCCTTTAATGACCTTGTCATAAGTGTGTCACCCTCATAGGATATCCTTGATCTTTTTGGGATAATATCTGCTCTCCAAATATTATCATATTTTATCTCATGGTAACCGTTACATCTTCCTTCATGAAAAGTCAATGACTATTAAATAGTAATCAAGTTATTCATCACAAAGACGAACGACCCGTGACCACGTTTACTATTCATCAACCATGTAATGCCAATGAGGAGGATATAATTTACCCATGTCTCAAGCTATGAATTTCACTATTGTGAATGACGCTACATATTGCAGAAGTTGTACACCTAACACACCATTTTTTGGTTCCTTATCTATTAGAACTCGGGCTTTACTTATATCAAAGTGTACGAGTCACACATACATAATCCATCATCCACTCAGGATTTAGGTATGCCACACTATGAACATCACAAGTGAATAAATCCATAAACAGATTCAAGATCTATTCTTTTTTAGTCTAGTCCAATGTAGTGTCAGTGCAATCAGTCACATCTATGTCTCTATCTTCTGGGAGTCATCTACTCCGATGCCCAATACAAAGCATCTCCCCAATTGGACTTGATAGACGACATATTAGTCTTTGAATCGGTTTGCTCATTTCCGATTAGACTAAGGACATGTTTACTAATATAAGTTGTCTTTCTTTATTACGATCCGACCACGTAACACCGCTTAATATTAGTTAAACATTAGACAACCAATGAGCAACATTTGCTTCCATTAGACAACCAGTGCGCAACATTTGCTTCTATTTTGCTTTGCGTGCAAAAACCATTTCAGGACAATCATACAAAGTATATTAATTTAATCAATGAATTTGTTTTATTGATGAATCTGTTTGAAAAAAATTACAAGTTTAAAAACGAATATACTACACTTAGGGCACCAGATCCAACATTGACTAAATCATAATGGTGTGAAAGTGTAGAGGAAAAGGTGTGAATATTAAAAATATAGAAGGATTAAATTGAATTGGAGTGAAAAAGAAGAAATTCTAGAAGTGTAATTTTACCTAAGGTGTATAGTGACTCAAGGTAGGAATTGTAGATATTTTCAATGGGTAAAATAATCTTTCCTTAATTAGATAATTATGAGAAAAAATATTATGTATGTAGACAAAATCTCCACCCTTGGATTAAATTGAAAATTGAGAATAAATCTCCACCATTAGATTAAGATGATGGTAAATAATTTTTTATATTATATTTTTATATTTTATTAATTAATTTAATAAGATATTTTGATGGAAAAGTGTAGAAAACTCTTTGATCTTCCTTACCATCTCAGGATGCCATCATTTCATGAAAGAAAAAATTTCTTTCTTTTACAATTTAGTTGTTTCTACCTTTTTTTTAACCAAACCAAGCTTGAAAACTTCAAATTTTCCCTTATATTTTTAGTGAAATTAATAGAGCAACTCATAGTAAGCTTAATTTCATGTAGAGAAAAACGATGTTCATCTTGGAAGAGAGACAAAATATAAGATAGGGTTTGGTGTAAGTAAGGTCAAAATGATAAAATTTTATTATGAATTTCATATTTGTTTCATCAAAAGTGCATGGAAATTATACGTGTCTATTGTTTTTATATTAAATCTTGTGTATGTGTGATATGCTTATGAAGAGAAAGAGAAGAGAGGTGATTAACATGGTCTTGGTATGCGGATATAAGTAGCACAAGAGTGAAGGAGGAAGAAAGCTCATCCAAGCTTTTGTTGTGTATGTACTTCAAGATTTTTACTTTACCTAATTAAACCTAAATTTAAACTATAAGAAAATTGTTATGTTAATATTTATGTGGTTAATTTATATATGAATATGTTAATATTTATTATGAAATTGACCAAAGAGTAGTGATGATATGAATTGAATTTCAATTACAAAGGAAATAGATCAAGTGTATGGAAAATTGTGGTAAAAAGGGAATAAATTGCGAAGTGTTCAAAAGTCACCATGTGAATTAAAATATAGTGTTAAGATGTTTAAGTGAAGTGTTACATGAACATGAATTAAATTATAAAGTGATATTGTAGTGTTTACTAATGTAATTATTGACTTTCTTGATAAAAGGACCAAATTGAAAAGAGTGTAAAGTTTAATATATTATTATTTGATAAGTGTATGTGATGAAAATGACATTATAAATTCTCATGTATACAAGATGTGAACTATTTGGATATAGATGACATGCCATTAGAAAACTTTAAGCGCACTAGTGAAAGTGGCACTTCGGTGCATTTTAGTGTAAGTACATTTGTGCTAGTGATCTCAGGGTTAGTTTCAAATATCTTGCTTGTTCAGTTGAGTCTACTATGGGCTAAACAAAAAGTGAATAATGAAATCAATAGTGAATTGGTAAGTGAGATGTGGTAAGAATGTATGTGAAATTTTATACATGTAATGTTCTTTTATTTTAATTCATTATGTTATGTGTTAGGGTCGACCAGATTAAGCAACAAACAAGTAAAAATAGCGGAATAAATTGAGAAATTGGACACACAAATTTAACGTGGAAAAACCCCTCCAAAGAGGATAAAAAACCACGGGCAAAGATAATTTTACTATAATGAAGAGTACAAAAGATGGAGATAAAAACTAAACCCCAAAAACCCGAAAATAAAGAACCCTCAAAATGTAAACACAAAATTCTCTAAATGTGTTATGAGTTCTAATATCTAATGGGTGTATTTTCTAAGGTTGTAAAAGAGCCTATTTATAGGCTAAATTCATAGGTCAAATAATAATAAAATAATCTAAACTAATCAGTGTTTGATTGAAACAAATAAACAGAGTTTAACTAGAAGATTACTTCTCAAATTTGACTGAAATAGGAGTCATACTTAACATTATGTTTAATGTATTTATATGTTAAATTCTATTAAGGCAAGAGTAAGTCTAACTCTTGATGTACTTACTAAGTTACAATGTAACTTAACACATTATTTTCTAATGCGTAGGTAAAGGTTCGATATGAAGCTCTTGATCGAAGATTTCGTCCACAACTCATCTCTTCTCTTCACATCACAAGGCTTGAAAGAGAGTTTGAAACTAATATTTTGGTATTAGTTTATGACATGTACATAAGTTTAATTAAGGTATATGTGTATGAAAACTAGTGAAAGCATTTGGGAAAGTTTTAATATTTTGATGGCCTAGTGGATTCAGTTGAATTCTGCTTTGGTTGCATGATGAATTACATGATATTTTAAATTGTTTTTATGGTATTAAATTATTGGAAAATGTATGGAAATGTTTTTTATTAATTTTGGTATGAAATGAAGTGATTTAGGCTTTGTATGGGTATCCTTACACCCCGAGTGTGATACCTTGAGTTTTGGTGTAACACCCCAAACCCGGCCTAGATGTTATGGCCAGATCTAGCATGTCACATCAAAAGGTTGTTTAAAAGCTATGCATTCGTTAAAAACTTTGCATCCTTTTTGAAACTCCGAGTTTCGTTGTTTGTAAAAACAAGACTTGCTTAAAGTGTACTCTTGTAAAGATTTTGTTATCCGAAGAAAACTTGTTTATTGCAGAAATCTGACTTAATGAATTGCGGAAACGTGATATTTTGAAAACGGTTGTTATTGCTTAAAAATCCGTGATTAACCGAATAACAATTATTAGCTAGCAAAATTACCAAATGAAAGTTTAATAGGAAAATCCAACGGCCTTATTACAAAATATTAACCCTAAAATAAATAATCATAAAATAAAATAAAAACTGGATTTACTAAGTTTCGTGAGAAGTGACTCCGATGTATGGCCACCACAGAGTCCTCCGCAGCTCCAAATCCTCTAACGTTGGGGATTACCTGCAAGGTTAAAGGAAATGGGGTGAGTTACGAGAACTCAGTGTGCAATCCCCTAAACGGTCACTATCTGGGCCTGAGCCCTTACGGCATCAATCTGGGCCTAAGCCCTAAAGTCATGGTAATGCAAACAATAAAATGCAGCCTAACCCAATCTAACCAATCACACCCCCGTACCAACCAATCGCACCGTGTGGGGATCAAGTCAACCCACCCCGCCAAACACACCAATATTGCATACAAGCTGCTAATCACGGTATTTATGGCTAAGCCACCAAAATAATATATGTGGCATAGCCACTAAAACAGTATGTGGCAGAGCCACCAGAGCTGCACTTCCTCCAAACATTAAACCCAACCCATGCAACATGATATGAATGCAATGCATTACAAGTATAAACAGTATAAATAAAATCACATAAACGATATTTAACCACAATCAAGAGTATAACGGTAATTTTACCCACCAAGGATATTTCGGTAATTTACCCACTAAGGGTATTTCGGTAATTTACCCACCAAGGGTAATTCAAAAATTTACCCACTAAGGGTAATTTGGTAATTACGCCCCTTGGGGGTAGTTTAGTAATTTACCCTCTAAGGGTATTTCAGCTTTTAACCGATTCACAGATCATAGCATTTACAAAACAAACAGGAGTGTGAGATTACACACCTTGATTACGAGTGTGCCGCCAACCCTTTAGCACCAATCCTTATTTCACCGGGTTTTGCTAAGTCCTTTTCAAATACCAGTGAAGATTAAGAATCCCTAAAATTATCCTGCGATACAAAGCACCTTAACAGGAAGAAGCGAGATAACGATGCGATTGGGCCTAGGGCCCATTCTCGACCCAAATGAGCCCACACGCTCGTGTGGCCCATTTAGCCCAAATCTAGCCACAGATATGAGATTCACATTGACCAGTCCAATATCTACTACACAATCATACAATTTATTCATATGGGCCCACTTGGCCCCTTTCGGCCCATCATTGCCCAAACAACCTAAACCCACAAGAATACTCATGGTGGCCTCAACTATCGCGTCGAAGCTCCCACACATGCGCTCGCACGCTCGTGTGGCTACCAACGCCGTGTGACCGGCATTTTGGCATTTATCATTCTACAGCTAGAGTAGGGCGGAATACACACCTGATAGGAATCTGGAGTTAATCCACGCTCCGAACACTCCTATGCCCAAACGCCAACCAATGTGTGCTTACTCTCCTCATAGATCACTCTATTTAAAGCCAGCTTCTCATCTTCCCTCATGCTAGCTTCCCGATGTGGGATCCTCCCTTCAGCAGAGTTTAAATCCAACACAAACTCTGGCCGTCCAATCCGCAAAATAAACACTCCATTGCTTGACATGAGATTCGAACCCTTGCCCTCTTCTATGCTCCAGACGCTACATGCCATCACAACACAAGCTCCTTTTGTGTCTTAAAACATGCGCAACTAAATATAAGTCTATGGGCCAAAGTCTAAGTTCATTTAAAAAGGAAATCAAAATGAAATGCAAACGCCAAGACTTGAACCTTGGACCCCTTGCTTCCTTGTGTGGCGTCACTTCCTTGTCTCCTTTGTGGCGCCATTTGCCACTAGACCACAACTCTTTTTGTGTCATTTTCTCCACATTTTATTCTTAAAGCCTACCTTCTAACTCTCAGGGTATTATTCACCTAAAACCAAAATTTTCCTAAAGCCCAGGTTTGAACCCGGGACTTCATAGAAGCCCCATAACCTTCCAAAATCACTCACCTAATAGGTCCAACTTGCATTAGTGCCGTTCTCTAGTTCTAAAAAATTTAAACGCTCCCACGCCCAAGGCCCAATGGGCCCAATTCTACTAGGCCCAATTTCGAGGCGTTACATTTGGTAGTGATACCTCTACTTTAGACCATTATATTCTCACTGTTATGCCTACAAAAGGTTCCCGAACAACCTCCAATCACAAACCAAATTGTAGGGAATGCCTGTAAATAATTTAAAATGCCTCAAATGAGTTTAATATGATCGAAATGAAGAGTAAAAAGTGAAATCAAATAAAAAGTAACTCAATGTCCAAATGTGACATCCATTGCTCGAGTTATTGTTTTAATCAAGGTGTGAAAATAAAATGTCGGTAATGAAAATATATATCGCAAAGAAAATATAAATAAAAATAAAGAACACAGAGATTTTACGTGGAAACCCTTTCGGGAAAAAACCACGGACAGAGGAGAAGAAAATTCACTATGTCAAATTCGAATAATTATAAGAGGAATAGACTATGCCTATTTATAGGCTTGTAAAGCCATATTCTAATAGGAGTATAGTAAGATTGAAACACCTTATTCTAATCAATATAAAATATATGGTGTTTGATAAGGTTTAAAAAACCTTATTCTAAAATTAAATAAAAGAAGTATAGTTCTATATGGATTTTACTTTTATTTTATTTTACCACTGTATTTTATTTAAATAAAGATTCGGGTCACTTAATTCTAACAATTTTAATCAGGGTAAGGGGTGTTACACATGCCATCAATGGCATTTCAAATCTAAAATCCTAAAAGACCAACATCGGCACCAATGGCTTCTTCCAACCAAAGTGGAGACGAATTTTTTAAATCCAAAATACAGAAGTACCAATCGACAATGCTTCGAACCAACATGCCACTGGGTCTTTTTATCTCTTCTTCCTTCGGCGCTCGACAGGTTATTATAAAGAGATTGATTGAAAATAGATTAAATGAGTTTTGTTGGAATGGTTGATTATAGGTTTCTTTTTATTTTGGTTGTATCAAGTGATTTGAAAATTTTGAAGCATCTACTTTTTATTTTCAGTGTTTTTGATTTAGGGTTGAGCTTTTAAGATTTATGGGCAAAAACTGAAACGGAGGCTTGATTGTGTTCATCAAATTTGGGATAGAGATTTTTGGTTTTTGTTCATTTTTATTACTTTTAATTGAGATTGAAACTTAAATAAATTTTCAATTTTCATTCATCAATTTCTTGAATAAGAATATTAAGTGTTTAAAATTTCCAATGTTTGATTGAATTAAGTGGTTTAAATAAAATTTTCAAACAAAGTTTTTGCTCAGTTTCAGTTTCATATTTCATTCGTCAATTTGAGACTTAATTTTTTCTTTTTAATTTTTATTGTTCATCAATGAAACTTGTAACAACCCATTTGTGCCCCGGCCCAAACAAACAAAAACAAAACAAAAACAAAATAATAATCAATGTCCAGTTTTATTTCACAGTCTCTTTACAAAACTAATAACCCAGTGGCCCAATACTAACCCACTACCTGAGGCCCAATTACACCCAAAAAAGAGACCCAAACCTACACGGCCCAAAAAGGCCCAACACTAAATCAGAAACAAAGGGTTTCTGAAACCCTAGGTTTCCCTCGCGCCGCAAGCACCCAGCGCAGCCCCGACACCAACCTTTCCTCGCGCCGCAATCAGCGTGCAGATAGTGCTCCGTCGCCGGATTCCTCGCCGTTGACCTATAAAAAAGGAAAGAACACAACAGCAAAATGGAAAGAAAATGGCAAGAAACAAAGAGGACAAAATCTTTTCTTTTTTTTCATTACTTTCGGGGCTATAAAAACCCCAAATACAATCTGTAAAACGAACAATATACGCATATATACAAAGAAAAACAGACAAGCAAAGGTTTTTTTCGTTATTTTTTTCTTTTCTTTCGAATCTGTGTTTCTTTTTAAAATTTTTGTACTTTTTCTTTTTTGCAAATATTAAAGTTTATAATAATATATAAAAAAAGAGAAGAAAAAAAACTACCTTTTTTTCGAAGTTTGAACGCCGCGCATGGCGGCGCCGGCGACGACGGACGGCGGTAGGTCACGCCGGAGCCTCGCCGGAAATCGCCTGAGCAGAGAATTCTGGAGAGCCCCTCTTTTTGTTTTTTTGAAACAGAATGGAAATGAATTTTTTTTCAGGAAATTTGGCCTTATATACGGATTGAAAACGGCGTCGTTTTGCTTAAGGCCTTTAAATGCTAAAACAGCGTCGTTTTGCTCTTAACTGACCCGATCCGACCCGACCCGCCTCAGGATCCGCGTGTTTTCTATGGAAGGGCTAATTGCACTTTTAGCCCTTCCGCTTTTTTATTGATTTACGATCACATTTTTTTATTTACAATTTGGCCCTACATTTTGTTTCGACTTCAATTGGGTCCCTTCTGAAGCGCAGCGTTTTGGAGGGAGGGGAAATTTTCCCCTTTAGTCCCTCCATGTTATTCGCGCATTCAAATAGGTACCCTTTTTATTTTTATTTTTTTAGATTTGCCCCAAATTTTTATATTTTTAATTTAATTTCGCCCTTTCTCTTTTCCTTTATTATTTTGCTATTATTATTACTTTTGTTATAGCTACTATTATTTCTTATTAGTATTATTAATTTTAATATTATTACTATTATGTTATTATTAATACTATTTTTATTTTACTATTATTTTTATTATCATTATCATTACTATTAATATTATTATTACTATTATTATTAATTTACTATTATAATTATTATTTTAATATTAATACCACTATATTTTTTTATTTTTTTATTTCTAATTAATTTCTATAATTATTATTATATTCATTAGTATTATTTTTTTATTATCATTACTATTTATATATATATTGTTGTTGTTATTATTATTATTTCTATTTATCAACATTATTATTTTTATTTTTATTATTTTTATTACTTTTATTATTACTAATATTTTTTTTTACTATTTGTTTATCAATATCTTTTATTATCGTTATTATTGTGTTTGTGTTACTATTATCCTTATTTTATTATTATTTTTCTTATTATGTTATATAGTATTTATTTATTTATTAGTTCACCATTAGCTTCCATTTTTGCTATTGTTTTATGATATTTTCTCGTAATTTACTTTACATTTCTTCATAAAATCATATCACTTTTTTACCCGATTTTCAAAATACGCAAATGCTCCACATTTTAAGATTCGAAAGAAATCGTACCCTAACTCATTGGGTCTCGATTTTTCTCATCGAATCTAAAGAACCTGTTATTTTCCTTCTAAAATCAAGGCACATGGGCTAAATAAAAAACTTATTCTCGGGAATTTGAAAATGTTGTGTCCTAACGCATTGGATGTGACATTTCGTCATCTCGAGATAAGGATTTTGAAAAACAAGGTAATGTTTCGTGTTTGGAAGTTCAGGAAATCGTGCCCTAACGTGCTGGGTTTCGATTTTTTGTTCGTCCAAATGACTAAATATCCTTTTAAGATTTTGACCGTGTTATCTTAACTTCAAAAGTAAGGCAATATTTCATGTTTGGAAATTCGAGGAATCGTGCCCTAACGTGCTGGGTTTCGGTTTTTTTTCGTTTGGTCAAATAACGGAATACCCTTTTAAAATTGCAATGCATGAATTTTGGAAATCATAAAATGATCTTGGTGTCAAGGGTTTGAAACATCGCATCCTAACGTGCCAGATGTAATATTTCATTCTTTCGGAACAAGAGAATTTCGATATCCAATTCGAATTATCCAAACATTTTCTAAAGGATCCGTATTTTAAAATCTTTTCTAATTTTTTATATTAGGACATTAATTAATCAATTAGGTACCAATTTTTGGGCGTTACGAGGGTGCTAATCCTTCTTCGTGCGTAACTGACTCCCGAGCCCGTTTTCTCGAATTTTGTAGACCAAAATCATTATAAATCAATTTTTTTTAAATGATCAATTTCAAGGTGACCCGATCACACCTAAGCAAAAAAAGATCAGTGGCGACTCCATTTTCCTTTTTAAGGTTGGCCCGTTTTCCCAAACAAAGCTTAAAAATGGTTTCGACAGCTTGGCGACTCCACTGGGGACCATAATCAGAGAGTCAAGCCATAAATTTATTATTTTTTTCCTTTTATCGAAAATTAAAATTTGATTTTGATTCTTTCACCGCATGAGTTTGTGTCGTGTCATATGCTAGTTATGGTTTGAGTCTCGTAGGGTACTCTTGCATCATATTGCATGACCGTTGTGGTCACACCTTTTAAGTGGGAGTGAGAAACTATGCCTTCGTGAGGTTTTCACCTCCGCATAGGCTAGTGGACTGCTTCCGGGATACATCCGTACCTACGTCTTCGTGAGGTTTTCACCTCCGCATAGCCATAGGGAAATGTATTCCCCTGAGCTGAACTCGATCCATATGAGCCTATAATGGGTGAGAATCGAGGAATCTGCTGGTTCGGGTACCTCAACTTTAGAGCTAAACCACATGTAGAAAACTTAAGGGCTTACCCTAGGGAGAACTATGTCAAACCCTAGTGGTCACCCAGATAGGTGCCCTATCTTGTTATTTATTTCTCTTGTGCTAACGTGTTCTCTTTTATTTTGATTGCATTGCATTCACATTATAGAAAAGAGGTGTTGATTTAAATTCAATTGCTAAATAGAAGAGTTTGTCATGAGAAAATGGATTTCTTAATAAAGTGGATTATAATACGGTTGTCCGGATATGGTCTAAGTAAATACAACGAGAGAAGACCGATAGTTCGTGAAAGAATACAAGACTTTATTACCTAAGGATTCAAGCTGACAAAGACTATTCGAGAATCACCACGTCTCCGCTTTCTTGAAGAGGCGCTTTGAAATCAAATTCAAAAAAAAAAAAAAAGGAGAGGCCAAAGCGAAAACCCGCAAAGGGCGCTTTGAGACCAAAGGGGTTTTGAGCTGAAAACCCAAAAAGGGCGGCTCAAATTTTGATTAAAGATAGGACATGTGGTAGTCTTGCTACGATTGAATTAACAATGAAGAAGTATGCTACGTCTTTGGGCATTGACAAAGTGCTCCGGATCCTCTAAACACGTATTGAGCTCAAAATGGTCCTCAAGAAGTTTGTACAGATAAACTCAGGCTGCGATATCTGGGGCACCTAGCTTCTATCTTACCCATTTTGAATTTGCTATCTTTGATTACTTTATTCTTTTCAAGATACACCACAATCAATTTTCTTTTATGACATTGGCTATCTTTGATTTCTTTATTCTTTTCAAGGTACACCCCAATCAATTTTCTTTTATTGCCTTGATTATCTTTGATTAACTTATTTGTTTCGAGCTATGCTCTTGATTAATTTCTTTCTCGTCCATTGTTGTGATCTTTTTAAAGCATTTTATATTGAAATAACGATTAATGGACTAATAATACTTTAATAAAAGAAGTTTCGCATATTACTCTGGAAGCTCCTAAATGATATGAGAATCTGAAACAGGACTATTGTTTAGAACTCACCAAGCCTAAGGGTTGGAAATATTGAAAGATGATTATCTCTTCAGATTTTATTGGATAAGACATTTCGTCGGTGATATCATCTCGAAAAATGACGAGTAATGTCAACCCCAAGTGTAAAAGGGGATCATTCTCAGGAAAAGAAAATGATACCCTGCATTCATACATCTGGTTATTACACCCAAGGAATGGTGTAACAGACCAAATTGATTGAAGATGATAAATTCTATACCTCTGAGTGGTAACAGGATGGATGGAAGAAACCAAATGTTATTCCCCTGAAGTTGCAGTGGGAGGTACAAACTTTATGTCTCAAGGTTCAAGTGGAAGGGACTCTGAAATTACAGCGGGGCAAGCTTGCTGAGCAGAATATCATCGTTCCTTTGGGTTTTCTGTCAAAGATACCAGCTGAACGAGAAAGCATGGTAACACATCAGTGATAGAATCTTGATGAACTACGAGTAATGACAACCCAAACATTAAAAAGGGATCATTCTCATGTATTTATACACTTCCAATTAGGAGCATTTGATTCATTCCGATCATTGTATCCTAACCGTTGTACTTTTAAAAAAAGAAGAAGAAGGAGATCATTCTCATGACACTCTGCATTCATGCAAATGTCATCCCTAATATCATTTAGTTAGGAGCATTAGATTCATTCTGATCATTGCATCCTAATCATTATACATTTAAAATATGGGATCATTCTCATGACATTCTGCATTCATGCAAATGTCGTCCATAATACATTTAGTTAGGAGCATTAGATTCATTCCGATTATAGCATCCTAATAATTTGGCATAAACATAAGCATATAAAATTGAGTCTACAGGATATGTCCCCTAGAGGACGGTGTAGCAACATCGGTGAATTCACCACCCTATCTCCACGATCAGAAGGAATAGGTCGAAGATTGTAGATCTTTTCACCCTAAGCGATGAGTGGAACAAGATCGAACGACAAATCTTATCTTCCTGAAGTTGCAGTGAATCAGATTAAAGCCACCAACCTTATCTCCCTGAAGTTGCAGTGGAGCAGGTTAAAGTCACGAGTCTTATCTCCCTGAAGTTGCAGTGGAGCAGACTGAAAACAGTTAATCCCATCTCCCTGAAGTTGCAGTGGAGTAGATTAAAATGATGAATCCTATACCTCTGAAGTTGCAATAGGTCGGATTGAATTTACCATAGAAATTCTCATCTCCCTAAAGTTGCAGCGGATCAGACTGAAAATGGAAAATCTTATCTTCCTGAAGTTGCAGTGAAGCAGATTGAAGCCACCAACCTTATCTCCCTGAAGTTGCAGTGGAGCAGGTTGAAGTCACAAGTCTTATCTCCCTAAAGTTGCAGTGGAGCAGACTGAAGACAGTTATCCCATCTCCCTGAAGTTGTAGTGGAGTGGATTAAAATGATGAATCCTATACCTCTGAAGTTACAGTAGGTCAGATTGAATTTACCATAGAAAGGCTCATCTCCCTGAAGTTGCAGCGGAGCAGACTGAAGACAACGAATCTTATTTCCCTGAAGTTGCAGTGGAACAAATTAAAGCTACAAATTATCACAGATCTTATCTCTCTGAAGATGTAGTAGAGCAGATCAAAACAGATCTTATCTTCCTGAAGTTGTAGGAAGCAGATTGAAGATACTAGTCTGGTGTCCCTGAAGTTGCAGCGGAGCAGGCTGAAGACAGCAGATCTTATCTTCCTGAAGTTGCAGGAAGCAGATCGAAGATACTAGCTTGCCTCCCTGAAGTTGCAGCGGAGCAGACTGAAGACAGCAGATCTTATCTTCCTGAATTTGTAGGAAGCAGATCGAGGATATTAGCCTGCTTTCCTGAGATTGCAGCGAAGCAGATCGAAGATACTAGTCTGACCTCCTTGAGTTTGCAGTGGAGCAGACTAAAGATAGTAAATCTCATCTTCCTGAAGTTGCAGTGAAGCAGATTGAAGATACAGCCATTTGAAAAGATCGGGCAAAATGGATCCTTTTATAGTCTTTGTTCTATTCCCGTTACACGACAATGAGCAAAGAGGGGCAGCTGTAACAACCCATTTGTGCCCGGGCCCAAACAAACAAAAACAAAACAAAAACAAAAATAAAAATCAATGTTTAGTTTTATTTTACAGTTTGTTTACAAAACTAATAACCTAGTGGCCCAATACTAACCCACTACCCGAGGCCCAATTACACCCAAAACAGAGGCCCAAACCTACACGGCCCAAAAGGGCCCAACACTAAATCAGAAACCAAGGGTTTCTGAAACCCTAGGTTTCCCTCGCGCCGCAAGCACCCAGCGCAACCCCGACACCAGCCTTTCCTCGTGCCGCAATCAGTACGTAGATAGTGCACCGTCGTCGGATTCCTCGCCGTTGACCTGCAAAAAAGGAAAGAACACAGCAGCAAAATGGAAAGAAAATGTCAAGAAACAAATAGGACAGAATCTTTTCTTTTCTTTTTTCATTACTTTCGAGGCTATAAAAACCCCAAATACAATCTGTAGAACGAACAATATACGCATATATACAAAGAAAAACAGACAAGCAAAGGTTTTTTCTTTCGTTATTTTTTTCTTTTCTTTCGAATCTGTGTTTCTTTTTAAAGTTTTTTTTTCTTTTTCTTTTTTACAAATATTAAAGTTTATAATAATATAAAAAAAAGAGAAGAAAAAAAACTACCTTTTTTTCGAAGTTTGACCGCCGCGCTTTACATGCGCATGATTTACGGACGATACATGGTCGCACTTGTGGCGGAAATCACCTGGGCAGAGAATTCTGGAGAGCCCCTCTTTTTTTTTTTAAACAGAATGGAAATGAATTTTTTTCAGGAAATTTGGCCTTATATATGGATTGAAAACGGCGTCGTTTTGCTCTTAACCGACCCGATCCGACCCGACCCGCCTCAGGATCCGCGTGTTTTCTATGGAAGGGCTAATTGCACTTTTAGCCTTTCCGCTTTTTTATTGATTTACGATCACGTTTTTTTATTTACAATTTGGCCCTACATTTTATTTCGACTTCAATTGGGTCCCTTCTGAAGCGCAGCATTTTGGAGGGAGGGGAAATTTTCCCCTTTAGTCCCTCCATGTTATTCGCGCATTCAAATAGGTCCCCTTTTTATTTTTATTTTTTTAGATTTGCCCCAAATTTTTATTTTTTTAATTTAATTTCACCCTTTTTCTTTTCCTTTATTATTTTGCTATTATTATTACTTTTGTTATAGCTACTATTATTTCTTATTAGTATTATTAATTTTAATATTATTACTATTACGTTGTTATTAATACTATTTTTATTTTACTATTATTTTTATTATCATTATCATTATCATTACTATTAATATTATTATTACTATTATTATTATTAATTTACTATTGTAATTATTATTTTAATATTAATACCACTATATTTTTATTTTTAATTTTTTTATTTCTAATTAATTTTTCTAATTTTTATTATATTCATTAGTATTATTTTTTTATTATCATTACTATTTTTATATATATATTTTTATTGTTGTTATTATTATTATTTCTATTTATCAACATTATTATTGTTATTTTTATTACTTTTATTATTACTAATATTATTTTTATTTTTTACTATTTGTTTATCAATATCTTTTATTATCATTATTATTGTGTTTGTGTTACTATTATCCTTATTTTATTATTATTTTTCTTATTATGTTATATAGTATTTATTTATTTATTTATTAGTTCACCATTAGCTACCATTTTTGCTATTGTTTTCTGATATTTTCTCGTAATTTACTTTACATTTCTTCATAAAATCATATCACTTTTTTACCAGATTTTTAAAATACGCAAATGCTCCACGTTTTAAGATTCGAAAGAAATCGTACCCTAACTCATTGGGTCTCGATTTTTCTCATCGAATCTAAAGAACCTGTTATTTTCCTTCTAAAATCAAGGCACATGGGCTAAATAAAAAACTTATTCTCGTGAATTCGAAAATGTTGTGTCCTAACACATTGGATGTGACATTTCGTCATCTCGAGATAAGGATTTTGAAAAACAAGGCAATGTTTCATGTTTGGAAGTTCAGGAAATCGTGCCCTAACGTGCTGGGTTTCGATTTTCCGTTCGTCCAAATGACTAAATATCCTTTTAAGATTTTGACCGTGTTTTCTTAACTTCAAAAATAAGGCAATATTTCATGTTTGGAAATTCGAGGAATCGTGCCCTAACGTGCTGGGTTTCGGTTTTTTTTTTCGTTTGGCCAAATAACGGAATACCCTTTTAAAATTGCAATGCATGAATTTTGGAAATCATGAAATGATCTTGGTGTCAAGGGTTTGAAACATCGCATCCTAACGTGCCGAATGTGATATTTCATTCTTTCGGAACAAGAGAATTTCGATATCCAATTCGAATTATCCAAACATTTCCTAAAGGATCCGTATTTTAAAATCTTTTCTAATTTTTGACATTAGGACATTAATTAATCAATTAGGTACCAATTTTTGGGCGTTACGAGGGTGCTAATCCTTCCTCGTGCGTAACTGACTACCGAGCCCGTTTTCTCGAATTTTGTAGAACAAAATCATTATAAACCAAAATGTTTTTTAAATGATCAATTTCAAGGTGGCGACTCCATTTTTTTTTTAAGGTCGGCCCGTTTTCCCAAACAAAGCTTAAAAATGGTTTCGACAAAACTGTTTGGAGGTGATGAGTTTGTTTAAAAAAAAGAAAGAAAAAGAAAATGGTATTATTGAGAAATTAAAACTTAAAAAAAATGAGAAATTAAATAAAACAATACATTCAAAAAAAATAAAATTAGTGAAGTATTGGCTCATGAAATACTTTATAATTTTTTTGAAGTATTATTTTATTTTTTAAGAATTTTTTTTATATTTTTATATAAAATTTTAAGATAAAATTGATAGAATATATAAACAGGTTGAATTTGTTATTAGACCAATAAAAAAATTTGATTTTAAATAATTTAGTGATCAAAATTAAAAAAAAATAAATCAGTAACAAAAATAGAATGCAAGCAATACATTAGTGACCATTTCTATAATTTACCCAAAATTTTAAAAAGAAATTCATTATTTTTATCGAAACAAATCAATTCATTTAAAAAATTTTAAAAACTTATCTTTCTTCTCCAATAAAAACACATCCAAATCTAATTTATCATTATTACGGGAAATGTTACAAATGGGGTTCGATAGCAGCTATTAAAACAATACCAAAATCTAACTATTGTAGTGTAAACCAACCGGGCTCAATACCGGAGTTCATAAATTATTGTAGCTGTTGTAAGCCTCGATGAAGAACATCATTGAAGCTATGCAATTCTTCTTGAGAAAGTGCTAACCCAAATTCAACCCCACCTTCCTCTTCTCTGCTCTCAGCCATGGAAATGGATCCTAATGAACCAATGTGAGCCACCTCTGTTTTTCTGGGTCTTCCCCACCCAAAATCAATCTCATAAACACCAAATTTGGGTGATGCAGCTATGCTTATAAAATGGGTTCCAGGTTTTAATATTTCTTTCTGCTTTGACAACCATTTCTCTGCCTCTCTTAATGCTCCCACCTCCTCCAATTCCATTACTTGTCTCCCAATGGCCTTTGCAGCCACAATAACTCCTTTCTCTTTCACCAGTTCAGTCTTTTTAGCGGTTGCAAAACGTGGCTCAATGCAGTTCCCGAAGTATGTTGCAGGCAGTTTCAGGTGGTGTCTGCAGTCTGCTGAGAAAACTATATGAGAATCGCCTGATGGTGAAGGATGTTTGGTTTCATTTTCTTGTAATTTGTTCAAACAAACCCACATGTAAGCACATGTTACTACAAAAGTTGAAATCCTTAATTTCTCAGATTCGTTTTCCTCCATCAACTTTGTTGTAACCCAGTTTTTCAGTAACTCAACTTGGGATCGTTTGATGACAAAAGTGACCCGAAGCTTGTTAGTGGGAAGGGTATCCAACTCCTCCGTACCCCATTTATCCTTCACGAATGTAGATGCAAGCAGCCCCTGAGGATCTTTGATCAAATCACGGTTGAAATCAGGTGGTGGAAAATTGTTGAGAAAACTGGAATCCCCTTGGGATCTATTAAGAAATGCCCATGATTTCATGAAGTGAATAAACGCTCTACCGTCAGCTACAACATGGTTAAACGTAACTCCTAACGCAATCCCTGCGTTGGGAAACACAGTAACCTGAATAGCCATGAGAGACTTCTCCAACTTCTTCATTCCATTTCCATTAGTGCTCGTATTTGCAGGCTGCAATTTCGGGAGAAGAACCTGGAACTCCTCAACACGTCGTCCATGATCGCCGATAAGATGGCCGAAATCTACCGTCGACTCTTTAGCAATAAAGCAAACGGAATTGCTGTCTTTGAAGTGAATATAAGGCAATTGAGGCGGTGGAGGCAACACAAGATTGCCCGCAAAGGGAAAGAAATGTTGAAGAGCGAGGGAGAGAGATGATTTGAGATTGGGAACAACAGTTTGCATGAAATAGGAAGTAGGGTAAGGGAAATCATAGAAAAAAAGGCGTTGCATGGGAGGAAAACCAAACCAGTATATATCCAAGAACGTAAGAGGAAGAGTCGAAGCATTAAGAACCGATCCATGCGGCAGGAACACCAAGCTATCTTCAAGAATTTTCATGGTGCAATGATCTGCAGATAAGAGGACCTTAAATAGAAGTTGTGCTTTGCCTTTGCTAAAATCGGGTTGATTCTAATTAAAATTTCAATGTTACGTTTATAGGGTTTAGACTTTTAGAGTTTTAAAGTTCATAAATCGTATGTATGAGGGATAATTTCTGGGCTTCTAGAATCATCCAAGAAAAAGTTTAAACAATTAGTTGGGTAAGACATTTAGAAAAGTCGAGGCGAATATTATGGCATCTAATAGTATTAACATTGAGTGCAATTTTTCCAAAGAGCAATCAGTTGTGTCGCTTGTTAATGGTAATTGGTTTGAATTTAGGTGGATTTACCAACATATTTGTTACACTTTAAATTTACTTAACATAAAAATTCAAACTAAGAGATAAGTCGGCAAAAATGAAAATGGAAAGGCTGCCAATTACACATAAAGATGCTTTTAAAAAGTTTTGTTTAAGTGGTAAAAAATTAATAGATGTACGGATCAATTTTTAATATTGATTGATTTTTTTAAATAAAAAAATAAAAATATTATCGTAATAATATAATTTATATAAAATATATAAATTTATTTTAATTAAATTAATGTGGAATTGACTCATAATACTAATTTAATTATTTAGTTAAATAATAGGATATATATATATAAATCTCGATAAAGGGTATCATTACGCGACTTAAAACCCACCATTTCAAAAACATCATAACAATAGAGATATCAAAGGATTTACCTACTTAAACCCACCATCTCCAATAATTTTTTGTTATCTATAATTAATTAACTATAAAAGTTGCCAACACCTTGGTTGAAATAGCAAGGTCAAGATTATTACATCTTAACTTTATTATTATCAGATTAATTTAACGATGATTTTTAATTATGGTAATTAAATTTTATTCGGTTAAGTTTGGATTTTATATTATATTTTTACTTTTAAGTGAATTTTATATTTTATTATTATTTCATAACTATTATTTATAATAATGATAGCCATTATTTATTATTTATTAATAAAAAACGAAGAAGAAAAGAGATTGCCAGTAGCCTAATTTCTTTTTTTTGTTCGATCTTCCAGAGCGTAAGTTGCGTGTGAGACTTGTTCAAAGGTCACCATTTCAGACTTTGATTTCCAAGTTTAGGTGTACTTTTCTTTGAGCCCATACACTTCATGTTTTGTGGTTTTTGTGTGTGGTCTTTATACGACGTTATCATATTTTCGTCATTTCATTGTTGATCTATTGTCTCATCATTGTTAGATCATGTGTATTTTATTGTTATACCCATCTCCATTACAACCTGTAAGTATAGAAAATGCTTGAATAGCAAATTTACCATCATCAATATGGAAGATCACTTGTAAACTCACCCCCTCGGGTTGACTACTCAGACAACAAATGGCCTAATTTTCATTAGGAACATGAAGTCGTTTGGTCACTAAATATTAAATGAGTTCAACTGTTTTTTCCCATCAGAGTAAAAAAGAATGAAAGAATCTATCCTGTCACAAACATTCTCGTCACATCGAAAACATTCCTCCTACACGCTCTATAATGAAGGATAGATGACAAATCCAACATGTTAATACTATATTACAAGGGACCTCTACCTATAAACACCCCCAAGAATGATGAAGAGATAATCGACCCTAAAAAAAAAAATACTAAACTAGCCCTCATGTTTTATTCACCACCATTAATTCTCCATAACCTTTGACACTCCACCTTAATTGAATGAACCCATCTTTGTAACAGCCACTCTACTTTCTTTTAATGTGTACTATATTAACAATTATTATTTATCATCATTAATATGAGGTTGTAATATCTTTATTGGTATGTGGTTGTAATATTCATGGGTGAAGTTAAAGATTTTATTTGGAGTGTAAAACTAAAAGTAAAGTTAATAACAATTGTAAAATTGGAATATATACTTATTCATTGTATATCTTTATTGGTTTGTAGTTCATATCTATATTATTTTCGAGCTATGTGAATTATCAATTTGCAAGAAATTATAATATAATTAAAATATGAATGAATTTATTTAATATTATAATTTAAAACATAAATCATATTAATTTAGAAGTAAAATAAGTAATATCCAGTTTGTACTAAAAATAATTTGATGTGCGTCGAAATCACCAAAAATAATTCCTACAATAAAATAACTCTAAATAGTAGTAAATAGTAGTAGGGTCGAGTCCACGGGAATTGGATATTATAATCAACTTTCATGTTTTTCTTAAGAACAGAATTTCGATCGAGCCGATAATCGTGCCCACGACTCCAAATGGACCTGCTGAAAAATAAATTAAATAAATTAGGGGAGTTGGCAATGTCTAGAAATTAAATAATTAAGATAGTAGAAATAAGCAATTAAATAGATCGAAAGTAAAATTAAATTAGAAAATGAATTTGAGTTTTGATAATAGAAAAAGTAAGCATTAGCCTTAGACTCTGTGAATCCCGATCTCTGAACAGATCCTCGAAAATTAGTCTTCTCCCCCAAACAATAAGCTTGGTTATAGCGGCTAAGAATGTCTTAACTGCCAATTCTTCCTCTCGTATTTGGTTCTGGTACGACCTGCAAACCAACCATTACTGATTATCTAACCGAGATACACGCGTTCCCGATTCAAGATTCCGACAGCCTTGCACTCTGAAGAACCTAACTTGGATTAACGGCCTAAACCACGCGGGACATTTAAGCCCAATCACTTTCTCCCTTGATTTGTTCTCAGAGATCCGAATACATCATGGCCGACTCGTTTCCCCAACTGTTCGCAAACATGACTCCAACCCAACGCGCTTTTTGGTTTGAAATCGAGTTAACTTTAAGGGATGAATTTGTCAATCCCGATACTTAAGAAAAATAGTGAATACCGATTGGAAGGATTTTTAATACGGATACGTATCTCACGATTCTTGATCGGAAAGAATATCGACCTAAAGCTAAGTTAGAATTTAGTAAAACATGAATTTAATCATGGTTTGTAGGTTATGAAAAGTGATTTGATGATAATGGAAAAAGATGGAAGGGGAAAGGCTTGGAAAACAATTATGCCAAAAATTGAATTGGAAACAAAAATTGGCAAAATGCCTGCACACTTTCACGCAAAATAATAAAGAAGAATAAATTGATTTTCTAATCAATTGCTAGGCAAATTCAAGTGTATTTTCAAGCTACCACAAATGCCCTATTTATATACAAATGATTTACTATATTTGGCCTAACTACCTACTACACAAAATTAGAATTAAATAAAAATCAAATAAATTTTTCTTCTAATTTTAGCTTTGCAAGGTCAAAAGAAATCTGATAAGTCCTTGACTATTTCCAAGTTTCTGATTCGACCCCACTTTATTGATTGTGCTGCAAATTAATCCTTTTCTGCTCGTTTTTTTACTCATAGCATCCCAATTGCATTCCTAACAGGATTAAAATATAAAATCACTAATTTAGCAGGGATCAATTTAAGAATTAACCGATTTAAACACAAAAAATCATGCAATTTAACATGTTATCCTATCCCCCTTACTTAGCTCATGCTTACCCTCAAGCGTATTGTACTTTCATACATTAGAAATTATTCAACAACTTATTAGAAATCAAGCCTCTTTTCCACATCCATGATCAACGTAAACAATATAGGCAAAAATTAAATAAGTGCTCAAAATACCTAGTTTGATCAACAAGTGTCCATGAAATTGAAACATGTAAATTTAATCATTTCACTAAATTGAGTTTGAACCAAAATTTGCAAGGTATTATTCTCAATTAATCATGCAGTAATAATTTTTTTTTATTTTGGACGTAGTCAAACCTTTTTACGCGAACTAGGATGACAACCCAAGCACCCTACCCCGGTTACTCAGTTCAAACGATCTCCTTTTTTTTAGTAGCTCAGTTAGAGGAATGTTTACAGATTTTCGATTCGTCACTCGAACTTTTTTTATGCGACATGAGATGACAACCCAAGTACCTCACCCCGGTTACTAAATTCAATCACTTTCCCGAAATCTTCACTCATAACTTGAGCCTTAATTTATTTATTTACATTTTATTTTATTTATTTATTTACAAGCAAATATAATATTTTTTTTCCAAACAATCAACTTTCATGAAAAATCTAATTACATATATCAACTTTAAAACACACATGTAAATTAATCTATATATTTGAACACTTTAATTCAAAAATTACCCAACTGTCCAATTTGACTAAGTAATGAGATTAGAGGCTCAATGTCAAATAAATTATCGAATAAATCCAGCATAAGGTTGGACATATGCAAAAGAGAAACATGCAACAAAAGACAATCAACCATGCATACGTACTATTTCAATCCCCCTCCCACTTAATCTGTGCTTGTCCTCAAGCATGTTTTATTTGCAATAAAGTATAGTAACTCAAACAACAAGCAAAGAGAAAGGTTAAGAATACTCTCCATGTGTTTCTAATGATGTTGTCGGCATTGGAGTTTTTATTTGGGTTAGGGATGTTGAGTTTCGTTTGCAGGGAAATAAATGTCAGCACTTAACACGGTGTGCCCACGCCATCATCAGTACCCGATTTTCAAAAATTTGACAACCTCCATTACGTTCTTGAAAATATAACATTAACTGGATTAAATAAAGATTTATTTATTTTATTTCCAACCTAAATCCTAATAAAGCTTAAAATTAAATAAATGAAAATAAATTTGGGTTGCCTCCCAAAAAGCGCTTTCTTTTAACGTCGTTAGCTTCATGACCTTAAATGTTATCCATTTGGCTCATTGAGGATTAATCTTTCCATCTCGTGTGCTTGGGTGTTCTTGTAGGAAGGTTTCGACCTTTGCCCACTGTCCTTGAAGCCCTTCCTAGATTCCCCTATCATTAGTGGATTAAGGCGTCTTTGAGCTTCTCTGTTCAAGTTTGCATTTTCTTCTGTCGAAATCCTTGTACTATCTAGAAATAGTTCGAGCTCTAATTTTGAGGTTTTCATGCGAATGACAACTTCATGTATTATTTTTTTTATCATCGATAATTTCTCTTGCTTAACATCAAGATCTATATTCCTACAAGGCACGGTTTGTAACTTATCACTGGGATGTCCCAAATCCTCATAAACATTAAACCTAACCACTTCTCATTCAAATTCCATGGTGAGTGTTCCACTCCAAACATCAATTTTCGTTCGCGCGGTACTCAAGAATGGTCTCCCAAGAAGTATGTTAGAAAAATTGGCCGAGTTGTCATCTTCCATGTTGATAATGTAGAAGTCTGCAAGAAATATCATTTTGTTTACCTTAACAAGAACGTCATTCAACACCTCTTCCAGATGCACTACAGATCTATCTGCAAGCTGAATAATTACACATATTTCCTTCAAAGGACATGCATTAAGTAGTTTATAAATTGACAAAGCCATAACATTAATTGATGCACCTAAGTCACACATGGCTTTTTTAATACCGACACTACCTATCTTGCAAGATATGGAAAACATACATTGATATTTACATTTAGGTGGTGTAATACCCCTAACCTGTATCCGTCGGCAGAGTAGGGTTACGAGGTATTACCGATCAATACACATCATTTAACATACATAACTCATACATTTATGCATTCATACTTAAATACCATTCAATCACAAACACATTGTCCCTTATAAGGGCCTACGATGCCTTAAACATGCTTTAGAAGTGATTTGGGACTAAACCGATAACATATGAGATTTTGGAAACTTAGAAAAAATTTCAACCATAGAGGGGTCACACGCCCGTGTGAACAGGCCGTGTGCCTCACACGGCTCCAGACACGCCCGCGTGTCTAACCCGTGTACCCTTCGAAATGGCCACACACGCCTGTGTGCTAGGCCATGTGCTAGACCGTGCCATACCTGTAGGGTATACTGACTTATGCAACACGGTCAAGTCACACGCCCGTGTACCAGGCCGTGTGCCAATTAGGGGGTATATTGACTTGTACCACACGGCCAGTCACACGCCCGTGTGTGAGACCGTGTGGAGCATACTGACTTCAATTCAATTTGAACACCAGGGGACACACGGCCGTGTAACATGATCGTGTGTCACACACGGTTGAGACACACGCCCATGTCTCTGTCCATGTGGAAAAAAATAGGCCATTTGCAATGCCAATTTGCCACCCCAACTTCAATGTACCTATACAAGGAAAAATAGTACCATTTCATCATACAATTAGACAGCCAAAATCATCAACCAAATGCACAATTCATACCATTATAATTTCATCTATTCCAAATCTCAAATCACTACCATTTACTTAGCCAAATACATGCCAAAACAATATCAAACAATATGGTTCATTTACCATAATTCACATAACCATTTTAACTTCCATAATGTCTTGGTTATAACCATGCCAAAACAAACCAAAATAAGCCATCACTCATGGCTATATATATATACAAACCAAAACATATACATTTACAAGCCATTTCTAATAGCCAAACACACATAAATATTAACATCATTTACAAGCCAAATTTAATGGCTATGATCACAACCAAAATACCACATCTAGCCTATACATGCCATATGCCGTGAATGTATAATTCAAAAGTACCAACTTAGATGTTTGATAGTGCGATGATGTTCCCAACGACTCCCGGATCCGAGCTAGCCTTGATTCATTATAAAACATAGAAAAATAACACGAAGTAAGCTTCATAGCTTAGTAAGCTCGTATGTGAATAACTTAATTCATCGAATAAATGCAAATCAACTAATTACACATGACAAAACCATATACATATTAACTACAAACCTTTCTCATGTCTCAAAACATGATCAAATACAAACTCAGCGAACTTTCACTATTTAATACTCGAATAGGTTCTGCACGTACCTGTATCGCCTCGTACTAACCTATTTCTCAACCACATCATTCATTTACCCGTTGAACTATTCAGAGTAGAAATTGGATACACAAGAATCTCGTACGATAAGTACCTATACCATAGCCCGTAGCCAAATCAAGGTAACTTATCCGAAGAACTATTATCATGGCCCGAAGCCAAATCGGTAAAATACGCACCCGAAGTGCTAATATCATAGCCCGAAGCCAACTCAACGTATCACTTACTGACATGTCAATAGTATCTAAAACTATTCTTAAGGTTCAACCGGGCTTTCACACTTTTCGTTTCTATCATCGAATGCATCCGTAGAGTCGTTTTTACAATTCATACATTATCCATAATCCCGTTTTAACAATTTATGCAATATTAAAGCATTTAACATACATTTATAATGAAATTATCACATATGAACTTACCTCGTATTTGGAATTGACGGATCAGGTCGACTACTCGATAACCTTGCTTTTCCCCCGATCTAAATCCAAATTCTTTCTTTCTTGATCTATATGAATTCAAAAATTAACTTATTTATTCATCTATTCATTCAATTAATCCAAAAATACACATTTGGGCATTTTTACACATTAACCCCTAAACTTTCGTAGTTTTAACAATTTAATCCTTATTTCACAAAACACAAAATTCATATAATTTCAATAAACCCAAGCTTGGCCGAATTATTTATAGGTCCCTAGCAGCCCAAAACTTCCATTTATTTTACATTTCAACCACTCAATTTGCACTTATCACAATTTAATCCCTATTATGCATTTTCATCAAAAATCACTTAACAAAACATGTAAAACTATCATCAAGCTTTCATATTTCAACATTAAACATCAAAGAACACATAGATTCAACAATGGAAACTCTCAAAATCTTTAACAATTTCGAAATTAAAGGTACGGGCTAGCTAGATTGAGCTGCAACAATTACAAAAACATAGAAATCATCAAAAATCGAGCAAAAATGGACTTACATTTTGATCTTGAAGTGGCCGAATATTTCAAGCCCTAAAATGGCTTTCTTCTCCTTCAATTTCGGCAATGGCAAAAGATGAAGCAATTTTGGCTTTGTTTTGTTTTATTCACCATTATTTATTAATTACTAATTTAACCTTAGTAATATAACTTAAAAATCATTTAATGTTTGTCCATAATAGTCCACTCACCTTAATAATGGTCCATTTACAACATAAGGACCTTCACTTTAATAAACTATAGCTATTAGACACCTTTAGCTATTAGAACTCAAGTTTTACACTTTACGCGATTTAGTCCTTTTTATCAAATTAACAATTCAAACGATAAAATTTCTTCACGAAATTTTCACACCAACATAATGTCATACTGCAGATATTAAAATAATAATAAAATAAATATTTTGATCTAAAATTTGTGGTCCTGAAACCTCTGTTCCGATATGACTAAAAACGGGCTGTTACAACTCTCTCCCCTTAGGGATTTTCGTCCCCGAAAATCTTACTAGTGAATAGGTTCGGGTATTGTTTTCTCATAACATCCTCGGGTTCCCATGTAGCTTCTTCAACCCCATATCGATGCCATAATATTTCACTAATACGATTCTCTTATTTCTCAGCTCTTTGATTTCACAAGCTAAAATTCGAATCGATTCTTCAGCATACGACATATCAGACTGAATTTCAACCTCGGTCGGGGAAATGACATGTGAAGGGTCGAATCGGTATCGTCAAAGTATCGACACATGAAACACATTATGTATTTTCCTTAACTCAGACGGTAAAGATAGTCGATATGCCACTGGCCCAACTCGCTCAGTAATCTCATACGGTTCGATAAATTGCGGACTCAATTTCCCTTTTTGACCAAACCGCAATATCTTTTTCCACGGTGACACTTTTAAAAACACTTTATCCCCGATCTGAAACTCAATATCTTTCCGTTTTGAGTCTGCATATGATTTCTGTCGATCCGAAGCTGCTTTCAAACTATCGCGAATTACTTTTACTTTTTCTTAAGTCTCTCTGATCAGATCAACCCCGTGAATCTTATTTTCGCTGAGCTCACTCTAGTACAACAGTGTTCGACATTTACGACCGTATAGAGCTTCGTACGGTGTCATCTTAATACTCGATTGGAACCTATTATTGTAAGCAAATTCAATCAGCGGTAGATATTTCTCCCAGCTACCTTTAAACTCAAGAGTGCACCCAGCTACCTTCAAACTCAAGAGTGCAACAACGCAACATATCCTCAAGTATCTAAATAACTCATTCGGATTAACCATCCATTTGCGGGCGAAACGCAGTGCTAAAATGCAACTTTGAACCCAAAGCTTCTTGCAATTTCTTTCAAAATCGCGAAGTAAATCTTGGATCTCTATCCGAAACAATAGATCGGGGAACACCATGTAATCTCACAATTTCGGAAATATACAACTCAGCTAATTTATCAAGCGAGAAATTTGTACGTACCTGAATGAAATGAGCTGATTTCGTCAATATGTCAACAACAACCCAGATCGCATCTTTCTTTTTCAGAGATAAGGGTACACCCGATACGAAATCCATTGTCACTCTATCCCACTTCCACTCAGGAATCATAATAGGCTGTAATAAACCTGACGGAACTTGATGCTCAACTTTGACTTGCTGAAAAATAAAAAATTTCGAAACAAATTCTGAGATATCTCGTTTTATGCCGTGCCACCAATAAAGCTGTTTCAAGTTGTTATACATTTTTGTGCTTCCCAGATGTACAGATAAACAACTACTATGTGCTTCGCTTAGAATCTTCTGAATGAGTTTGGGATTTCTCGGTACACATATTCTATCTCGAAACATCAAACAATCATCAAACCCGATTCAAAACTCTGAATCAGAAATCAACTCACTTCGCACTCGTTTTTCTTAAAATTCATTATCATATTTCTGAGCTTCACAAATCTATTGAAGAAATAACGGTCTCGCTCTCAACTCGGCTACAATCAAACCGTCGTCAGACAAAGCTAATTGTGTGTTCATAGCACGTAAAGCAAATAAGGACTTTCGGCTCAAAGCATCAGCAACTACATTCGCTTTCCCTGGATGATAGTCATTTACTAATTCATAGTCTTTTAGCAATTCTAACCATCTTCGCTATCGCAAATTCAAATCTTTCTGAGTCATCAGATATTTCAAGCTTTTGTGGTCGGTATAAATATGGCATTTCTCACCAAACAAGCAATGACGCCAAATTTTCAATGCGAACACTATCGCGGCTAACTCTAGATCGTACGTCGGATAATTCTTTTCGTGCCGCTTCAACTGTCTCGAGGCATAAGCTACAACTTTGCCTTCCTGCATCAAAACACAACCCAGGCCATTTAACGATGCATCACTGAAAGCTACGAATTCTTTACCCGACTCAGGCTGAACTAACACTGGTGTCTCTGTCAATAATGATTTCAACTGCTCGAAGCTCTGCTGACACTTTTCTAACCACTCAAATTTAACATCTTTTTGAAGAAATCGTGGCATCGGAGTCACAATCCTCGAGAAGCCTTTCACAAATCGTCTATAATAGCCGACTAGTCCCAGAAAACTACAGACTTTGGATACATTTTTCGGAGACTTCCAATCTATAATCGCAGAAATTTTGCTCGGGTCAACTCGGATACCCGCTGCTGAAACTATATGTCCCAGAAAACAAACCTCTTGTAGCCAAAACTCACATTTGCTGAACTTTGCAAACAACTATTTATCTCTTAAAGTTTGTAACACGATTCTCAAATGCTTGGCAAGCTCAGATTCATCACGAGAGTAAATCAAAATGTCATCAATAAACACAACTACAAATCGGTCTAAGTACGGCCTGAAAATCTGGTTCATCAAGTAGGTGCATTTGTTAGTCCGAAAGGCATAACAAGAAATTCGTAGTGTCTTTGTTCTAGATACATTCTTTAGCACATCTGAGTCTTTAACTCGCACCTGGTAATAACCCGATCTCAAATTAGTTTTCGAAAAAACTGTTGCCCCTTTTAACTAATCAAACAATTCATCTATTCGTGGCAAAGGGTATTTATTCTTGATCATCACTTTTTTGAGATGTCGATAGCCTATACACATTCTCATCGTGCCATCTTTCTTTTCCACAAATAACACCGGTGCACCCCAAGGAGAGAAACTCAGTCTAGCAAAACCTCTATCTGCCAACTCTTGCAACTGAGCTTTCAATTCTTTTAACTCTATAGGAGCCATTCTGTACGGAGCTATCGATATCGGCGTTGTTCCTGGTACTAATTCAATACCAAACTCAACTTCTCTGATAGGTGGTAAACCCGATAACTTTTTGGGAAATACATCTGGATACTCGCACACAACTGGTACTAATTTAATCTTTGTTTCTGTCACTTTCGTATCAAGTACATAAGTAAGATAAGCTTCACACCCCTTTCTCACAAATCTCTAAGCTAACATAGACGAGATCACAACTGGAAAACTATTCAGATCATCAGATCCAATTCTAATAGTCTTATTATTCTGACACTTCAGTTTAATTGTCTTTCGTCTACAATTCACTATAGCATCATGCATCGTTAGCCAATCCATACCCAAAATCACATCAAATCCATCAAATGGCAACAACATCAGATTAGTCGAAAAACAGAAATCCCTATTCATTAATGGACAATTCTTGTAGACTTTGTCAACCAAAACACATTTGCCTAAGGGGTTCGATACTCTAGTCACAAATTCAGTAGACTCTACAAGCAAAATCTTACTAGATACTAAATTCATACATATATAAGAATGAGTTGATCCTGGATCTATCAATGCAATCACATTACTATCATAGAGAGTGAAAGTACCGGTGATAACATCTGGAGATGATGCTTCTTCACGAGCGCGAATAGCGTAGGTTCTAGCAGGTGCTTTGGCCTCGGATCTTACAGCTGAATCCTTTGTCACCCCTCTACTACCACTTACATTTCTAGCAATTCTAGGTGGTCTACCTCTATTCGATGTGTTACTTGGTCTCACATTCTGAACTTTATCTTTCTCATCCAGCTCAGGGCAATCTCGGATGAAGTGATCTAGCGAACCACATTTGTAACAAGCTTTATTACTTTTATTCCAGCATTATCCAAAATGTCATCTCCCACACTGCTGACACTCGAGTTTGTTGCCTCTCACACTGCCAACACTCGATACTGATGTAGCTTGATCTTTAGAACCTGAGTATTATTTTCTACGATCTCTGTTTGAATATTCGTTTGAAGCATTTGGGCGAGAGTACAAATCTCTGGATTTCTTTGATGAAGATTGATACGGCTTAGTCATCGATATTTTTCTCGAGTCTCTAGCTTCTGAATCTGCTTTTCTCTTTTCTTTGCTAAGATCCTCAGCTTTACAAGTCCTTTCAACCAGAACGACAAATTTTTTCAACTCTAGAATTTCGACTAGTAGTTTTATATCTTCGTTCAACCCGTCAACGAATCGCTTACACATAATCTCTTCGGTAGAAACATACTCCCTGGCAAACTTACTCAACCGTACAAATTTTCTTTCATACTCGGTTACAGTCATTCACCTTGTTTTAATTCTAGAAACTCTTTGTGCTTTTGATCGAGAAATCTTTGACTGATGTATTTCTTTCAGAATTCGAATTGAAAGAACTCCCAAGTAACCCGTTCTTTCGAAACCACAGATATCAACGTGTTCTACCATTGATACGCGGTATCGCTCAACAAAGATACAACACATTTAATACATTCATCAGGAGTACAAGACAATTCATCGAATACTTGAATCGTATTTTCAAGCCAGAACTCAGCTCTCTCAGCATCATCATCAGCAGTAGCTCGAAACTCTTCAGCCCCATATTTACGAATCTTATCTACTGGTGGCTTGTTTAACCGTATCGGATCTATAATTTGAGGAACAACAGGGATTTTTAAGGAATAGGTGGGGGTGGAGGTTGTTAAGTAGCCGGATTCATTCGAACGAACTCCGTGAACCAGTCGTTCATTATTTGGAAAAAGGCTTGTTTAGCCTCCCTCTCGTGGCTACTTGCTACAGGCCTAGAATCAGATGGCGCTGCCACTTGAGCGGAAGCGAGGGCATTACTCTCTACATCATTGGCTACAGCTCGTTCGGGATCCATTACTATACAAAAACACAATTTAAGCTGTCAGGAATCATCACACTATCGCAAAGTATATATGGCTTGTATAGCTAGACTCTCACACAAGCTACATTAGTCCTATAATCGACTAAATCGTAGCTCTGATACCAATAAAATGTAACACCCCTAACCTGTATCCGTCACCGGAGTAAGGTTACGAGGTATTACCTATCAATACACATCATTTAACATACATAACTCATACATTTATGCATTCATACTCAAATACCATTCAATCACAAACACATTGTCCCTTATAAAGGCCTACGAGGCCTTAAACATGCTTTAGAAGTGATTCGGGAATAAACCGATAACATATGAAATTTTAGAAACATAGAAAAAATTTCAACCATACAGGGGTCACACGCCCGTGTGAACAGGCCATGTGCCCCACACGGCTCCAGACACGCCCGTGTCTCAGGCTTTGTAGGTTATGAAAAGTGATTTGATGATAATGGAGAAAGATGGAAGGGGAAGGGCTTGGGAAACAATTATGGAAAAAATTGAATTAAAAACAAAAATTGGCAGAATGCCTGCACACTTTCACGTAAAATAATAAACAAGAATAAATTGATTTTCTAATCAATTGCTAGGCAAATTCAAGTGTATTTTCAATGTACCACATATGCCCTATTTATATACAAATGATTTATTAAATTTGGCCTAACCACCCACTACACAAAATTAGAATTAAATAAAAATAAAATTAGATTTTCTTCTTATTTTAGCTTTTACAAGGTCCAAAGAAATCTGATATGTCCTTGACTATTTCCAAGTTTCTGATTCGGCCCCCACTTTATTGACTGTATTGCAAATTAATTCTTTTCTATTTTGACTCATACCATCCCAATTGCATTCCTAACAGGATTAAAACATAAAATCACTAATTTAGCAGGGATCAATTCAAGAATTAACGGATTTAAACACAAAAAATCATGCAAATTTAACATGTTATCATAATCATAGTTTAAGTTTTCTTTTTTTCTTTATGATCATGGATAAAAAAATATTGTTAACAAAATAACTAAGGTGAATTTATCTATTTTATTAATAAAAATTAAGCTCAAAGTAATAAATGATGAATATTGAAAATGTTACCAACTTTATTGGATTAAATTAAAATTTTACTAAGACTAAATTGAAAACTTCTAAAAGGGCCAAATATAATTTATACTACTTTTAAATAATGATATAACAATGATTTTTTTTTTGAACTAATAATCAGACTGGGCTTTATTATATAAAACAAAATTAAATAACAAATGGTCCAAAAAGAAAGAAAATAAAATCAAAGAAATTGGCCCGAAAACTTAAAATGGCCTAAGGAGAAAACACCCTAAAACATAATTCAAAATAATCTAGAATAGCACATATATCACCGAACGTTTGCCCAATCAGAAATCACTGATTCCCGTCCTGTCTATCAGCCATCATTTCTTTCTTTATGACGGTTTCAGTTCTCAAGGAAATCTTTATCACAAAAAACCTATTCATCTACTTTATTGAGTCTTTCCTTCCTTATTCCCTCTTCTCTGGTCGTTTTCAATCCGGTTCTCGCACCCTATCGGTTTCCTTTTGGTTTTCGGCATATCCAGGGACGCTTTTAACCTGGTACACCTCCTCCTTCTTTTTCAATGATTCTATTGCTAGTATATGTACTAAAGCGTTTGTTGATCTTGGAGTATATACAAACACTAAATTTCTAGATCTAGCTGTTATCTGTTGAATATCATGTATGTATACTCCTACCTGCGATTTGTCTTGACTTTTTAACTTGCATTTTTTATTATTGATAATGAGTCGCCTTCGATAATGATCTTCGGTCACTGTATTTTGATTCCTATTTGGACTGCTTTTCGACATGCAAACGCTTCAGCAGCGAAGGCCGATGCCACCTCTTGATGAATTTCTGAACAAGATGAGAGGACGGTCCCTTCATTATTTCTGGCCACAATCCCCGAAGCCGATTGGAAATGATGCCCATCGTATGCTCCATCAAAATTGATTTTTACAGACTCACCAAGTGGGTAACTCCATTTTCTAAACCCCTTTAAAATAATGGGAATTCTTTTTTCAACACCATTTAATTCAATAATATAATTATTGATGATACTCGCTATTTTCTGACCAGTGCTACTTTTCTTATCATGCATTCTAGTATTCCTTTCTCCCCAAATGGCCAAAAAAGTCGGCATTGAAAAGGGGGATACTAAACAAAAATCCAGGTAAGCCACTGTAAAAAATCCATACTAGAATCCATTACAATATTCGGGAGTGATAATGCTGTCCAAACTTCCACTGAAACAAGACATTCATGGAAGAGGTGATCAATTATTTCTGCTCCTTCTCCACATTGGGGGCAGGTTGTAATGTTAACTAACTTCTTGTGCTGCATGTTAACAAGTGTAGGCAAGTAATTCCATGATATTCTCCATATTGTAATCTTGATTTTAGTAGGGAGATTTTGGAGCCAAAGTTTTTTTGTAGAAATTCCTATAGTTGGTTTGTAAAGCATAAGCTCTAGGGTTTTCACCAGAATTTTGTAATAGTTTTTTATAGAAACTACTCGATTGGGATCCATTGCTATATGGAAACATAATTTAAAACTGCCAGGAGATATCATACTATCACAGGTTAATATGACATGTATAGTAAGACTCACACACGCTACGTTAGTCCTAGAATCGACTAAACCGTAGCTCTGATACCAATAAATGTAACACTCCTAACCCGTATCCATCGCCGAAATAGGGTTACGGAGCATTACCGAACTAATCTCATAAACAATCATACAATTCAAATTACAATTCTCATACTAATTAAAAACCATTCAAATACAATCATATAGTCCCTAACACGAGCCCTCGAGGCCCAAAACAAGCACTAGAAGTGGTTCGGGACTAATTCAAATACTTAATAAATTTTTAGAAAAACATAGAAAATTTTCAAAGTGCGAGAGACACTGCGCTTGCGTATGGGCCGGGCCGTGTGTCTCACATAATAACAGACACGCCCGTGTCACTGGCCGTGTGGACATTCGAAATGGGATCACATGGCCGTGTCCCAGCCTATGTATGACCTCGTGTAACTCTCTGACTCTGGTCACACGGCCAACCACACGCCCCCGTGTACCCTTCGAAATGGCCTCACACGCCCATGTGCCAGGCCGTGTGAAAACTGGAGGGTATACTAACTTGTGCCACACAGCCATGCCACACGCCCGTGGGTTAGGCCGTGTAAAGCTACTGACTTGATTTCTAAATAAGTACCAGGGAACACACAGCCGTGTCACCTGACCTTGTGTCAGACATGGCTGAGACACATGGGCACACTCCCGTGTCTCTGCCCGTGTGGACAAAAATAGGCTATGTTTCAACCTACATTTCTCACCCAAATTTGCATCAACCTAAACACATCCAATAGCATATGACCCTAACATCAATAAGCATTCAAACCAATCACAACCAAGTCTAAATCATGCTATACCAATACCAACAATAAACAATGCTCATAAACATCACAATTGACCATTCAAAATGTAACACCCCTAACCCGTAACCGACACCGGACTAGGGTTAGGAGCATTACCAGATAGATCAAAAACTTACATAACATTTCATACATTACAATCATCATTAACGATCATAGTGTCCCTTAGATGAGTTATCAAGACCCAAAGCATGCATATAAACTGAGTTGGGACAAAACTGAAACACATATGAAATTTCATGAAAATTAAAAACTTTTCTAACTTTTAGGGAGACACGGCCGTGGGAGGAGACCGTGTGCCCTCCACGCTTCTAGACACCCCGTGTGTCCATCCGTGTTTACATACTGATCGACTATATCAACACGGTCACTAAGCACGCCGTGTGCCATGACCGTGCTACCGGACTATATATCGACTTTTCCAACACGGCCACCAAGCAC